>OY720683.1:98622246-99822246 GCA_963170755.1 Amphimallon solstitiale
ATAGTATGAATGGAGGTAAAATTTCTTAAGTAATGAAAAATTGTAATTGTAATTGAATCAAATAATTTTTAACATAAATTGAGTACGAGTGCAAAAAAATTGTTTGAAAAGTATTAACTGCAAAGCGTTGATTGAAGGAATATATAAAGATGCGCAACGCTATAGTAAAATAGCGTGTCTTTCCGTTAAGTCGTCCCGCAAACCCCTTGCCGAGAAACATCATCGCTGTCTCGGGCTGTTTCGAATCTCGGATCCAAACGACTGATGCATCGCTATAGATCTCGGACCCAGTTTTGGCTACGCTCAGTGCTATATAGTGGCGCATCTTCATGTATTCCTTCAATCAACGGTAAAAGTATTTGCTACGGAACCAACATGGTATGTAATGTTAGTAGGTTTAGCATTAAATTATAATTTTAAACCAATGGGAACTCTTCTCTTAGCTATGTAGTTTAGTGAACGATTACAATTGCACCACTTTGGTAAGTACCATTCTCTCATGGATCCATTATTCTCAACACAGGAAACATTTGTATAAAATTGTATTGGTGGAAAAAAAATTGTCAGGCTATATTTCAGAGAAATATATAAAATACTCAGACACGCATAAATGATTGATTTTAATGCAAACGTTTGAGAGCCAATAATAAATAATAAGCAATGTCTAAAATTAGATATCAAGCCTGCAACAGTTATTTTTATCATAAAATGTAAACAACGAACAAATTTTGTTAAAAGTACAAATCAAATATAATATACATTTATTGAACGTGTATGTAGACACTTACTTCAAGTACTTAACATATTGCGTCTATAACCTTGTTTGTATATTTATAAAGTAAGTAATATTGGTTTGTAATAAAAATAAAATATATTTGGAATATTACGTTGAGCTTTTTCTTTTTAATATAATTACGACATTCTTATGAATTAAATTGCTACTTCTGAATCAAATGAGCTTTGAAATTAATCATTTTCTCACCTATTTATACTTGAATAATTATAAGTTACTTTCTCTATACTCTGTTTCTTAACTCCGAAGGGCACATTTAAATTTTAGCGCTAAAAGTGGGCAATTCGATTTGTTCATGCCCAAATAACAGTCACTTAAGAGAAGCATTTAGCTATCGAAAACTAAGGCATCGCCGTTTTGCGTTTTTTAAATTTATTTTGTAATTTTAGAATCTCAAATTTGGGCTAGTGATGCAAAAGGCATAAATTTATAATATCAAAGCCAGTTTTTGTACTAATATACAGGGTGTAACAAAATAAGTGTAAAACATTTCAGGGGGTGATTCCTTAGCGAAAAAGAGATAGGGTCTTTCATATAAAAAAAACTTCAATGGAGCATCCCTTGTTAAGATACAGCCCCATAAAGGGGGTACATAAAATTTGTTTTACAATTTTTCTCACAAACACTAAAAATGTAATTTATTTCCAATGTAACTTTTTGTCTGATTATTTGTTTACCATTTAAAAATTTATTCCCAATAGCTTGTTTCATTCGAAACAAAAAATTTCTCTTGAATTTTTTGCCCAAAAGTAATCAGTTCGCAGCAAAAAATTATTTTACGAACAACTACAGAGATACATCGTCATAAAACGAAAATGTAAAACTATAACGGTGCGGTTCCCAGTGCCACGTCACATCGCCCCACCCACCGGCCAATCGCCAAGAATGGAAGGAAGAGGGGCGCGTAAGAAAGCGTCAGTAGGTTTTCGAAGGTTGTGCGAGAGACATTTGCATCGTTGTATTCGTTAAAATATTAATAATAAAATAAAGCATTTAAACAAACTTTACTGTGTTTGAAATGTTAAAGTGGCGCTCAACTTGTGGCTCGAAACATATAGTTTGATATAAACGAATAGGAACCTGCAAGTGTTTTGATATTAGTTAGTGAGTACCTAGAATTTATATTCTAAAAGTGTGAACCTTAGAATGCAGTAGATTGTAAGCAGTATTAGGAAATTATAGCACGATAACAGTAAGTTGCATAAAGTGCGTCTACATAAAGTGGATTTGAGCACTGCTGTTTTGTCTGGTTTTGTTTGCTTACAATTAGCTCGTAATAAATAGATTGTGATACGACTACTAATAGATGAAAATTACTTGAAACAGTACTACAACTGTAAGTGAATACTGAATATTAGAAGCGACTTGATCAACCTTTGGTGAGTTATTTTTTAAATTTAAAGTGGAGCATAATAGTAGATACTGGTTGCGCAACAGAGCTCAAGCTGGTAAAATGGCGGATCCAGTAGTAATGACTAATGAACAATTACGACAGCTCATTCAAAGTATACAAGCAGTAAATATAAATACTCAGGCAGTGCCGAGTGGCAATTTTGCTAGTTGCCAGTCGAGGTATGACGGTTCGAGGAATTCTGATGCAACTGCCTTTATAGATGCTATAGAAATTTATAAGAATTGCATGAATATTTCTGATGAAAATTCTCTTCGTGGACTGCCAATGCTTTTGGATGGCTTCGCTGCTTCGTGGTGGCAGGGTGTTAAGGATTCTGTAACTACTTGGAATGATGCTCTGGCGCTATTGCGTACGACTTTTGGCCCAAAGAAACCACCTCATCGAATATATAAAGAACTGTTTGCCACCGAGCAAGATTCGAAAACACCTACCGATGTGTTTGTTTGTAAATCACGTGCTCTGCTTGCACAGTTACCCAAATATACCCTTAAAGAAGAAATTCAGTTAGACATGGTCTACGGATTATTACATAGACGTATTAGAGAAAAAATTTCGCGAGAAAAAATCAAAACTTTCACTCAGCTTTTAGAACAAGCCCGTGTAGTAGAGGAAGCGTTTCCCGAGGAAGTCATGTTTCGCAGTAATAAAGTAGAGGACAAGCGTCAGCGATGCAGTTATTGCAAAAATTATGGCCATTTGAGAAATGAATGCCGCAAATTAAACGTGAAACAGAATGAATCTGCGATGCCCTCACCATCAACTTCGGCGAAAGTTACGACAACTTCTTCGCAACCTGTTGCCCGTGAGACAGCTCCGATTTCATGTTTTGGATGTGGAAAGCCTGGATACGTGAAGAGCAACTGTCCGTCGTGTCAAGCACCTAAAGAAGTGTCGTTGGCCGAGTTCTTTTCCATCAGCACGGATTCTCACGTAGCAATAGTGCCACGTGCGCGACCAGTGCTGTTTGTCGACATATTAGGCTCTTATGGACGTGGTTTCATAGATTCTGGTGCAAAATTAAGTGTTGCAGGACGCAAGTTATATGAAATATTGCTAAATAAAAGACAATCATTCACAAGTGATGTATTAACCATGAGGTTGGCTGATGGATCTTGTAAGCGCGAATATGTATTAATCACAAAGGTCGTGGTGCAGTTGAAGGAGCGCAGTATTCCTACCACTTTTGTCATACTTCCCGAATCTGACAATTATACCTTGTTTGGTATAGATTTTATACAAGACGCCAAGATAGTCATCAATGCTGCCCAACAATCATGGCATTTTGCTGATCAGCCAAATGTGGAATATGACCTGAGTTTCGAAATACCTGAAGATTACCAAATTGTTGGACTAAATTCTATAAGTGCTTTGCGCGCTGAGGAAGGTAGTATGTTAGTTGATGTGGAAAGGTCTCGTTTAGATGCGTTACTATCAAGGAGCGAAGACATCTTTAGGCCAGGGGGAGAAGCAACACCCTATGCGGAACATCGCATAGACACTGGTGACCACCCACCCATATCAGTACCACCTTATCGTATGAGTCCTAAGAATAAGGAAATTCTGAAGAAAGAAATAGATCGGATGATGGAGGAAGGAATTATAGAAGAGTGTGAATCACCGTGGGCCGCACCGGTTGTGTTGGTGCCGAAAAAATCCGGTGATGTGCGAGTATGTGTGGATTATCGTGGTGTGAACTCTATAACTTTGCCAGTAGTTATGCACTGGGTGCTGTACTACTTCAAGGCGAGGAAGAAGATGAACATCCTATTGAGTACGCAAGCCGACTCCTCACGCCGGCAGAACGTAACTATTCGACAACTGAGCGCGAGGCTCTCGCTGTCGTTTGGGCTTTAAATAAGTTCCGTGGTTACATAGAGGGATCGTCAGTTCATGTGACCTCTGACCACCAGCCTTTAAAATGGCTAATGACACTGAAATCGCCTACAGGAAGATTAGCCAGATGGGCTCTCCTGATCCAGAATTTTAATTTGAAGATAGACTATATTCCAGGCAAGCGCAATGTTGTTGCAGATACATTATCTCGCCCATCTTGTGCGCATGACAACAAAAGCGATTGCGATGTCTGCAGTATATCCGTTGCACTACCCACACGTTCTGCTGCCGACATGCGTAAAGGCCAATTGAAAGATCCTGAGTTACTGAAGATTGTCCAATGCTTTGAAGATGTGAGTGCCCACCCCGACGAATATGTGAAGTGGACGGAGAGAGGTTATCTCATGACTAATGGCGTTCTGTATAGGTATTGTCCGGAGGGAGAGAGTGAAGAAGCCTTACTTGTGGTTCCTACCCAGGAGCGAACACGCGTGTTGAATGAGTACCATGACGCTCCTACTGCTGGTCATTATGGTATAGAACGTACAATACAACGTATCGCCAGCCGATACTATTGGATCGGTATGCGGCGCTATATTACGGATTATGTAAAGAAATGTATTGATTGCCAAAGATACAAAGTTGCTAACCTGAAGCCAGCTGGACTTGTTCAAACACCAATCTATGCCCAACGTTTCGAAGTGATATCTATCGATTTGTTTGGACCTCTTCCTGAGACTGCGACCGGTGAGAGATGGATATTTATCGTTGAAGATACGTGCACCAAATGGGTAGAACTCTTTGCTTTGAAACAAGCTACAGCTGAGGAATGTGCCCGAGTACTTATAAATGAGATCTTCATGAGGTATGGAGTTCCACGGAAGATGGTGAGTGACAATGGCGTTCAATTTGTAGGAAATGTAATGCAAAAAGTGGCCTGTTGTATGGGAGTGAAGCAGAGCTTAATTCCCGTGTATCATCCTCAGGCGAACATGGTAGAACGAAAGAACAGAGACCTAAAGCCCCGACTAGCAATACTTGTTGGCAATGATCATACCGCATGGTCGGAGAACCTAACAGCGATTCGCTTCGCTATGAATACTAGCCGAGGTGAGACTACCGGCTATAGTGCAGCTTACTTAACTTTTGGCCGAGAATTACGAACGCCGGATGACGTAAATCATGATCTGCGAGCTATTGTACAGACAGAAAATTTCATCCCGGAGATCACCCCATATTTGCAGAGAATTGCAAATACTCTACGTGACGCTCGTGACACACATGAAAAGCAACAAGACCGTCAGAAGGTTTATGCAGACTCCCGCAGGAGGGACGTGGCAGGGTATAAACCAGGTGACCTCGTCCTGGTTAGCACACATCAGCTTAGCAGCGCTGCTGCACAAAGGACTACGAAATTTGCGCCGCGCCGAGATGGACCTTATACCGTCATTAAGAGGATATCCCCAACAACCTATCAAATAGCTAATCCCAATGACTTATCTGTGTCAATTGGCTCTTATCATGTTTCAGCACTGACCCACTTTGAGGGACCCGCGGACAGTTGTCCTGTGGTTCCCATTCGCAAGAGAGGAAGGCCTAGCAAAGGAAAAGCCACCACTCCTTCTGGTACCTCGTCGGGTCGCCGTCGGAACCAGAGGGGGAGACTGTAACGGTGCGGTTCCCAGTGCCACGTCACATCGCCCCACCCACCGGCCAATCGCCAAGAATGGAAGGAAGAGGGGCGCGTAAGAAAGCGTCAGTAGGTTTTCGAAGGTTGTGCGAGAGACATTTGCATCGTTGTATTCGTTAAAATATTAATAATAAAATAAAGCATTTAAACAAACTTTACTGTGTTTGAAATGTTAAAAAACTAATTTATTTAGTAGGCCGCTAGTAGTGGTATCACGCTGTCAGTTTGTAAATTTTTGAAATTGAATTAATACTTAATTGTGTGTCGTTGTTTTGTTCGTAATTTGTTAGTTTAATAATTCACTTGTTATTAAAATGGCATACACAAATGAGGAAATGGCTGATATGCATTACGTTTACGGTCTGTCGCAGGGGAATGGGTTAGAAGCTTCTAGAACAGGGGTCGGCAAGTAATTTTCAGTGGGGTCCGGATTCGGTGTAATTTTTTTTATGGAGGTCCAGAAAAAAAACTAATCATTAATAGGTACTGTTTTTTATTTTGTTTTCAAGTCGTTAGTTTCCAAGAAAAAAGTGTAAACCAAGTAAAACAAGTAGTTCTCAGTTAATACTGTAATATATTCAATGAGAAATTACATCGACGGTCTTGGGCCAGTTTTTTAAAGTTCGGTGTACGAGGGGTGCAGCAAATGCGAAGTATGTCTTCGAGGTGAGCGTCCGTCAACCTTGACCGATGTGTTCTTCGAAAAATTCATTTTCGAGAACGACGATTCGCATATACATATATGTCGAACCAAACATAGTGGCCAGATTGATAGCTATTTTCTTACAATTTTCATATTTTTCTGAAACATATTTACCCCAAAATTCTTCAGTGGATACAGTTTTATACATTTGCAAAGAAATATCTTCTTGCAAGTCGATTATCTCCATTTAAAGTGGAGCCTTTGAAACGCTGAACAACTTAGCAGCCACATCAGTCCATTCTGCCGATGCATCAACTTCATAAGGAAATTTTAGGAATTGAGACAGCTTTCGAATTTCTGCGAAGTCTTGAAATCTTGTAGCAAATTCCTCCCTTAGATCGGACAGAAATCTTACAAACACTGCAATGTCTTCGTCACAGTTCTCTTTTTTATATTCAAGAATTGTTGGGAAATGAATAAATTCGTGCTTTGCAATATATTTTTCAAAAATATCCATCTTACGACAAAAAGCAGACACGCTTTCTATCAGATCACATATTAATTTCCCATTCCCTTGTAACTCTATGTTGAGCGCATTTAAATATTTTAGAATATCCTTCAGAAAAGCCACAGCTAGCATATTGCGCTCGTTAGTTATGAACTCTAAGTGCTTCTTTGCTCCCTGCGTATCCAAGATTTGCAAGGAGGTTACTTCTTCCTTTATTAGCCAGAAACGTTCAACAACTTGACCTTTACTTAACCAACGAACATTGTTGTATTGCAATAAGTCAGAATACGCAGCATCACATTCTGAAAGAAACTTTTTGAACTTTCGGTGTTGAAGAGAAGAATGAGATCTCATAAAATTAATCAACTTCACCAAGCTGTCCATTACTTCATTCAGTGTAGCACTGAGTTTTCCACAAAGGGCGGTCTGATGAATTATGCACTGATACGATATTAGACCTGGATTCTCATCCCTGATTTTCTTTACTACACTTTTTTCTTTGCCAATCATCGCTGGGGCGCCGTCAGTTGAAAGCGACACTATTTTATCATAACGAATTTTGGAATTATTAATAAATTCGTCAATAGCTTTGAATAAATCTTCTCCTCGAGTGTTACCTTTCAAAGGCAATATTGCGAGCAATTCTTCCCTGAACATCTTATTTTTAATGTCGAAAAATCTCACGAAAATAGATATTTGTTCATCATCAACAATGTCACATGATTCGTCAAGTGCAATGGCGTAGCAAGGTGCCTTTTCCAAAAGTTCAAGCAGAGTGTTTTTAATATCAGCAGCTAAAATTTTAGTTCTTCTTGTATTACTTCTTGCCGACATTGGAATAAATCTTGGATTGAGTTGGTCTTTACTTGATGTAAATCCATTTTCAATGTGAAAATAAAACAAACAAATGTTTAAGATTTACACTGTATTTAATAATAACGACAGCTGTTTCGCTACACTGTAGCTTCGTCAGGTTAACATATACAATAATAACTATCTACATACACTTGACTCCTATATATAGTGTGTGGATATTAGGAATTCTAAGAACTGATATGTAAAGAACAATTTCTTGTCTAAAAGTGTCGGGTCTATACAAAAAGTACGTGCAATATGTGCATAAAGAATTCAGTGGTGCCACATTACATAAATTTGAAAACTAACAACATTAGTACAAGTGCTGAAAAAGGTAGAAAAGCAGGTATGAAGAAATGGATGATTGAAGATAGAAAACTGCAGTATTCTAAACGAGATTCCACCTATTTGTATCTTAAGGTAGTACATTCTGAATTAACTTATAGACTTAACCCGATAGAATTCGACTTAATAGACACTAAGATTAGAACTCAAGTCAATGAAATAATCCATAAAAAATACCTAATACAAAGGAAAAAAATAGAGTCAGTAATCAATAACAAATTAAGTCAAGTAGAACATTCTTACAACAATTTTTCAGAACATAAATTTTTCAATAGATTTAGCAATCTTAGTAACACAGAGTTCAATGAAAAAGAAATTGATGTATTAAGCAAAGGTTTTAATTATAACATAAAAACTGAAATTAGAAAAAAAGATTTAGAACTATTAGCAGTAGAAACTGAGTTAGCATTAAAGGAAAGTAAAAACCTGAATACTAAATATCAAGCAAGCAATATTATAAAACATTTAAATCGAACCACTACGGTTAACAATGATAGTCAAATAGCTAAGAACATTAAGAATAAAGCAAAAGATAATAATTTAATTTTCACACGGGCAGACAAAGGAAAAACAGTGATAGCATTAAATAAAGTAGATTACATATCAAAAACTAATCAATTTCTAGATCCAGAAAAGTATATCGTAATCCAAAAAGACCCGACAATAACCTTTCAAAAACAAATCATTAAGACGATTAGTAATTCACCTAGCTTGTTTAATATCAGTAACTATTATGAAAGACAGAAATTAAAAGTAATGAATCCACAACCACCGAAACTATATTCTTTAATCAAATTACATAAAGAAAATTATCCGATTAGACCAGTTGTTTCATATGTTACAGCCCCAGCAGTTAAAGTTTCAAAATGTTTGATAGATATTATAATTAAGCATACGAAATTCAAACCTAAATATAGTATCAAAAATAGTTTTCAATTAATTAATAACTTGAAAGATCTTAAGTTACCTGATAACACTAAATTAATTTCATTCGATGTAAAAAACCTTTTCCCGAGTGTCCCACCTACTGAAACAGTTGAATTAATTAATAGGATGTTAGAATTTAACAAAACTAACATTCTAATAAAAGACGAGATCTTACAATTATTATCTGTATGCTTAGAACAAAATTACTTTTCATTTGACAATAAATTTTATAAGTGTAATAGTGGTTTAATTATGGGAAATCCTTTGTCACCTTTATTAGCAGAAATTTTTATGGACAATTTAGAAAGAAAAATTTTTGAAAATAGTACATTAACTAAGAACGTATTATTTTGGTTCAGATACGTTGACGACATTTTCATAGGATACACAGGTACAAACAGACAATTGAATACTTTCTTTGAGTTTATTAATACTATTAATTCCCATATTACATTTACATTAGAAAAAGAAGTGAATAACAGTATCAACTTCTTAGATCTTACGTTAAAAAGAGTCAATAACCAAGTACAATTTTCCATTTACCACAAAGAATCACATACTGACATAACCATTCACAACAAATCCAACCATCCATATCAACATAAATTAGCGGCTTACCACAGCATGATCCATAGATTGATTAACACGCCAATGTCTACTTCAGACTATAGTAAAGAATATAATATTATTAAACAAATTGCCTATAACAATGGATACGACCCAAATTTAATAGATAAATTAATTTCTAAGAAATTATTCAACAAAACGTTGCAAGAAATTTATCCAGTTACAAAAGACACTACAATTAAAAAGTTTAAATCTTTCACTTACTTAGGGGGGAATCAAGGAAAACTAATAAAATTACTTAAAAAACAGAAAATTAATATTGCATACAAAACAAACAATAACCTTGCAAAATACATCAAGAACAATAAAGAAAAAACTAATCACAATAATAAATCGGGAGTCTATAGGTTAACTTGTGGTACATGTACTAAGGGATATATAGGTCAAACAGGAAGAGCATTTAAAACTCGGATTGCTGATCATTACTCCGCTTACATAAACCAAAAAAATGATTCGACTTACGCGAATCATTTGACAGAGAATAATCACATTTTTAATAAAGATTTTGATATCCTTCATGTTGAAAATAAAAGTATTAAATTAGATTTACTAGAGACATTAGAAATCAATAAATATAAATATTCAGACAATTTATTAAACGATAAAGTAGACCTAAACTCATCACCATTGTTAAATATATTTAGTCAGTAATACAGTTTACCTAATTTCACACATACATCTGTTTGCAATAGATTTAGTTCCACGTACTTTTTGTATAGACCTGACACTTTGAGACAAGAAATTGTTCTTTATATATTAGTTCTTAGAATTCCTAATAGCCACACACTATATATATATAAGAGTCAAGTGTATGTAGATAGTAAAACTCATCACCATTGTTAAATATATTTAGTAATACAGTTTACCTAATTTCAGATATAACATCTGTTTGCAATAGATTTAGTTTCACGTACTTTTTGTATAGACCCGACACTTTTAGACAAGAAATTGTTCTTTACATATCAGTTCTTAGAATTCCTAATATCCACACACTATATATAGGAGTCAAGTGTATGTAGATAGTTATTATTGTATATGTTAACCTGACGAAGCTACAGTGTAGCGAAACAGCTGTCGTTATTATTAAATACAGTGTAAATCTTAAACATTTGTTTGTTTTATTTTCACATTGACATTGGAATACTTTGAATTGCAGCGACATAATTTTTTTCTTTTAAAAGTGCCGAGGCTACTTCCAACATACATTCTTTCATTATTTCAGAATCTGAAAATGGTTTCTGGTGTTTACTAAGTGTCCAGCACACACGTAACGCTGCTTCTGCTGATTTTTCTTGCTTACTCATGCAGCGAACCAGCAATTTCGTGCTTTTTTCGTAATTTAAATTTAAATTTTATCGTGATAAGTTTACAAAGCAGTTATACATATCACATTTTTACATTAATAGGATTATATTACCTGTACTTTCTCTTTACGAGCCTCACCGCCAAGAAGAAAGTTTTTGTGGAATTGCTGATGAGTTGTTTCATAGTGTCGCTTTAAATTGCCACTTTTAATAACAGCGACAGTTTTATTACATATTATGCAAACTGGAACCGCTTGAGGCCTATCTGGCAGCGTAAAACAATATTGTTCAGTCCATTCAGTCAAAAATCTCCTATTTTCAGTGTCCACTTTTCGCTTTTTAGGACCCATTATTAGTATAGGTATGTATGTACAAAAAAGTTTTTCACACGACAACTTGTAAAACAAATGAATAATTGCTGTGGGCTCTCTTCGACTAAAGCGACAGGTTCGGACTTGTTTAACAAATGAACGAGTGAGCAGTGACGCGTGGTGGGAGGCACTACTCGCCGATAAGACACGTCTTGTTGGACGTCGGACTGTATTTAAGAATATTTGGCGGTCCGAGCTTCGACCTTCCGCGGTCCGTATACGGACCGCGGTCCGCCTGTTGCCGATCCCTGTTCTAGAAGATATGCTGAAATGTATCCTCAACGGCAGCTTCCTTCGCACAGAATATTTGCCCGACTTCATCAACGATTACGAGAATATGGTTCATTCGACAAAAGAACGCAGGATTGTGGTCGCCATCGAGAAGTTAGAATAACACATCTTGAAGAAGCAGTACTTAATTTGGTTGAAGAACAACCTACTAGCAGTACTAGAAAGATTGCTTTCGAGTTAAATGTTGATCATATGACGGTATTTCGAATTTTAAAGAACAACTCTTATACCCTTACCATCTGCAACGAGTACAGGCACTGTTACAGCGAGATTTTCCGAACCGTCTTGAATTTTCCAATTGGATCCTGGAAATGATTAGAAGAAATCCTGACTTTCTGAAGACGATCGAATTCACAGACGAATGTACTTTTTCTCGGGAAAAGATAATTAATTTTCATAATAACCACATATGGGCTGATGAAAACCCTCACGCTATTGTACAAGCTAACCATCAAGAACACTTTTCTCTTAACGTGTGGCTCGGAGTTATTGGGGATTATTTAATTGGCCCTCATTTTCTACCTCCTCGATTAAATGGTGAGGCATACACTCAATTTTTAAGAGAAGTGCATCCAGTACTGCTGGAGGAAGTTCCTTTGGGCGTCAGAAGGGATATGTTTTTTATGCATGATGGGGCTCCCGCCCATTTTAGTCAAGCAACTCGTTAGCATTTAACCCAAACATATCCAAATCATTGGATAGGTCGAGGAGGACCACAGAATTGGCCCGGTCGATCCCCGGATCTCAATCCTCTCGATTTCTCTACTTGGGGCCATTTACAGACTTTGGTTTATCCTACTCCTGTTCGCGATGTAGAGGACTTACGAAACCGCATCATCGATGCGTGCAGGGTAATTAGAGAGAATACAGGAATATTTGAGCGAATACGTGGCTCAATGCGCCGATGTCTAGACGCATGTGTAATGACTGAAGGTGGACATATTGAACATTTAATATGATTTCTACATGTTTTATGTTTTGTTATTAATAAATTAGTTTTGTTTATTCATCTTTAATCATATATATTTTGATGCAGGTAGTAACTACAAAATAACAATTCTAATCCAGTTCGCATTTATGACGATGTATCTCTGTAGTTGTTCGTAAAATAATTTTTTGGTGCGAACTGATTACTTTTGGGCAAAAAATTCAAGAGACATTTTTTGTTTCGAATGAAACAAGGTATTGGAAATAGATTTTTAAATGGTAAACAAATAATCAGACAAAAAGTTACATTGGAAATAAATTACATTTTTAGTGTTTGTGAGAAAAATTGTAAAACAAATTTTATGTACCCCCTTTATGGGGCTGTATCTTAACAAGGGATGCTCCATTGAAGTTTTTTTATATGAAAGACCCTATCTCTTTTTCGCTAAGGAATCACCCCCTGAAATGTTTTACACTTATTTTGTTACACCCTGTATTTTCTTAAGGAAGATATGTGTTTTAGAAATAACCACATAAATGCATGAATTTGATTAATGTCTACTAACTAAGGCTGGTACACAAAAGGATGAAACAACCTCTACGCGCCTGCTGAACATTTGACGAACAATATTAAAAAAAAACTTTATGTAATTCTTTTTAAAGATAAAAAACATTAAATAGTAAACATTATCACACACATTTCACACTAGTGTTTTCCGAAGCTATTGCGTCGTCTATCCCCACTTTACGGTATCTCTACCGGTCCTAGCAACAACGCAAATCTATCGGAATCGGTCGGCTATTCCAGACTTAAATCAGAGTGACAGTTTGTAACTAGAAAGGAATGTCATATATACCTATAATATTCGAGTGTATAATAACATAAGTTATGGGCAAACGAAAATTGGCTTATTATAAAAGATCAACCAAACAAAGAAGTTCCGTAAGTACTCATTCTTTATACATTATGTTTCCAATCTATAGTATTCCTTTATCTATGACAGAATCTGTGAATAAAACCGATACGCTGTGATCGAAACCGAATATCGTCTAGCTCCACCTACTCACACCCCCTTGCGTCTACCCGTCCCGCGAGTAATATAAGTTGCATAAGTTTCTATTTGTTGGTAAACGCCCCTCTTAATTTAATTGACTGTCATTTCTAGTCATTTGACAATTGCATTTTGTATATTTTACACGCTTCTTTCTACTTCTTTTTTTCTGTTCTTGTATTTATGCAACCAAAATAGTTCTGACCGTTTATTTAGTGTCTGTCATAAAGATCATGAACCCAATGCAGAGTACAAGTAGAAACCTACCTATTTCTCCACCGAGGAAATGTGGCCGTTTTGGTCATTTGTCTCTTATTGAAAAGCAAATAATTCTCCATACTTATAAGAAGCTGAGAATTGAAAATACAAGAGTACAAGAGAAATAGCATTGCATATAGTGTCCACAAAGGTAATATTGTATTTTCTTAGGTTATGTGTTATGTTTCTGAATTTACCCATATTCTATTATTGCAGGTGTTGCAAGAAGTACTGTGTTTAAAGTTGTAAAGGAATGTAAGTCCCAGGGAACGCTTACTCAGCCCAAGCAAAGCTCTGGTAGATGCTCATTAGTCAACAATTTTGACAAAAATGTAAATAATCCTGTAAGACAATTAATACACGCCTACTTTTATAACAATGAAGCTCCTACACTTAATAACATTTTTAACGACATTCAAAACCATGCATAGGTACCTCAAATAAGTCATTCATCACTGTACCTACTAATGAAAAAGATTAATTTCAAGTAAAATATATTTATTTTTAAGATGAATAAGTATATAAAATATATGATTATTATTATAGGTACTTGACGCGAAGCAGGAAGAGTTTATTGATAGACGGTAGAGAGATAAGTAGGTACATGGAGATATATATAAAAAAGAACAAACACGTGTTGAGATTACCACCGTACCACTTTGAACTAAATCTCTTTGCATTGATATGGACCAAAATAAAAAATCATGTTGCCGCGAATAATAAAAATTTCAAAATGGCAGAAGTCAAACAATTACTGTTGACTGCATTAGCTAATTTTAGTAGTGCTAAATGGAGAAAATGTATAGATGTAATTAAAGAAAAAGAAAAAATGAGTCTATTAGATGGCTTAATTGACAATATCGTGGAGCCATTTACCATTTCAACTGCAAGTGATAGTGATACAGAGAGTAACAGTAAATAATAAATTAAAAATTTACATGATTTGAAGTTTTCATATAACAAAACGTGTGTTCATCTAATGATATTTTGAAGTTTTTTAGTTAAAATACTGATTCAAAAATGTATAAATATTTTTAAAGTTGTCTACATTAGAAAATATACTTTACGTTTTGTGTTATTATTTATTTCTCTGTGTAAACGTGAAAAACTATTAAAATATTAAGTAAATCTCTTGTATTATTTTTAGATATCATGTTACATAACTAACTTCCCTGACCAAAATGCAAATATTGTTGCCATATTTTAATATAAATATTTCAAAGTAACTGCAGAAATTTACTAAAAATGTTTGAATACATAAATATGAATGTAGAAATATTGAACAGGTGCATGCATATCGGTACGAATAATTTTGAATAACATAATCAAAATCATCAAGAAACCAAAGAGATACTACCATCTGGAAGCCTGTTAAACATATTAATTGTCCGGGTTAAGCTTTTTTTCAAAATTCATACGTTACGTTTATATCTAGGTAGGTACTTTATGGACTAAGTGAGGATTTAGGATTTTGCATCGTTTCACCCAAATTTTTAAAGCATACACTACCGTTTAAAACTCAAGGTATGTAGGGTAAGGTCGCCGAAATCGTACCACTTAGTACATTTTGTTAATTTTCTGCAAATATGGTGTTCTGTAGTGATTGATATTTTTGCTTTATTTGACAGGTGGTGTTTTATAACTGAAAAAAATAGTAAGAATGAAATACATTGGCAAAACTATGTTTTATGGCAGTTTTTTTGGAACCCTACAAATGGTACGATTTGGAAACCTGGGTTCCTAAATCGTACCTAGGGTGTTTTAAATCGTACCATTCATTATATTACCTATGTTCACTAATGTTTTCTTGTTTTGAGTACAGGTTGGGAATAAAATGTTAGTTTATTGAAACTGTTTAATTCCAGTGAAAAACAACGTTACACAAAAAATTTAAAATATTGCCTATAAACAAAGGAAAAACATCACATACAGATGTCACATATGTATGTACTAGACCATCCTGTGCATTTTTCATGTGCCCATTTTTTACATAGAGAGCACTGTGTCATCTCCTCGACAACCGATTCAGAACATAAAAAGCAGTACCAGTCTTCTTCATTCACTTCAATGACAACATTTTTGTCTGACGTTTTTGCTCTCTTAGATTTTGGCAAATCAGTTTTTCCATCGCATTTTTCTAAATTCTCTCCACCAAAAACATTTTTCTTTATCAACTTTTTCTTAGTATTTTGTTGCTTTTTAATAGTGCTAGTTTTAGTTTTATTGTCTTTGTTTTCTTTTATATTAATGTTCTCTTCTAGTTCATGCTTGTATGGGCTAGATGTTATTACAGTAGCCTTCTGTGGTTCTTTTGTAAGACGTTTAACGTGTTTTTTTTTGCTGGTTTAGGAAGAGGGTTCACTATGTCTAAAGTGATAAAAGCTGCTTTTTCCATTTCCTGTTCTACTTGTACTTTAGTTGTTGGTAGTATATGGTTATTATCTTGATGATTTGTAAGAATACTTGCCTGCATTTCATTGTTGAGAATATCCTGCACAATATCAGAATTTTTTGGAATGTTTTTCTACAGTTTACAGAGTTTTCAACATCGTCCACGCTTATTTCACCTCGTAAATTCTCACTTGTCACAAAGTCTCAATCCTTAAAAATATTTCTATCAATTGGCCATACTCCAGTAGCCCGAAACCCACCCATTACATTGCATGTTGTTGCAGCCTGGACATATGCCCCAGTTAACAGCTGGGTAACATCAAATTGGGTAACCTTTTCTACAGGATTAGGACGAAGCCACTTTGTCATAATTTGGCTGTAACTGGACTCCATTGATTTAAAAACTCCCACATCTAAGGGCTGCAACCTATGTGTTGTATGGCCTGGAAGTTGGAGCATTAGGACATTATTTTGTCTTGCTAAATTACTGGCTGCCAGATTCTTTGAATTGCCATCTAGAAGAAGCAGTACTTTTTGGTTTTCTGTGGGTTTCACAAATTCAATAAAATGTTTAAGCCATTTAAGAAACAGTTCTGAGTTTATATATCCAGTTTCACCAACTTCTGTAAGACTATTGGGAAAAGCGCCATTTTTTAAAGCTGGATGCATACGAACTCTTTTGAAAATAGTCATCGGAGGAACAAAGTTACCAGTTGCATTGCAGCAGCACACGATTGTTGTATTTACGCCCCTTTCTCCACTTGCTATGAATCCAACTTGATGCTTTCCACGTTGAGCTATAACTTTTGGAGATTTTTTTTGTACGATGGAGAAGCCAGATTCATCAACGTTATAAATATGTCGAGCTTCTATTTTGTGTTTATCAATAACATATTCCAATAAATCAAAAAATTCGTACACATTTTCTCTATTATACCCTTACAACAGGCTATCGATGTATTTTCAGGTTGCCGCAAAGCTAATTCTGGATGTCTGTTCATAAAACGGCAGTACCAGTTCTTACCAGCCATTTTATTTTTATTCCCAAAGAAGGGATTTTTTAATATATGTGAATTAAGCTCCATTAGATCATTCGCAAGTTTCCTAACATCATGGTAAGTCCGAAAAGACACTCTTCAAATAACAAAATAATGTTTTACTAGATCATTTTCAAGTAGAACTGGAATAGCAGGTAATCGACCATTAACTCTTCTTTTCTCCTTCGATTTTTTCAATTTTTTTGGGTTATCCGCTGCTTGTGCCTGTTTCGCTCTTTTAAATTCACTCCTTTTCACTTTCCCGTCTACGTGTCTTTTCAATGTAGGTTTAGGAATGTTATACTTTATGCAACATTTTTTGAACTTAATTTTTCCACAGCTTCAGACCATTCTCCATATTGCCTTCTTGCCATCTTTAGCTGAAATAACCATAATCAATAAATACAATTAGTAAACCTCCAAATCGTACCAGTACGATATACAGCACTCAACTCGGTACGATTTGTGAAACTCTGTCATATTACGAATAAATTACAATTCTAATCTATAAACTAAACAAATCTAACTGTTTCTTCTTATTGTTTTAACCTATATACTTCATTTAATCTTATTTGCCCTTAAAAAAGTCGAAAGTTGTATTCACATCATAAATATATCCTTAGACACACATATACAAATTTACATGGATTAGGTACACTTTTTTGAACGGCATGTAATGAACACTAAACGTCGTCTGATTAATGCCGTTTTGTGAATGCATATTATAAGACGTAAAAGGTACAAGAAAACAGGAACAGATGGCATTATAATCTTTTCCAACATATAAATAAAGGAGAAGTACGATTTACGGACCGGTACGATTTTGGCGACCTTACCCTACATATAAATAAAATACTTCTGCGTTGTGTTATTTCATTACTTCATTTACTTCTTTTCTTCTAAATATTTGAAGTTATACAACGTTCTTGAACTATTAAGAAATAAATGTTTTCTGTGAATTGTAATACTAAAATACGAAATATGAGTATGCTGAAAAACACATTAAGAATACAATCCTTCCCCACACACTATGTTATTATTAGAAATAATAATATTCATTCAAACTGAAAATCACCTGTGAAATGTCAATGTCAGAAATATTAAAAACTAAAGTCAAGAAAAACCCAAGTTAGTTACAAAATGTGAATACTTCTGTCTTCGTTATGTCTATAAGTATGACACGTATTTTACCACCTATCCTTCTTTACCTGCCTAACTTTGTAGATTGTATCGAATACTTGTGACGTAACTATCAAGTTAAAACGAAAGAACTGTATACAGCAACTAGCTTATCAATACATTATCATAATAGTATATTATGCATTGTGAGCATTTAATGATGGCTATTACGATACGAGTATGAAAATTACGATACGAGCCGAAGGCGAGTGTCTTAACACTAACAACCATTAAATACGAGTTGCATACACTAGTTTTTCTACGACTCCATAATAAAACATTATTTTTTAAAAATTCATTTCAGGAATTGAGAGTAAAATGTTCCGTACATTTTTGCCGATTTATCTGGTAATAAATTGTTCGTGGCTATTAAGGCTTTGTAGTGTATACCTTGACAGCATTTATGCAATACAAAATATCATGTCTTATTGTAATACTAGATCATGTCTATTGCATTTCCGTACTTGGTCGGTTATCGCATAGAAGCACGTGCGAAGCTAATGCACTGTCCATGCTTACGCTGCCACTTGACAGATGCCGCACTGAAAACAGACAGAGATATATATTTAGGTACATACACATCTTCATACGATATCATCATTATAATACAATTAACATGACCGTCTTTGAATAAAGAAGTATATACAGGGTGTTCCTAAATATCATGTACATAAGGAAGGGGGTAACTATTTGGTTTATGTTGTGCCTAAAATTTCATATAAACATAGGTCTGCAAACGCTTCGTTACCAATATGCAGGGTGTTGAAATTTCAAGAATTTTTCACTTTTTACTGTATAGCTCCTGCAGTTTTTTTACGATTTCTAATGTCAATTGTCAAATTAATAAACTCAAGTGATTATCTGAATAAAGCCAGAGCCTGCTAGACCATTTTAAAAAATTTAATTTTCTCTGGCGAATTACAGAAAATTGTTTTCTATTTTTTTTCTCGATAACGGTCAGAGATAAGAAAAAAATATAAGAGATCAAAAAGTTTCTAAACAAGACAGAAAATATTGCGTATTTTAGAATCTAGCAGTGGCGCATCGCAAAAAAGTTCAGGGTGAGAAAAGAGGGCATGACCCCGAAAAAATTATTACCCTGTAGATTTACATAATCATTTGGCATGGCTAATGATGCAGGCCTTATAGCGTAACCTACCTTCCAAATTTGAACAAAATATCTCAAAAACTGCAGGAGCTATACAGTAAAAAGTGAAAAATTCTTGAAATTTCAACACCCTGCATATTGGTAACGAAGCGTTTGCAGACCTATGTTTATATGAAATTTTAGGCACAAAATAAACCAAATAGTTACCCCCTTCCTTATGTACAATTGCTTTCTTTTGAAATGGCCGGTGTAAATTGAAAATAGATCCCCAAGTTCAACGATAGTACCATTCTAATGTTCGAGTTAAGAACGGGACAAGCAAAAAACATGCATCGTAAATCTTATATAGCATGAATAAGCCATTGTACTTAATATGAGTGTGGTTTATATTTTCTGAAGTTTTTAAATAATTTATTTTCTACAATCTGCACGAAATATACATGTCATATACCGGTAGGTTTTCTGGTAACGCAACGATTGTATAGCGCATGTATCAGTCCCCACAACTGAACGACTACGTATATGTACTCCCCTCCGTTAACCAGAGCGGTGGTAGTAGTATCCTACAGCCGTTCGCGTCGGGGAATACGATAACTGTAGCGAGTGGGACTTGGACACTCCTCTGTCGTTGCTTCACCCGAAAACTTACCGGTATATAGTAACGAAGGAAACACATATTTTGAAGCCTTGCTTTTAAAATTATATATAATTAAATGTTAAATACAATTAAAAGAAAAAGATTGTATTACGTTATGTATTAAATTGCTTTGTAAAAGAAACTACATCGGCCATATACAATCATATATAGTGGAGGCAATCCTTAAACCGTTGCACGTCATTACTCGTTAATGACGTCATATACTGCAGCGTAGTCAAGTCTGTTTGAAAAATCATATGATTTGCACGCCATTTTTATGTAAACAAATTTGACATATAAATATCTGAAAAATATAATTGTGTATTGTAAATTTTATAATTTTTTGGGTGGTACGGTTTTTAAAAAATGAATGACGTGCAACGGTTTAAGGATTGCCTCCACTATATGAAATATTTGTGTTTATTTATAATAATTTATTGTCTGATAACGTTCATGCTAGGTACTTTATTAGAAAAAAAACATTTTTATGTTCCTCAATATCTCTCTGGCTTTTTGATAATAGCCTTTTATTTTAATTTCTACAGGGAGATCCACTGTTTTTCATTCAAATCTTGGTTTTATGGAATTTTGGATTTGCTACTATTCTTTCTGGGAGTGCTTTGTATTTATTTTAGATGTTGAAGCTTTTTATTTAAAATAACAACGTTTAACTGAAAACTAAAATAATACTTAAACAATTTAGTATTATAACAATCCATGTTTTTCTTGTAAAAAGTAAAAATTGTTATATTCTCTAATAAGGGAATGTTTAGAATTATTAAAAATTATATTTTTCCCGATCAACACTGATATTTTGAATTAGTTTACTTCACTAAAAAAATCAAAATTTACAAATTCGTCGTCAACTACTAAGTTTAGAGAAATTTCTAAAGAATACAAAAGTACTAAGAATTTTAGAAAGACTTTTTTTTGAAATTTCTACCGGAAGTAGGCCTTAATATCTTAGCAAAAACCGGTTTTTAGCAAATATCTTACAAATTATTGATTCTTTACAGATTTATCTAGAATACAAAAATATTTAGAGCCCGAATTGGAACAACTTTGTATAAAAGAAATTTGAAAATTCGGACCGGACGTAAGACTACTCTTATCAAATAGCAGTTTTTTTATACATTCTATATACATGTATTATAAGTGCAAAAATAATGAGAGCTACATTTGGAACAATTTTTCTATAAAATAAATTTTAAAATTTGGACCGGAAGTAATGCTTCTACTCTCATCAAATAGCGGTTTTTTGGAAAATCTCACAAATTTTGCATTCTAGTCAGATTTATTAAGAACACAAAATTGTTTGAGCCACATTTGGAATAATTTTTATATAAAAGAAAAATCAAAATTCGGACCGGAAGTAACACTCTTACTTTCTTTTATTTTTTTTATTCATTTAACGAAAATAACGTAGAAGTATTTGATTGGGCGGCAAAATCTCCATATCCGAATCCCATTGAAAATATGTGGAGTGCTATGCACAATCTGTATGGGAGCATTTCAGAGGAAGAAACTTATGTGAAACTTTAATAAATTCTATGCAATGAAGAATGCAAGAGTATATGGACGATAATGGATTTTATATGTCGTACTAAGGTTTTTATTATTGCGAAATGGAAACAAACTATAAGACCAAAATCACATAACCATTTTCTTTAATTTCTTTATTAATTAATTACTATTATATATTAATTATTAAAAACTTGATATCTGCTACAATTTTTGTTTTAATTTTTTCTGGTAAAGGTTAGAGAAATTAATATTACAACCCTAATTAAATTTTATTACATGATTACCCATTAATTGCATAGTTCCAACTATACCAGACTTTAATTTTAATTAATCAAATTTTGTCTAAGGTATTCTTACTTCTAAATTTTCGATAAAAGATGTATGATTATTAATTTCACGATATAATATTTACGATTGCAGCGATTTCTTTAATGAATATCATACTTTAAAAGAACTATTTATTTCGGCTAATCATTTGTAGAAAAATTTGCGATGATACTAATGATATACTTTCACATGTGCACAAACATCCTGGATATTCATCATATTACAATGTAACAATCCAATCCATTTAAAAAATTGTGACGTGACCGCACATTTTCACAATTTTATTAAATGTCCTCGCCCGTCTAGGTTAATTTTATTTTGATCTAGTTTGAGAACTGTCAAAACCTAGTCTGAGCGGTTTGCTGATCTTTTACAAACCGAAAGTTATGGATACTTAGCGCATGCGCACCAAGAGAGAGAGGGGGAGAGAGAGAGACGTTTGCCAAAAACCACTTTTTCGGTATCAGGCGACCTTAAAACGTGGACATCTGCATCATAATTCCTTACTACGTATAAGAAAGTATAAAGGCAAATATTGCTTTAATTAATAAACCACAAGACAAGGTGTTAAACTCATTATTTTTATTTTTTTATACGTAGTATAAGGAAGTATTGTGATGATGAAAATTTCAATTTAATCTCCCTCTTGAGATTTGATTAGATTTTCAGTAAAATCGGCAGACCGGAAGTAGTAGTTTACTTCAGTGAAAAAATCGAATTTTGCCAATTATTCGTCAACTACTAAGTTTAAACAAATTTGTAAAGAATTCATATATACTCAAAATTAAATTTAAGAAGAATTTTATTAAAAAAGTTTTTCGAGATTCCTACCGGAAGTAGGTCTTTCACTCTTATCGAAAATCAGTTTTTTGCGAATATTTCGCAAGTCATGCTTTTTAGACAGGTGCGTTCTGAGTATAAAAGTATTTAGAACTTAATTTTCAATATCTTTTGTATAGGAAAAATTTTAAAATTCGGACCGGAAGTAACACTTTTACTCTTATCGAATAGCGATTATTGCAAATATTTCGTAAATTATGCATTCTATATATATTTATCAAGAGTATAAAAGTATTTAGAGTTGGATTTGAAATATTTTTTGTATAGATGAAAATTCAAAATTCGGACCGGAAATAATACTTTTACTCTGAGCGAGTAGCATTTTTTTGCAAATATCTCACAGAGTATGTATCCTGTAGAGATTTACTAAGAGACTGGAAGTACTTAGAATAGGATTTCGAATAATTTTTGTATAAAATAATTTTTAAAATTGTATGATTAAAACGCTCATACGTATAAGAAAGTCGTGTGGTGGCCACACCTCATTTTTTTTATTTGAATTAATTTAAAAATAAGGTAGGAGTTATAATAATAAAACTAAAGATATTTTTCAAAAGCATTTGGGTATATATTATCTGTTGAACTAAGCAAATAGAAATAAACTAGCTGTCCATCAATCTCTTCGAGCTTGAATCGCCTTTCGCGTCCGCTTACAGTTTTATTACAGTTCGCTGTAAAACGCCAAAAAAAATCATTTTTGATTTTCTAAACTTTTGGCACACCTTGTATAGACGTATATTTTTGTCCACGAAGTACTGTCACGGTGACAGGTGGAACGACAATTTAAAGCATCTTAACGTCAGTCTGACTTTTCGTTGTTGGAGTTTGAAATTTAGATGCTATTTAGCGTAATACTAAGACTTGACACTAAAAGATTCATAGTTTTATTAGTTTTACACAATGAAAGGACTAAATCATTATTGAAAATGTAATATCAGATTTATTTTAATTTTGCATAATTTAACCTGCCAATTATCATGGCCCGCAAACATACTTTTGACATAACTTTTGTTATAATGCAAATTTGTGAACAATGCATGCCCATTACACAGAAGAATCAAGTTTTAAATAAAATGTTGGTATAGAATAAGTATGACTTATTACTTTTATTTATAATAGTGAATTTATAACTGGCTTCCATATTAATAATTAGTTTCATTTGTCTGCTCTGAAATTGTTCCTGTCAAAGTGAGTTTGCAGTGGCATTGAGTCGTCGCCTGTAGATCGTGCTCTGGCTATGTCGGTTGCCGAGACGATCCTATTATAATTTAAATATTTAGTAGTGACGCTGGTAGTTGAACTAAAAACAATAACCAAAAATAATACTGACCGACGTTGGAATATCTGTGTAAACATTTTGCTTACACACACTGTAAAAAGAATATAATTTGTAATTGTTGGATCATTTTGTGATTTTTATTAAGTATTTAAGGAAAAATAACACAAAAAGGTAGTTCATGATTACAACCAACCCATCGAAATAAGAGCCACCAGCCTGGGACACGATCATCATCAACCATCATCAGAATGTTTGATTAACAATTTGATTTAATGGTGTATTTTCAAACATATCGCATTAAATGATTGAACGCTGCCCATACTTCAAACTTTCTACTGACAATCAAACTATTTAGTAGAAGTAATTGTTGAATTAGACTGGAATATTTACTTTAGTAAATTGAATAGTTACAAAACAATTGTCATTACATTGGAATTTGATTCGTCTGTCACCTAGTAATAATAATATAAATCATATTTTAAGGTAATTGTCTAATACCGTGCCGTCAAATACTTTCCGCATTAGAGTAGGGTGTTTTTGAAGTTTTTAAGTAATCAATGTTGGTGTACATGCTAATTTTTTGAAAACTTCAAATTCTGGCAGTTGTCATACTTAAATTCAAATTATAGACGCCTATTATTATTTATATGACATAACCAAACTATTAAAATTATGCACTGTCACCTACCATTAAAAAAAAAGCATGGCCGTCTCTAATGCGGAAAGTATTTGAAGGCACGGTATATAGGCAAAACTAAAATGGATCTGATAGCACTTTTCTCATTAATATTTTAGTCATTTCGCTGTATAAAATTTGTAATTTCATATCTTTTTGTGTCAAGGTCTACAATAAATATCGATGAAGCTTAAAAACATGAACCATGAAATATCAGACAGATGTCAGGGTGTTTAACCTTTTTTTTTTGAAATAATTCAAATGAATAATGAAAGCAGTTCAGATTTCATCACGAACTGAAATCGATTGATCGTTTTGACGTTTTATAAACTGCAATTAAATTTTTGTGAAATTGCCAACATTAATCAAAAGTCAGATGGACTTTTTCTGACAATTCTGACGTTTCCTGTAACATTTAAGCCACCTAACGTGAATGTTGAGTTGACCAACATTTCGCGTATGCTCTAGTTAAATATATCGGTGTTAAAATAATAATAGATGAGTAAAGATGGCTACACCCTTTAACTGTTACTTCATTTTAGTTTAATAATGTTCACCAATTTTGATCAGCGTTTCTTTGAATTACAATTAACTTAGGGCTTCCGGGACAATAGTCAATAGAAATAAATTTATATGACGTTCGTTGCAAATAATCAAGCTCATCAGTGCTCCATAATGTTTGTCATAAAATGTCGATATAAGTCATCAAGTGCTGATTATTCAATTTACTCTTTCCACCTTTTTTTTTTTTTTTTATTTAGGACACATTAATTTAATAGAATACTTGCTCTTTTTGTTATTCCATGAAACTCTTCGAGTTTGAATTGCTTCTTTGGAACGTGACTACTGCCAGTCGCAGAGGCACTTGAATTTTAACGGTTATAAATTTTCTTTTAATTAGTTTATGAATGAAGATGCAAATTAAATGAAATATCTCTAGAAATTAATTATACATTATTGTGGCATCTATAATTATAGACAAATGCACTGATAGAAATATTGTCTTGATCTAAGAAAGTATATTTTCTTGCGTATATACAAAGCTTTAATTTACTTGATTTGAAACGGTCCGTTTTATTATAAGTAAATATTTCCAAACCGTTTTAAATCAAGTAAATTAAGGCTTTGTATATACGGAAGAAAATATATTTTCTTAGATCAAGACAATATTTCTAACAGTGTGGATTTATTAACTAAATAATTTCCCATAAAATGTTTAACATTTCTATAGAATTTACTGAAAGCTGATTACTTGGAACATTTCGTTGACATTCAAGTTTGATATAATGCGTGTGCACCTAGTCTAAGTTGAATGTAAGTAGGCCGAACAGGTAAACCTAAGATGGTTGTATGATCAAGATTTGTTGTATCATATATAAATTTCTTTGTTTTTTAAATTTGGTAGTACTCTAACTTTATTTGTCTCAAGTTTTATGATAAACGTTGCCCATACGTTAAATTTTCTTGCAAACTGTCATGGTGGTGACAGTTCGATCTATTGCGAGAATGAATTGTCAAATTGAATGTCACTGTAGACATACCGTGCCTTCAATTAATTTTTTTTGGAATAACCTACGATTTCAATATTAATTTGAAAACACTGTGGAACTTTTCAATAAATTGACTTAACTATGACAGTAGTCAAAATGAAAAACATTACTATAGCACAGTATTCCCAAATTAATATTGATATCATAAGCTACTCTAAATTTAAATTAAAGACGCAGTATGTATATTTGTATGTAGAAAGATGACAGAGATGTGTCCAAGACATTAAAGATACGATAAATGACCGATACAATAGTAATAATAATAATAATTGATGATAATTGATGAGCAAGTGCTCTTTTAAGATTTTGATTTGAGTGGTTTTCCATCTGGTTATAGAAACTGAGCGCTCTTTCCTTGATGTAGTCAATAATGGTTGGGGTATTTGTTTCATTCATTATTTGATTATTTCTCATATACCATGCAGCATTTAGTATCATTCTAAGACTGGTGTTTTTTGATGTTGGTCTTGCACATATGCACCCATGCATATGTGAATATTGGACCTAATACTTGTTTGTAAAGTAGAATTTTGTTGTTCGTGTTCAGCTGGCTTTTTCTGCCTATAAGAGGCCATAGTTGACATCTTGTTTGTTTGGTTTTGGTTATCGTTATGTGTGTGTTATAATTGAGCTTTATATCCAGGTATATTCCCAGGTATTTAATTTCTCTACTCCATGGTATAGTGTTGTTGTTGATGGTTATTTCGTTGCCTGTTGTTTTCAGATTCCTTTGAAAGATTATTGCTTGGGATTTGTCTTCGTTTATTGTTGTCCTCCATTGTTTGAACCATTTTATCGTGTTGTCTAGGTGCGTTTGGAGTTCCTGTACCGCGTTCGTCGGACATCTTGATGTTGAGAGCAGTGCCGAATCATCTGCAAAGGTGGCCGTATTTAAGTATCTTGTAGGATTTGATACTGGTATGTCTGCTGTAAATATTGTATATAGGTGAGGTGACAGGCATGAGCCCTGGGGGACTCCCGCTGTTGGATGTTTTATTGAGGAAAGTGTGTTCTGGATGCTAACTTGAAAGCAGCGTCCTTGGAGAAAACTGTTCGTGATTTTTATGACGTGTGTTGGATAATTGTGTATTATCATTTTATATATGAGTCCCTGCCTCCAGACTTTATCAAATGCCTTTGCTATGTCGAGAAATACAGCTGCTGTCACTTGATTTTTGTTGAATCCGTCTTGGATAATCTCAGTGACTCTTGAAAGTTGTGTTATCGTTGAATGTTCTTCTCTAAAAACCCATGTTGATCTTCTGGTAATATGTCTTGATTGTCAGAGTGGTACTTTATCTTCTGTAGGATTATTTTTTCTATCACTTTGCTAATGGATGGTAACAGGCTTATGGGCCTGTAGCTGCTTGGTATTGTTTTTGGTTTTCCTGGTTTAGGTATAACTATTACTTTGGCATGTTTCCATATCTTTGGGAATGTTTGGAGTCTGATAACGGAGTTTGCTATTGCTAGAATTGACATTATTGCTTTTGGGGGAGGTTTTGTAGTGATCTGTTGGTGATGTTGTCTATACCAGGAGCTTTTTTGGGATTTCATGCTTTAAGGATTGCTTTTAGGTTCTCGGCTGTGACTGGGTCGTTGCTAGGGGAGTGGGGTTCACGTATTTCTCTGCTTACTACTTTGTGAATCTGCATTACGTGTTGCATGTCTACTTCATCCAAGTTCGGAGTGAATTGCTCTTCTAGTGATTCCGCTAGAGCTTCTGCTTTTTCTTCTGCTGTGACTTGTGTGGAGTTATTGAATTGAAGTGGTGGGATTTGTATTTGTTCTCTTTTGATTGCCTTGATTATTTTCCATGTCTTAGAGGGCTCTGCACCTATTTCTTCGAGTGTTCTTTGCCATTCTACATTTTTCGGTTCCAGTAATTCCTTATGTACTTGATGTTGAAGGTTGTTTAGTATAGTTTTGTCTTCTCCTAGCTCTGTTCTTTTCCTTTATTAGTTCTTTAATATGATGTGGTAGACTACCTGATTTATATATCCTTTCTATTTTGATGGTGTTATTTTCAACAGCGTTTGTTATTTTATCTTGTAGTGATTTTATGTTCTGTTCTAATTCTGCAGTGTTTTGTATTTTAGGAACTGCAGTGATGGTTTGTTCTAGTTCTGTTTTGTAGCCGGCCCAGTCTGTCTTGAAGGTGTGATATGTTCTTTCGGTTATGTCTTCGTTCCAAGTTATTATAATTGAATGTGATCAGAGCTCATGACACTTTAAGTTTCTATCTTTATGGTTTTGTTAATGTTTTTACTGATTGCTAAGTCTAATTGTCTAATTGTGTGCATCTAGCCCAAGGTGAACGTCGACAGACCAAAAAAAAAAAAACCAAGACGGTTCGGCAATGAAATGTTGTTTCATGTTATTCGTTCTATAAAATTTGTAGTACCATGCCTTGTGTCATGTTTACGATAAAAATAGTGTATACTTCAAATTTTTTGACAGACTGTCATCGTGACACTTATACGACAATAAAAAGTTGATGTTTAACCAAATTGTCGTTCCACCTGTCATCGTGACAATACTTCGTTGTTGTGTATTCGTTCACACATAAACTTGTGAGAACGAAATGTCAGACTGAGAGTGCTTAACAACATTGTCTTTCCAATTGTCAAATGAAATTAACAACATAACATGATGAACTTTAACAAAACATGTTTTAAACTTACAGGTCATTGAGAGAATTAATTAATTTTCATATTACGCTTTAATAGTATATATATATGTACTTTGTAAAACCCAATCAAAAATCTTGCTGGCTCCTAATACCATTTAACCGAAAATGTACTTCTGATTAGTTTGTGCCAACCCGCATGGTCGCATACTTTAAATGCTTGCTTTTATAACTGAATTGATAAACGAAATTACATAAATGCTTATGGGAATTTTACATATTTGATGTATTTATGTTATTTCGAAGTGTTTCGGACACATCTGACAAATAAAGAAAACTCAGATGATTCTTTATTTAGGCTTGCTTCGGTACTTCTTTCGCGAGAAGTGACGACATTTCGATGACATATATAATTTGTATTTAATATATCTTAATAAAATATAGAAAGATCGTTATATTTGTCACTGTACTTACGTGCGATTATACACTTTAAGTTTATTTTATCATATCCGTCGGCATTGTTCATATATTCATAAATAGAAAAGAAATAGTAACAATTGATAATAATAACACTAATACGTATCTGAAAGGTACCACATTTCCTTCATAATCCCTTTATTTGTCGGCCTTCTGACATTTAAACTTGACAACCGATCGATAAACGTGAATAGATAGTCATTATATGTGTGTATTGCACGACTGGTGCTTTCCGCCAATTTTGACGTTTCCCGGCAAATGCCATATCGCGAACTCAAACTGATTTGACGGTTTTGATAATTTATAACCTGAAATTGAATTTTTCGTGCGTTTAACTTAACCTTATCCGAAGTTTGATGTGTCACGGTCATCTGTATCGATCCACCGCCATTTTAAAATCGAACCTAGTCCATATTTTTTATTTTACACGTAGGCCTTATGGCAAAATACTATGATTCATACTCTTTTTCTGCACGTTCTAAAATTTTCAAAAACTCCTTTCGGGCCCTCGTTCTCTCTTCGGAGACGTGAAAAATGGCCTAAGGCACGTGGGACCGTGGTCCCCGTCGCGTGACACTTTCGTTCCCACCGTAGATGCGCCAGGTTCTCAGAAAACTGTCTCCCCAATTCGTCAATTTTGGGGTATAGCTTTGCCGTTTTAATCGTTCGTGTTAAAAAGAGCGAGACAATTGGCTTTTAGTATATATAACTAGCTCTAACGTCCGCTTACAGCGGGTCCTCCGCTTACAACGGGTCCTCCGCTTACAGCGGGTCCGTCAATCTCTTTTAGTTGGAATCGCTTTTTTCGCGTCCGCTTAGAGCTTTTCCATAGTTTCCTGTAAAAAGCAATCGCTGTCATGACGCCTTTTAGAATGTCCGGTTTTATTAACTTTTGACGCACCCCTATATTTCGTGAAGCCAATAGTATATTTTCTTTAAAATTCTTCTCGAACGGTTTTTTACACAAACCGGTACACACTCAAGAGCGAGAAAAGTAAATTTATGTTAAACATAAGTCATGTTAATGTATCCAAAGAAACAAAGAGCTCAAAGAGCACAACATTTTCATCGAGGTAGTTTACAATACTATTTTGATGTGATAGTGGAAAAGTATGTCAACCTCGTCGAAGTCTACTGTCGTTAAGAAAAAAGCACAAAATGATAATAAAAGTAAGAATCCCAAGTTTTAAATTTAAGCCCTATTGAAGCGCCTTTCCTGTAAAAAACGCTTTTTAAAATGTTCACTTTTACAAACTTTTGAAGCACCCCTGTATATATATATATATATATTGTTAAGCCAATAGGATATTTTATTTAAAATTCTTCTCGATCTGTTTTTGGCATAAATCGGTACATACTCAAAAGCGAGAAAGGTAATTTAATGTTAAACATAAGTCATGTTAAAGTATCCAAAGACACAATGAGATCAAAAAGCGCAACATTTTTATTAAGACAGTGTACAATACTATTTTGATGTGAAAGTGTAAAAGCCTGTCAACCTTTTTGAAATCCACTATCGTTAATAAAGGAGCACAAAATAATAATAAAAGTAAAAAGCCCAAGTTTTAAATTGATGGGCCTTTCCAGTAAAAAGCGATCACTGGCATGACTCTTGTAGAATGTCCAGCTTTATACACCTTTGAAGCACCCCTTTATATACATATATTTTGTGAAGCCAATTGTGTATTTTATTTAAAATTCTTCTCGAACTGTTTTTAACACAAACCGGTACACACTCAAGAGCGAGAAAGGTAATTTAATTTTAAACAAGTCATGTTAAGGTATCCAAAGACACAATGAGATCAAAAAGCCCAACCTGTTCATTAAGACAGTTTACAATACTATTTTGATGTGAAAGTATAAAAGCCTGTCAATCTTTTCAAAATCCACTATCGTTAATAAAGGAGCACGAAATAATAATAAAGTAAAAAGCCCAAGTTTTAAATTTAAGCCCTATTGAAGCGCCTTTCCTGTAAAAAGAGGCTTTTTAGAATGTCTACTTTTATAAACTTTCGAAGCACCCTTGTATATACATATATTTTGTTAAGCCAATAGGATATTTTATTTAAAATTCTTCTCGTACTGTTTTTGACATAAACCGGTACACACTCAAGAGCGAGAAAGATAATTTAATGTTAAACATGAGTCAGGTTAAAGTATCCAAAGACACAATGAGATCAAAAAGCGTAACATTTTCATTAAGACGGTGTACAATACTATTTTGATATGATAGTCTAGAAGCCTGTCAATCTGTTTGAAATCCACTATCGTTAATAAAGGAGCACAAGATAATAATAAAAGTAAAAAGCCCAAGTATTAAATTGAAGCGCCTGTCCTGTAAAAAGAGATCACTGACATGACGCTTGTTAGAATGTCCACTTTTATACACCTTTGAAGTACCCCTGTGTATTCATATATTTTGTTAGGCCAATAGGACGTTTTATTTAAAATTCTTATCGAACTGTTTTTAACACAAACCGGTACACACTCAAGAGCGAGAAAAGTAATTTAATTTTAAACAAGTCATGTTAAGGTATCCAAAAACACAATGAGATCAAAAAGCCCAACCTGTTCATTAAGACAGTTTACAATACTATTTTGATGTGAAAGTATAAAAGCCTGTCAACCTTTTCAAAATCCACTAACGTTAATAAAGGAGCACAAAATAATAATAAAAATAAAAAGCCCAAGTTTTAAATGTAAGCCCTATTGAGACGCCTTTCCTGCAAAAGGCGATCACTGACATGACGCTTTTTAGAATGTCAACTTTAATAAACTTTTGAAGCACCCCTGAATATACATTAATTTTGTGAAGCCAATTCTATATTTTATTTAAAATTCTTTTTGAATTGCTTTTTACACAAACCGGTACACACTCAAGAGCGAGAAAGGTAGTTCATGTTAAAATATCCAAAGACACAATAAGATCAAAAAGCGCAACATTTTTATTATAAGACAGTTTACAATACTATTGTGATGCGAAAGTGTAAAAGCTTTGCAACCTTTTCGAAATCCACTATCGTTAATAAAAGAGCACAAAACAATAATAAAAGTAGAAAGCCCAAGTTTTAAATGTAAGCCCTATTAAAGCGCCTCTCCTGTAAAAGGCGATCACTGGCATGACGCTTTTTAGAATGTCCACTTTTATAAACTTTTGAAACACCCCTGTACATACATAAATTTTGTGAAGCTAATTGTATATTTTATTTAAAATTCTTCTCGAATTGTTTTTTACACAGACCGGTACACACTCAAGAGCGAGAAAGGAAATTTAATGTTACACATAAGTCATTTTAAAGTATCCAAAGACACAATGACCTCAAAAAGCGCAACATTTTTATTAAGACAGTTTACAATACTATTTTGATGCGAAAGTGTAAAAGCCTTTCAACCTTTTCGAAATCCACTATCGTCAATAAAAGAGCACAAAATAATAATAAAAGTAGAAAGCCCAAGTTTTAAATGTAGGCCCTATTAAAGCGCCTCTCCTGTAAAAGGCGATCACTGGCATGACGCTTTTGAGAATGTCCACTTTTATAAAGATTTAAAACACCTTTGTACATACATAAATTTTGTGAAGACAATTGTATATTTTATTTAAATTATATTGTCGTAGATAAGTGATTGTGAAATACCAACAGTAGTTTGCTCTTTTAATTGCATTCATAAAAAGAAATACACATAATAATATCAGTGGTAGGTATTACAATATATAATTTATTGGAAATTGAATGAAATTTAACATGCAAACTAATCAGATATACTTTATGCTTGTCAGCGAAGTAAGAGTTTCAGTTGCTCTGCTTGCTACGGGTTGTGCATAGTGTTTGTTTGGATTCCTAAATGCAGTAATGATTAGCAAAATAAAATTGACGTAGTATATGCTAGAAGTAATTCTAGTTAGTAAAATATCTGTATGCAATGCCCGTTAAATTACCTAATGGATGAATACTTGCTAGGCCCTGTAGTATTTTTAGCAAACGATAGTTACTATTAGATATTTCGATGTGTACATAGCAGTCACCCTTTATTAAGATGTAAACAGATCAGTGTTAGTGTTGTCAATCGGAATGAATTTTTATTTCTATAGATGTTGTCCATATTTAACCCAACATTTCTTTTTGTAATTTCGACTTGGGATTTGTGTACAGCGACCCCAAAACCTTCCTTATACCAACCATATTTTACCCAAATCTGAGGACGTTTTGAAGAACCTTGCCGCCATAAGAGATCCGTCATTTTGTTTTTTGAAATGTTGACTTTAAATTTGTGATCAGCCACCCCAACAACCCCCCATATGCCTATTTCAGCTATGGTTAAAATACAATAAACATATTAATTTATCGATAATAATTTTTGTAGTGCTTAGGGGTAGATTGCAGCCCCTTGAACGGCGTGCAGACGATTATTTTGGTGGTTGTAATGTGAAATATAAATGTTTCTCTACTTCTGCTATGGTTAGTAGTAGATAAGCATTTTAATTAACCCCTAATATGAGTTTTAGTGTTTTAGTTTTTCATCCCTTTTTGGTAGTGTGTAGGCGATTATTTTGGTGACTGTGATGTGAAATATTAATATGTTATATGTTATACAGGGTGTCATTTTGAAAACGTACCACCCTCTATATTTCGGCCCCTATAGAAATTCCAAAAATATGCAAAAACACGTCAAACTTATTTTTAAGGGGGACATTTTGTATGCTGGTTTTCAATTAAATTACATCAACCCTCTAGCGGGGGTGGACATAACCTCTAAAAATTTAAATGGAAATGGGGGTTGAGTGATACCTCATTTTAAAGTTCGTTTAACCCGCTTTTCAAAAATGCTAATTTCTTGTCCTTTATTTTTAATACTTTTGAAGAAATCAAGTCAAACCATGAACATACAAGTATCAAGTGTTTTGCAATAAAACATTAAAAAACTAATAAAAAGTAACTTATTTTATAAAATTTTAAATGCTAAATTCTTGCCTTTTCTGTTTAGAAAATAATGGACAACATTTCGAAAATTTTATAAAATAAGTTACTTTTTATTAGTTTTTTAATGTTTTATTGCAAAACACTTGATACTTGTATGTTCATGGTTTGACTTGATTTCTTCAAAAGTATTAAAAATAAAGGACAAGAAATTAGGATTTTTGAAAAGCGGGTTAAACGACCTTTAAAATGAGGTATCACTCAACCCCCATTTCCATTTAAATTTTTAGAGGTTATGTCCACCCCCGCTAGAGGGTTGATGTAATTTAATTGAAAACCAGCCTACAAAGTGTCCCCCTTAAAAATAAGTTTGACGTGTTTTTGCATATTTTTGGAATTTCTATAGGGGCCGAAATATAGAGGGTGGTACGTTTTCAAGATGACACCCTGTATATAGTTAAAAATTGATAAACGTTTTTATTTAACACCAATAGAATTTTTAGTGCTTACGGGTAGATTGCACCCTGTTGAACAGCGTGCAAGAGATTATTTTGGGTTTTTGATGTGAGATATAAATGTTTCTCAACTAAGCTGTGGCTATAATTCGATAGATAAAGCGGTTTGCCAGTAATCATTTTTTTAGTGCCTTAGGGGTAGATTGAACCCGCTTGAATGGCATTTAAAGAGTTTATATTGGTGGTCGTACTATGACATATGAATGTTTTTTTAATTTAGCACCAAATAAATTTTTAGTGATTTTGGGCAGAGATTATTTTGGTGGCCGTGACGTGAGGTAATAATGTGTCTAGTTCTGCTGTGATTAGAAATCAAGTGACTGACTGACACATTAAAATTAAGACATATTGTACGTGAGTATGTAGCATTAGTGATCAAGGGTGGCTGCGTGATACATAAGAAAATTGTGCGTTTTTAATGACCACGTGCCAATCATTCACCTCCTAATGAATTTTCTTTTTCACCATAAATTTAATGTACTTTTTACCTTTTTTTTAAATCAATTTTTAGTTATTTTATCTACAGTCTTTTATATACGTTACAATTAGGTTAATATTGATATATGCTCGTACACATGTTACTTTTATATTTTCTGAATTATTGGTATCTCCTAACTCCAAAATTCGAAAATGCCAACCTAAAGAAATTCAAGCAAGGACGTGTAAACGGCAAAAGTTACTTTGAGTCTCATAACATTGCATTTATATACGTTCCTTATATTTTCTATTATTACATATGACCTGTAAAAAAAGTTATTTATTATACAAGGGAAAGAAGTATTAGATTTTAGCTCGAGATAATGACAAAATACCGAGAGCTAAAATCTAATGTTTTTTCCCGTGTATAATACACTATTTTTTTTCTGTGACAGGAGAAACGACGATTTAATAATGATAAAAAAGACTCAGAAAATAAATCGATGTGACATTTGAAGTTTTAAATTGGTAGGCTGTTGTACTTATAGCAGCATTACACCTGCGTTGCTAAGGAAACCTGTAAAGTATTCAAATATTTGTCAATTTAATTTTGTGTTTGGTTTTAAAAATTTGCGAACTTAAGTTGATTTTTAGTTATTTTAATTGGAAGGTGAAAAAGAAATGCAGTTCTTTCTCGGAGACGGTGCTATTGTCATACATAAGTAAATGCAACTTTTTGTATAATAAAATACCGCGCGATCATTTAAATTCTAAATTAGAGCAGTTTGTGAAATTTAAATTAAGTTGGTATATAAGTACTAATTTACAATTTGAATTGTCAAAGTGACGCTTCAAAATGTTTGATTTAGAACATAAGATTTTTCTTACTGAAAGTTATTTTAAAAACGCCAAACGACAAGAGAATGGTGAATGGACATATTCAGTACCGCACTGCATCAATGATTTTCAAAATGCCTTCCCTAATTTTCCTGCGGATTATCAAAAATTAGTCCAAGAAATTTACACATGTGTGGCGAAATTTCGTAATGTTGGAACTGTAGGTAGGAAAGCTGGTAGTGGCGCGCCCGAAAAAAGGACTCCTGAGATTGTGGCAGATGTTGCAGAAAGAATGGAACAGTCTCCCAAAAAATCTCTTCGCAGATTAGCCCAAGAAATAAACCTTTCATATGGAACTTGTCAAAAAATTTTAAAAGAAAATTTAAATCTTTATTCCTATAAGATTAACGTCGTTCAAGAGATTTTCCTGTACGAATAGAATACTGTGGTTTTTGAATAATTTAAATAACAGCAACACTTTGGATTTAACATTTTTTCTGACGAAGCGTGGTTTCACCTATCCGGCTATATAAACAAACAAAATATGCGTATTTGGTCTTCGGAGAATGTTCATGAGTTTATTCAATCGCCTCTCCATCCGCAGAAAATTGGTGTTTGGCTAGCGGTTTCTAGAAGACGTATATTTGGACCTGTGTTTTTTGAAGGAACGATAAATGCTGAGAGATATCAAAATAATTTACTTGAACCGTTTTTACAAAATCTTCATGATGACGAACTTTTACATGGGTATTTCTAACAGCTCACAAAACATGGGAAAGTAGGGCTCGAATTCGCGAATTTTATGATAACCGAGTAATTGAATTTCCGCCTCACAGTCCGGACTTAAAGATTCTTGATTATTTCATTTATCCGTATCTGAAAAACACAGTTTACAAAAATAACCCACAAAATCTTGAAGAACTACAAGAGGCAATTTCTAATGCATGTAACGCTATAGGTAACCGTTCAGATGTTGGCAAATGCTTTTGAAAATATGAAACGGAGGGTTAACAGTTGCATTGCAACAGGGGGAGAACACTTTGAACACCTTTTGTAATTCACAATAAAACAAATTTATCTTGTAATGCTTTCATTTCCATTAAATTTAAATCGATTACACATAAGATTCACAAATGTCACAAAGTATAACATAACCGCAAATTTCAATTAATCAATAATAGACATTCTGGACAACCTAATAAAAAAAATCCCGCCTGCTATAATTTAGAATTTAAATGATCGCGTGGTATATTAAAATTAGATGTCCGTGTTCTTACATATCCGGAAAGAAGTACTAATTTTTTTCATGTGGAAAAAAATGAGTACTTTTTTCTCGGCTTATAAAGTGACATTTTGTTGCCTGTTAAGAAAGAAAAAAAGTCATAAAAATACATTCGAATCGTCTTGGCAACGGACTCGGCAAAAGTACGAACTAAAGACGACGATTCAATACCACTACAAATTTCGATTGGCCGGAACAATTTCAATACAATAAAATTACACTTTTTATTTAATATTTCTGGATGTATACCTTCCCATAGTAAAATACTATTACATGAAAGCCAGTTACAAATTAAATATTATAAATAAAGGTATTAAATATTACTTTCCTACACCTATATTTTACATAACATTTGGCTGTACTGTTTTAAAATGTTTAGATGACAATTATAACAAACGTCAACAAATAATTATAACAAATGTCAAAAGGTGTACAAATATTATTATTTATGACAGTCCTGAAATGTATTTTGTAGGTTATATTACATGACAGGTAAAATTTTGCAACATCTAAAATTTGACGTCATTTTAATTTAGTAGCGCATGTCGGTTGAGAGAGCGACTGAACTATAAGAACAGTTTGTTGAAAAAGAAAAGACTTGCATCTGCGGTCATAAACTGTATTATCAATTATATTCTAACAGTATAAGATATTGCAATTTCAACTGCCATATTTCAGACAATTTAACTTGCACCAAATTTCTGTAGGATGAATAAGGCCAGACACTTTGATTGACAAATCATATCCCAACTGTTTACTAAAAACTATACGTTTTAACAGGTTCTTTGTCTAAATTTCCTAAATCAAAGAGGGTTGATTGAGAAAACCGTGTTTCCATAATTTTGACTTACAAAATGTTATGTTCTGGAGGAATCGATGCGATCTTTGTAGTGCCAATTATAATTATTACTTTAAAATTTAACTACACGTTAACGAACACACTATTCATCCGAACCCAATTAAATCGAGAGTACTTTATACAGTGTCTGCATAAGCACCTGCCAGCTTCTGTACAATTTCTTCAATGTTTTCAATTTCACATGAAACTTTTAAATGTAGTTTTAATATGTTAATGACATATCAGAGTGAGTCTAAAATATATTCATCTAAAATTAAGTTTTAATAAGGTGCTGTTAAAAGCAATTACAAAGAAGAAAAGAACAAGCGCAATCATAAATTTTCACAAATACTTAGAATTTTTAGCAACTGAGCAAATGTAACAGAATTAAAAAGCTTCCAAAACACAAATATTTCCGTAGTAAGCTAAAAGTTACACATATTCAATATTATGTTTTTATTTTCAAGTATACTGTTAATTTCATGTATAGAAGAAGCAATACAATTAGTAAATCACTAACAAAAATCATTATTAATTACAAATGCACAAGAAAACATAATCGCAGTCAATACTAATAAAAATCCAAATCTCCTAGGTTATGCGCACGTGTAAGTAATCCCAATTACTGTTTAATATTTTATCAGGTTTGGTAAAACACCGTTTAAAATATCTTCATGTAATAACGTTCTTAATCAATGATTAGCGCCAACCGGTTTTTGCAAAAACGTACTATCCCGTATTTTATTTAATGAGTACGCTAATCGGCATTTTAATCGGAATTGGAAAAACCGGCCCTTAATTGAACTTAATCAACTAATACAGTGCAATAATATAAATAATTAAAAATACGTCTAAATTTGCCGTTGTAGTTGTTAGGGCGTTTTAATGTGGAAGGTTACATTCAAATATTATGTCAACTTTAAAGAAACATGCGCCAATAATTTTGAGGACATTAAATTTGAGATATTGCAAAATTTTACCTGTCAAGTATCCTACCTACACATGCCATTTCGAGACTTATAAATACACCTTTTGACATTAATCATAATAACCTTTTGAAGTTTGTCATCCAAGCAACACAAATTTGTCTGCAATTACCGTTTCCCGTAGAACGCGATCACTGTCATGACGCTTTTCAGAAAATCCGATTTTATAAACTTTTGAACCACTCCTGTATACACATAAATTTAGTGATGCCAATCGTATATGTTATTTAGAACTTTTCTTTACTTCTTTACACAAACCGTTACACTGAACACCGAAGAGCGAGAAGGATAATTTAATGTTAAACATAAAACATGTTAAAGTTACCAAGGAAGAATGTGCTCAGATCCAAGCACTTTTCGACGAACCTTTCCGCCATATTAGATTTGCCATGTTGTTTTTTTAACATTTTGACTTTGGATTCGTGATCGGCGACCTAAAACACCCCCGCATCTAAAATTTCACATTCATACGTCAATTTTCAAAAAAACTTCCGCCATTTTGTTTTTTTTGACATTTTGACTTTGGATTCGTCATCGGCGACCTGAGACACCCCCGTATCTAAAATTTCACATTCATACGTCAATTTTCAAAAAAACTTCCGCCATTTTGTTTTTTTTTGACATTTTGACTTTGGATTCGTGATCGGCGACCTGAGACAACCCCGCATCTAAAATTTCACATTCATACGTCAATTTTCAAAAAAACTTCCGCCATTTTGTTTTTTTTTGACATTTTGACTTTGGATTCGTCATCGGCGACCTGAGACACCCCCGTATCTAAAATTTCACATTCATACGTCAATTTTCAAAAAAACTTACGCCATTTTGTTTTTTTTTGACATTTTGACTTTGGATTCGTCATCAGCGACCTGAGACACCCCCGTATCTAAAATTTCACATTCATACGTCAATTTTCAAAAAATCTTCCTCCATTTTGTTTTTTTTGACATTTTGACTATGGATTGGTGATCGGCGTCCGCGCACACCGCCGTATCTAAAATTTCGCATTCATACGTCAATTTTCAAAAACTCTTCGGCCATTTTGTTGGTTTTTTTGACATTTTGACTTTGGATTAGTGATCGGCGACATAAGGCACCCGCGTATATAAAATTTCACATTCGTAAGTCAACTTAGAATTAGTGACGGGCGACCGTAGAAACTCCCGAGTGCCTAGTTTTGCTTTTAATCGGAAGAGAGAGAAATTGATTTCAGCCAGCTCCGCCCACCGTGCACGTTTGCGTAATCGTTTAAGTAAAATTATTTCGTAGGGGCACATAAATGTCGAAAGTAATCCTCCCCCTTTTGCCCTTTGAGGAAATACGCGTTCTGAAATTTACGTATTTTAATTCAAATCATTTTATTAAAATATTAATCGACCCCTGTATATAGATGAAAATATTAAATCAAGCGGGACCGCTATGTATTGTGTGAACATGCCGAACATTCACCGGACCGTAATACATTGATCGGCATTGCACATGAGAATCTGTTATTATTTTTCGCCCGTCCGGAATACATTGATATAAGTGCATGTTGAATCGGCCATTTTTCTGAAAAAATCCACCCGCAAACGAACTTCAAACTGTTCGTGCCCTTGGTTGCGTGCGACCGTCGATTCGAAATAAGTATGGGAAAGGTCCCCAGAAGTCGGTTCGTTAAGTCCCCGGGTCTTGTTGGACCCTCGCGACCTTCAAAATATCGTATTTCACGCTTAAATGTGAATATGCGGATACCACTCAGTTTGCCTGTCAGTTTGACGTTTCTAACGATTTTCAACGTGTTTCACGTGAATTTTCCATCCGCCGCGCCGTTTGTCAGAATTTGTTCGTCACGCCCGAACGACGACTTTTGCACGCTCCTCTCTTGGACGGCAGATATCTCTGCACACGCACCGAAAAAAAGGAAAATCTCTCCGTCGAGGAACAATTTAATGTCACCCGCAAGTCCACCCGCCAAGACGGCCTTTAATTCCGCGTATCCAGGGACGAGTACTGCGCCCAAATCCACCAATTTCAAGTCGTTTTTGAGCCGTCGGATCGGTAACCATGGTGATTCGGTTAAGCCGTCTTTTCTCGAGAAATTAACACGAAACGGCCGTGCGCTTTTAGTATATATAACTAGCTCTAACGTCCGCTTACAGCGGGTCCTCCGCTTACAACGGGCCCTCCGCTTACACCGGGTCCTCCGCTTACAGCGGGTCCGTCAATCTCTTTTAGTTGCATTGGTTTTTTTCGCGTCCGCTTACAGCTTTCTCATAGTTTCCTGTAAAAAGCAATCACTGTCATGACGCCTTTCAGAATGTCCGATTTTATTAACTTTTGACACACCCCTGTATTTACATATATTTCGTGAAACCAATACCATATTTTCTTTAAAATTCTTCTCGAACGGTATTTTACACAAACCGGTACATACTCAAGAGCGAGAAAGATAAATTTATGTTAAACATAAGTCCTGTTAATGTATCCAAAGAAACAATGAGCTCAAAGAGCACAACATTTTTATAGAGACAGTTTACAATACTATTTTGATGTGATAGTGGAAAAGCATGTCAACCTTTTCGAAGTCTACTGTCGTTAAGAAAAAAGCACAAAATAATAATAAAAGTAAGAATCCCAAGTTTTAAATTTAAGCCCTATTGAAGCGCCTTTCCTGTAAAAAACGATTTTTAGAATGTCCACTTTTATAAACTTTTGAAGCACCCCTGTATATACATATATTTTGTTAAGTCAATAGGATATTTTATTTAAAATTCTTCTCGAACGGTTTTTGACATAAATCGGTACACACTCAAGAGCGAGAAAGGTAATTTAATGTTAAACATAAGTCATGTTAAAGTATCCAAAGACACAATGAGATCAAAGAGCGCAACATTTTTATTAAGACAGTGTACAATACTATTTTGATGTGAAAGTGTAAAAGCCTGTCAACCTTTTTGAAATCCACTATCGTTAATAAAGGAGCACAAAATAATAATAAAAGTAAAAAGTCCAAGTTTTAAATTGAAGCGCCTTTCCAGTAAAAAGCGACCACTGGGATGACGCTTTTTAGAATGTCCACTTTTATAAACTTTTGAAGCACCCCTGTACATACATAAATTTTGTGAAGCCAATAGTATATTTTATTTAAAATTCTTCTCGAATTGCTTTTTACACAAAGCGGTACACACTCAAGAGCGAGAAAGATAATTTAATATTAAATATAAGAATGATGTTAAAGTATCTGAAGAAACAAAATGCTCAATAAGCGCATCATTTTCATTGAGACAATCGGGATAATACGCTCTTGAAATAACAGTGGAAAAATTTAGTATATTAATAAAAAGTATGTCAATTGCTCAGAAACAATTTAAAATAGGCACGCACAATATTAATAAAAAAAGAACCTAAAAATCAGTTTTACTCTGAGATATTTTTCGCCCCAATTATTTGAAGTGGAACCGCGCTTTCATTATGAAATTTTGGTCAGCAGATTTGAAATATTCGTCTGTCACATACTCAAACTTAGTTCGCAAGTCAATTAAAAATGAAGGACTTGTATAGCAGAACATTTTAAATTTTCACTGAATTACATTATTATTCGTAGTGTTATCTCTCTAATGATAGAAAAGATATTATGTAGACTACTCGCCCGCTATCGCGGGCTCGTCATTTTAATGGACATGCTCAAATATATATAGTATTTGTATAGTGTTTGAAATGTTTATAACAAATTTTGTTTGATAAATGGGCGTCGCTTTCAAACATGCTTATAGAATGCTAATGAATGCTGATGAACTTCAAACATACCTATAGCTCGCAAACATATAAATGATTAGTTTTAATAAGGTGCTGTTAAAAGCAGTTACAAAGAAGAAGAGAGCAAACGCAGGCATAAATTTTCACAAATATATAGGATTTTTAGCAACTCAGATAAAGTCCCAGAAATGTAACAGAATTAAAAAGCTTCCAAAACACAAATATTTCCCTAGTAAGCTAAAAGTTACACATATTTTATATTATGTTTTTATTTTTAATTATACTGTAATTTCATGTATAGAAGAAGCAATACAATTACTAAAACACTAATAACAATAATTATTAATTACAAATGCATAAGAAAACATAATCGCAGTCAATACTAATAAAAATCCAAATCTCCTAGGTTATGCGCATGTGTAAGAAATCGTAATTAATGTTTAATATTTTATCAGGTTTGGTAAAATAGCGGTTAAAATATCTTCATTTAATAACGTTCTTAATCAATGATTAGCGCTAACCGATGTTGGAAAAACATACTACCCGGTATTTTAATCAATGATTAGCGCCAACCGGTTTTTGCAAAAACGTACTATCCCGTATTTTATCTAATGAATACGCTGATCGGCATTTTAATCAGAATTGGGAAAACGGGCCCTTAATACAATGCAATAATAAAAATAACTAAAAACACGTTTAAATTTGACATTGTTGTTGTTAGGGCGTTTCAATGTTGAAGGTTACATTCAAATATTATGTCAACTTTAATGAAACATGCGCCAATAATTTAAGGATATTAAATTTGAGGTATTGCAAAATTTTACCTGTCAAGTATTCTACCTACACATGCCATTTCGAGACTTATAAATACACCTTTTGACATTAATCATAATAACCTTTTGAAGTTTGTCATCCAAGCTATAAAAATTTGTCTGCAATTACCGTTTCCCGTAGAACGCGATCACTGTCATGACGCTTTTTAGAAAGTCCGATTTTAACATAAATCATGTTAAAGTTACGAAGAAAGGATGTGCTCAGATCCAAGCAGTTTTCGAAGAACCTTTCCGCCATATTAGATTTGCCATGTTGTTTTTGACATTTAGACTATGGACTCGTGATCGGTGACCTAAGCACCCCCGTATCCAAAATTTCACATTCATACGTCAATTTTCAAAAAACACGTCCGCCATTTTGTTTTTTTTGACATTTTGAATATGGATTTGTAATCGGCGTCCGCACACACCCCCGTATCTAAAATTTCACGTTCATACGTCAATTTTCAAAAAACCCGTCCGCCATTTCGTTTTTTGACATTTTGACTATGGATTTGGAATCGGCGTCCGCACACACCCCCGTATCTAAAATTTCACATTTATATGTCAATTTTCAAAAACCCGTCCGCCATTTTGTTTTTTTTGACATTTTGACTTTGGATTTATGATCGGCGTCCGCACACACCCCCGTATCTAAAATTTCACGTTCATACGTCAATTTTCAAAAAACCCGTCCGCCATTTTGTTTTTTTTTGACATTTTGACTATGGATTTGTAATCGGCGTCCGCACACACCCACGTATCTAAAATGTCACATTCATACGTCAATTTTCCAAACACAGTCCGCCATTTTGTTTTTTTTGACATTTTCACTTTGGATCTGTAATCGGCGTCCGTACGCACCCCCGTATCTAAAATTTCACGTTCATACGTCAATTTTCAAAAAACCGTCCGCCATTTTGTTTTTTTTTGACATTTTGACTTTGGATTTATGATCGGCGTCCGCACACACCCCCGTATCTAAAATTTCACGTTCATACGTCAATTTTCAAAAAATGTCCGCCATTTCGTTTTTTTTGACATTTTGACTATGGATTTGGAATCGGCGTCCGCACACACCCCCGTATCTAAAATTTCACGTTCATACGTCAATTTTCAAAAAACCCGTCCGCCATTTTGTTTTTTTTTGACATTTTGACTATGGATTTGTAATCGGCGTCCGCACACACCCACGTATCTAAAATTTCACATTCATACGTCAATTTTCCAAAAACAGTCCGCCATTTTGTTTTTTTTGACATTTTCACTTTGGATCTGTAATCGGCGTCCGTACGCACCCCCGTATCTAAAATTTCACATTCATACGTCAATTTTCCAAAAACAGTCCGCCATTTTGTTTTTTTTGACATTTTCACTTTGGATCTGTAATCGGCGTCCGTACGCACCCCCGTATCTAAAATTTCACGTTCATACGTCAATTTTCAAAAAACCGTCCGCCATTTTGTTTTTTTTTGACATTTTGACTTTGGATTTATGATCGGCGTCCGCACACACCCCCGTATCTAAAATTTCACGTTCATACGTCAATTTTCAAAAAATGTCCGCCATTTCGTTTTTTTTGACATTTTGACTGGATTTGGAATCGGCGTCCGCACACACCCCCGTATCTAAAATTTCACATTCATATGTCAATTTTCAAAAACCCGTCCGCCATTTTGTTTTTTTTGACATTTTGACTTTGGATTTATGATCGGCGTCCGCACACACCCCCGTATCTAAAATTTCACGTTCATACGTCAATTTTCAAAAAACCCGTCCGCCATTTTGTTTTTTTTGACATTTTGACTATGGATTTGTAATCGGCGTCCGCACACACCCACGTATCTAAAATTTCACATTCATACGTCAATTTTCCAAAAACCGTCCGCCATTTTGTTTTTTTTTACATTTTCACTTTGGATCTGTAATCGGCGTCCGTACACACCCCCGGTATCTAAAATTTCACGTTCATGCGTCAATTTTCAAAAAACCGTCCGCCATTTTGTTTTTTTTTGACATTTTGACTTTGGATTTATGATCGGCGTCCGCACACACCCCCGTATCTAAAATTTCACGTTCATACGTCAATTTTCAAAAAATGTCCGCCATTTTTTTTTTTTGATATTTTGACTATGGATTTGTAATCGGCGTCCGCACACACCCACGTATCTAAAATTTCACGTTCATACGTCGATTTTCAAAAAATGTCCGCCATTTTGTTTTTTTGACATTTTGAATATGAATTTGTAATAGGCGTCCGCACACACCCCCGTATCTAAAATTTCACGTTCATACGTCAATTTTCAAAAAACCCGTCCGCCATTTTGTTTTTTTTTGACATTTTGACTATGGATTTGGAATCGGCGTCCGCACACACCCCCGTATCTAAAATTTCACATTCATACGTCAATTTTCAAAAACCCGTCCGCCATTTTGTTTTTTTTGACATTTTGACTTTGGATTTATGATCGGCGTCCGCACCACCCCCGTATCTAAAATTTCACGTTCATACGTCAATTTTCAAAAAATTTCCGCTATTTTGTTTTTTTTTGACATTTTGACTTTGTATCTGTAATCGGCGTCCGCACACACCCCCGCATCTAAAATTTCACGTTCATACGTCAATTTTCCAAAAACCGTCCGCCAATTTGTTTTTTTTTGACATTTTCACTTTGGATCTGTAATCGGCGTCCGTACACACCCCCGTATCTAAAATTTCACGTTCATACGTCAATTAAAAAAAACCGTCCGCCATTTTGTTTTTTTTTGACATTTTGACTTTGGATCTGTAATCGGCGTCCATACACACCCCCGTATCTAAAATTTCACGTTCATACGTCAATTTTCAAAAAATGTCCGCCATTTTGTTTTTTTTTTGACATTTTGAATTTGTACCTGTAATCGGCGTCCGCACACACCCCCGCATCTAAAATTTCACGTTCATACGTCGATTTTCAAAAAATGTCCGCCATTTTGTTTTTTTGACATTTTGAATATGGATTTGTAATAGGCGTCCGCACACACCCCCGTATCTAAAATTTCACGTTCATACGTCAATTTTCAAAAAACCCGTCCGCCATTTTGTTTTTTTTTGACATTTTGACTATGGATTTGGAATCGGGGCCCGCACACACCCCCGTATCTAAAATTTCACATTCATACGTCAATTTTCAAAAACCCGTGCGCCATTTTGTTTTTTTTGACATTTTGACTTTGGATTTATGATCGGCGTCCGCACACACCCCCGTATCTAAAATTTCACGTTCATACGTCAATTTTCAAAAAACACGTCCGCCATTTTGTTTTTTTTGACATTTTGACTATGGATTTGTAATCGGCGTCCGCACACACCCCCGTATCTAAAATTTCACGTTCATACGTCAATTTTCAAAAAACCCGTCCGCCATTTTGTTTTTTTTTGACATTTTGACTATGGATTTGTAATCGGCGTCCGCACACACCCACGTATCTAAAATTTCACATTCATACGTCAATTTTCCAAAAACCGTCCGCCATTTTTTTTTTTTGACATTTTGACTTTGGATCTGTAGTCGGCGTCCGCACACACCCCCGTATCTAAAATTTCACGTTCATACGTCAATTTTCAAAAAACCGTCCGCCATTTTGTTTTTTTTGACATTTTGTCTTTGGATTTATGATCGGCGTCCGCACACACCCCCGTATCTAATATTTCACATGCATACGTCAATTTTCAAAAAACTTTTCGGCCGTCTTATTTTTTTGACTTTGGATTTGTGATCGGCCACATAAGACACCTCCGTATCCAAGATTTCACATTCGTACGTCAATTTTCAAAAAATCCTTCGGCCATTTAGTTTTCTTCTGACATTTGAATCAGTGATGGGCGACCGTAAAAACTCCCAAGTGACTAATTTTACTTTTAATTAAAAGAGAGAGAAATTGATTTCAGCCAGCTCCGCCCACTGTGCACGTTTGCGTAATCGTTTAAATAGAATTATGTCATAAGGGCACATAAATGTTAAAAGCAATCTTTTTTCCTATTAAGGAAACTATGCGTGCGCGTTCTGGAATTAACGCATTTTAATAATTCAAATATGTATATAATCATTAACCGAACAATCAACCTGTATATCTATAGAAATGCTAAGTCAAGCGGGTGCATTATGTCGAGATTGAGATGCCGAACTCGTCGGGCCGGATACATTAATCTGATATTTTTCGCCGGACCGTAGTACATTGAATCACATGCACATTGAATCTGTGACGTATTTCGGCCATTTTTCTTACCAAATCCACGTGCAAACGAATTTGAAAGTGCTCATGCCCTTGGTTGCGTGCGTCTGTCGACTCGAAATAAGCATGTAGAAGATGCCGAAAAGCCCGTTTGTTAAAACCGCGGGTCTTGTTGGACCCTCGCGACCTTCAAAATTTCGTATTTCACGCTTAAATGTGAATATGCGGATACCACTCAGTTTGCCTGTCAGTTTGACGTTTCTATCGATTTTCAACGTGTTTCACGTGAATTTTCCATCCGCCGTGCCGTTTGTCAGAATTTGTTCGCCACGCCCGAATGCCGACTTTTGCACGCTCCTCTCTTGGACGGCGGATATCTCTGCACGCGCACCGAAAAAAAGGAAAATCTCTCCGTCGAGGAACAATTTAATGTCACCCGCAAGTCCACCCGCCAAGACGGCCTTTAATTCCGCGTATCCAGGGACGAGTACTGCGCCCAAATTCACCAATTTCAAGTTGATTTTGAGCCGTCCGATCGGTAACCATGGTGATTCGGTTAAGCCGTCTTTTCCCAAGAAATTAACACGAAACGGCCGCTCGCTTTTAGTATATATAATTTAGTAAATCATGGTCACCTTGTTATTTAAATTATTTTTGGAAGATAAACTAGTTGGTTTTATAATCCAGAATATATTTTAAGAAATAATATGGAAGTGGAGAAAAGGAATGTAAATAAGAAATTATACAATGAGCAGCATTCAAACAAATATAAATATTCTGTGGAGATATTTATTTAGTGTGTTTTCAAGACCTAACATCCATACAATTAGAATGTGACTATCGACAGATACGCGCAGCGTTTTTAAACTCACACCGGTCATTTCTAAAGAAAGTAATTGTACATGATATTTAGGAACACCCTGTCTATACCACTTGTATTATTTAAACGGATGAACCAAAGGAACCCCAGTGGTTCCGCCACAGCTTGTTCCATAATTTCTGGTGGAGTCAAATTTTACATTTCAGGGTCACTATCTCTCACTTTGCTGTTTATATTTTCAAAAAAGCACATATTTTAACTACTTACTAGTAAATTGCAGAGAACAGTCATATTTAATTAATTTTATATCTGTCAGATATGTAGTCATGGCCATATTGAATATTGATTGAATATTGGAATGTCACATTCCTATTGGATGTAAACTTGTATCTTAATGGACATCATTGAATTACAAGTTCCGCATATCTAATAATGCAATTAAAGTATGGGAGTAGAATAACTAATAAATAACTCACTATCATGATACACTCTATAGGTCTATTATAGCTTAGAACGCTTCTACTATCAGATTGCTAATATATCCTGAAGAAGGGGGCAGTATAACAGCCAGAGGTCGAGAGAAACTACAACACTGCGAAATTCGAAAGAAGATTTATTATCAAATTTATCACAAACATTTATTTGATATTTTTGTTTGGTATTAATAACATTTAAAAATTTAGTATAATACTAATGTAGAGGTGTTTACTGGCCATGAGTTATTATTACGCACTTGTGGTGCAACTTTAATTGGTCCCTCTCTGCATTCGCCAAGTAATGGAAAAAGAAAACCAACTGCCAGGGAATAGGAACTACGTATTTAAAAATACTTACTGATTATTTGAGGAACTATGAAAAAACATATAGCGAAATAAATAAAAACGCTTGATTTATTAGTTTTTAAAAAGAATTTTAATATTAATAAATCTAAGAAAACATGTGTACATTACTAATATTATAATACGACTGACTTTCTATGCGTTTATTCTTACGAAGAAAACTGTGTATTGCTAAAATGCACTCTCAGCATCCTCGGTACTGATACAGGTCACAGAAGGAATGTTCTCACCGTGGCTTATCTCACTGCATGTACGGATCATGTTACTAGCGTACCGTCTAGAGGTTTCTTTTTATTGAGGTGAAGTTCAGTTAATTTGTCTGCGTAATGAAGAAAATGTGTGCAATCCTTATATATTTTTTATTTTTTATTCCAATTATCAATTGTACAAGAAGAGAAACTATACAACTCAAAAGATTCTTTCAAAACGCAACTAAACACAAAAGACTACTGTTTGATTTGTCTTTTTACTTTTCTAATATAATTCCTATTAAGATTGTAAGACCTAAAAAGTAATAGAATGAAATTAATAATTATATTACACTACATTTAAAATAATGACGTCGAGTAAATTTTACCTAATAACGAAGGCGTAATTTAAATTTATAGCCAGTCTCGTTTATTCAAGCTGAATTTACATGAGTCGACGGCATTCTCTTTCAAGTCTAAACAAGAATAAATTTTACCGGGTTTGCAATGAGCTTGCGAAAGCAAGGCTAGAGAATAATTGTGAGTTATTATTTCCGTGGCTGAGATCCCCACTATTTGTTGAGTTTAATAAAACCAGGTTTACTAAAAGAAACATATTCAATCTACCTTAAATGAATACATACATATAGGGTTATTATCCTGAAGGTTGTCAAAATAATTCCTTTACACCGTTTCGACAATATAAATGAATGTGTTTTACTGAGAATTCGTATAACGTGTGGAAAAAAGTCCTACTAAAATAATTAATAATTCAAAGATTATTTCAGATATCCAAAATTGTGGGCATATTAGAAGTAGGTATATGAAAAACTAATTAATAAAATTAATTCAAATTTTGCATGTGATAGTAATTCAAGGTGATATACGTTTGTAAAATATTTGAACTGGCAAATAAAATACAAACCTTATTAGGAATTATTTTGTTTTATTGAGAATTAATTAGAAGAAAGCAAAATAATGACAAAGATATTGTGTAACTTGGAAATGGGGAATATGCCTTGAGTTCATCTATTGAAGTATTTCGAAATTTTGAAGTAACGCATTTTAGTTTTAGTCAAATAGTTCAAAACTACGAGGATCAGTCAATATCTAATGCCTCCAATTTTTAAGTTAGTTAAGTGAAAAATTTTAAATTGGTGCTATTCCTCAAACCTTCTTCTACAATTCAATGCAATAGTAACTCTTTGCGTCAACAAGTGGCAGCACTCAATGATGGTAACCCTACCGATTTTTCGGTAGGACTACCGAATTTAGGTATAATCTACGGATCTACCGAAGTGCTTAATTTCCTTTTTGTCATATACCAAAATTATTTGTATTTAAAACATTACCTAGGGCGGTTAATAATACACACTAACAATTGGCTATATCAAAAATTAACAATTTATCATCTCTTGTAAAAATGAATGAACTGGTTTTTTAAGTAGTCCATTGTAATACTCGAAAAACTATGCCAAATAGTACCAATATAACTACCCCAGTAATTCCGCTATCACCACTCTCTCATTTGTTGTGCCATCTTCCCAGCAAGTAGATTTCAGAAACTACACAATAAACTATCATAAAATGTCAATCATGTACCTCTTTAAATCTGTCTAAATCACAATAGCAATGGTTTCATATATGTCCTATTACGTCCTCCGAATAACGCTTTAACCATTGCTGGATTGATTTTAAGTGCATTTTGTATTTTTTATATCCAAATTTAATAATCATAAATAATTTCATATATTCTATCATATTAAATAGAATATTTAGAAATCGTGCCCCTTTTTGTTATTAAACTTTTTATTTTTTTAACCGAAACGTTTTACGTAAGTATTTATCAAAATTTATCTTATTTATAATATCAACTTAAGTAAGTTTACCATCTAATATTGACGTATTTATCTGTACTCTGATTCCTTTCTTTAACTATAAGATTGTGTAGGTGTGGATTTTGATTTTGCATATCTATAATATACGTACATATTATTCCTGCTACCTAGTTTAAATAAATAAATTAATTTACGACTTCTGAAATGACTGTATCTTAGAAAGGCAAAGAAATATGATAAAATTGTTTATGAAGCAGGACCATATGACAAAAATAAATGAGCGAAACTTAAAAGCAAAAGAGAAAAAACAGACCAAGAAAATAAACAAAAAAGTGTATAAAAGCAACTCAAAAAGGGCTAATTGTATAAGAGAATATACACACACAAAAAAATGAAAGTTCTAAAAATGTTCCACAGTTTATTTCCCACAAAGAGAGTTGGTCTTTTTTATGCTACTCGTAGAACAGCATTTATAACAGTTAAGAACACATAACAAAAACCTTCCGTATTCAAGTATATTTTTAACAAGCTTCGTGTAAACTTTCGCCAAATTTAACAAGAGGCAATGTTAAATATAGAAACGACATTCCCGCTTTTCTAAATAAATATTTGGTTTTTCAGAACTGTATTTAGGTAACCGTGTTATTAAATTAACTGGAATATTGACAGACTTTGTGTAATCACTTATGAAAACGCAGTAAGTATGTAGGTTAGGACACCAGTAGAAAAAAAGAACGCTGTGCATTAGCGATGTTTAATGTTTTAAAAGAAAATTTGTTATCATATAAATATTCCGGTTGGATTATAATACAAATGGAAAAAGCATAAAACCGATTTGTGAAAAATTTATAGAATGTCTTTCAGTGCTTGGATATCTCATGTCAGTCATTGATTGATATCACATGATATTTCTTTGGGTGTAGATCATGGAATCTTATTCTTACTAGTGGGCGTTTTTAAGTTCGCAGAATAGGGAAAAAGAGTGAAAATGAAAACACCAAATTATTTACTTTTATAATATTTCACCTGCAGCATTAATACGTTTTTTTACATCTTTCAATTAGTTTGTGTAAGTCTTCATTAAAAATGTTAGTAGAGGGTCTCAGCCGATTCTGGTACCTCCTCATTGACCTTGATCATGCACAGGGCATAGATCAAGGTCAATGAGGAGGTACCAGAATCGGCTGAGACAGTCAAGGTCAAGTCAAGGTCAAGGTCAAGTCAAGGTCAAGTCAAGGTCACGTCAAGGTCACGTCAAGGTCAAGTCAAGGTCAAGTCAAGTCAAGGTCAAGTCAAGTCAAGGTCAAGTGAAGGTCAAGTCAAGGTTAAGTCAAGGTTAAGGCAAGGTCAAGTCAAGGTTAAGTCAAGGTTAAGTCAAGGTCAAGTCAAGGTCACGTCAAGGTCACGTCAAGGTCAAGTCAAGGTCACGCCAAGGTCAAGGTCACGGTCTAGACAAGTCAATGTAACTATAAGGTTGTCAGAAGGGTATTACTTTTCTCTCGCTGAAGGGGGGTTTAGCGACTATATATTTGTGATTTTTTTCTTAAACGTTATAGTTAACGATTTCAATTGTGTGAGATAATATAAGTGAATATGTGCATCGCATTTACAAAAGATTTAAATGAAATAGATTTATTATCACCAATGATAAATGAAACTATTGATATGTTATTATCTGATGGATATGACACAGAAAATGGGGAAGAGGAGAGCGAAGAAGAGGATACGGAGGAAGAGGAGGAAGAAGAGGAAAAGGAATATATTGAATATATAGACGATATAGAGAAGATAGAACAAGATATCTTTGATAGAGAGACAGTAATCTTACTGGACGATTTCTTTTGCAATTTTGAAGATTTTAATTAATGTCAGATATATACTTTGTCAAGATGTATATAAGTAAGATATATAAGTAAAATGTAAATAAGTTCATGAAATTCATAGGTGGGGAGAATCTCAATATGTGACCTTCGATGGGAGGTTTATAAGGAGACCGTTCTTTCATCGGAATAATAGTTCACGTCCGTACATATTAAAGTGTTGCTTTGTTTATACGTATAGTTCGTGGATAGTAACTTAAAATGTTTGAATGTGACTATTGTTGTAAAAAGTTTTCTCGAGCCGATAATAGAAATCGTCATATGTCAAGTGCATGTAAAGGAAAGAGAAGAAGAATTGATGATGGTGATAATAATAAATCAGATTTAATGAAATGTGAAATATGTGACATATATGTAGATAAAAATTGTTACACTGCACATATTCGTAGTGCTATACATCGAAGTAAGGCTTTTATAATAATTGATGATGGAGTAAAGAAAAGTGTTGGAACATTCGGAGACAGAATCGTAAGTTATCAAATATCTGATAACCCTAACACATATATCGACGTTGAAGAATTTGCAAATAATATCAGAGAGAAAGTAGTGGCACTTTTGGATAGTATTCTATACATACATACTTCTATAAAGGTGAATTTTGAATTGTATGGTTTATACTACTTAGTAAGTAAGGAAAATGTTGAAATAAAATCTTTTAATACTCGGAATAAAATCATAACACAAGGAAATAATTTATATGACTTGTATATCGATTATATTGATGAGATTATGAATCAAATGAGCGAATTTCAGGAACGTGATTCAGGTAAACTTATATATTAATTTTAAAATCTTATTTTCATATTAATTTTTATTAACATTTTAGGATGGACATTGAGCAACATTTTGTATTTGGAAGTAAATATGAACAAATACAATCCAATGAGAGGTTCAAGATATATAGATTTACCACCATCGATAAAGAAAAAGAAAGCCGTTATAAATATTCAAAATTTTGACAATTATTGCTTTGCTTGGGCCATAACTTCAGCTTTAAGAGAACCAGTAGGTCTCCCACAACGAATTTCTTCATATCCACATTATGATACAGTTGCTGATTTTACCGATTTAACTTTCCCTGTAAATTTAAAAGACATTATAAAATTTGAAGAGAGAAATAATATATCTATCAATGTATACGGTGTAGAGGAATGTTTCAAAAATAATATTAAAATACATGAGGTAGTAGGCCCTCTACATTTTACAAAGCAGAGAAGAATAGCCCATATTAATTTATTACTTGTAACCGATAATGATAATTTACATTACTGCTGGATTAAGAATTTTTCACGACTAATTTCATCTCAGAAATCACTATCTGGACATCAGAAATTTATTTGTGAAGGGTGTTTAACTTTTTTCACAAGTGAAGACAAATTGCGTAGACATGAAAATGAAGACTGTAAGCAGGTGAAAGCAGTGTTTCCGGGAACAGATATAAAAATTAATAAGTATGGTGAACAATTACCAGAAAATATATTAAAATTTGATAAACTTGAGAGACAGTTAAGAATTCCATTTGTTGTGTATGCTGATTTTGAGGCTATATTAAAACCTATTGACATGTCACAGCCAGATCCATCTAAACCTTTCACTGTAAAGTGTTTCGAACATGAACCATATTCTTTTTCATATTATGTGAAATGTAGTTTTGATGATAGTCTCAGTAAATTGCGTTTATATCGTGGGGGAAATGCAGCCAGGACTTTTATCAGGGAGTTGGAAGCTGACGTAACTTTTTTATATAAAAATTATTTAAGTAAAGAGGTACAAATGATACCCTTAACTACCGAAGAGCGTATCAATTATGAACTGGCAAGAGTGTGTCATATTTGTGAAAAAGAAATACAGGTAAGCGAAGAAAAAGTTCGTGACCATGATCATATGAGTGGATTCTATCGTGGTGCAGCACATATGGTGTGTAATATAAATTATAAAGAACCTCGATATATACCTATCATATTTCATAATTTATCGAATTATGACACACATTTGTTTGTAAAAGTTTTAGCATTGGATAAAGAAGAAGTAGATGTTATTGCACAAAATAAAGAGAAATATATATCGTTTTCGAAAAGAATACATGTAGGAGACACAATTGATTGTAATGGTAAGAAAAGAAAAGTGTTCTTCAAATTGAGGTTTATAGACTCATTTCGATTTATGAATTCCTCTTTAGCGAAACTGTCATCTTATTTAGATGATGAACAATGTAAAGAAGTTAGAAGATATTATTTGGATGAAAAATTTGAATTAATACGACAGAAGGGTGTGTTCCCATATAACTACGTTAATTCTCAGGAAAGTCTCTCATTTCCAGAATTACCTAGCAAGGAATGCTTTTATGATATATTATCCGACAGTGAGATAAGTGATGAAGATTATCGTAGGGCTTTAAGAGTGTGGGATGTATTCGAATGTAAATCACTGGGGCAATATAGCGATCTATACATACAATCAGATGTATTACTACTTGCCGACGTTTTCGAAAATTTTCGAAACATTTGCATGAGCAATTACAAGTTGGATCCAGCACATTATTTTACTTCACCTGGCTTAAGCTGGGACGCCATGCTACGTATGACGGGTATAAGTTTGGAATTATTAACCGATATAGATATGTTTAATTTTTTTAAAAGGGGTATACGTGGGGGTGTAAGTATGTGCTGTAAAAGAAAAGAAATTGCAAATAATCGATACTTACCAGAATTTGATTTATCCGAAAGCAAAAAATATATATTATACCTGGATGCAACAAATTTATATGGTTACGCTATGACGTTCAGTTTGCCTATTGGTGATTTTCAATGGTTAACAAACGAAGAGCTTAGGGCAGTTGACGTACTAGACTTGGAAGACGATGCGGATATTGGATATGTATTCGAAGTCGATTTAGAATATCCTGAATCCCTCCACAATGACTTACCTTTTTGTCCAGAACACGTTACTCCACCTAATTCGAAATACAGTAAATTGATACCAAACCTTTCCGATAAATCGAATTATATTATACATTCTCTGATGTTGAAACAATGTATAAATAATGGTTTGAAATTATGTGGAATACGTCGTGGAATTAGATTTAAACAGAGTAATTGGTTAAAAAAATATATTGATTTTAATACAGCAAAACGAAATGAATCCACTAATGAATTTTTCAAGCAGTTCTATAAATTAATGGTAAATAGCGTATTCGGGAAAACCATGGAAAATGTGGAAAATCGTGTTAATATAAAATTGGTGTCACATTGGGAAACTATTCATAAAAAGCTTGGAGCGGAGGCGTATATCGCTAAACCTAATTTTAAATCTTGTAGGGTATTTTGCGAATCTTTAACAGCCATTGAATTGGGGCATGTGCGAGTAGAATATGTGAAACCCATATATGTAGGATTTACAATTTTGGAATTAGCCAAGAGGGTGATGTATGATTTTTTCTACAGCTTTCTAAAACCTTTATATGGCCCAGAGGTTTCTTTACTATACACAGATACTGATTCACTCATTATAAGTGTAGAAAATTATAATGTATACGATGATATAAATCATCATTTAAATATGTTTGATACATCGAATTACGCTGAAGGTAATATTCATGGAATACCTCCCTCTTTACCAATGTTAGGAAAAATGAAGGATGAATTTGCTGGTAGCATTATCGAATGTTTTTACGGAACGGGTGCTAAAGCTTATTGTGTTAAATTACTAGATAAGACAATAAAAACTGCTAAGGGTGTGAAGAAATATGTTATACAGAAAAATTTATCAGTTACTGATTATAAGAATGTGGTAGAAGGTGACGCGAATATTTTGAGGAAGATGTATGTATTCCGATCTGAGTTACATACGATGTATACTGAATTAAAAAATAAAGTTGCTCTATCATCCAAGGATGATAAGCGATACATTCTCCCTGATAAAAGTAATACTTTAGCGTGGGGCCATTATAAAATAAATGAAATTATGAGGGCGCAAAACTTAGAAAATTTAGTATTAGAAATCAGTTCTTTGAAATAATTATTTTTAAGTAAGTGTAATTTTTTGTATGTGTTTATTTATTTTTTTACATTTGTTTACTTGTATGTTTCTTGACAGTGTATAATAATGTATTAAATAAAAATCATTGTTTGAATTTTTTGTTTTTTTATTTTATTTTAAACAATATATCACAACTATTTTAAAGTACATTATCTTTGGATATCCACGAGTTATGTGAGGAAGGCATACCTAGCCATTTTACGAGGACTTTATTCTTTTGTCTACGTATAATTTTCTCAACCAGATAGACATCAGGATGCTTTACTTTCAACAATTCTGGTTCATAAAACCCACCTAGAATATTTTGTTTTTGTGAATCCTGCAACACATACGTTCTAGGATTTGTATTTTGAACCTTTATTACTGTGAATATTTCGTTTGACCAATTAGGTGTGTACATTTTTGCGAATACGTGTCTATGTTTACTGATGCGAACAGGTTCTCCAATTTTAAATTTTGGAATTCTTACGTCGGCAACTTTAATATTACTATAGGCCATTTTTAAAATTTTTTTTTCATTTTTTTGATTAACTGCAGTAGGTTTATACCCCGTGGTACTATGTACAGTATTATTATAATCTTGAACTAATTTTTCCAACATATCGATCCAGCGATAGTTCCCATTGAAACTGAATTCCTTCCACATCTTATTCTTAAGTGTTCTATTAAAACGTTCCACAATGGAACTTTTTAAATTAGAATAGGTACTGTAGTGATTAATATCATACTTAGTCATGAGTTTCCTAAAATATGTATTATAAAATTCCTTCCCATTATCGCTTTGCAGATTTTTCGGAATATTTTTCTTCCCTTTCAAAAGTATGGATTCCATGGCTTGTGTCACTTCATTCGACGTTTTATTTTTTATTTGAATAGCCCAGGCAAACTTTGAGAATGTATCAATACATACGAAAATATATTTAAAATTATCATTTTCTTTCGCATATGGTATCATTTCAACCAGATCGATTTGAAATAAATCTCGCAATCCTTTTATTATGACTCGTCTTCGTGAAAACTTCCTCCGTGCAGCACTATGTATTTCGTTTACGACATCTCTTTTAATTGTTGACATATCCTTCGATTACTACTTCTGCAAAAACGGCTTCTGTTTGTTTCGGTGAAGGTTTGGTGCCCATATACTTCAAACTTAACTTTGTTCCCTCTGTCAGTGTGGTTGGTTTAGTGGAATCAAATTTTTTACTATCAATGTATAGTTGTGCTAATTTTCCGTTGGAATAATGAACATTAATGATCTTCCCACTATATAATTTGTTAATATATAAATAAATATCTTTTGAAAGTGATGTCTTTTTATAGAAACCCACGGGGCTAATAGAACCATCACTATGTATATGAAGAATATACTTTATCGGTGTGCTTGAGGTAGGAGCAGAAATCCTCTTAGTACACATTTTCAAAACCTCTTTAACTTTAGGGTGACCGAGAAAGTGTGTCACTACATCTCTTTCCATTAAATGTCTTTTGACGATGTGTTTATGAATATGTCTACCAAATTTATCGATTGTCATCGTTACGTATCATCAGCGTCGATATGTTAACTAGTAGAAAACCAAGATTTGTAAGGCATTTATTCAGATTCACACCGACATAACTATTTAATTATTTTTGACTCCTTCAGTTCCTGAAGTATTTCTAGTATCTCGTTGCCATGCCCCGTATGTCCCGCCTCCTTCGATGCTACCAGTAACTTTAATCTATTACACAATTCATTTACATCATCCCAGTACTTATATTCTATTTTACTCTTAGGTATAACGGTCTTTCGATTAGGAATTTTTTTTGATAAACCTAAACCAGTCTTCCAAGTTCGAGTCCACCATACTTCAGGCGCTCTTCCTTGTATTATAGGTTTTATAATAGTTGTATATTTAGAACCTTTACTAGCTGCATATTTTTTTTGAGGATCGTAATCAACTCGATGAGCACTGGTATCATTAAGGATGAATTTATAGTTTTTCGCATCTGTATATAAAAATTTTCCTGGCTTCTTTTTAAAAAGTAATTCTAGTAATCCCTTCGTAGCTTTGTAAGTAAATTTACCGATTATGATGTTCTCTTTGTCAAATCTAACATCAGCAGTTCCTAATTTTAAATTACCATCAGTTTCGTGAACGCCATACTTTTCATCGAATTCATCCTTTTCATCTATCATTAAACCGATAAGGTATGGGCGTATATTATGATGATAATCTTTCAACGATTCCTTCACAACATCTGTTTCTAAGAGTGTTTTGTTCATTGATTTGTTCCCAATTATTGACTTGCCTGGTTGTGTTTGTAACAGCGATATAGCATGAGCCATGGATTTATCTAAATTTAAACTTTCATTCGAATCCATTTCATCCTCTTCACTGCTTTTTTCTTCTTCTACTTTTCTATCCAGACCACGTGGAGTGTCAGGTAAAAGCTCACCTATGTACTCATCTTCTAGAAAAGTAGGTTGATTGAATGATGTTGACAACCGAGGTTGAGGTTCAGACTCCACCCTTGTTCTTTTTTCCTTGCTCTTGGTAGGAGAAGAATGAGTTGATGGACTAAACCATGACACATGTTTCCGGGAAGCTTTAGGGGTGCCTTGTCGTATAATTGATGTTCCGGGAATAGCAGCGTACGATTTCTCCGGATAAATATCCGACCACGATTCTTCTATAGACTCAGAAATGTTTTTCAATCGCGATGTACCTCCCCTAGTGTCACTCCCATCTAATTTTATAGCAATTTCTTGCAGAGGTTTTGATATTGGGGCATACTTAATATCTATTGCTCTTTGAGAACTAGCGATATCAGCCTTTAATGTTCGTAATTTTTGTTTTAAAGCTTCGCGAGCTTTTATTAAATTATTTACTAGTTTATCATCCATATTTTACATGTATCTATGCTCTCAAATAATTACATACTAATGGTAAAACAAAAAATGATCTTATATATACACAACTCATTATAAATATATATACGTATCAAAACCAATACGATATCGCCCTTCGTTGAACTTGCAGTCAGTATCGATAAACAGTATGTCAAATTGTTTCTTCCAACACATTCTACAAACGTCTAAAAACTGTTCATATTTTAAATCATGAATATGATCATTAAATATGTGTTTCAAATTAGTACCATCTTGTCGAAATAAAATTAAAAGATTTGTATTATCCCTTAATAATTGCTTAGGGACTGCACTGTATGTTTGAATCAGATAAAAGCAATCTAAATTGCGATGTCTACCGAAAGAAAAATATTGTTTTACAATATTTAAATCAATAGTAGGTATGTCATCAAATATAACGACTGAATAATCAGAAACTTCATCAGGTTTAACCATATTATTGACATCCGTATATTCATAATAACCTATCTCTGGTACACCGAGTAATAAATTTCTTAAATACTCATATTTTTGTTGATGGAGAGATCTACAGCAGATGTAAATATTTTTGAAGCGAAATCCATTGGGGTGCAGTAAAAATGTAAGAAGAGCGTTCGTTTTACCACATCCTGAAGGTCCTACTATTAGTACTCTCTTACATGTACCACTAAAAAGATTACTGTGACGTGTAAAACTTTCCTCACTAACTACAGCATCGTAGTTATAGACAGGTAATGATAATTTAGACGTTTTTAAATGCATACTGCACATTATCACTTCAGGATATAGACTGAGAAATATGTATGTATATTTACTTAAAATACTACTTTTGAAGGTTCTGAAGTTATGATATATAAAAATAAAGCTTTATGTATTTGTTTTATGTATTTTTTTTATTTTTATAATTTAGGGTTTTAAACATACCATGAGATGTATGAGGAGTGTAAAATAAAAGAAGTATATCGTTTATTTTTTTTTTTTCTGTTTTTTTTATTTTTTTTTATTTTTTTTTTATTAGGGAGGCAGCAGCTGTCATCACCACTCTTCCTCCTCCTCCTCCGCTGGCACTGCCGGCTCCGCTGGCACCGCCGGCTCCGCTGGCACCGCCGGCTCCGCTGGCACCGCCGGCGCCCTGTGCGCCAGCATTATTTTCATTAGCTCCTTGTTTGAGAGCGTTTTCCTCGGAGCCGACGGTGTCGACTTGGGTACTGGAGCCAACGGTGTTGACGGACTCCAGGACGCGCTTGGTGACGGCGGGGTAGTAGGTTGCTGTTGTTGTTGGTGGTGGTGTTGCTGTTGTTGTTGTTGGTGGTGGTGTTGTTGTTGGTGGTGGTGTTGTTATTGTTGGTGGTGTTGCTGTTGTTGGTGGTGGTGGCTGTTGTGGTGGTGTTGCTGTTGGTGGTGGTGTTGTTGCTGCTGTGGTGGTGGTGGCTGTTGTGGTGGGGCCACCGTCCCCAATTCTAATTTATTATTATATTCAATAAAAATATTTATGTTTGCCTGCAAAAATAACAAAGTTAGAAAAAACTTGGAACTCTACATAAACACTTGGATGAATGAATGAAATTATCAGGTCCTGATGGGCGAATAGTTATCATACCTTGATGGATACATTTTGTACTTTATCACTTCATAGTATAGTAGGAAAATGATCAGCTTTATGTTTCCATATCAATTTTTCCGTATTTTCAGGATGTATCCCTAACTCCTAACCCCTTCCATATCTTCTACTACCACGCCCAATTCAAATAGAGGGAACACGTTCCGATTTTTTGTCAAGTGCAGAAATATCCTAACCAAGATAAAAATTCAGGAATTTCTGAACTTATCGATAGCTTCGGATATTTCTGCACTTGACAAAGCTGTCCGAATGGTTTCTAAAGCATTCCTCTTCTCTACGAGGGGTTCAACTTCCTCATTAGTAATAACACCACCGGAAATGTTATTACTAATGGCACTTTTCAAGAGAAGAAGATAGATGTCGAAGTGTGCAACAGCCGTCTGTATCTCTTCTTTTATACTGATTATTTTCTGGACAACATCACTAACATCACCCGACGAATTCCCCTCTAAGTGCGACTTGAACATGTCAGTAAGTTGTACAATTCGTGCAGGTAGGTTAAGTATGTTGCTTCGGTCTGGGACTGCAGGTATAAAACTTGGACTAGGGTTTGGTCGTTGTTGGTAAGGAGTTAGATAATATGACTGCGATGAATTGGAAATAGGAGATGAATTGGAAATAGGAGATGAAACAGGTAGGTATTCATGTTGTGAAGCCACAGGTGTAGAGGAGACGGGTAGTTGAGGTTGAGAGTCTTGAGGTTGAGAGTCTTGAGGTTGAGTGTCTTGGGGTCTCTGAGGTTGAGGTGGTAGAAAAGGTAAGAAAGTTAGTTGAGGTTGAGGGTCTTGAGGTTGAGGGTCTTGAGGTACATTATGAAGTGGTAAGAAAGATGTGGAAGGCACGTTTGACTGTGGTGGGGGTTGTGTGAATGTGAACAAGGATAGGTTTGGATCGGAAGGATCGGGATTGGAAGGATCGGGATTGGAAGGATCGGGATTGGAAGGATCGGGATTGGAAGGATCAGCTAAATGAGTAGATACAAAAATAACTGACCTATCAGCTGGTGCCACCACAGATGCTTGCTCTGATAGATCAATTACCGGTGGTTGCACTGTAGCCTCTACAATTCCACTACCAGAAATTACCCGCTTACCAAGTAGTAGTGTACGGAGTGTACTTGAAGTATCGGTAGGTAGAAGTGGTGTGTATTGTCGTTGTCGTTTTTGTTGTTTATTATGTCGTTTGTGTTGCTTGTTTTGTCGCACTACTTGTCTAACTCGTTTAACACCCAGTTGTGGAATAGTAGTCAACTGAGATGATGCTGCAGTAGTCGAAACATGAATTATGTCGGCAGCTGTTGCAGATGCAGATGCAACGACAGTAGTCGTAACAGCTGTCGTAGCTGGACTAGCTGTCGTCGTAATTGCCGCAACAGCTGCCGTCGTAATTGTTGCTATGTTAACGTCATCAATACCTGGCATAGGTATTGATGCGAATATCTCGTCTAATGCAGCATCATCAGGAAATATGTTTCTAATTTCTGAATTGGAAATGGTGTTCCCTCTTTCTAAATTGGGAGTGGTAACATTAGACATTACTTGTGAAGGGGTAGGTGTAGATAATTGTTCTTGATCCTGAAATTATTACATGTGAGCTGTAAAGTACAAGCACTGACAATTGCAAGTGTATACAATTTAAAATAAACACACGAGCATACAATAAATATGTTAACATACATAAATACACAGTGTATTTATTAAAATAAAAAAATAATAAATATTGATTGAAGAAAATCCATTGTATAAGGCAAATATAGACCAAATTTACAAGTGAAGTTATCTCGCAAAATAATTTAAGATCATCAACATAGAGTAAGTTCTGTGACACTAAGTTATTGGTGATATATTGTTAATAAAGACAATGAAAATCGTACACAAGTAATGGCAAAATAAATATACTTCCATTATTAATTGTCCTGATAAAGTGTCAAAACGAATTACACACTCAATATATGACCATTAATACAATAAGCAGTAACGTAAAGTGTTTAATATAATAAAATAAATGCATAATGCTGTCGGTTATTAGTTAAACATGTTCTAGAGTAAATAATAAGGATGCAAGAGGATATACTGTTTTTATTTTATTATAATAAATATTGAAACAATTAATGTACGAGAATAGTTTAATATTATGATGTGAACTTACCATGTTTAGTGCTTCTGTTGAACTATAATTCGTTAAGCAAATCCATGGGGAATATATACCAAACCACTGACGTAAAAAATTGACCTATACCTTGTTTTTTGGATATTGTAAATTTGCATGAAAACTAGTAATCCATGCATTTATCACGCGGACAACGTACGGTTGTCCACGTGATAAATATGTTTATTAACACCTGTGTGCATTTTTAATAGATGCAATTTTTTATAAGTCTGGTGAATTTTATATTACATAATAGACATCCGGGACAACATTCATTGCCAAATTTTAGTTTTCATTTCTTGTGCATTGTGCAGCAAGATAAGTTGTACTCTGGTACTTACTTATAAATTTTAAAATAATTAGATATTTAATTATTGTGAGTAAATATTATTGTGTAAAAATGTGTAAGTACTGCACCATATTTGATCAATTATTTTGAATTTGACCAATTAAATGAATTAGATTCTTCTTGCTCTAGCTCCATTACTTAACATAGAACGATTTTCAAAAAGTGTCAATATTACTAATATAATCCAACTAACTACATTTTCTACTCAACATTATCCACCTGCAACCGAACAACAACCTATACACTGTCTATTCTTCGATATCACCCTCCCTCCTACCCTCAAGAATCGATTTATATAAGTATATTTTTTTTTCACTAATATTCTTATTTATTATCTTAATATAATCAATTTACAACGAGATAACTATTTCCCATCACCTCCCAATCCTTCAAAACAACCAACTACCCTCTAGATTCAATTTATATAAATGTATTTTTTTCACTAATTTTCTTATTTATCATCTCAATTTGATCAACCTACAACGAAATAACTACTTCAGATATTCTTCCTATCCGTCGATACCCTCGAACTACCCTAGAAAATTAATTTATATATCTAAATATTTCTTCACTAATAATGTACATACTCATCTCACTGCACGTTCTATTTTAATATCTACGTATGTATCTAACTAATAATAATCCGGTGCGAGAACCGAACTCTTGCTTGACCGACTTTACTGGTTGAAAATCATACATGAGAGACGGTAAATTATACAAATTTCAAATACTCATATCTCCGAAACCGCACAGTCGATTTCGACCAGATTTGAACAGCCAAACCAACAAAAAATATAATACCAAATACTAAAACTAACTATAATATATATAATACCAAACAATTTTAAATCATATATTTATTTACTCAAAACATCAACATCACACATTACAATATATTACAAAATTATTTTCTTAAGAAAACATATTTACACATTGAACAATCTCTTCTGCGAATACACCCTTCTACAGTATCTCCACTCCTTACATAATGATCCAAACATGGTCTACATCCTATTAAATCTACATCTACTTGATAAAACATTGGTAATCGAAACCACACCAATTCTAAATCAACAGTCCTTACTCTCCTCATTAAATATGATTTTGGAATAAACCTTAATTGTGCATCTTCTATTTCTACAATCGAACCTCCATCTTCATATTGTTGTAACACATCTCCAACCCTCTGCACGACATAACTAATAATGTGACTCCAAACACATCCCATTTCTAACTACTATATATATATATATATAACAACCAATCATTAAATATAATAAATTTTATTCTCATTAAATCTCATATCCACTAAATAATTATATAAACCTTCCACATTAGACAAAGCACAAACAACATCATTTCCAACATGAAAACTACAACTAGGTTTTCCGCTCTTAATTCTGTCAGCATCCACTAAATCTATTATTCGTTTGTCTGTAATGCACTTCAAATAATTCAACTTTTCTCGCCCCTTCACAAATACCAAATCCACACCAATACACAACCGCTTAATTATCTCATCAAACTCACCAACAGCTACATAACCGTCTTCCCATTTCAAACCGTGATAATAACTAAAAACGTATCTTGCAACTCGTTGATCTTCTCTTGCTAATGAACCAAAACTAAAAAACGGTTTAAATAGAAAGTGACTCTTCCTAAATTCATCATCACAAGTAGCCAACTCCTTTGGAATCACATTACTATTAAATCGATACCATTGAAAATCAATAACTATAAATTTCTTTCCACCTAAACTTATCATCGTCTATCCAATAAACCGTTTACTTCCATAGAATTACATCCAACAACTAAACTTAAACACAATTCTTCTTCAATCTTGTTCATATCCAAATACTGCTTGAACTACCTCTCATACTACAACCAAAGTATTATATAACTAATACTTTCGCTGTACTACCTTATTAAATGGTGAATATTGATATAATTTATTATGTAAAATCACACAATATAAAACCGTATCTTTTGGTACATTATTTTTAGCAGTAAATTCAATTCTAACCTCTACACCACTTCTATGTAAAACATCTTCCTGATGTGAACAATCTATACCAACTAATGGACACAACTTAAACTGATTCAACTTTAACATCGGCTCACTATAATCATGTCCATAATAATTCTGTTGAAATCTAGCATACATATTATATAAAATAGCTACTCTATTATCATCAAAATCAACTCGAACATTTTCATATGGATATCTCTTGCCATTTAAATAAACTGTTACATCAGTTAAATTTATTGCATCAAATTTACTCATATTTTGATTTAACTTCCCTTTCTTCCCTGTCTGAAAACCCAAAATAATATACCTCGGTGTCTCTAATTGTGGAGCAGTTTTAATAGCCCAACTGTGTTTAGTTGTTTCTGGAATTCCTGGATTCTCGTGAATTTCCCACCCTCTAAAAAACATTTCCATCAATGTATTCTTCGTCGTTAATTTCGTTAATGCTAAATCCTGACTCATACCAACTTTAATATGTGGTACTCGCCACACTACACAATCAATTGTTAACTTCATTTCCTCAGTTGTGACAGAATTATATATCACATCACTATCATCAGCACACCTCTTCAATACCAATTCTTGCGACACATTCATAACCACTTGCTTAAAATCTTCTGCAAAGCCCATCAGCATCTTCAAGGGAATACAAATACTAAAATTACCATTATTATCTAAAACTGGCGCCTTTCCTGTTGAAAATTCCCATCCACAATTCTCTAATTTGTTTATATAACTTGGACTATAAGAAAAATATCCCTTCATAGTTGATGTAATACCCACATTCCTAACTTCATCAACCTCTACTCCACTAATTATATATCTAATGTTACTAAACATAAATGCTGCCGCATTATGAACTAAGTATGCTGTGGCACTTGTAGCATCATTAGCTAATCGCAACCTTCCTTCAATAAGCAACTCTGACTCCGACGGTAAAGTATATTTATCTATTTCTGGAACTACAATCCTAATTTCATCATTATTTCCATACTTCGGTGAACCAAACGGTACGTGATTATGAAATTCCATCTCAGTAATAGAATTATCTACTCGAACCTTACTTAAAACATTCAACATTTCCATGCTTGAAAATCGTAACTAAAAGCACAATCAACTTTACCTAAACAATTTTCTTCTTACACTAAACTATAATCCTCTTCTCACCACTTCTTATTAACCTCAAATACTTATTATAAATCAATACTTCTATCTTACACCAACACTCGATAACCCAAACTCTTCAAAAACTTTCTATTTTCTCTAGTTAAAAAATTCCGTATCATCCCTCCACCAATCACTCTCCACAACTTATTCGATAATCTCCGTGTACATTTTCTCGTCTTCGTTCCCTTCCACAACTTATTTACACTATTACTCCGCATATTTTTACAACAATTTTTTTATTTGCGAAACTAAGCTCACTCCTTTCTTCTTCGAATTCGTAAGTATATTGTCAACTCTTCACCTCTCAAATTAATTAACCGTCCTGTCTGATCGACTGCTCGAATAATAATGTCAGTTAACATGTTAGTATTTACCGGCATATAAATTTTCTCTTCGGGAACTTCTATTATCTTAAACCCTGGTGGAACATTCGGATAAAAATGATATAAAACATGTGATAATTCTCCATTAATATATGAACCATCCACTATATTACACATTATGTCAATAGCACTGACTTTATTTATATCAACTATTTCATCACTATAAACCGGTATATTACCTCCTATTATTTTCTTGTGAAAACCAAACATAGAACCAATCGAATTTTCTATTCCAAAATCAACATCTACTGATGCCTTCATAAACACCTTCATAGTATTACTATTACCAGACAAAATAAAATACTGTTGCTCATCCTCGTCAACTTTCAATTTTTCATCAATATACTTCTCTAAATCATGTATATCATAAGTTCCCTCTGGAACATTTATATCTTTCCAAGCATTTTGTTTATTAGGTGACATAGAATAATATCGAAATACATTATTAGCAGACGTAACATTTGGAATAGAATTATAAGTTTGTAAACTCACCATACACATTTCATAATCACCATTTAAATATAAAGGCGGATTCAATATACATCCAACCTCTGACCCCTTTCCAGTTAACACAAAAGTTAAATTATCCATATCTTATTTAATCAATCCTTTTAAAAACATCAAACATAAATGACCGCAATTCACAGTGTTCACATCTTGATATCTCTGATAGTTATATTGAATAACCCCTCCACCATTCGATAATAAATACTCTTCAACCTCAATCGGCGGTCTTAAATCACCATAGCTATCGAAATATCTTATTACATCATTATTTTTATTATATGCTACCCAATGAGTACCACCTCCAACATTATCATCCAAATTCACTATTCCTTTCTCCTTCACATATATTTTCCTCGGTAAAACGTCTCTACTAAATATACCCCGAAATTTTCCAATTTTCCACCTCTTCACAAACTTCCGTAAATCAATTTCTGTTAAAGGCCTTCGAGGTAATTCACTTAACCGTTTTTTGAAACAGCTCCATTTGGTAAATACACACCACAACCAGATTTATATGGTTTTATATACAATCCACTCCCAATAGATACACCACATCCTACATTATATGGTTTCACATATAAACCACTACCACTTCTTGATTCCATTGCCATATTATGTCGCTTTGCTTCCTCTAATTGATCTCTTTCAGTTTTTGCCGATATTACAGCTTTTGCTATCGCTGCAGCACCCCCTCCTAGTGATCCTAAAGCACCCAAAGCTGCAAACAATGGAATTAACGGTAAAAATCCCCCTTTCTTTGGTATTGCTATTACTCTTGACCGTGGAAACAATATCCGTCGTCTTGGTTTCATCAAACTCTGATATGCAATTTTCACATTCTCTAAAATGCCTTTCCTCTTACCTACATGTCTTATTGCATTCGACGCTTTCTTCATTGCACGTAAAAATGAAAGAGCACCACCCGATCGATTTCTACCACTACTTCTTCTTCTTCTATTCTTTCTTCTTGTATTATTCTTGCTACCTCCCGCTCTCACTCCTTTTCGATATTGCCCCCTCACACCCATACCTAATGTTGTTTTCCCTTTCATAGCAACTGCAACTACAGAAGCAGCTAATTTTTCTCCCACATGCGCGTCTTTACTCTTCACTCGTTCTACAGCCTTTTGATACAATTTCTTATCAGCTACGTGCCGTTCGAACAAATTATTCGACTTTGAATAAGATATATCGTGTTCTTTGCAAGCCTCGTCTAAATTATTCACTCCTTTATCACCTCTTTCTAACCGTTTTACCAATTTAGTCCCAGGGCCACAGAACCTATAACCAGGTATATGTAACTCAACTGGAAGTTTATTTATTAAAGTATTTAATAATCCACCACCTTTCCTTTTCACTGTCCGATTCAAACTACCATCATACTTCACTGACCTTTCCATCTTATTAAACAATAACTGATAACTGTATGTTGCGCAAATATCAACTCTCGAAATGTAACAAAACACTACTAACCACAATACTTATATATTTATACCCTACACTCAAATTTAATGAAACTTACTAATACAATCAATCATCTTGTGACAATAATAAAACACATTACATTTTTTTAAATCTTTTTTTATTATATGCATTATTCACAATTACAACCGATTTTTTCTCAAAAAATCTAGATCATTTAAAATTTTGGGTAACCAATACATAGCTAACTCTATTGTTATACAAACACATTCAGATACTACTCCATTGCACATTTTGTTTATAGCATTATCTACTTCTCCTTCACTTACAACTACAGAATCCAAAAATCGCTTATAAAATACATCATATTTCAAATCTTGTAAAAACACTAAACGCATCGCCACTAGTTTCGTCAATCGCCACAATTCCGCTAAACTTTCGTAAGCTAAATATGCATGTTCTCCCTCTTTATCTATTTTCATTACTCTACTCACACCATCAAAACTTTCATGTGATAGCCACATATTCATACCATTAATAACAGGAATCAGACCATTACAATACTGGTAATATTTCTTCAACTTTAAACTCTCAGTTACAAACCATTCCCATTCTCCTTTATTAAAAAACACACATTGTTTTTTAATACCCACAATTTTCACCATTGGTTCAAAATCGTGATTTGGTGCTAAGCCAACACATATCCACTTAGAATGACTTTTATTTAAAAAATAAATTTTTTCTCCCACTAATGGAACATCCCATATTGGTTCCCGAACAAATTCACTTGTTGTTACTTGTCGCACTAATTTATCTGTAGTTGCACTCACTTTATTCCAAAAATTATTTGACTCATCCATTTCAGAAAAAAAATTGGTCACTGTCAGATCTATTGCATTATTCTCCTCTTCCTCAAACAGTTTATTTACATCAATACTATTATCTACCATTTCATCCACTATCAATTCACCCTCCTCCACTATCTGTGAACAATCACAATATTTTACTTCCCCAGTTAAGCAACGCTTCGACATGCTGAATTACACTAATATTTATTTTACACAGGTCTTTCTTTATATACTGTCTACCACTACCACTACCTACTACTAGTCCCTTGAAAACCTCTAACACTGTCACAACCTTGATTTGACCTTAACCTTGCTTACCTCCTCATTAACCTTGACATGACCTTGATCTGGGTTCACCTTGACCGTGACATTTATTCACAAAACCAATGTAAATAATTCAATAATGTACTGCTTCTCCTTTTCCCATCATACTTATAATACTCATATACATCACATAAATACATTAAATTATATTTATACGTCTCATAAAACTGCTGCGCTATATTATCACTTATTATAGCCCACCCAAATTCATCTTGACTTACTTCCTCACTATTTAAAAATATCTCCCCAACATTTTTAAAACTATTAAATCTCTCTTGCACTTCCAGCAACACTTCACTTGTAAGTTCTTCATTTTCATTCATATTTAAAATGAAACTACTCCAAATCATACACATATATATATTCAAAATTAACGACCTTGACTTGACCTTGACTTGACCTTGACTTGACCGTGACTTGACCGTGACTTGACCGTGACTTGACCTTGACTTGACCTTGACTTGACCTTGACTTGACCTTGACTTGACCTTGACTTGACCTTGACTTGACCTTGACTTGACCTTGACTTGACCTTGACTTGACCTTGACTTGACCTTGACTTGACCTTGACTTGACCTTGACTTGACCTTGACTTGACCTTGACTTGACCTTGACTTGACCTTGACTTGACCTGACCTTGACTTGACCTTGACTTGACCTTGACTTGACCTTGACTTGACCTTGACTTGACCTTGACTTGACCTTGACTTGACCTTGACTTGACCTTGACTTGACCTTGACTTGACCTTGACTTGACCTTGACTTGACCTTGACTTGACCTGGACTTGACCTTGACTTGACCTGGACTTGACCTTGACTTGACCTTGACTTGACCTTGACTTGACCTTGACTTGACCTTGACTTGACCTTGACTTGACCTTGACTTGACCTTGACTGTCTCAGCCGATTCTGGTACCTCCTCATTGACCTTGATCTATGCCCTGTGCATGATCAAGGTCAATGAGGAGGTACCAGAATCGGCTGAGACCCTCTACTAATGTTTTATCTTTGTCGTCATTGCTGATAAATTTCGTTCCATGCAGTTCTTTTTTTTATTTTCGGGAGAGGTAAAAATTGCTAGGAGCCAGATCTGGAGTATTGGGTGAGTGATTCAAAATATGGAATCCCACTTAATGCAGAGTAGCTAGTGCAGTACAACTCTTGTGAACGGAAGCATTGTCGTGGAGTAGCATCACACCTTTCGTCAATTTGTTCTTTCTTTTTTTTTTCTTTAATGGCTTCTCTTAACCGCTCCAGGTTTGAAGCGTAGTATTATCCAGTTATAAAAACTCCTCCTCTCTGTTATCAATTAACAGGATTTCTTTTAAGACCAAAAAAAGCAGTAGCCATAAGTTTTCCGATCGACATCTTAAACTCCTTGGCTGGTGGTGTGCCTTTTTTTATGCCACTGTATGGAGTCTTGCTTGGACTCAAGTTTATAATGATGAAAGCATGTTTTATCTCCAGTAAAGAAATCGAGTCAATACATTATTCCTAGCTACATTACAGAGATCCAAAAACGCACGGGAACATTCCGGCGTGAGCATTTTCGACTCCCCTCTTGTGCTGATCTTAGTCATGCCACGATAATCATGACGAATTTTAAAAATGGTTGCATCAGATACTCCAGTTATTCCTGCGAGTTTTGTCTCCGTCATTCGAGCATCTTCCATTATACTTTTACGAAATTCAGGAATAGTCACTTCGATAGGCCGCTCCTGCTGTGGGTCGTGTTTAAGTGCCTCCCTACCTTGCTTAAAGCGACTGTGCCTCTGAGGACCTATAGTTTTTGCCGAGTGAGAATCCCTATAAACCGACAACATCTCTTTCAGTATGTTATGAATAGACTTTCCTGGATTTGTAAGGACTTTGATAACGACAGGATACCCATTTTTCTCAATATTTTACACTTTATTCCCGATTGAGTTGTTTCGTCGAAAATAGTTTAAAGACAACTGACGCAAGTGTGTTAAAACTTTATATTTGTACTAATAATAAATCACAAAACATGTTACGAGACCAAAAGACTTTCCCACTACCAACAACTCGTCGATTCAGTCAACTTAAAAACGCTCCCTCGTAACTACCCACTTACGAAACGTCATTACATAGTATACATGTTTAGAAAAGAAGATAGCATGTGAAGGAGTCCTCAAATATCAAACTATTTTCTCATTTGTCAAAGTAGAAAATTCTCTTTTATAATAAATACACTTGATATTACACATACAAGGTTGCTCATTAGTGCGTCAAAGTCCAATAGAGGCGTTATTAAATAGTGCTGAAGAAATTTATTTTATAAAAACTGGCTCAGTAACAAAAAACACACATTTTGAAAATAATTTGAATTATACACGGTGACGAGTTAAAATGGCATACAATCGAAATTTTCTTTTTAAATAATACATCCTGTATATCTTTTGTTTTTCCTTATCTACTTTAAATTGTGTTTTCATCGATATTTGGGGTTTTGGTTTTGGATGACGAATTGTTGAGTAATTAACGAAAATTTAAAAAAATGGTCGCGATTATGTTTGCCATAATAATTCTATGCGGTAGTATTACAATTATCTAAGACAAAATTATTTAGTAAGTATGCAGCCAAGGGATGTGTTGAACCTACAAAATAATCAAACATTAATTTTATTATACAGGGTGTTTGTTACGATGCAGTCAGTTTGGCTATGGTAAAAGAGCGTTTACTGAATCTTTTCAAATAGAACACGCAGTATATTATTACATTTTTGGAATGATGCGTTAATTCCGGTTAATTTTTGTTAATAATGTGTTACGTTTAAAAACCAGCGGCGAACAATAATTCATTTATCCCTGTATATTACATGTTAAATATTTTTAGTTCCGTATTAATTCAAATTGTATTTCCCATCCTAAATAAATTACGTTTTAAAATCTTCAACATTAAAATCTGCGTACCGCATATATTATTCCGTTTTAAATATTCGATTTAAAATATTTAGTTTATGAAGGACTCTTTGTTCAAATATAAGATTGGCGACATATGCATTTTTTGTCCGCCTAAGTTATCTAAATGTTCTCATAGTTTGTTTATGGAATTTTCTGGTGGCGTGATCCAACAGCATCTTTCCGAGGCCTAGATTTTTCTAGAAAGTCTTGTCTTTTCCCCCACGCACCTCCGAGGTTTTAAAAGGGCGAAGCGCATCTAAAATCAGGCACTATTACAGCACCCACTATTGCAGCACCCACTATTACAACATTCACTATTACATCAGTATTACATTCATTTAGTTCAGTACAATTAAACAGTGAGTGGTAGTTGAATAAATCTTAACTCCGGTCCCGGCGTCGGCCTGAGTCGCTAGCCCTGCGATGATCTCCATGGGAACGAGATGTTATTGTGTTATTGTCCAGTATGGATACACCGATCAGGGTGATTTAATTCTCGATTTCCCAATAATAATTGTTGGAGTATCAATCGTCCTTCATTTCACGGCGATCGCCGGATCTAGGGGACAACTCATCGATACCATCGACATAGGGCCCGCTAAACACCATCGGTAGCGGTATCAGAGATAGGCGTCCGGGAAAAATCTTCGTTGACGTACGGAAACACTGCATTTCCAGGTATTTGAGTTTTTATTCTTGTATTTCATGTGGCAAAAGAACTGTACAACTACCAGGCTGTTAGAAATTTTAAAAGTTATATGTTTGTTTAATAAAGTTAAGAATTATTGTGCACAAGGCACGATCATCAAGAGTCTTTGTATTTGTCTAAATTTGTTATGTTCATTAAATCTTTGTGTTTTCTGTCTAAATTTGTATATGTTCTTTGAAATTTGTGTTGTGTTGTAATAGTCACTATTATTTTTTTTTTTGTTTTATTGTTTCTCTGGTCAAATTATTTTGAATATGTTAAATATTTGTAGTCTTTAATATTTGTAATATCAAGTTATAGAAATTTTAAGATAAATGGTGCACCATATTTGGTTAATTAGTTTACTGAATTTGACCAATTAATTTTATTAGATTGTTTATTTTTTTGAACCTCTTCATATTATTTTGCTTTTCTGTATGTACCGTCTCTCTAAAATTTAGTTTTCTTTGTTTTCTGTAATGAATTTAAATTTAGTGTAAATTGATACATTTTTAACAAAGTTAAAGTTATATTCAACAATCATTTATATTTTGGCTTCAATATTTCTTTTGTGTAATTAATACTTCAATTAATATTGTTATTGTAATATAACTAAGTTTTATATTTCAAATTTCTCTTGTGTATTTATTTAATAAACTGTTATTGTTTTTATTAATTTGTTTTCTTGAGGTGGCCTAGTATTAATTAGTTAGTGCAAGTTCCCATTTTAATTGTACAATACTTTAACAACAGTGACCCCGCCTTTATTATTTTAAAATGGGTGGCGTAACGGGCATTAATTAACATCTTTTTGAGTGATCTCACGCTCTCACTAATAATCTGAGCTAGATATACAAGGTGGGTCACAGATATAATAACATCGACGGTTGTTCTACTTCGAGGTCAACATCTGGACATATTATTAATCATAAGCGATTAATAATTATTTATTAAGGTAAGTGAATGTACTGCTTCACACATTCCTTTTGCACCCTGAATTGAAGTTATTTCTATTAGGGTTTTTTCCCAAAGTAATAAATGTCCTATACCCAAACCCAATAATTTCGAAGTTATTTTTAATTTTTCATTACAAACCGCTAAATTATTTGTTTTAGATTCGATTTAGTGTACTGGGTAAACGATTTGACAAACAAAAACAAATAAATGACTAAAAGTATCAAACTGTAATTTTGTTAGAAGTAATATTTATAATAAATTCTCAAAGTGACCCCCATTTTGAATAGAACACATTTGCAGCCTTGACAGAAAGGACCTATTTACGTATTGCAACTTCTCAATGGAAACTGTTTCAAAAGCACGTATTATACGTTGCCTCATATCGTCTGCTGTAGTTGGAGGTGTCTGGTATACAATATTTTTTATGTACCCCCTTAGAAAAAAATCAAGTTTGGTCAAATCTGGCGATCTAGATGGCCAACTAATGGCACCACCGGGCCGGCCCATCTACCTTCGAATTCTTGATTCAAATACTGTCGGACATCTAGTGCAAAATGTGCTAGGGCACCATCGTGCTGAAGCCACATATTATCCCTTAGAACTGGAGGAACGTTTTGTAGAAGCTGAGGCAACCTCAAGAAATTCAAATATTGCACACAATTTAAATGTCAATGAAAAGAATGTGGTCCAATTATAAAGTTGCTCATTATACCAGTCCAAACATTTATAGTCCATTGCCTCTGCTTATCAATCGCTCTTAATATTCTGTGGTTGTCTCTTGCATAATGATGAAGATTATGACGGTTTGGGCTACCACTCTGACTAAAAATCAGTCAGTAAATAATACCTATTGGAAGAAGTGTTATCCTTTCAGAATCTAATCCCCATTCGCAAAACGTCCTTCTAGTCTCTAAGTCAGGCCCCAACAGTTCATGATGAATGGAATTACTGCAGTGATGATATTTACTTATTTTTTAAATCTTGCTAACAGTAGATAGGTAGTACATTGGTTTCTGTTGATATTTTGGTCGAACTGTTAGAGGGAACCTCAATTACTGATAGCAAGGCTTTCAATTTATCTTCGTCACTTGTCCTCTTTGTCCTTCCACGCTTTTCGTAACTCATATTTCCTGTTCTAATAAATCTTTCCTTAAGTCTTTCCAAACTTGTAATTGAAAGTTGTCTTCTGTCAGGATATCTTTGCGCATAAATTCGCTTGTCACTTGTCCTCTTTGTCCTTCCACGCTCTTCGTAACTCATATTTCCTGTTCTAATAAATCTTTCCTTAAGTCTTTCCAAACTTGTAATTAAAAGTTGTCTTCTGTCAGGATATCTTTGCGAATAAATTCGCTTGGTTAATGGACAATTCTTTTGGGCAGATCCCATAATGAAAATCATGTCAACGAGTTCGTTGCTTTCAAACTGCATATTGACTTAACTAAAAACAATAATAATAATATGTGGCAAACAACAAATGTACAAGAAAACTACGTACCTACCCACTAATCCAATCAATAAATAACACAATGACAATATTAAACGCAGAAACTTTAGAAATCACTAATATTACACCTATATAACAGCAATGATTAAGATTTTAGTAAATATGAAGAGTGGTCAATCAATTCAAACTGACAGTCACAAATTTTGGACATGGTAACTGCCAAAACTGTGGAACAGTGCGACAACACCTCGTTCTTGTTAAAATGCGACTCCCCGTTATTGTTTTATTTTTTTCAAAATACGGGATGAATTTAATGCCATGACTATCTCAATGGTATCTAGACTCAAGTTGACCGAAACAAGACAAAAGGCATCCTAAGAACAGTAGAGATGAAGACCTTAAGAACGATCGCAGGAAAGACATTAAGGGACAGAGCGAGAAACACCGACATAAGAGCGACATGCAGGGTCAGGACATAGTAAGGTGAAGAAGAAAAAGAAATATTGGCGTGACCATGTAGATCGAATAAACCAAAACAGACTGACACACAATGCTAAGCAGGGAAGACCAGCAACTAGGTGACCAGTGGGGAGGCCACCGAAGAGATGGAATGAAAACTGAAGTTCCGCCTCACAGGATAACCAACCAAATTAGAGCAGCCTTCGTCATTAATAAACCTCAAAGGTCTTGAACACAATACCATGACTATTCCAAAAAGCCGCCATTGTTTTCCCGGCTAATGAAGCTCTTTTCGTCTTCTTTGGAGCAGGTTTGTCCCGTGAATCGCATAAAAGCCTTGTACGGCTGGTATTTGATTTGGAGCCCACGAATTCATGTCGTCCGTTATTTATATTACACAAAATGTTAACATTTCCATCCACATTACAATATGTGCTAATTTGTATATGATCTACTTTTGTACTCTATGAAGTAACCGAAATCACTATGTTATCAGATGGTTTAAATAAATTTGTTATTATTATTACTATTATTATTATTATTTTATTATTAACCAAATATCAATGAAACGGTAAAATATATTTGACAAATACTTTATGTTTGGGTGCAATGTTTTTTTTTTTCATTTCTTCACAGTTACGTTATAATAACAGGTACGACGAACACAGCTAACTGAGATCCAGTATATACCTAGCTACATGAAATGCGTATTATGTTGTACATACATTTTGCATTCATTTTATTCAGCTGTTGAAAAAATATTTTACACCGAGCACTCATTCATAATTAATGAAGTAACATATTAATGAAAATAAACGCCCACAAAAAAATACACTCAGGTGCTCAACTTGGTCGAATGAAGCGACATGCCTTTTTAAAGAAATTATCAGAGCGTCAGCCCGTGTAGTCCTTTCAAAATTATTTCCGTTTGAAGTATTTCTATTCTAGCTTTTATTTTGTCTTACTAAATATATATACATATTCATATTCTATATATATATATATAGAAGAGCACACATATTATATTAAAATTGTGACGCCAGGCGTATATCTTTAACAATCAATAAAATATATAGCATAAACCGTCTCGGCGGAAATATCTAAAAGTCTTATAAACGCAATGACACATAATGTAAACGCATCAGCACTCTCTGACTCAATCCCAATCAAATTTAGAAACACTCTTCATTTTAATCTTTCAATAAAATTCGACTTTCAAAACTTCGGCATGTGCAGTGAGCAAAATAAAGTACCTAATAGATAAACAACTCCTAGCATAAGTTATAAAAGTATTTTTTTTAGACTCAAATGGAAGCTTAAAGAACTAGTCTGTTAAATAAGAAAAGAATACTAATATAGTTATTTACGAACCAAGTGCGGGAAGACTATTTTCGCACATGAGCGCACATTGTAAGCACGAGCGACCGCAGGAAGCGAGTGCTTTTAATTGCGCGAATGCGTGGAAGATGTCTTCACGCAAGTGGTTTGTACAATATTTTTTGTACGAACATTAAATTAAAAAAATATTATTGATTAATTTCATTGGTATCATACCTAACGTAAGATAGATTACCTAATTAATTTAAGCATTTTATGTACGTAACTATTACTCACCTTTCCCTAAAATTAAGTTATTATATTCTTACACAATGCAAACATGAGGTATTTATTCTTATACTTATAAATTTATAGTACATTTATTGCGTTTTTTTGGTTTAAATACAAACAATTCCGAACTGCCAATATGAATGTCGATGTGGTACAAATAGATGGCGCGTGAATCTTGCTTAAGATGTCGCTTAAAATATCGTCAAATAGATGGCGCCACAATTTTTTTCGAAGAATTTTTAATTATTACTCCTATTTCCCCAACTTTTAGTGAAGAATAGTGGAGGGAAGTAGTATTTTATAGACTAAATTTTATTACTACCAAGTTAGATTTTTTTTTAAATGTCCCAAAGTGCCAGTGTTTTTTTCAATTTTTACAGTCGCCTCAACCGGGAAAACGTATTTCCCAGTCGAGCTACACAAGCTACACATTTTAAAAATATTTTATATTTTACAGAGTTTTCCATAACTTGGTGGCTGACTATAGCTATAGTTTTTTAAATGGAATACTATATATATTATTACATTTTTGTATTCGCCCTATAATTTGAGGTAAAAAGTAATAAAATAGTATAAGCTTAAAGTCGAAAGTTTTTGACTTATTTCCATTTTTTTGAAAAATTCAATGTTTGTATAAAATGTTCACAATAAGTGGTCTTAATAGAAGCATATTATATATTTTATCAGTTACTAACTGCATGTGCAGAAAACTTGATTAAAATTACATGACACGTTTTTGTATAAAAATCAATTTTTTCAAATGAAACAGCCTGTATATCAGTTCATTTTTGAATTGCTTATTAAATTTCACATCAAAACCATGTAAGACGTTATTACTTTAAAGCTGACTATTACTGAGCTATCGTCGTTTTTTGGTATAATTTTGTCAGTTTCATTGTTTTATATTAATATAGTATAGTGTGCCGTGAAATTAGCTGTGATCTTGATAGATGAAGTTTAATAAGTTACTTATTAGTTGACAAGTATAATTTGTTGCTGGTATTAATATTAACCTTAAATACAAATAATGTTCATCCGTATCGAATACATTTAAATATTGAATTACACGATTTTGAAGCTAGACAAGTTTTCTGCCAATGAGCAATAACTAAAATTAATGCCTATTTTTTTAATGTATTATTTACGGATAAAGCGACTTTTCATAGTAACGGAATAGTCAACAGAAGAAATTTTCATGACTATTCAAATGATAGGCCCGAACTTCTTTGAAGGTAACATCAACGGACAAGCTTATGCGTAATTTCTTTCAAGCAATTTAGTGGAATTATTGGAAGATGTTCCACTAAATTTAAGAAGATACATGTGGTTATAACAAGGCGGCGTACCGCCACATTCTAGACTAAAGGCACGGAATACTTTAAATGAAATGTTTCCAGAAAAGTATATTTCGTGAAAAATCTATTCACTGCTGGGTCTCCGGATATAACAAAATTAGATTTTTTTTATGGGGATTGTACAGAATACCTGTAATAACAAAAGAAGCAATGCGGGAACATATTCGAGAAATATTTAGAAATATAAGTTCTCAAGCTTTTCTTAATGTCGACATATAATTCCAGAAGCGTATTAAAAAATGTTTAGAAGTGAATGGAAACTCATTTGAATACTTTCTTATACATATTTATTGTTATTTTGTAGTTTCTTCTTCACTAATTACAGTTGGTATAACCTCCTAATTCCTGTTTCTGTACTTACTATAATAAAGGAAATAATTTGTTTATTGTGCCATATTCTATATATTTTATGGAATATATTATTGGCATAGAGTGCATTGTGAGTACAATATATCCAACTTTTGTATAAATATGTAGATTTAGAAATGAGACACTTATCAAGATTATAGAAGTAAAAGGAAAAAAAGAGTAGTAGTATATTATATATTTTTAGAATGCAGATTTATAAACAACTCATAATCTTAAGCTAGTAAACATTCTTTTTATCATTCCCCAATACGTATAAAAATCATATCTCATTTTAAAATCACGCTTGTCAGCTGAGTAACAACTTACTACATGGCATCCATTCAATTATCAATGTTGCAACAAATATCTTGGCCCACTATACCGTATTCAAATAAAAAACATAACGTTGGCAAAATTATATCAAAAACGACAATAGCTCAGTAAGAGTCACAAAATATTAACGTCTTGATGTTTTTGATGTGAAATTTAATAAGCAATTTAAAAATGAACTGATATATTGGTGTTCTATTTGAAAAAACTGACGTTTTTACAAAAACTTGTGATGTAATTTTAATCCAGTTTTCTGCACATTCAATTAGTAGCTGTAAAAAATAAAATATGTTTCTATTAAGATCTCTTATTATGGACAATAATATAAAAAATTGTGTCCATCTAAAACGTAGTTTTCAAGTAATATAATTTTATAAAAAGTTTGTGTTTTTCAGAAAATTGGGAATAAGTCAAAAACTTTACATTTTAAGCTTATACTATCATATTACTTTTTGTCTAGAAATTATACGAGGGATAAAACTTATAATAAAAAGTCTGGCCCTCAAGATAAGAAAAACTATTGAATATTCGAATGTATATTGATCTATGTCTAAAATGAATCAATCATATGGAGTCATGTCATGGCTATTTTAGAAGAGAAACGATACTTGCAATGGATTCTCAGTATAACTAGATCACACATAACCATAAAAGTAAGTACAACAAACATATCATGTAGAACTAGCATTCCATATCACCGCCATAGAGCAACAACAGTACGTGAACTTTATAAAAAAAAACTGCCGCCGGAGTTGACGGAATGAATAACTTCTTCGTTTAATCCAAAGCGACGGGTAAAGTCACTATGGTCAAAATTTTTCTAAATAAAGTGTTGTTTCAAGTTGAGTTGTATGTAGGTCTATGCTATTAATATATCGGTGTGGTCCGAATAGATTACAGATATTACTATTTTTACTTAGGAGTAACCCAGTTATTTCTGGGCCGAGTTTTGAAACATTTTTTTATATAACTTTCGAGATATTACCAAAAATTACCTGTCGAACTGAGTAGTGTTATTACCGGTCCAAAATGTATAAAGCTCTTATACACGCATATTATACACTATTTTTTATTATACCTGCACTACAATGCGAAAATCAGAAAAAGAATAGAAAAATTAGTTCATTTTACAAGGTGTGGATCTAATTTTTAATAATTAACATAGGAAAGGTTAGCAATTATTCTTGTTTAGTTGTTATGTGGTTGTTACACTGATATGTACTCGTATAATATAAATGGATAAGCAATAGCATATTAGAAATTGTGATCAAATACGAACTGCGCACGGGGCTGACGCACATGCGCAATAACACAAAATAAAGGAGCTAATTTGAAATCCCTAAAATCTTTGAAAAGTATGTAACAGAACATGAACTTTCAAATTAAAATCTGCATCTGAGGATATTGAAATGTTTATTTATTAAGGGAAATTTTAAAAAATACTCAAAAAAAGAATACATTCCTTTTGAAATATTTATTGGTTATAAAAAAGTATTAATTTGGAGAGCTTTTTTCTTACAAGTGCCCCACGTTCTACTTCTGTTTGTTTCTTTGCAATGCTATAACAACGGATTTTCGTATAACATCGCACAACATGCTTAATTAAAAGAGAAACGTGACTTTCATGTGAAATAGATGAATCAAGCATATGTGTATCTAAGGATGCAAAGTACTTATTTTCTACTAATAGGGTATTACAAATTGAACGTACAAATAGTGCAAAAAATACTGCCTCTGCAGGAAGTTTATTGTTGTTTTGTACAAGAATATGGCGTGCTTGGACTTCAACTATTTTACATACCTTGGTGACATCTTGTGAAGGACGTATTAAAGCACCATGATTTTTTCTGTTCAAAGAAAACTAGCATTATTGACAGATGTTTGTGAGATTTTTTCTAGTAAGGACACACATTTAGCACACTTAACAATGCGCTTCAATTGTTTGACAACAAAACGAGAAATAACAACATTTTGGGATAACAATGTCAGTGATGGTATGTCGGGAATTGTATAATTTGATCCTTTTCAATGACTTCCGCATTTTCCTTAATAAAAATACTCCAAAAGTATAAACAAAGAGCTAGTACGCCTAGCAGCAAAATCACTTGTTCTACATTAGCAAATATATATTTTCATCCTTCTCTAAAATTGTGATTGAAATCGGGGTTCGGAACTTTAGTGATTTCACATACGAATGTCAAAAGACTAGGGACTGCGCATACTCGTAAGCCCCGAGTTAAGTATTCAATTTGGCATAAAAATTCCACGCGCATCCTATTGCATTGCTTATCCATTTATATTATACAGATCAGTGGGTTGTTATGTACATTTTTCCCAAATTTTCTGAATTCGCATTATACAAAATGAGTGAAGAGATTTCATCGGAGGTTAGCTCTTGTGGCACATTTCGTGGATCTTCCAGATGCTGTCAAATATACGGGTCACGCTTTTAGACGGTCATCTGCTACGATCATGGTGAATAGTGGGATGAGTGTGGATGAGCTCGAACGTCAGGTTGGGTGAAAATCATCGACTGTAGCTAGTGGTTATATCGAAGAGTCCACTGTTAGAAGATTACATGTTTCCAAACGTATTGCTGGTGCTGTTAATGGAACGGGTGTTGCCTCAACATCATCAGATACCGACGTTCCTGTTATCACAGAAAACCGGAAGATTGAATCTGCTACTTTGCAAATAGACAATGATAAGGATTCTGAATGTTCTGGTCTTCAATTTTTCAACAAAAATAATTGTAGCATTAATGTTTATTTGAATAAAAAATAGCACTACCTGTTTGTTACTGTTATAGGTAATTTTGTTGTTGCCTAGGCGGCGACTTTAAAACACCACGGTGTTTTAAAGGCCCGATTTCGAACGCAAATGCGTTCAAGGTACCCGGATTATGATTCAGATATAACAATAAAAAAATTCAACATTTCGTTTTGAACGCTTTTATACTAATGAATTTGTGTAGAATGAATAATTTGCATCAAAAACTAATTCTTCATAAGAGAGAAAGTCTTAGTTGGAAGAAAAATTATATAAAGGGGAAGTCAAGCTCTTTAACAATGTATTTTAATAGAGCTAACAGTTGATCAAATATCCGAAAAATATTGTATTTGGATTTAATTGAAATGCTATTTTCAACTTACTGATTTAGCTCAAAAACTAGTCAGATCTACCAGCAAAAATTGCAAAAAAACAGAAATTATGCTTCCCTAGAAAGAGAGAGAAACAGAAAGAGATTGAGAATATAAGAAAAACATTTTTTCCTTATTAGGAGACATCAAAACGAGGACAAAATCCAATTAATACCTTTACATTAGGGTAAAAGTTGGATATATGCCCCTGTAGGATAGATGCCCCACCGCAAGTATTGAGTAATGTATTGAGAATATTTGAATTTTGGCGCTATAATATAATGTGGTATATACGCCCCACCTAACGAAAACAATCACGCCGGCTACTGTTAATTCGTTGTTCGTTGAAGAAACTTTGAACGGTAAGTGCAAAGTTATGCTATGTAATTCTTAGTTTTTGGTGGCCTGTGCTAAGCTCCTATTACCGTATCTTGCATGATAAATAGTTGTTTTGAAAACTGAGATCAGAAAAATAGTTAACCTAAGTATTTTGAGCGATTTCAATACGACTGATTGTTACTAATGAAAGTTATGAGGTGGGGCGTTTATCCCACAAAAAAGGGATATATGCCCCACTTGATTATGGGATATATGGCCTGTAATTTCTCACAGCAGTTCGATATAAGTATTAGGTACCTAGACATATTTGCATTTTTACACATTTATTCTACAATAGGTATGCCGAGAAAGTACGTCAGGAAAACCAATGTTGTTCCTAGAGCTACATGGTCAGAAGAAAACCTCAACACAGCCATAATAATGGTATCAACTAGGGCCATGGGGGTGAACCAGGCTAGCCGCTTCTACAATATCCCGTATCGAACCTTAAGAAGGAAGATAAAAAGTGGTGATGGAACAAAAAAACCTTTGGGAAAACCACCAGCACTAGGATTTCAAAATGAAAAAAGATTAGTCGCCCACATCAAACGATTGGAAGAAGCAGGTTTTGCTCCATCGCGTCGAACTACTAGACAACTCGCATTCGAATTTGCTAAAAAACTAGGCAAACAAAAGGCACTGCTCAGTAAGAATTCTAAAGAAAACAAAACTCTAGCAGGCCCTCACTGGCTCTATTCGTTTTTAGAAAGACCTCCAGAACTATCTGTGCGGCAATCAGAAGGTTTATCTTTGGCTCGTGCCAAAGGAATGTGTCGCGAAGAAGTGAACAATTTTTTTGCTTTATTGCAAAACACACTTGAACAAAATAACTTAATGGATAAACCTGCATCAATATATAACATGGATGAGTAGGGTATCCAACTGAACAATAAGCCTGGCAAAGTTATTGCGACTAAAGGAAGTAAGGACGTTCATGTTTTAACATCTGTGGAAAAAGGAGAGAACGTTACAATTGTAGCTTGTTGCAATGCCGAGGGAACGTTTTTGCCTCCAGTACTAATTTTGAAGGGAACTCGTAAGAAGATGGAGCATTTAAAAGATTTGCCACCTGGCTCGGACATCTACATGAACAAGCAATCGTCGTACATTAATACAGACCTGTTCCTAAAATGGTTTAAAGAACATTTTCTTCCTAGAAAAAGTCCTGGCCAGGCTCTTCTAATTTTAGATGGTCATACTTCTCACTGTTCATTAGAATTGTTAGAGATTGCAGATCAAAATAATGTGATTCTACTGTGCTTGCCTAGTCACACCACCCAAGCTTTGCAACCACTAGACAGGTCATTTTTTAAGCCATTAAAAGATTATTTTAGAGAAGCTGCTCAAAATTTTATGTTTATTCATAAAGAAAGGAAGATAGATAGGATGAGCGCAGGAATAAGGCCAGTACAGTCGGAAACGGTGTATCTGGATTTCAAGCAACGGGGATTTTTCCTTTTAATCCGAGTGCAGTTCCTGACCATTTTTTCAAAATATCGGATGTGGCAAACAGATTTGTTCTCCCGGAACAACAGGACCAAAATCGTACGACTGAAGACTCAAATGTTGTGATCGATTTTACTTTAAGGAATGACTTAGAGCAAAATGGTAACAACTATAGCGAAGTTGAAATGGAACCATTTCTAAATGTTGATGAGTTACCAGAAAACTTTTTCGATGACTCAGACAATTTTATTATGATTCCTAATATCACGGATAATAGTGATGACGCGACTGCGACTGAGACTGAGAATTCTCATTCTCAAAGTTTACAAGTTGAAATTATTGATGAGCAACAAAATTCTACAGAGACGGAATCTCAAAGTGTTCAATCTGATGCTATCGTAGAAACTCCGTCAAAATATTTAGAAGATATTGCGCCGATTCCATCAATTCCTCAAAGTAAATTTAATAAAAGGAAACAGTCAGCCGAAATTTTAACTTCACAAGACTTTATGGATAAGAAAAAGAAAAATACTGATACCAAAGGAAAAAAAGTTGTTCAAAAGGAAAAGTCAAAAGGTAAAGTAAAAGAAACTAAAAAAGAAAAAAACAAACTAATGGGTAAAAATGGGAAAACAAAAAAGAGACGATGCAAAAGATTCCCAAGATGATGTAGACTGCATTGAGTGCCTGGAAAATTATCTATCTACGAAAGAGACAGTTGACTGGATTCAATGCATTGACTGTGAATTGTGGTTGCATGAAACTTGCACAATGTACAACCCCCGATGCAATAATTGTGGAAAAGTTAAGAAAAGGTTAGACACTGTAAAGAAGAAGTTGTAGGATGTAAAGTCTTATAATAGCGTTATATTTTAAACATTACTTAAATAAAGTTTTTTATATTTTTTGATCAATTTTTTTATGCAAAATACATGCTATGAGCGATCTCTTCATAGTAGGTACTTAATTTTAGAAAATGTACAACCGGGTATCTCTACAGGTCTACAGCCATATATCCCTTATGAAAACAACGGTGCGGCATATATACCACGTGGTGGGGCATAAACACAACGTATGTGGGATATATGGCCAAATGTAGATGTTATTTAAATCGAACTTATTGGTCCCTAAATACAACTATATTTTAATATATATTGTATTTTCAGGTTCATACATTATCGAAATTTCTTTTAGCAAAAAACAGTAGATTGATAGGATAAGGTAAAATAGAAATAAATTATTTTCCTTAGGTGGGGCATATATCCAACTTTTACCCTATCACAATACATTATTATATATTGGTACTTATAAAAAAATTAAATTTATATTTTGACTAGATCAATTATAGAACATTACTCGCCATATTTTGGGGAATCAAAACCATATTTTTAATTCTCAGAAATGTTTAATTGCCTTGATAATTTTCAGACAATAAAAATGAATGGGAATGCTTCAGATATTCCACTTGGAACAGATAAATTAAATCGTACTTATAAGGTAATTGCAGACAGACACTTGAACAGATAAGAATCAGATTTATGTTACGGCAAATGCTTTTATTGCAGCTGTCGTAATTACAAGTAGAATTCTTCCCGGAATACTTCTCATTTCGAATGAATTTAGAAGTCCGTTCGGGTTAAAATTACAACAACAAAATTACTACAAATTTAACAATTTTCTTAATGAATCTGCAACGCATTAAATTATATTACTTTATCGTTTTTAATATGATTAAAAAGAAAGAGAATAAAACCAAACGGAAGTTCGCTAAAGGAAACGAAGAGGTATTTTTATAATAATAAAAATTATTTTAAATAAAAGGTGATCTATTGTAACGGGAGAATTTGGAAACGTTATTGTTTTGAAACTAAGGCTAGGTTTCTATGGATTTATTTGTCAAACGTTTTGACATTTTATCAGTGGCGGTTCCTCAATAAGTGCACATGTGCACGTGGACTTCCAAATTTAATTCTCTTCTCTTATTAAAAAGACATATCTAAATTTTATCATTATTTAATTTTATAATAACAGTATAACATGTCTATTAATTCCAAAAACAATTAGTCAAAGACGTGAAGACCATAAATTAAAACACGAGATGTAAATTCTTCCAACTAATATTCAAGCGAGCCATTCATCGGTTCATGCGTCGCCTAATCGCTTCGTTCACTGCACATGGGAATATTAAGGGGGCTCACGCAGTCGTGCCGACTAACTGCCGTGAGGTAGGACGTAAGGGGGTGGCGTTATATGCGCTAATGTAAATTCCGTCGATGTAAGGTATTCGTTAAAATAAAACAAACAGCAGAAATTTTTGTTTTCCTTATTATGTTTTTGCATTAAATTTAATACAAAGGATTAATTTAGACTTCGTTGGGAGTACTTTCTTATAATTCAAATTATTTACTCGTACATTTCACTCTCAAAGTTGGCAAAATTTACTACATCATAACACAGTTTCAGAAACTTTATTTTAAAAACTAATTCCAGTCGAGCATGCATTGAGCCTTTGTTTATTTGTGTTTTAAATTTCGTTTTGATATTTCGTAAATAAAAGCGGTACTATTGTTTTAACGAAAACTTGTAAACTCCAGAATTTACATTAACGCATATGGCGCCACCCCCTTACGTCTTACCACGCAGCAGTTAGTCGACACCTCTGCGTAAGCCCCCTCAAATCTAATTGGTGGAACCTTCGCTACCCGCACTCCTTATTCCCCGCGACAGTCTGGCGACGTTCGATGTTTTAAGCTGGTTCGTGTGCACATGTAATCAGTGCACACGACATCAGAAATATTTGCAGTGCTACAAGCAATTGTTACGATGCCCCTGACAACCGCAGAAGCGGAACGTTGTTTCTACACATTACACCGAATAAAAACTTTCCTTCGAAGTACAATGGGCGAAAATAGACTAACTGGTCTCGCAATGTTATCTATTGAGAAACAAATGATTCAAGAAATTCTTAATTTTAATAAATTGGTCATTGAAGAATTTATCTCAAAAAAGGACAGACGAAATGATTTTCTATACAAAACGTGTTTGTGAAATATAAAAGTATTATACATATATCTATAAAAACAATTGTTTGGCAAAGCCGAGGTACTCAGCGAAGTAAGTTACTTAATTTCTAATTTCTAAGTAAGTTCCTTCAGTTTCTACGCTTTGGGCGTGCCCCCCAAAAATTTTTTTGCCTCCCCCGATTTGCAATTCTCTTGTATTCTAAGGTTGTGCACCCCCAAGGTATTGAACCACGCGTCGCCACTGCATTTTATGCCTTTCACTAATTATGGAACGGTGGTCTGGTCAGCAACGTTCTTTTGTAATCAAAACGTATTACAAAATTAATGGCTCTGTGGTCACAGTACAGCGGAAGTTTCAACGGAGTAATTTCAATATTCCTCGTCACGGGTGAGTTTCATCTTGTCAAGACATAAAAGACTGAATTTGTAAATTTGAGGAAAGCGGATCAGAACAACGTCAAACGCAGGGGACCTCCATTTCCATCTTTATAAGATCATAGACGAGAACTAGACCTCAACCATGTGGTGGGTCAATGGGGGGGGGGGGTTAACTTGAAGGATATACCATAATCGTGCATTTCTCCAACCCGTTTTTCTTTCGCATTTGTCAGTACTGGTAGTGGTTCTATTTCTTTCCATCAGAGTGTGTTAAAATAATGCATTTGTCGAGACTTTTAAAATTAACAAGTACTTAATGACCCAATTTTTCTTTTCTTTTTTTACGATGGGGGGGGTTCTAATCCCCAACCCCCCCCTGGTTACGCCACTGTATAAGATCCATTATTATTAATTATTCATTAATGTCATAATTTATGGATGTCTAATGAAGCGCATTTCATTTCATTTATCGCCCGCTATACCAATAAGCAAAACAGCCGTTATTGGTCTTTGGAAAATCCAAAGGAACTTCACCAACAACCATTACACAGTCCGAAGGTATGGTGTGCAAAGTCTTCCATGGGAATTATTGATCCCTACTCTTTTGAGGATCAAAGTGAAGATGCTGTAACATTCAATTCTACACGTTATGCTGACATAATAAACCAGTTTCTGACACACCAATTGAACCTGATTTCACAAAAAAAAAAACAAAATAGCAAATGGTTCAGCAAGACAGTGCTACTGCACATTCCGCAAGGGTATCAATGACTGCTGTGCGATGACTATTTCCAGATCGTGTTATTTCTAAACACGGGGACACTGAGTGGCCTTCAAGATTGTCGACCTAACGGCGTGAGGTTACTTTTTGTGGGGCTATCTAAAAAGAAAGGTTTTGATTGATAGGCCACGAGATATGCCGAAGCTAAAAAGAAAATATATTCGAGAAATTGACAACATACTGTTAGATATGTTGCAGCGTGTTATGCAGAATTTCAACGTACGACTTCAGGAAGCTATAGAAAAAAGAGGAGGCCATTTGCTCGGCATAATTTTTAAAAAATACAAATGGGCAATATTTGTGTATTTACTGGTAATATTGTGTTTTAGTTAAGTTGGTTTTCGAATAATAAAGTTCTAAAAAATCTCGCACTACCATGGACCAACTTGTATTAACAAAATCAAAGTATTTAATTTAACGAAGTATGCAAGCTTTTTCTTTATAATTTTTTAAATTGGATAAAATATTTTTTATAATAATCTTTCTTGGTGGACCTTAACATCAGACATTTTTTAACTAAATAAAATTGTGTGAACACAACTTTATTATACGTATACAGAGTGTCCAGATTTCGATGCTCACCATTGGTATATCGGTTATTAGATGACATAGAGGAACGATTAAATGGGGAAAGCTCGCAGCTAATCTCATTTCAAATTCATTCGGACTTTTTACAGTTTTGAGATATTTTGAAAAAACCAATATTTGCCTATTTGAATTTTCCTCAATAACTCGATAACACCTAATGCGATCGCTTTTAAACTCTAACATTGTTGAAACACTTTTTTAAGACAAATTTTTTGGTGTTAACGGTAACCCCCGATTTTCATTTCTTTTCAAGTTCTTAGCGCTTTCTTTTGTTTTTCTTATGGTGGTCATATTGGATTTTGAATTAGTTAGATAGTCCTTCAAAATAGCTTTTCAATAATGTACAACACGCCTAATAAATCTTAATTTATACGAGAGATAACATTTGAATAAAATGTCACTATAATACGAAATTAGTTGGCTATGAAATTAAATGGTAGTGTAAAACAGACGATAAATAAGCTCTGTCATTATTTACATGTAAAAGTGCAATGAAATTGGTGGGAGATTTAGAACTTCGTGTAAGTAATTACCGGTAAGCATGGTGATTAACAAAAATTGATATTGGCAAATGAAGTAAAGGTTCACCGAACAACTTTTAGCAGAATAATCAGAAATTAGTGAAATATGGAAACTTCGAACAAAAAAGATTTATCAAGTTAACAATGCTGATATACTTCAAAATAATATTTTACAATATGTTATGAACAATCCAAGTACATCAGTACGTCGAGTGGCGCGAGAAACTAGAATTCCGAAATCTAGTATTTACAGAACGTTGAGAAAAAACAAATACTACCCATACAACTCCAATTTAGCAGGTGGTATCTACAAAAATGTGAAGATGATACTGATTTTCCTAGGAAAATACTTTGGACAGATGAAACACGGTTTACCAACTGCGGAGTGTTCAATAGGCATAACTATCGTCACTGGTCTACTGAAAATCCACATTTGGTAAATCAAAGAAGATTTCAAGTTCTATTTGGTTTTAATCTCTGGTGTGGTTTGATTGGTACGAACTTTTATTGACTTCTTTTTTGCTTTTTATTATATTATCAGTATCATCTTCACATTTTTGTAGATACCACCTGATAAATTGTAATCTTCGCTGATAGTGGTTATCGCATAAACCCTGCACAATTGTTGGTTTGTATGGGTGGTATTTATTTTCTCTCAACGTTCTGTAAAGACCAGATTTCGGAATTCCAGTTTCTCGAGCCACTCAACGTAATGATGTACTTGCATTGTTCATAACATATTATAAAATATTATCTTGAAATATGTCAGCATTGTTAACTTGATAGATCCTTTTGTCTTTTGTCCTTTGTCTGCTAAAAATTTCCCGGTGTGGTTGTGGTTTTTCCGGAAAACGTAGAGCGTAACTTGTTCATTTTCAGAGATTCTATTTACTTTGAAATAAACGTCCAACTTATCAACCTTTACTTCATTTGAAAGTGTGTGTGCCAATATCAGTTCTTATGTAATTACTTACACAAAGTTCTAAATCTCGAATCTTGAATTTCGAAATCATTCTAATTTTCCGAATCAAGCTCCTTAACAATACATTGGGATGTAAAGTTGCTTCATTCATTCAAAGGAATTGAAAAGATTGAGAGACTAGCGGTGATCGCCTCATACAACAGAGAAGAACAGTTGCTTGGAGTCCCAGAAGCAGGTGGGAAGTGAACGGAATTGCAGATGCAATACATGCTGAACTGGAGAAATAGGAAATCGCTGAGCGAGTAGTAGCCCTCTCTAGTGACACAACTGCAAGTACACCAACAACAAAAATGACGCTTTTATATGTTTAGAGAGGCAGCTTGAGCAAAATTTGCTGTATCTACCATGTAGGCACTACATATTTGAGACCGTTTTGAGAGGAGTGTTCGATGCGACGATGGAAACCACATCAGGACCTGATACTCCATTGTTGAAAAGATTTAAAGGCTCGTGGATCAAAATAGATATAACAAGGCTATTATCGGGTATGGAAGACAAAAATTTAAGCATTATTTAAAAGATGTAAACAAAGCCTTTCTTCATTTCGTTGCAAGTCATTTAAAAATGAAACATGTTGGTGATGGCCACAAGAAATTTTTAGAATTGACGGCGTTGCTTTTAAATTCCGTCTTTTCGCGCACTTTAACTGTGTGTACCCCAGGGGCAATTTATCACACCATGTAGGTGGCAAAACCCTTACATTGCATGAAAATCTTTCTTTTTCGGCAGCAGTTCAGTCTTACTAGTCAAGAAATATCTGCTAAAGATAAACCTGTGTGTTCTTAATGCGAGTGTATGTAAAAGAGTGGTTGGAGGTTCCACTTGCAATTCTATCACAATATCACGATTTTTTATTTCTAAAATCGTTGTTTGATTTCAAAAGCGTTGATGTAAAAATTAGCGAAGCAGACGTAAAGAAATGTATGGATCACCTTTGGTATTTGTCGCCTGAACTAGTTGCGTTTTTCATTTTCGACCCGGCAGTGCCCATTTCAATTAAAAAGGAGATGACTGATAAGGCACTGGACGAGGAAGACAAGGATTATAACGCAGAGGATGATACTGTACGGCGTGTTACTGTAAAGACGAATGAAGTAAATTATAGGATTTGAATTACGTGTTATTTGTTTTTTTATAATATAGAGGGTGCTAATATATTTAGCATTTACCATTGGGAAATGGTGCGTATAATTGTTGAACAACGATTACTTTGTGTACAACTTTTTTTTACAACAAAATCGAGGATCATTCACGTTTGCATTATGGAAAAAATAACACAAGATTAGGTAGATTATGACGAAAGAAGGAAGCACCTACAGAGTTAGCAGTTTGCGCCTTAAGGGGGCTTACGCCATATGCGCTAATGTAAATTCCGCCAATGCAAGGTATTCGTTAAAATAAAACAATCAACAGAAATTTTTGTTTTTCTTATTAAGTTTTTGAATTAAATTGAATACAAAGGATTAATTAAGAGGGGCGTTTACTAACAAATAGCAACTTTGCTACTTATATTACTCGCGGGACGGATAGACGCAAGGGGGTGTGAGTAGGTGGAGGTAGACGATATTCGGTTCTGTCACAGCGCTTCGGTTTTATTTACAGATTCTGTCATAAATAAAGGAATACTATAGATGGGAAACATAATGTATAAAAAATGAGTACTTACGGAACTGTTGATTATAAGGTATATATGAAATTTAAATGCGTGTGACCGTTTGTAATTAAACTGTCACTCGCATTTAAGTCTACAATACCCGACCGATTCCGATAGATTTTCGTCTTCGCTAGAACCGGTAGAGATACCGTAAAGTGGGGATAGACGACGTGAAAAACCTCGTGTGAAATATGTGTAACAATGTTTACTGTTTAATGTTTTTTATCTTCAAAAATAGTTACATAAATTTGATTTTTTCTTTATATCGTACATCAAATGTGCAGCTGGCGCGTAGGGGTCGTTTTTTTTCTTTTGTGTACTAGCCTTAATTAGTAGACATTAATCAAATTCATGCATTTTTGTGGTTATTTCTAAAACACATAACTTTCTTAAGAAAATAAATTAGTAGAAAAACGGACCTTGACATTAAAAATGTATGCCTTTTGCATCACTAACCCAAATTTGAGATTCTAAAATTACAAAATGAGTTTAAAAAACGCGAAACGGCGATGCCTTAATTTTCGATAGGTAAACGCCCCTCTTAAACTTTTGCAATACCTTAAAGATTAATTGCGATTTCTTACAAGTTGAACCTACAAGTTGGTCTGGTAATGCAGAATTTCAACAAGCCCTTGATCTGCTGAAAAATTTGCGTGTATTAAATAACGTAGCCGAACGTGGTATAATATTGATTACGACTACAATAATGTTTTGTCAAAAGATGAATTACAACAGCAATATATCCTACAAGAATACCGAAAAGAATTTCTGGACGCAAATAAAGCGACAATTGTTAGCACATTTACTGAGCCGTAACTAAACCTAACTTTTTATTAAACGTTTTACTCATTGCTATTCTAGAAAAAAATAATATGTACTTTTATACTTTGAATTTCAAATCCCATCCATTCATGTATAATAAGTTGCACTTTAAAGTTGATTTTTTTTCGACAATGGGAGACTTTGACCCTGTGTGAAAAAAATTTAAGGAAGTACCCAAAAGAAAGTTCAAATTTGAAAAATAACGACCACCACTGCATACATTGTATAGGAACAAATGATATATTTAAAGTGTATCTTGACACTAACCACACAGCGTTTGACAGAAACTGTATAAACTACAAACGTCTACTAGATAAACAAAAATCGAAATTTAAATATATCGAACACGGACAGCAACACTGTCATAAGGCGAAAATTGTGTTTTGTGAGTAAATGACGTTTAAAATTCTTTCATATTATTTAGCATTCGATTTTTTTCATAAATTGAGAGATAATCTTTCTATTTTTGTGTCATTAGAAGTAGTATATGCTATTTAATTATTGAATTGATTCGGTCTTTACTTGATGAAGATCCATAGTATTAATTACTAAATAAACAACAAATGTTGGATTTTCACTATTTAATATTCGAAGTAATGTTTGACAATTGTTTCGCCAACACAGTGGCTTCTTCAGAAATGAATAAAAATATTACACAAACACTTATATATTTAACAATATAGCACAATTTATGTAGAGGGGGTGATCTATTGAACAGTGTACATTATGAAAATAAATTTAATAAGGGGGAGTTATTTGATTCTAACTGATCGTTAAGTAAATTATTAGAGGGTCTATTTTTATTAATTTCAAGGGATTCTAGTAAGTTTAATTTAACACCTTTATTTTCTATATGTAGGATATCAAAATGATGACTAAAACTATGGCTTTCTTCTATAAGGTGGTGTGCGTATGAAGAATCGGTTTTCTTCATTTTGAAGGATCTTAAATGTTCTGATATCCTTTTCTCAAATGTTCTTCCTGTTTGGCCGATGTAAAACTTAGGGCAATCACTACATTTTAACTTATAGACTCCTGACTGTTGGTTTTTAGGTGTTTTATCTTTGTTGTTCTTAATATATTTAGATAATTTGTAGTTTGTTCTAAAATCTACTTTTATATTATTGTTACTTAAAAACTTAGCAACTTTTTCACTAGATGGACCTGCATATGTAATGGTTTTATATCTATTATTTGTATCTTTTATTATCGGATAGACTTGTGAAATAGCTTTCTTAAATATTTATTATTGAGAATTTTATCTATTATTTCTGGTTTATAGTTATTGTTGATTGCAATTTATTTAATTATATTTAGCTCCTTTTCAAAATTAACTTTTGAGAGTGGTATACTTATGAGTATATGTATCATACTATTATATGCCGCTAATTTGTGTTGTGTAGGGTGAGTTGAACGGTTGTGTATGGTTATGTCTGTGTGTGGGGTTTTTTTTGTATATAGAAAAGTCAAGTTTATTGTTAATTTTACTAATGCAAACATCTAAAAAATTAATACAATTGTTTGTTTCAATTTCTTGTGTAAATTTGATATTTGCATGTAATGAATTAATATAATTAAAAAGAGAGTTCAATTGTCTAGATGTACCAGTAAACCCGATTAAAATGTCATCAACGTACCTATGCCAAAATAAGATATTTTTGCTTAATGGGTTATTAAGAATTTTACTTTCGAGATTATGCAGGAAAATTTCCGCAAGTAACGGACTCAAGGGATTACCCATAATTAAACCTTCATCACATTTGTACAGCTTATCATTAAATTGGAAATAATTTTGTGTTGTACAAATATCTATAATAATAGACTTAAAATTTATCCTTTTATTACAGGATTAGTGTTATTATGATCTAACATGTCTTTTATTAATTGAATTACTTCTATTACTGGAATACTAGAGAATAATTTTTTTACATCAAATGATATTAATTTCATATTGTCAGGTAAAATGTACTTTTTAATTTTATTAATTAGTTCATAAGTATTCTTTATACTAAAACAAGAGTTAAACCTAGTATATTGGTATATTAATTTTATGAGTTCTTTTGAGGCTTTTACTGCGGGAACTGTTACATATGATACTACAGGTCTAATTGGGTAATTCTGTTTGTGCAGTTTAATAAGTGAATATAATTTGGGAGGTTGACAATTCATAATTAGTAATCTACGTTTTTCATAATCGTCGCTATTTAATTTATTACCCTTTTATATTATAGAAAATCTAACTAGAACACTAATTAAGCATAGATGGGTCTTTGTTGCTGACAATGCCTAGGTGTATTTTAACGATGTGTCGCTATTTCTGATACGATAGAATAGAAATTGGGACTGCGATTATAATAATGGCGTTCAGTAAATTTAGTAAAAAAAAACATAAGTATAGAGAGTATTACAATTTTTACTTAAAAATACAACGTAATATTAACAAACACTATCTATACCCTTTTATGGTGCCTCTATTTTCTTGTTAATAGTAACAAGGGAGTCGATTTTACATCCTAATGATGGGTAAAAATCGTGATATTTAAGAATTATATGATTTTTATTGCATAAAAAACTCAAGGCATCTAATTTATTTTGAGTATGTTTCAGTGGGGTATCATACAACTGTATCAATTCAATATCATCTACCGGGTGTCCACACTTAAGTGCGCACTATTGATAACTCTGTTATCTTTGAAGGTGCAGAATCGGTCAAATGGGCAAAGTAGTACTATTTTTTATGGCGGTTACAATTGTGAAAATAGAAAAACAATTGAACGTCGGGTTCTCTAGATATTCGACCAAACAATTTTTTTTTAAATGGAACACCCTGTATATTTTTGGCGCTTGGAAAGAGAATCGCAAACTGAACAAAAGAGTCTTAGTACACTAGTATAAAAAAATGTCAAATAAAGTAGTTACTGAGAAATCTGTATCTTTGCTTTGTTTGCATGAAATCGATATACCTATGGAAAATTAAAGCGTCACATTGTCTAGTAGCTGTCAAATTATTTGTATTTGCTGTTGTTAAAGTTACTGTGTGGAAAAAGTACTGGTTTTACAATTTTTTCAACCGTAACAATGGCATTTACTCATTTGGAAAAGTGTAATATGTTGGAGTTGTACTTGAAGTTTAACAAAAATTCAGGTAAAGCGCTCGAATGTTACATTCAGCAATTTCCTGATCGTGATGTACCAGATCGTCGCTATTTTTTAAAACTTTATCGAAGATTAAGAAGCAACGAAACAGTTTTTATAAAGAAGAGGATCAAAAATGATTTTATATTATCACAAGAGACAGAAATAAATGTATTGGCATATTTTCAGGTACATCCAAATAATTCTGTAAGGGATTTGTCCAGAGAATCAGGTGTTTCTCGTAGTACGATCCATAAAATTTTGAAAAAAAATAAATATGTTCCCTTTAAATATCAGCCTGTTCAAACTCTACTTTTGGGTGACTATCAAAGACGATTAACTTTTGCTCAATGGTTTATCAATGCTTTTGAAGAAAATCACAATTTCTTCAGACACATTTTATGGAGTGATGAATCCAACTTTTCTAATCGCGGGATGATCAATAAAAGAAATAATCATTACTGGAGTCGTGAAAACCCATTTGTTGTTTTTCCTTGTAATCCACAACACCGATTCAGTTTAAATGTTTGGTGTGGTATAATCGGATCCCGAATTGTTGGGCCATTTTTCTATCGGGGTTCTTTAACAGGAGAAAGATATGTGGCATTATTGACAGAAATTTTAGAAAATTTTCTGGATGAATTAAATTTTGTAGACAGACAGATTATTTACTTTCAACAAGATGGAGCGCCTGCCCATAATCACCGCGAGACAAGGGAGTTATTAGAAAGACTATTTGGCAATAGATGGATTGGCACAAATGGTCCTATTCAGTGGCCCGCACGTTCGCTTGACATGACGCCATTAGATTTTTTCTTGTGGGGAGCAGTAAAAAATCAAGTGTACAAACATAGATATGCACTAGTGGATGAGCTTCAGGAAAGAATTTCCAACATCATTAACGCCATCGATGGTAGGACCATTTTAGGAGCTACTCGTAATGTTCACACAAGATTGAGAAAATGTATTGAAATGGAAGGAGATGTCTTTGAACATTTAATTTGAATAATTTTCTTTACTATTTTTGTATTTATTTTTATTTGTTTATTAAATTAAAGGCTTTAATGAATGTTTAATTGTCCGTAGATATATCGATTTCATGCAAACAAAGCAAAGATACAGATTTCTCAGTAACTACTTTATTTGACATTTTTTTATACTAGTGTACTAAGACTCTTTTGTTCAGTTTGCGATTCTCTTTCCAATCGCCAAAAAATATACAGGGTGTTCCATTTAAAAAAAATTTGTTTGGTCGAATATCTAGAGAACCCGACGTTCAATTGTTTTTCTATTTTCACAATTGTAACCGCCATAAAAAATGGTACTACTTTGCCCATTTGACCGATTCTGCACCTCCAAAGATAACAGAGTTATCAATAGTGCGCACTTAAGTGTGGACACCCGGTATAGAAGTTGAATTTCTGCTGGCTGTTTTTCGAACTAGAATTTTTTTGAAATTGCTGTCACTGTAGGAAGTAAATATGACAATATTATCTCGGACACATTAAAAAAATATATTTAATTCTTCTGAAATACTGTCACAAGTTACTTATGACGGTGTTGCTGAATAGATCGATTACAAAAATGTAAATGCCTTATACACATAAATCGTCATCTAGTGGCTAAATAACAAACTATCTTTAATACAGTATTGCTGGACTAAAACTTGTTAAAATGCCCATTTAATATACTAAAAACCTAAATAATAAATTTGTCTGACTTATGACAGTGTTGCTGCCGATGTGCGATATGTTGCAATTAGATAGTAAGTAGGCTTGATTTTCTCGGTACTGATTAAATTGTAGTTTTTTTAAGTGTAAGAATTTTAGAATAATTGAACAATTAGTCCGTAAGTATATTATACAAGAAGTATTAGTTTCTAATTTTTTTTTAATAACAATATTTAAATAAAGATTATTATTAATTTTGTATGACAATGGATTTTACGGGTTATTTATAATAAGACGCTTTTTGTCATGCACGTAATAGGTTGAATGAAGCATCTGCAGCACAATTTTTAGTGCAGTATTGTGCTTTTGTGTATACTGTTGAAGAGCTGGGACGGTATATCCTTATACATTTATTATCGTCTCTTCCCATCGCTAATAATGTGCTCTCTACAGTATTTATTAACAACTACCCGATTCTAGCTGACTATCATAAACTCGCCTCAAACTCGCCAAATATATTTGCAAATAGAAACCATGCTTTTGATACCATCTTGTCTATTTAGTGACAATAATTGTTATTTTTAAAATTCTATTATTACAAATAATAGATTTTTGTATTAAATACTGGTCTATGTCTAAAATACAAGGACAAGTGTTTTGGAATATATTTATATATCTATAAGGCTTAAACGAAAATCATATTTTAAAATAAAACATAATAATTTGGCAATGTCTCATTTTATATGAGCGGAAATTGAGAAAGTTACGCCCTCTATTTTATAAAAATAAACTTGTAATTCTAAATATTGTACTATTTTAAGAGGTCTTACTCATTTCCTCAAGACTACACTTAGCTTGAATCGGACTCAGTGCTGATCAGTATTACGTTTCGTTAACTTCCACTGAGGACTAAAAATAAGCACAATAACACCACAATAAACCCAGATGCTATTGCAAAACTGTGTTGATAAACATTGTTCATTTTATTACGAAAATTAAGTTTTTATTAGCATTTTACTATTTTTCTAGGAGGTATCAATCATCACACTTCAATCAAATAGTGAAGACTAACGCAGTTAATAAATTAATTCGTGTAATATACAATGGACTTGAATCAGATATCATCAAATGCTATTTTCTAAATGTATGATTGAAAAAGATAAATACCCAGTTTCTATATAAATAATTATATAGAAAGTGGAAGAGTGATACGTGTAATATTTAGAGACGGCATCAGAATAATAAGGTGATATATTAGCTTATTATTAGATCTATGTTATTTTAAAAATGACCTAAACGTCTTTTACAAGTCGGTAGATATATGTTCTTTAAAAATAGTTTAATTTCGTATACTTAAAATTAATTTGATATGTTATTTTATCATGGCGTAAGTCTAATTATTTTATCTAGGTAGAATTTTATTACTTCGAATGTTAAAAATAAAAATGTAATAATATACATTATCAGTGTTCAATAGACTTTTGTATTTCAAACGTTTACTTTAGTTGACCGGACAAACGGTAGAGGAAGCAGATTTACTCGTTTTATTATATATTCAGGTCAGATTAAATTTAATAACAAGTTGAATGATGTGCTCATATAATATTATATGTAGTAAATATAGAATCCAAAAAGAAAAGCTGTAAAATGTAGTAAACTCTGCTTACAGTTCATAAATTATAATTTTATAGCCGCCCTCTAGTCCAAGTTTTATTAAAAAAGACTATTATGCTTCCGTTTAGTTAAGCAAAGTGCAATTTTTTATTTTTTATTTTATACCTGCTTAAGAACGTGTCTATTTCTGCTATCTAACAAACTGAGCCTGTTGAAATTATGATACAGATAATTACAGCAATACTTGAAACTTGAACTTGAAATATGTAAAAATTTAATTTATGGTTTCTAGAAGAAGCGCTGATTGTGATTGATATCGAGGAAAACAGGCAAAGAAAAGTACGACGATTAAAATATCAGAGAGAAAACGAGTGAGTTGGTGGAAACTCTTGCCCCTCCAAGAGTGATACAAAAATCCATTTTAATTATAATTTACTTTATTGGTTTGCAGCAATGAACTGTAATAATATACATCTTATTGTCCAATAGAGGGAGGGGGGTGAAATTATTATCACAATGCGATGAGATCCGGTTGACCCCGCGCGACATTGCACCAATTTGAGAAATCATCGATGAGTGTGACCTTGCATATGGTGCCTGAAAAATAATATTATGTCTTGCAAAAAATCGGGGAATATAATAGCGAAGCCTAGATAGTAAATTTTGAGAATCAGCCTTGAAGTGAACAAGGCTGTAAACAAATTTTACTTCATATAAGGGAGCCATACTTTGATCTAGATCGCACGAAGGTAAAGTAAAGCAACTTAAAAGTATCCAATTGAGAATGCGCTGAATTTCTAAATACAAATCCCAACATTTTTATGGCAGAAGAGACAGTGTGATTCCTATGTGCGGCAAAAGTCAAAGAGCTGTCAAAGTAAATACCTGAGTTTTTGATTGTTGAATTACGTAATAATATGGTACCATTTATTGTTGAAAGAAATGGAATCAATTTTTCTGGTGAATGTTACGATGCAACATTTGTCAGTGCTTAAGGCAAGGTTGTTTGTAACACACCACTTGGCAATTTTGTCAAGTTGGTCTTGTAAGTGTAAGCAGTCGGCAACCGATGAGACAGATCCACAGAGTTTTAAATCATCAGCAAAAACACACTTGTCACAAGAAGTACCCGTGATAAGATCGTTAATGAACATTAGAAACAGTAGCGGACCCAAATTTGTCCATTGCGGTACTCCAAATGTTGCAATAAATAAGTATGACTTGCATCCATTGAAGGTAATGTAATGCATTTTGTTCTGTAAGTATGAAGACAATAATGTTACCAGTGTAGTCTAAAGCAAACAATGTTTAATTTTTGCAGTAATAATTTGTGATCAATGCTGTCAAATACCTTAGGGAAGTTAGTATATATTGTATGGACCTGGCTGCAGGTACCAAACGTATCAAAAGCATACTAAAGTGAAGTTGGCAAAATTTGTGACAGTCGACCCCTTCTCCATAAGCCCATGTTGGTCAGTGGCAATGAAGTTCTTGATAAGTGGAAATTTGGCAATGCAATACTGTCTCAAAGACCTTGGCAAAGTTGTTATAAATAGAGATTGGACGATAGTTCTTTATATCACATGGTAGGCCACTGTTGAATACAGGACAAATGTTTGTACCTTTCCATAAATCCGGGTTGATAATGCCAAGTTGAAGATGACGGTCAAAGCAAACATCAACTATGGGCTGCAGTTGCATACCAAGCAACTCGGTATATCATTTGGATCTGCTGCCATTTTATTCTTAAGTTTCCTCATAGCTACACCCCTCCTCAATATTAGTGAAACTATGAAAATTAATTAATTATAAACAATTACAAAAGTTAAGATCAGGAATATTAGAAAAAATGACGTTTGAATAAAGAAAGCCAACATAATTGACAATATCCTGTGAGTTGTTGTAAGTAGTATGAAATGATGTAAAGGAGACAGGATATTTTTAGTTTAATTTTTTGCAGGTCACTGTTGCATTTTGAAATTTTTTAAAAATATACAATAATCCTTTAATATTCTTTACTACGCAGAGCCTACGCCAAATTGTAAAAATCTATTTAGTTAAGTAGACGACACCGTCTCGATGTGCACAAATATAGAGCATACTGATACTGGAATTTTCTATTTTGGTCTACAAAAGTAATAATTCTTAATGTTATTTAAAAAAATCTTCAGAATCATCTTCACCTGATACGCGTATGATATACATGTATGTAGAACTGTCATATCCAAGTATAGACGTGTCCATTTACTACAGGATATTCATTTAATCTATTTTGCTCCAGATTTTAATAGATATGGCTTGGGGCAAATTAAATATAAGCATATTCTTCATCTACGAGCATATTTCATCTTTCCCGTATGTTCCAGAGGTCTTTTTTCTCCTTTTGAGTTTCATTGTCATTTGGGTTTTCAGTATATTTGTCTTTCCGCCGTCTTGTTTCTGCCTTCCTGATTTTATAGACCGAATGATCTACTAAATTTTCTTTTCTTCTCTCTGCTTTCTCTGCTCTGGGCTAACCACAATTTCTTGGTTGGCACTGTTGATGGCAGGAGATAAATCAACATGTTTGATATCTTCAAACAAATTCACTGAACACCTTCTTCTGTTTTTGTAAGCTTAGATAACGGAAAATCGGTAATATTAAACTATAAATATTCAGCTTCCGTGATTAATTCTTATTCTTAATTATTTTTTTAACGCTAATCTTAATATTGAAGATACTATCAAGTGTATTGATGTGTGTCAAAGAGTGGGCACCCATATTTCAAGTAGTTCCCTTATTTTCAGGTTCAATCTTCGGTCCATTACTTTTTATAATTTATACTAATGACATTTTATCGTCGGTTAATAAATGTGATGTCAAGCTTATCCAAATGACACTCAGTTATTTCATTAATTTGCTTTTCATGAGTACCAAAGGGCGGCTGATAATGTTAATACGGACTTGTTTAAGGTGAATAAGCTATATATTGTACATAACTTACTTCTTAATTCGCAGAAGAGTAATTTGTTAATTTTTTAAATTTTCAAATTCTGACTTACATTTACACATTTCAAATAATCGCTTAACCTTCGTCGATGTTGTGAAAGACCTTGGTCTACTTGTTAATACTCGATTTCGCTTCATGAACATATCTTCTACTTACAAAAGAAGTTCTACGGAGCTTTGATGGTGTTATATGCTAATAGGCTTATTTTAAATACTTCTTTGAGGCTACGATTTGTGAATCTTTGGTCTTATCCTTGTTTAGTTATTAAATTGTGATTTTATTTATGGCCCATGTTTAGTTGCGCAGGATAAGTTGCGAATTCAAAAACTTCAAAGTTTCTGTTGCAGACTTATTTACAATCTTAGAAAGTATGTACACATTTCAACTAGTATTAAATCTATTGACTGGTTAAATATGGAAAACCGCCGTAAATTGCACCTGGCTAACTTTTTCCATTCGTTTAACATCCCTGCTAACCTTCTCAGAGGCTTCTTGATTCCACGGCATTTATTTCATGTTCCCAACACGCGCTACAACTATTTACTTACTGTCCCGCATCATTTTACATCTGTTTTTGATTTTTTTAGTTATACGGCTGCTACAGTTTATAACAGTATACCGGAAAATATTCAGTCTCTCAGTAGCCGCGCAGGGTTTAGTAGTGCCCTTAAGTCTTACTTGTTGTCATTGCGGCAACACAGTTTATACCTAATGATGTACAGCTTATGTAAGTGTGATCTTTATGCTTTCTCTTCATTAGTTTTTACTACTATTTTTAATTCTTATTTGTTGATGCACTCTGGTTGAGTAAGAATAGCTATGGCTAGGCTTCGCCAGGCTTCATCATCGTGATGGATTACATTATTGAATAAACGATTTCTTTTATTATTATTATTTTTATTATAAATAGCATAATGCCAATGGCGGCAAAATCAGGTACAATATTTTGGCAATGAGCTATTTACAATATTCTTAATTTATTCGAGTTTCCGCTAATCAACGAAACCAAAATAGAATAGGACCTCCGGAATATCAGGACCCTTTTGAATAATTAAATAAGAGTCTGTAAAGGAATAGTAACGAATGGTCAAGCTCGAACCACAACTCTAGATTAAGGAAGCAAAACCTGGGCGGAACAGGCGAGGTTTCTGTGCACTTGACTTGGAGATTTCCGGAGCAAATACCACAAATTAATATGATATTTGCAAAAGCAAGCGTTTAAAATGCCCAAGAATTGTAACAAATTTTATATAGATCCACTATTGGACAGCATATTAAATTATATTTTCTCGCTGTAAAATATAGCACTATTAATATAATACAAAGTAATAATTTTTCAATTTAAACTTCTACAAAACATCGAAGTAATGATTACAGAAATATTTGCATTGGTGGAAATGTCTAAATCACCATTATATATGGCATTTAGCAAAATAGAAAGTTTAAAAATTTTCTTTAAAAAACATATTTTTTAATATTAATTTATAAATCTAAATTAATAATAATGATTAAAAAGGAATAGTGTTTAGAATTTGCTGTAAAATTGTGTGTTCATTGGAAAATAACAAAGGATGTTTATATTTGATATAGGTGCCTAAATATGTTAAGAAAATTTAAACTGACACTTTCCAGTGTTTTTCCGAAGATAGTGTAATAAAGGAAATATAGTACTTTTAAGACCTTCTTTATGTTAAATTCGAAAACTTGGCAAATTTCGCATTTCACGTTTTATTATATCTATATTTAATTTTGTCTTTTTAATCAATAAATCTATATTTTAATTTATTATTTTTTCTCTTTGTAGACATATTTCTTTCAAAGCACAGAATCCCCCCTCCCCCCAGTGAAGAAAGAGTGGGAGAGGGTGATGCGACATCAGATATACATCCCTTGTGATTTTAAATGAAAATCAAATATCCAGAGTAAATTATGATATATTTTATAGTACCCTGTAATTAGTAGAGAGACTATTAGCACTCCGAAATACACATTTCAAATCTCAAGCGATATGTCATTAATTATCTGAAACAGGATCCGCCAAAATCGTTAATGGCATTCTAAAGTGCCGAGATATCCCATAAAACAAAAATATTCCCAAAGTCCCTGTTATGTCGTAGGAAAAGTATAACAATTCCGCTTGGATATATGTGCAAATTACATTCAATTTCCTTCCTATATTTGTATTATAGCGTTGGCGAGAACACGAAATATTTTAAACAAGGTAAATAGGTAAATCTATTAACTCTATGTATAAGAAAGATCGTTTGGATTTGCGGTAAAGTCCCAATGAAATTAATTTATTCAACTGGAGTTTTTCTTCCATTCTGCCTTTATTTGAAGCTTTTATTTTTCTCTTTCCCCTGCAGATGTTGTTTTTCTTTTTTAGAAAAGTGATCTCTTGATGTCTTTAGAGAATATCCGAAGAAAATTCAATTTAATTAGTAAAAAAAAATCCGAGAAAGAGAAGGGCATTCATCGTTGCGTGAATAAAAGTTGAGAAGGTAAAGTGTGCACTGCTTATTTTTTAATTTAAATTCTCAATGGAAGGAAGTATTGTCCAATAAAAACTTATCAAAACCGCAATTAAATTAGCCAAGAGTAAAACGTATTAATAATACTTTAATTATAATCGTTATTGTCTTACACTAAAATGTACAAACGTTACCACTTTCTCTAGCTAATACACGTAACATGAGTATGCAATCGAATGCCTTTCACAGATCCGCGAAAAGACAAGCCACCGTTTCTTTGTTTTCTACATCTCGTAATGTATGTCTATAAAGTTTTTGGAAAAGAGTAAAAGTGTTATTTTTATTTTATTTTTTATTATTTTACATTTTAACAACAATATTATTCTTATATAGACTTAATTCAACTAAACATTACATTTACGTGACGGATAAAGGCCCATACTCTTCTACACGGAAAAAATTTAATTGTAAAAATTACGGCAATGGTCTTCTAAGTTAAAAGTATGCAATAGTTAGTATAATTATGTGGCACTTGCAAGTGCAGCTCCCATAATTTTGTCACTAACTTAACATATGATAAATAATGCATATCTACCACAAGGATTGCTGCAAATATTTAGAATTATTGTTGGAGAATTTACATCAACAATTTGTAGTAATGTCATATATTTTGGTATACAAATTATATGATTTTTTAAAATAAAGTGTTGTAAGTTTTCTAGATGCCTGTTCAATCACTTGCCGGTATAACTGGGGCAAAAATATTATTATATAAGTACAAAAAACATGAAATTTTTGTTATCTTATACCACAAAATATATAGGCTTGACCTTGAAAAGCCAGCCATGTGGGTATAGGCAGGACGCGTGCATTTCGGAGAGGGGAGGAGATTTTATTGCGTTTTATAGTTTTCATTCGTTCTATATTATTGAAGCAGTTGCACATGTATGTATAACCACACAATTTATCATAACAGTAAGAAATGGTTCTTGCTGCTGCAGGGAGGCAACGGGGCACTGCCCCCCCCTCCCCCCCCCCGTGATAAATTTCCTACCTAATTTATATGTAATTTTTCTGATTTGTTTGATAACAAATAATATCCCTAGCAGCAAAACCACCATATGCACACTTGTCCTACATTAGCAAATATATATTTTTTTCCTTCTCTAAAATTGTGATTTTGCTGCTTGCTTTCGGAAGTAACAGTCCGTCTCTTCAGCGCGTTTAAAAATCACAGCCTGACGTAGACTCCGGGGCATCTCGCGCCACTGCACCGTTTGTATTAGAAATCGTGCGTATAAAAAGTGGCGCGGGGCGAGAGCGGTATATGTCACGACCGGGCACTACACTGTGATGCCGGCTGCCAATGCAGTATGTAATATCACAGAATAACAGAAGTGACAAAAGCCTCACTTGCATAATTCCGATATTTGTGCGCAAAATCAAACAAGCGCACATTTCAAAATGACGTTTTGTTTTTGTTGTATAAATATAACCTGTCTAAGTTTTATAACTTATAATTTACGAAAGAATAATAAGTAAAGGTGCCAGTTAAATTGTTGTTGATATAAATAATGGAATCTGGCGTATGTAGATGTTGTATTTTTACTTGTAAAAATGTTCAGCAACAAAATATATTGAATGTTCCTAGCACAAGTGATATTGGATCCCAAAATTTAGCAGAAAGTGAAGCACCTACAGGTATGACAATTAATATTTACAATACAAAATTATATTATGAGCAAAACATAAAACACATTTAATTGTTTAACTAAAGAATTCAAAGTCATTTTTGAACAACAATTCAACACATATGTATTTAACCTACTTAGAACTTTTCAGTTACACACATACAATTAATTTGTATTTAATGAAATGTATAATTTTTTAATTGTATTTTAGCAGTTAAAGAAATTCCTACTACAAGTGATGTTGGGGTTCAAACAGGAAAAAATCTCTCTGCCCATACACCCAGAAAGGAAAGACTGAGAAAATCTCTAAGGCCTGTATAAGACGATGCTAAATTTTACAGAAAATTTTCATGTATATTTTATTTTTGAAATTTAGCAACGTGTAAAACAGAAGAGTGCTTGTAATATTGCATGCGAAATTTACTCGACAAAGTTACCTAAACCAAAGTAACTTAAAAAAAAAAATTGCGGTTTCAGAGGTTGTGTGGTCATAGTGTTTTTTAAGTTCTTATTGCATAAATTAAAAGATGTCCTGGTGTCGTGAACAGGTGTCTCTGTTAATAGAGGAATATAAAAAATATCCTTGTTTATATGCAGTTAAAGATGCAAGGTATAAAAACAAACATGCTCGTGCCATAGCAATAGAGGCAATTAAAAATATAGTGACAAAAATAAAACCAGGAGTGTCCATATCAGATATTAAAGCTAAATTTCATGGCCTAAGAAGTAATTTCTTAAATGAACATAGAAAATATAAGGAGTCTCAATAAAGTGGTGCAGGAGAAGATGATTATAAAGATTAACTGTGTATCCTAATGAATCAAAGAATGTAAAACTATTTCTCGAAGGGCAACCAACCTTTCAATTACGATAACACTAAAATTACCTCACTTCATCATATATTACGCATGTGCATGTGCTAAATTTGATATGTAATAATGCATACGTGTCATACAGGAGTAATGCAATAATATCAAAATTATATGCTAAATTAAAGCAGAAAATTTTCGTAATAATTTACATGGAAATTCTCTGTAAAATTTAGCATCGTCTCATACAGGCCTAAAACAGCATTGAGTTGTAGCTACTAAATCTAAAATAAAATTCTATCCTAAACAGGAGAATTTACAATATTTTCTAGGGCTTTGTGGCAGATATTTATTAAAAGAACTGGCAACAGATGTTAAATTTAATGCAGTTAATAAAAATAAGAATATTGTAATATTGTTTTTCAACTTTGAAGAGAATAAAAACATTTTCTAGAAATACCATGCAGGAAAGCAGACTATGTGCCTCAGCAATGTGTTCCATTGAAAAACAATTACTGACATCAACACCAAACTTCAATGAATTAGTTATTAATCATTTTACTAATCGTAAGGAACGGCGAATGGATTTTATTTTCAAACAAGTTAATTAAATAACATATTGAGTTTATTTTTTTGTTTGTATATAATTTTTGATATTAAACACTCAGACCCCCCCCCCCCCGGGTGCCCTCCCGTTCCAAAAAATCACGGGCCGCCACTGGGTTCTTGATAATGGAATCATTACTTGAAAAAATTAGGTTTGGGTGTTATAAGTGCATATTTGAATGTAAGTCGTTTTATAATTGTTATAGAATTCAATCGTGACTGTTTTAAGATTTATAAACTTTCTGTAATGGACGAAAAAGCTTTATATTGCCAATATCTTTTTTTTTGTTTAGATAATCAGTTGCCATCATTTTTCATCTGTTTTTATAGTAGAGTGGCTACATAATCCATTTTTTAATACGTTTTGTTCCAATGGTATTCTAAAATATTTTTTCAAGTTTAATACTTACTTGCTACATTATTATTGTAATTTACTAACTTCAAATAACTATTTAATTATAAAAAATAATGTAATTAGTTTACTCCTATTAGGTATACGTACACTTATTTTAAACTATGTAAGTTTTGATAATGCGAATTATGCTTCATATCTGAAAAATTATAAAGATAAACCAAAAACTGCCCGAGGAAAACTATATAGTACCTACCTATATATGAGAAAATCTTGGATTATTAAAGGATACAACAGGTGAAAAGTTTTCATCAATAACTGCTGGCGGTTCTAAGATGTTTTTTCAGAGTACAACTTTTAGTTATCATTATAAAATCTTCTAATTTAAAATACTTTTTTATTTTAAATTTTTCAAGTTTACTATATTAAGAGATTATTTTATTTAATCACCATTGTAATATTTAAAAATTAAGAACTAAAAATAAATAAAATTAAAGTTTGATATAGGTAGTGGATAAATGTGTTTTATTATATTTTAAATGTATATATATATATATAATATAGTAGGGATTTCAGAATACATATTGTGGTAGATATTTCAGTAATATTACTGACATGTTTCCAGCAATAATACCGAAATATTTATTACCATATTAATTGCATCTATTCTACAGTATTATCGAAATATTTAGTACAATATTATTGGCATATTAACTTCAATATTACTGAAATATTTGCTGCAATATTACTGACATATTTACTACAATATTACTGACATATATACCACTACATTACTGGAATATTTACTGCAGTTTTACCGAAATATTTATTAGAATAATATCGAAGTAATTACTACAATATTACCGAAATATTTACTAGAATATAAAACATGTTTTCATGACAACATTGCTAAAGAAAGGATGTTAAAAATTGGACGCAAAAATGTAGCAATCGTACTTGCAAGGTGCAATAATCCCTATATTTATGGTAACTTCCATGGCGTCGCTCTACAATTGCAGTACTTTTTATGGTATATTTTTTTCCGTGTATGTCACGTAATTTATTTCTTACATGACCCATTAGTTTTTGGACGGAAGCAACGTCGACTTCCCGAATTTTCTGAAAGATTCTGCTCAAATGAGACCAAAATTCCTCAATGGCCCTCGCTTGGAGAAACATTTGGAAGGTTATCTGTCTTCGGAACAAAATTAATGCCGTTTGTGGCTAACCAGTCTCTTGTTCTTCTCGCGTAATGGTACGAGGTTATGTCAGGTCAGAACATTATTTGGTCGTTGGGATGATGTGTATTTATAAAATTTCGAGGTTTTGAAGCATTTTCCTATGTAAATGACACCTCGAACACGTCCAAAACGCGGCCGTGCAACACCTGCTTCTGATATTTCACACCACACCAAAATTATATCTTCAAACATGATTTTTGCCTTTGAATTTGGCATTGCCAGAAAAATCTTCTACATTGTCCGTATAGAAACCGCCATTACCTTTGATCTCAGAGTTGGACAACTTGAAATATTTTTTGTCGTCCATAACGATAACTTTTTCACGAAAATGAATGCGTCTCAAAGCACGGCAACACCTGGGAATGCTTTCCAACTGAGCGGCGGTGTATCTTGGAGCCTTCCTTCTTTTACGATAATTTAGAACATTTTTGGCAAATGTTCGACTAACAGTCAAGCGTGAACTATGATATGTTCGAGAGAACTTACGCACAGACATTCCCAACGTATTTTTTGCTCTTTCAACCAACCTTCGCTCATTAAGTCGGCTTAAAATTTTGGGTCGTCCACTTTTAGGTAAATACAAGGGATACCCTCCGAGCAGTCTTTTATTGTCTGATAGATTGTCGACACAGAAATGTCTTGCTGTCTGTAGATCCTAACAATATCGTGTTTAGGTACTCGTCCAACGATCTGATAAATACTTCTATGAATATCAAGCTTGTACGACATTGTTGTTGACTTTGTTTATAAAAATGGTATGTTACCGCGAGATCAAAAATTATATTGATAAGGTTTGCCATGGAATGTAAAACGTCTGTCTGAAGTTATATCATTAGGTGTCATATTATCATTAATATTTGTCATTATATTAATGACAGTATGACACTTAATGATATAACTTAAGAGGGGCGTTTACCAAAAAATAGAAACTTATGCAACTTATATTATTAGCGGGACGGATAGATGCAAGGAGGTGTGAGTAGACAATATTCGGTTTTATTCACAGATTGTGCCGTGGGTTGAAAATTTTAGTATACTTGTACATAAAATGAATCGTCAAAAATTTAAATTCTGAAATCTACTCGCATATTGGTATTATGTACATAGTTAAACTAAATAAACTAAATGAAATTAACAAATATCAAAATAATGTAAATAAAATAGTAGACGAAAAATTACTCATATTTTGATTTTTCATACGATTTTCATGGTTACTTCTTTGTTTTGTTGATGTTTTATAATAAGCCAATTTTCGCTTGTCCTTAACTGTTATATTATTATACACTCGAATATTATAGGTATATATGACATTTTTTTAATTACAAAGTGTCACTCGGATTTAAGTCTGTAATAGCCCACCGATTCCGATAGATTTTCGTCTTCGCTAGGACCGGTAGAGATACCGTAAAGTGGGGATGGTAATTCCATGGCAAACCTTTATAAATATAATTTTTGATATCGCGGTATTAAGCATCAATCAATATACTAAATTTTCATTCTAAAGGCAACTGTATCGGATCATGTTTACTATAATTAATTTTATTGGATTTTTTTCCGAAAACTTTTGAGACGTACGTTAGAATCACTTCTATTACAGATGCGTTGCTCTATTTGCATAACTTAATTTCACACATTGGTTTGGTTTCTATGTAAGATGTTTCGAGACTGTATAATTTTTTTTTTCTCAAAGATATTGGATACAAGAGGTCCATATTTGTCAAACTTTGATTTCCTTTTTGATATTCAGGTGTTACAATTGAATACCAAAGTTTTTTCAGGGAATTTAACACTCTCAAACAACATGTTAATTATTTGATGAAGATAAATTGCCAATATATCTACAAGGTATTTCAATAAACGAGACGGTATTTGATTGCATTAAAAATCTCCAGCACATTTGTCTAAAACAAGCCAAAAGTAGTTGTGTTGTGTTTCGACACTTGTAATATTTTATTGAATTGGACTTGTTTGTAATTCTGATACGTCTGCAAAGTATGCATTCATAACTGTTATAGTTTCTTGGTTATCAGTGAAATTATAATACAAGTTATTTAAATCAAACTTTTTTCTTGCCCGAAATTCTTTTATTTCTCTCTTCTTTTATCAACGGTAATTTACACGGGAATAGGTACTTAGAGTTGCTGCAACATAATATTATTCCAGCTGTACGAGAACGATTTAAGAGGAGCGTTTACCTATCGAAAACTATGACCCCGTAAGGCATCGCCGTTTTGCGTTTTTTAAATTTATTTTGTAATTTTAGAATCTCAAATTTAGGTTAGCCATGCAAAAGGCATAAATTTATAATGTCAAGGCCAGTTTTTGTATTAATTTATTTTCTTATAAAAATTATGTGTTTTAGAAATAACCACAAAAATGCATACATTTGACTAACTAAAAAACAGCCTCTACGCGCCAGCTGCACATTTGATTAACGATATAAAAAAAATCATATTTATATAATTATATTTGAAGATAAAAAACATTAAATAGTAAACTTTTCACACAAAGTTTTTCGAAGCTATAGCGTCGTCTATCCCCATTTTACGGTATCTCTACGGGTCCTAGCAAAGACGCAAATCTATCGGAATCAGTCGGCTATTGCAGACATAAATCCGAGTGACAGTTTGTAATTAAAAATAAATGTCATATATACATGTAATATTCGATTGCAAATCATATTAATTTAAATATTTGACGATTTATTTCATGTATATATTAAAATTTTCTACCCACGACAGAATCTGTCACACCCCCTTGCATCTACCCGTCCCGCTAGTAATATAAGTTGCATAAGTTTCTATTTGTTGGTAAACGCCCCTCTTAATATTAATGAAATATGGTTTCAGCTGGACGGTTGCCTCACGCACAGCACTGGTAATGTTACTCACTTTTCAAATTGTGTCTTTGGAGATGAATATGCAATTCAGGTCCTATTAAATGGTCACCACGATCTCCTGATCTAGCCACGAATCACTTTTTTCTATGGCCATTTTTAAATAATTCAATATACGGTTACGGTTTAGAACAATTACGCGCCAAAATTATTAAATTTTCGAATAATGTTACCCCGGAAATGTTGACAAATGTCCATCGAAATTGTTATAATCGGCTAAGTTACTACTCAGCTTAAGAAGGGGGCTTATTTGAGCATTTAATAAATAATTAAGTACTTGTAGAAAACCATTTTTCTTAAATAATTCAATTCTTAACTTCCAATTAAATTCATTGTTTTTTAGTTTATACTTATTGAAACATTTTATTTAGTTTCATACAAATTTATTGTTAACATTCTAAGTTTTAGTTTGTTTACTTTTCTATTTTATAATACTAGTGATACTACGGAATTATTTGCCTTTTATCTTAATAAGAGTTTTTGTTCGTTACGTTTTCGAATTTTATATCAGTTATCTTTCTTACCTTTGATATTTTAAGAAAACAAGAAGAATGAGTGTGCTTAAAACCACACAACAGAAGTGTAAACTTCATCGAGGCGAGGTTAATAATACCAAATAGACGCGTATAATATTTCAGTAACGTATTAAATAAAACGTATTCGCACATTTATTACATTTACACATGTACACACGCGTATAATATCTAGTAACGTATTATACGACTGATTCGTCATGTTCACCCGTCACCGAACGTATGTATATAGGGTGGAAACGCGTTACATTCCGTTGCACGTCATACCAGATCCATGACGACTCGCCTTATATATGTTGCCGGATCTATTTTTATTTCTGTCAGTGACATTTGATATAACCAAAGAAAAAAGGATTCACAATACAATAACTATAACGTAATATATTTAGTAATTGAAATGCTCTAAGACTTCCGTCTTTCTCAACTTATTTATTATATTGAATTAGATTTTCGAAAAACCTTAAATGTTTCATTACGTATCCATAATATAATTTAAAATAAGCAATACTTACGCTATTCACATTAAATTTAATACACGATTATAGAAAAGTTTGTAAAAAGCCTCAACTGTTTACAGAAACCTTTCGGCATTATATTCAATGGACACGAATAAATAATAAATACACTTCTAAGAAGCACTGTTTTTAAACAATTTATATCAAAGCAGAAATAAATATGAAAAATTTCACAGGAAGAATATACACAACGCACGTCTTTTTGACAGATATGATTTATCTGTCAACACCCAATTGAACTATTGGTCTATTAAAAATATGTAATAAAGAAATTTAATATTCAAACGGAAATTATGTGTTTATTTGCCATGAATGCGTATATTACGATCAATTTATAAATCTTCTATTTAAGCTAATGAAATAAATGCCCTCAAGTATAATTTAACAGAGTAACTTTTTTAGTTTCTCTAATACAGTTATGACAACATGTAAACGTCATCGATGACGTGCAACGGAACTTAACGCGTCTCCAGCATATATAAATACACGATATGAATACTCTCTTTGAAGTCCGGCGCTTGGTCTAATGCTAACGTGTCGGCGTCATACCCGTGAGATCTCGGGATCGAATCTGCTCGGGGACATGAATTTATTTATTCATTTAAATTTCAATTTAATTTATGATATATTTATCTTGTTCCCTTAGCCGACTTTACTCGAACGAGCGTTACACATATCCGAGCGTTACACATATCCAAGCGTTACATATCCGAGCGTTGCAGGTCAGTCTTGTTCACTGCCTACAATCAGCGCAACGCGCCTAAAGAAGTTTACACTTCAAAAAATCTTGTTTTTAAGTTTTTAGAATTGCTGATCATTTTTTTTATTTGCTTATACAATTTGTGAAGCTGTGATAAAATCCTTTACTAAAATTTTTTAGTGGAACACTAACATTATATAGTGCCATTATCTGATGCTTCAACAAGTCTTTACTTATAAATTATCTAGGTAGTGTTTCGTTATTGTTTAATATTATTTCCATCTTTGTAAAGCAGTACTGTAAATGACCTTATTCCTGATTAAAGAATTTGTTATTAATATACTTAATTCACAGTAACAATAGCAATTTTCATGATCTAACGCAGAAAGGATTTCTGCGGTGTCGCGTTTAACGTAGCTCTACTGTTAGTGACAGAGGCTACCCCCTTATTCTCCCACTTATAGTCAACCAGCTATGTCTAGTATATTAATTCGCAAGTAGATAGCGCGCACACAGTATAATCGTTGGCGAGTCTGTAGTGATCGTGTAACTTCTGAACGACTTGATCGATTGAGGTCATATTTACATAATATATTCGTTTTGTCGAGACGATGGTTTATAGATATGCTAGAATTAAATTCTATATTTATGGGCTATTGTGATTAATATTCACAATATATTTTGCCTTAGTGTCAAGAAAAATCACGAAATCTGAACCCAATTGTGTTCGAGTTATTAATAAATTTTATACTTATGAGCCGAAATGAATTATATGTACAAAATATGTTGGCTTGGTCAACAAAATTGTTTGTCCAGACTTTCTTAGATAGGGATTTTAACCAAATCTATCTCATCGCGCCATCTACCGTATGGGGCAGAACAACGTCTGCCGGGCCAGCTAGTTTCTTATAAACTCCTTCTCTAGTTGTCACCTTTCAATTCTTCAAATACGTTTTATGCAAATTTCTATCAATTCTGTTTTCTAAAACTCCCTCATACAGTTGACGTTTTAATGTAGACTTTTTATTTTATCTGGTTTTTTGCAATGGTAATTATTCTTTTCTTTACATCCTGTTTAGATTTATATCTGCTTATCATAAGCATACATTTATAATTCACATATTGTTATGGAAGTTACATTGTAAGTGTATATAGAGAAGAAAAGAGGCCCCAAGATTGGACCCTGAGGCACATCAGAAACTAGTAAAACAAAGCCTAAGATTATATCCTTAATTCGGACAGACTGATGACTGGAAGATAAGCCTACATAATGAGAGATCAAGACATTATCCACATCACTTGCTTTAATTATATCAGTCAGGTATAGCAATACTGATTAGTAATACAACTTAGTGTAATTACAGGTGTCCTACGAGGTAGTTCGAGCTTTTTGTATAGTGACTCCTTTGTCAAAAACAAGTAAAAAAACTTATAAAAATGGGCGAATTTTCAACTGTTATCTTTTTTGAGTTTACTTACAAAAAATTTGCGAAATTGTTAGCGTTTCCAAAAACCTTTATTTTGAAATTGAAACCAGTAATAAACAAGAGAAATATTACAATACGAACGTTGTTGAAAAATAAGTTTCGCAACTACTCGAACTACCTCGTCGGACACCCGAGAAGTTCCTTGTGACAAAACCCAGATTGCCATAAATTTTGAAGCTCGTGCTTGTCTCGACATTGCGAAAAATGCCATTTATGTTTACGAATCAAGAATATACTGATATGGTTCTTTCTGTATGGTTACTGCAATGGTAGCGCTGTTAGAGCTGCGAGACTGCACACAGAGCGTTATCCGAATCGAAGACCCCTTGTTACAAAACTAACCAGAACTGTTTGCAATCCCTTAAACAAAGAAGATCTTTCCCCAAACCAAACAGTAAACCTGAAGTTCCTCGCAACAATCAACACACATTACGCTAAACGAAAATGGTTTGTACCCGTATCATCCCCAGTCAGTCCAGAACTTGAACAACAGAGATTATGCCTCTAGACAAGTCTTTTGTATTTGGATTTAAAAAATGAAGATTTAATTCCGATCACACTTTTCTCTGACGAAGCAACTTCACTAGAAAGGAAGTTACTGATTTCCACAACAAACACGCCAGGGACATTGAAAACCCACAAGCAATTGGAGAACCATTTTCAGAACCGTTTTTCGGTGAATGTTTGGTGAGGAGTGATTGGTAACGTTCTACTTGGGTCGAATGTCTTCGAAAGAAACCTTAAAAGCGCAATGTATAGAGATTTCCTACGAGATCAGCTTCCATTACTGCTTGAAAACGTCTCTTTCAATGTATGTCGGCAAATATGGTTACAACATTTGTCGCAGATTTGTTGAATGTAATTTTTCCAAATCGATAGATAGGAAGGAACGGACCCGTGCACTTGGGGCCACGTTAAATCAATTGTATACGCACATCGAAAGGCCAATATCGGAGAAGAATTACACTGGGCAACAGATTTTCGAAAAGTTCATGCTTCCAAGCTGAAAATTGTCATTTCTTAATGAATTCAATGTGCTGAACACGAAAATGACTAAGAAAAAGCTGAATTGGCTACGGGTTTTCTGTAATATGTACGCATATTTCAGAAAAAGTGTACTTATGTCAATATTATAATACATGGTAAGAAAACATTAGTCTGCTTCCGGCTTTCGACTTCTTTTGGCCTGCCGTTTGTAGTGGACTTGTGGAGCATCTCTACTGATTGTCCAACAATAGTCAGCTAGCATTGACGTAGACCATTTGCCTTGGTACCGTTGCTCCATGGTGGCAATGTCCTGATGAAAGCGTTCGCCGTGCTCATCGCTGACCTGCCCGCAGTTATCAGGAACGAAATCTAAGTGGGAATCAAGAAAGTGGATCTTTAAGGACATATTGGAGCCGAATTCATGAAACAAAGCCAACATATCCTCAACCAGACACTTGTAATTTTCTGCCTTGTCATTCCCCAGGAAGTTTGCTGCCACTTGATAGAATGCATCCCAAACCTGTTTTTCTTTACCTTGAAGAAGTTCCTCAAACTTGGGGTCTCGGAAGAGCTGTCTAATTTGAGGCCCCGCAAAGATGCCCTCTTTAATTTTGGCTTCACTGAGTCGAGGGAATTTGTCATGCAGGTACTTGAATGCTGGTCCATTCTTATCCATGGCTTTTACCAAGTTTTTGACAAGACCGAGTTTGATGTGTAAAGGAGGAATGATGATTTTGTGTGGCTGTGCCAATGGTGGGTGCTGTACATTCGTTTCTCCAGGCTTAAAAAATGCTCTCGGAGGCCAGTCTTTCTTGATGTAGTGCAAATCGATTGCTCTGCTGTCCCACAGACAAAGAAAACAGCAGTACTTTGTATATCCCTGCTGCAAACCCATCAACAGAGATACTACCTTCAGGTCAGAACATATCTGCCAGCCATACTTGCTGTAGTTAATCGTCTCCAGTAGCTGCTTTAGATTGCCGTAAGTCTCTTTCATGTAGACCGCATGTGCAATAGGTATGGATGGAAGCTGGTTCCCATTATTCAACAAAACCGCCTTTAGGCTCAGTTTTGAAGCGTCTATAAACAGCCGCCATTCGTGGGGATCATGTGCAATACCGAGAGCTTGTAGTAGACCATCAATATCGCAGCAGAACACAAGGCTTTCTTCTTTCTTAAAGAAAGATTCGAAGAGCTGATGGCGAGTGCGAAATGAAGTCACTCGGACATTCTGTTCCAGAAGATTCCACTGTCGAAGTCTTGAGGCCAGTATCTCCGCTTTGCTTTTCGACAGATCCAAATCGCGAACAAGATCGTTCATTTCATCCTGGGTAATTTTATGTGGTGCAGATGTTTCGTCAAAGCACGAAAAGTCATCATCCTTACTGCCACGTTGAGGAGAACTCGCCGACGCATGGCCATCCTCATCGTCTGAATTGATAGAAAAATCTGTAGGAGGTTCTGGAATTGGGAGTCCTTCGCCATGAGAGACAGGTCGCAGAGCAGATGGTATGTTAGGGTATTCAACTGTCCACTTCTTCTTCTTGGCGATGCCTCCAGAAGCTGGTCGTACCATACAGAAATAACAGTCGTCAACGTGATTGGTGGGCTCCCTCCAAATCATGGGCACAGCAAATGGCATTGCCTTTCTTTTGCCATTAAGCCACTGTGAAAGATTTACGGCACAAGTGCGGCAGCATACGTGTGGGGCCCAGTCTTTGTCCTGGTCGCCTATCTTGCAACCAAAATACAAATGATACGCTTTCTTAACTGTTGCACTGATGTTCTTTTTCTGTGCAGCAAATGTCACTTATCCGCAAATATAACAGAAGTTATTTGCACTATTAACACAGTTACGAGGCATTGCTACTGTTTAGTTACTTTACACTATAGCAATCACTTATGTATGCTAGAGCTTCGAAAAATATGCGCCAATGAACGGACATTGCACGAGTTAACTGTCACGTCGGCCATTTATAAATAAACTATAATTAGCTATTGCTTGATATTGCGCAATCAATTTCGCAACACTCTCAATGGAAACTTACAGTAAATGCTGCATTAACTTCTGTGCATGAAGGGGTGATGCAATATGACGCAAAATTTCGTAATTTCTCACTAAACTGCATTACATTATGCAATAGCATCTATACAATGGACAAAACGTCAATATCTCTTGAACGTGAGCCAATCAACTTTTTTCAATGTGATATTCGTGTTCAGCACGTTGAATTCATTCAGGATTGGGTACTTTCACCTAAGAAGCAATTTCTCTGTTGACCAGTGTTACTAGTAAGAATCGAGCAAACTTTTGATGACGTACGAAAAGTGATTGAAAATGTAAATTGGAAGGGTGAGTTAAGAAGAAGGGCGAAACTATGTTTAACTGTTTATGGTGCACATATCAAGCAGTTGTGAATCTCGTTTTTTAATAATGTTTTTAATGTATTATTTCTTTTGTTAATTACTGGTTTCAATTTCAAAATAAAGGTTTTTGGAAACGCATTTTAATTGTAAATAACTTTAGAATTTCACAAATATTCTGTGAGGAAACTCTCTATAACGACCCATGTTTATAAGTATTTTTGACCTAGGAATCACTATACAAAGAGCTGGAACTACCTCGTCGGACGGTCTGTATATTATATTTAACACCTAAAAGAGGAAACCGATCTAAAATTCCCGGTATAACAAACGTTCATTGTTACAATAATTTCAAATACATTGTTGTGGACAACACACTCGTCTTTCTCTTACGTATGTGTGCTCTGAAGTTTATTGAAAGTTTGCTTCAAAACAGAAGACGTTTGTGTTTATAAATTTATTTATTTAGCTACTGTTTAGACTGTTTTTTCTGAAAAGGTGAATATCACTGAAAAACTGGGCGATTTCAAACTGCTTCTGTACATTTTCAATTTTCTAAAATAGAAATGTCAATATTAAATAGAATAGCCACTATTGTAAAGATTGGGACGTGTTTTCAATATAGATTACTAGTGTATTCAATCACATTCTATAAACTTACTTGTGTTGAGTTATTGTATAACCTTATTTCTCTATTTATCCCTCTTTTGTAGAAAACATTTTGCCTTTGCCCTTAATAATGTCTTTGCAAACACGAATAAAAATCATTTTCATGCGCGATTTTCTTTTGAAAGTCACGTATACACATGTGAGGTAAATATAAAAATATTCTCTTCAAAGGCATTTTCCAGCATAACCTCTTTGAGTAATTACACTCGTCAACAAAGGCTTCTTCCTAACAATCAATTATTTATACCTTGTGTACTTTTTTATATAGATCTTAAAAGATATTTACAACATTATTACACCAGAATATAATTATGAAAAATTGATAAATTTCTGCCTACAATATTGAAACATGTCTTCTAATTCGTGAATATACTATAATGTTTAAATATTCCAATGTCTATATGATGTATAATGTTTTTTACCAATTATTTTGTAAAGTTACGTCTTCTTTTAAATGAATTTAAAAATGTCTGTTATCTACCATTTAATCAACTGCAGACATAAAAGAGAAACACCTTCTTGACCATAGACTGTCTCACCCTTAGTATACAGTACAGTCTCTTATGGGATATATACCTCTTTTACTACCGTAGGCAATTTGTAATAAACTGTCTTTTTTTATTTCAAGGCAATTTTGTCAGTGCGATTTATTATGTTTACGGTTGGTATTGTAGGTTGGTGTAAGTATCACAACATAACCTTCCTGTCAAGTGTTAAATTAATATTATAATATAATAATATAAAATAATATCCTAACCAACAAGTATTCAAAATGTCGTGTCATTATAATGAGCTACCAAGCTAACTTGTCATTGTCGATCTGACAACTATGTTGTCTATCTCCATAAGACACATACTGAATACTAAGGTTGAGACGGACTATAGTAAATATCAAAAATAGTATTCAGTTATTCAAATACGCAAAACAACAACAAACAATTGTGATATTTTTCTGTCAATAATTTTGTGACAATATAAATATTATATGTCGAATCGAATTCATTAAACCACTCTTGGAAACTTTGTCTAAATGAGAGTAGACCAGTTCTTAATTTTCTTTAATCTGTTCTTTCTAGTTTATTTTTTGTTTCCTTTTTCTTCTTGACGTTGAGTTGTTTACCGATAGTTTTGTATTTATTTATACTAGTATATTCTCTTTCATTAACTCATTGTTACTTGTAGATCTGGTTCTGTGCATGCGACGTTCACTCAGTTTGTCCCTCACTTCTACACGACAAGTAATATTTTATAATTTACCTTTACGACATATTTGCAAAAAATCGCTATTCGATAAGAGTAAAAGTGGTACTTCCGGTCTGAATTTTCAAAATTTTTTTATACAAAAGATATTGAAAGTTATGTTTTAAATACTTTGATACTCGTAACGTACTTGTCTAAAAAGCATGACTTGCGAGATATTCGCAAAAAACTGATTTTCGATAGGAGTAAAAGACCTACTTCCGGTTGGAATTTCGAAAAACTTTTTTAAGACAATTTGTCTCAAACTTAATTTTAATGAATTTGTTTAAACTTAGTAGTTGACGAAATATTGGCAAAATTCGATTCTTTCACCGAAGTAAACTGCTACTTCCGGTCAACCGATTTTACTGAAAAACTAACCAGATCTCAAGAGGGAGATTATATACGTAAATACAAAATTTGGAATTGATAGCTATAGCGGTTTGACCGGTATCGTGGTCACAGACAGACAGACAAACAGACAGACAGACAGACAGACATTTTTTAAAAACCACTTTTTCGGTATCAGGGGACTTCAAAACGTGGACATCTACAAAAATCTCGAGGTCGAAAGTTTTCGTCATCACAATACTTCCTTCTATTACGTATAAGAAAGTAAATGACTTGCTTGGTTGGTCTAGCTCTGTCATTTTTGACTGGCACATGAAAAACAGACAGATTCCATTTGTCAAATTTAAGATAAATACTGTTAATTTCCTGATCGGTGTAATTTGTTTCGAAGATCTGTTTGATTAAAATATAAGAAGCATGGTTATAAAGAAAAATGTCTAGATATACAAAGTGTGGCACCTGCCCAGAGTGAGCCAACGCTCCGGGTTATTGTAAGCCGTCGATTACGGTAACAACATACGGTAAGTCAGTGTTGACTTTTTATCGTTACGTGATTTACGAACATCTTCCCGTAATCGTCGGGGTAACTACTCTATACTATTAGACACAGCCAATACACTTGTGTTTTAATTCACTTATACTAATATAGGCAAATTGCTTTTTTGATATTTAGTCGCGAACCCAAACGGCGTTTTTATTCAAAGCATTGTTTTTACCTTTAATTATATTATTACCTATTTTATTCCACTTGTATTACCTTTCAATTAATTTCTAATTACTTATTTAATTATAATTATTAAATAAATCTGATGAACACTTCTGTTATGTAATATTTTTCACTAATACTGCGTAACTTAATTTTATGGTCACAGTTATAACATAAAATTTTATTGATGAATGGTCACGTAGACATTCTTCTATAACAAATAGATGCAATTTAAATTTTACTTTTGTAGACATATTTGCGCTTCGCTTTCCTTTTCTTTTTAATTCATTTTAATATATAGATTTAATATTATTTAGATATTTCTCTTCTTGACAAGTTTATTACCATAAAAAAAAATATACAGATTTGATTATAATTGAAATAATTAAATTTAATCACGTCCAGAGTTTGCCTCCAATACTAATACTGCTTTATTCGTAAATCTTCCTTTCAAATAACCGTGGAATCTATAGAAAAACTCATATATTCTTCTGAAAATTTGATATTATAACGTTAACTAATAGAAATTCCCATATATAAATTTAAATAGAAATATTTATAAATAACATTCTGGGAACATTATATTTTTTAACATATAACTAACATTTTCATTCAAAATTTAATAAAATTTGAATTAACGCAACAATACATATTGAGTATAGGTCGTTAAGTAATGCTACATGCTTTAATAATAATTTTACGTAGTTAAAACACCATCTTATACAAGAAAGTAAGTTTAATTTCGATTTTTTTGATGAGATATGTGAATCATTTTTATATGCACATAACTTTTTTTATTATGGATATCAGATGATAATTATGGTTCCCTGGATTTCTCCTACTTCAAAACTTAATTAAAGTCTTCTTCTGCAACAGAATTCAAAGTTTGGACACTGACCAAAGTATCCTTCCGGATAAACATCGTGCTATGCACTAGATAAGTTATATTTTCCGAAGAAAGAATGCTTACCGAACATACGTAAAGGTTAGTTGATATAGAGTGGATGTCTATAATTCATATAATCGTATTGAAAATTGTAACACATGAAAATTATAAATGCAAGACCAAAACTAACAGCATTTCAATAGCAAGAAAAGAATGAAAATTATTTTTTAATATTATATTTTGTAGATTTTAACAATTTCTTTCAGTGGTTTTTAATCCCTCTCTATCTCCCTCTCTCGCTCCCTCTCTCGCTCTCGCTCTCTCTCTCTGTCTCTCTCGCGCTCTCCCTCTCTCCACTCTCTCTCTCTCTCCACCCTCTCTCTCTCTCTCGCTCCCTCTTTCTCTCTCTCTCCCCCTCTCTCTCTCTCTCTCTCTCGAAATCCCTACCGGAAATAGATCGTTTACTCTTATCGAAAATCAGTTTTTTGCAAACATTTCGCAAGTTATGCTTTTTAAGCAGGTACGTTATGGGTATAAAAGTATTTAGAATTTAATTTTCAATACCTTTTGTATACAGAAAATTTCAAAATTCGGACCGGAAGTAACACGTTTGCTCGTATTGAATAGCGATTTTTTTGCAAATATGTCGTATGCATTCTATATATATTTGTCAAGAGTACAAAAGTATTTAGAGCTGGATTAGGAATATTTTTTGTATTAATGAAATTTCAGTATTCGGGTTTAACACTTCTACTCTTAGCGAGTAGCACTTTTTTCAAGTATTCCTCAAAGTATGCATTCAATAGAGATTTATTATAAGAATAGAAGTACAGTAGAGTCGCGATAAGGTGAACTAATTCAGACACGTCCGGTTCATTTTATCGAAGGTGTTCACTTTAATGAGGTTGTTTAAAAAACGACAACAAAATATAAATTATATTATACATACTATGTATATTTCTAGTGTTTAAGTATTATATGGATATAACCTATTAACCATGTAATGCACATGTGTCTATTATATGTATACATATCATACTTACGACTACTAAACTGTATCGATGAAAGAAGTTTATTTTGTTTGTTTCGTTTTATATTGTGTACTTCGTAGTATAGTTGCTTCTTGCAACCGTTTAAACACCAAAATATCCTTAATATTATGAATATTTCTTTCTGCCCAGATCTCAGACACGTATCAAATGCTTTACAGGCTTCCGAATGTGATGGAATAATAACTGGAGTTTCTGTAACCACGTTGTCCTCCTCACTGCTAATTTGTTCAAAATCATTGTCTTGTGTATCTGCTTGTAGATCTTCATTGCAATCCAAAACTTCTGTAGCAGTGTAATTTACCTGAAATGCAGTTTTGGAGATGGACTTTTTTACATGAATGCCTGTCTTTAAATGCGGCGATCCCACGGTGCTCGGGAATTATCGACCGATCGCGCTGCTTAGCATCTTTTCCAAGATCATTGAAAAGGTTGTCTGTAGTAGGATCGAGTCGTTTTTTGACAAGTATCAGATCCTAACACATTGTCAATACGGTTTTAGGCCAGGTCTGTCTTGCGAAGTGGGAGTGACGGAACTCGTGCAGTATGTCTACAACCGCCTGGACTGTGGTGTGTTTGTTGCAGTTCTGTCATTTGATCTATCGCGGGCTTTTGACTCCGTGAGGAGCAACTTCGTTTCAAATAAAATATACGCTATGGGGCTGCGAGGCCCAATTAACGGGTGGATATGTTCATTCCTCGAAAACAGAAGAATTAGCGTTAGGATACCAGGTCCGAGGAATTTGAGATGAACCTGGGAACACCACAAGGAAGTGTCCTTGGCCCATTAATCTTCTTAACTTACACCAACGACTTGCCGAATCACATTTCCTGTGCACTGTTAAAAATGCCTGTAATATTTCATTATATATTCGTTAATATTTACCTAATTTGTAATGGGATTAAAGAAAATCACATAATATACTATGCGATAGGCAAATACATAGTAAATAACAAATAATAATTGTGTATTATGAATTTTACAACGAAATGTTCTTTAAAATATAGTAAAAGTACCTACGTAACATGTTATGCGTCTTTTAAGTTAGAGCATGCGCATCAAAATTAGTCGCCATTAGTCTTGTTCATTACTACATAACTGTGGTGACAAAGAAATGGTGTCTGTGTTTTTTGTTGTTGTAGCTGTTGAAATAGTTAGACTTATATACTACAACAATGCGGAATATGCAAATTTAACTGTGCTACACAAAGAAAATACGATTTTAATCAATATTTACATAGAAATTGGATTTTTTTTCTTTATATTGCACACGTGAGAATTGTAATGTCATATTTATAACATATATGCGATTTGAGCAACATTTATCTAATAAAACAGTTTTTTAAAACATGTGAAAAAATTAAAAAGCTCTTGAATAATAAATCAAAACGAATATTGGATGAAAATGGAAGCGATTCTACAAAAGAAATTTTACAAGCCATTACAAAATATATTCAGGAGGACTTTGGTGTTATTTACAGATTTACAGAGGTAAAATAGTTATTAGGTTTACATGATTTTATAAAAATAATATAAAATTTATTTGTAGAATCTGTCAGATGAGAGAGGCTGATTGGCCTCATTGACATCATCTGACCGCACCATATATTATAATACAAAAAGGTAAATTTGTAGATATAGTTTTATACGTAAAATGTCCTTAATTCGCTATTGTCAAAGTAATTACTATAGAATTACAGTTTGACTATAACCTTTTTTTCGGTTTAGATTTTTCTAAATATGGTTTTATATTTTATGCAGAACAAGAAGATATCCCGCTTATATACGGATTATCAACTAACTTGGATGCTTACGAAAATTTCGAAGATGCGTTCATGATCTGTTTTTCGTTATATTTTATATTTATACCGTAGTCGACATATTTTAATTTCTGATACGAAAGTAGAAAGAGGAAACGAGCGCGACGAAATAAACTAAAGATAAACATAAGCGAGGCTGCCAAGACAGTACACTCGACAAACGTTTCCTATGAAATGTAAGGCGTGAGGGTCCCCCGACACTGCGTTGCTCTCCCACCACTGTTAGTAAGCAGGCATCGCTGCATATTATAAGGTCATCTTCTGCATGGGATAGAAGTGTAAACCGAAATTAAAATTTGACGACTACGGTATATAAAGTATATTATTATACAACTCCCCACATCATGTAGTGCAACCCTAGAACTAATTCAAAGACTGGTACTCAAAATATATCGAGACAGATGATAAAAATCAAAAAAAGTTAATCCTGTTTGAAAGAAAGTTTTTAATGTTATGATTAAATAAAGAGATTTTTAATTTTAGTGGAATACTAATTTTTAACTTTAAAACTATTTTACATTTCATTATATGTATTGTATTTGCTGGAACTTAGTTTAGATTTTGTTTAGAATAACTTATTTATTCTTGTCGTTCAATGTTTACCAAAATTAAAAATAAAATATATTTATACTTTATAAAAATTATTTTTAGTTTATTATTCAACCAATCCTTAAATCTAATTACAGAAAAACATCTTACATTATTTCTATAATTTACCAGTTAAAATTAGAATAACTATTTAGCATTCGGACTGAAATCGCACTTGGAACTAATGTTGCATATACATAATATGTACATAAATATCATAGTTGCTATGACTTTGTAAATGTTATAACTGATGTCTTAAATATTCAGGGTAAGCAAAATATCACGCATTTATATACAGTTGATACAATTATTGTTTTCTGATTATTCTGATGCATCAAATATAATATATATAAGTTGAAATAATTAAGAAATTTATGTGTTTTTAAATATTCAATCCTTTTACCATGTAAAAGTACATATTTGAGGCAAAAATTTTACTATGTAATATATATTCCGTTATGAATCTTCACTGTGTGAATGTGCATACGTAATTATGTAATTACACAAAGAAGTTTACCCTCACAAATTATACAATTTTACAATGTAATTTTCAATAAGCGGGCATTGAAAGCGGTTTCAATTTACAATGTAAATTTCAGTAAGCAATCATTGAAAGCAATTCCATAATATATCAGGTAAATTTAAAAATTCCATAACATAACGTTGGTCACAAAATTGCCAACGTTATGTTATGTAATATTTTCTTACAGTGTGGAAGAGTGCTTATGTACGCGGATGACACCTGTATTGTTGTATCGGATAGGGACTCAAGCATTTTGAAATTAAAAGTTGAACTTGCCGTTGTTGACTTTATTGAATATTGCCGAGCTAACGCGCTCATGGTGAATGTCGGGAAAACGGTGTTGATGGAGGTACATAACATCCAGAGAGCGTCAATGAATTTGAATATTAATGTTGACGGGAATACTCTTGAAACCTCCCCATCACTGAAGTTTTTAGGTGCTATTATTGATAGAAACCTGATATGGAAAAATCATATAGATCATGTCTGCGAGAAATTAAATAGGAGCTGCTACGTAATCTTCTCCTTGAAAAACATGTTAACAGCTGAGTCCCTATTAGGAATTTATTATGCACTAGTGTACTCTGCAATCTCATTTAATATTATAGTTTGGGGACAGGCATCCGAAATAAAAAGGGTCTTTATTGCTCAAAAGCGTATCCTTCGGTTAATTTTTAATGTATCACGCGAAACATCCTGCAGAGATTTATTCTCCAAAAATAAGATCTTAACGGTCTCATCAATATATATTTATAGATTGTTGTCTTATATTTACAAAAATCGGGACCATTATCAGAAAAATGGCGGATATCATAATTACGAGACGCGACAAAGGGATGACATAAGGGCTCGTAAACCAACTCACTCTTACTTTAAGAAATCTCCATTCTATGCAGGTTGTCACCTGTTCAACCTTTTACCTGAAAGTGTGAAAGGCTCGGCTACAATGAAAATATTTAAGAGGGAGTTGAAGGGGCTGTTACTTGAGGGTGTTTTTTTACAGCATCGAGGAGTTCGAGAGTCACATTCGGACGAGTAGTCTGGGTGTTTGACATACCGTATGTGTCTATTTTCATTAGCTATAGGGATTCAATCTTTACATGCGATTTATACGTATACAAATAATACGTGGCAACGTGTGTCTCCCGGCAACAATCGACATCACAGCGACTTTCACCGATCTTGCCACTTCTACATTAAATGTTCAGCTGCGAACACGTTCCGAGATATAGTCTGCAATAAAATCCGTCATCATCAAATGGCCGGCGCGATCTACTTGTTTATTATTATTTTCAGAATCCTTTTTTAATTACCTTATTTTTAATTTTATTAGAATTACGCTTTTGTTTGTGTCATGCTTAATAATTCTCTGCATTTACTGAAAGGAGAAAGAAAAATCCTTGCAAGGCGTAAATATTATTTCTAAGCGCAGTACAAACATCCAAGTCAATAGTCCAACAGCTACTGCTAACTTGAGCTTGCAGCGGTCGCGCTCGCATTGAAGAGAAAAGTAGGGGGTGCCATGTTGTCACGTATTGCATGAATTAATCGCCTATGGCTAATGAAAATTGACACGTGCTGTATATATCTGTGAGCGTTTGTTTACAACTTGTTTTGATTTTAATTTTAATGTTACTTATTTTGTAATTGACATGTATTTTTTAATATTGACATATCCAATCCTTGTGTACCAAGGCCAAATGGACCAATAAATATTATTATTATTATTAAAAACATGAAGTGACTTACATTTGGAGCTATCATATGCAACATTCCAAGTGTCTGTTGAACAACACTGTTTATTTCACGTGGGTGATATCTTTCTCTTAAGGTACTTAATGAAATGTCATCTTCATCCGCCTCATCAAACTCCAAAACAGGTTTCCAACATTTGACAATGGTTTCCATTGAAACTTTTCCCCAGGCGTTCAGTAAATTCAATATAGCATCTTTTAAAGTCAAATTTTTTATAAGGCCCTTGACATCATCTGAATCATTTCTTATTATTGTTGATAAAAGAGAACTTCTATAATGTAACTTGGTAAGTCTGATAACGTTTTGATCCATTGGTTGCAGCAATGGCGTTACATTGGGAGGGAAAAACAGTGTTATTATTTTTCCATCGTCACTTTTTAATTGATCCTCTGAAGGATGATAAGGGGCATTATCAATAAGAAGAATAGCTTTTTCATCTAAATGTTTTTGCTTCAAAAATTTTCTCACCTACAAGTTCATTAATTTGTATTAAAGCAAAAATAAATAAACAGAATGAGGAACATTGTACCTGTGGTACAAAAGATTTGTGAAACCAATTTTTAAAAATTTCGGTAGTCATCCACGCATTTTTAGAGTGGTCATACTCTACTAGCAATACATATTTTCTGAAACTTCGGGGGCTTTTTGCAGTTCCAATTATGAAAGGTTTCAACTTATGTCGTCCCGAAGCATTAGTACATGCGACAAATGTCACTCTTCCTTTTTCAGTTTTTCGACCCGGAGCAATTTTTTCATCTGAAGCCACGAATGTTTTATCAGGCAGCAGTTTTCAAAATAAGCCGGTTTCATCGGCGTTGTATATTTGATCACGTGAAATGCCCAATTCATTAATTTTTTGGTTCAAAATTTTCTTGAAAGGGTCAACTGCGACGACATTTGATGAAAGTTTTTCACCCGAAATTTTCAAGTGTCGAATGCCGTATCACGTCTTAAAATTCTGCAACCAGCCTTGACTACTAGCAAAAGTTGTATTTTCTTCAAAGGTCTCGTGCAGTTGTTTCGCCTTTTCTTTTAGCATTGCACCAGAAATCGGTAAGTTTTTACTTCGTTGTTTCAGAAACCATCTATACAAAGCAGTTTCCATTTTGGGATTTTCTGCTCGTTTCATTCTTCTACGTTTACTAATTCCGACATATGTATTTGACAGAGCTTTTAGAATTTTTTGTTGATTTTTTTTAATGCCACATATAGTGGATTTGGCAACTCCATATTCACGTGAAAGCGAACTTACACTTCTACCATCATTAAGTTGTTTTATTATTTCACCTTTCGCACTTAATGTTAAAGTCTTCATTGTTCTTAGTACACTTTACTAACTACACAATAACTCAACAAAATACATGAGTAGAATGCAGGCGTTCAATCACAAACACGTTGTACTAACATAATTAGGGGGTTCCCCGATCGAGTCATCCAAGTGCGCGCACTCGCTACTAAATATAGAAGTACAAATCTACAATATGTAACTGGTTCATCTTATTGAGTTGGCTGTTGTTCACCTTATAGAATACTGTGTATAAAAATTTATTTGTTCACCTTACCGAACTGTTCTTCTTATGGGGTGTTCACCTTATCGCGACTCTACTGTATTTAGAATAGAATTTTGAATATTTTTTGTATAAAAGAAATTCTTAAAATTTGGACTTGAAGTAAAACACTTACAGGTTTATTTATCTATGATAAAAGTATTTAGAAGAACTGGATTCTGGAATCTGATAAAAAACTTTTTTGAAATTCCTACCGGAAGTAGGGCTTTTACTCTTACCGAAAATCAGTTTTTTTGGAAATATCACGCAAGTCATGGTATATACATTATGAGTATATACCATATATAAGTATTTAGAGATCGATTTTCAATACTTCTTGTATAAAAACAAATTCAAATAACACTTTTACTCTTATCAAATAGCGATTTTTTGCAAATATCTCGCAAAGTATGCATTCTATTGAGATTTATTGATTGAATAGGAGTACTTAGAATATGGTTTGAATAATTTTAGTTAAAAAATTCTTAAAATTCGGACCTGAAGTATCACATTTACTCGCAAATTTTATTTTTTTAAATAATATTATTTAAAACAGAATTTAGAACAACATTTGTGTGGTAGCCACCCCCTCATTTTTAAACTGAATTCCAATTTCTAAATGTATAGCCGCAAGTTGCAATTTTCAATTTTCATAAAACTTCCTTAGATGTGCCCTTCAGTTTTATAAGTTTGACCACGTATGCACTACGTTTGGATTTTCAACGTGAACAATTTATCATACCTAATATAATATATTAGAAGAGATAAACCTCGGAGATAAATGGATTCGGTTGAAAACAGGAGGGCCTTCACATACTGTACAAATTTTATTTGCATATAACCTGTGCAAATAAAGAGTTTTTGTCAAAGTTCGTACACAACAAACCTACTGATGCGGGTACTAAATTTTCTATATAGCTTCAGCACATAAACCCTTCAGATTCAAACAAAAAATTATCGATTTTAAAACGCTTTAGAGAAGAGGGGTAGGCAGTTTATTCCGCACGAATATATCCATCTAATTGTTATCAATGACTTAATATGAAAGGTTTTCGTAATTTACAGAAAGCTAATGGAAATTTCGAATAAAAATGAAAGTCGGCCAAAACTTCAATAACCGTCAAAATTTCGGTATCATACAAACATCAAAAAATGAAGTAGAAGTGGGTGAATGTATACAACGTACAAAATAACAAAGAATTAAAAAAATTATGTGAGTTTTAATGTGTTTTTTCGGTATATGTATTGACTTTTAAATATTGCTGTGTTATGTTCTTAAATGAAACAAAAGGTCAGAGAGAATAAATACATCATAAGTCGTAACATATTACTGTATATGTGCTGTTCATTTGAAATAAATAACTAACAATGTATTGCATTTATGAAAACAAAATTAAACGTGCATATTAATTTATATTTATTAAAAAAGGGAGAAAAAGAGGTTAGAATGACAGACTTTTTAGGTTCCTTTAATTTCGTCTAGTATTGTCTGCATTTCTCTAGATTTTCCGGGATTTCACTGCATTTTTCAACTTTTTTTTACATTTGAAATAGATTTCAAAACACTATTTTCAACTGCTGTGTCTCATAACGGGAGTCGCAATAGTGCGGTTTCGACATCTCTATGGCGTTTGAAGGTACAAAAAAACTTTTCAAATAAATGTTGTTTAATTCTTAAAAGGGCATTGCCTAAAAATACTTTAGTTTATACAGGTTGTCTCAGAATAGCATGACTGATAAGGGTTGCGCATCGAAAGCAAAACATCGATGGCGCATCGATGTTTGATATTGAATACAATCTATCGATGTCTTCGATATATCGTACGAAAAACATCGATGTCTTCGATACATCGGAAAAAATATTCATTTTATTTAGAAATTCCCAAAAATATGCATTTACCATTCAACTAACTAAATTCTATACACTCAGTGGTAATTTATATATTTTTAATTAATTGCAGAGTAGGTAGGTACTCAGTAGTAACTTTTTAGTTATTAGTTTTTATGCGTCACTGCGACTCAGTGTCAACTCAACGCGATTTTGTTCTTTTGTGTAATTCTGAGAATTATTTTAATAAAGTCTCTATTACACTTATCAATTTCTTGACCAATTTATTATTGACCTTGCCTGTATTACACTTATCAATTTTTTCACCAAGCTTTTAGGTGAATTAATAGTACCAGTAGTGCAAAAGTACGAAATAAAAAAATAAATTAACCGAAGATTTGTGTTTGATATTGAATGTAAAAATAACGGCACAAGAGATGCAAAAATAAATAATTTAGACACAATTCTTTCAAGAAGTATCAAATTAACATGTCATTCTTAACAATATTCTAAAATGTAATTTGTTTTCATTTTCACAGTTGTAAAAAAAACTTTATAATATGAATTTTGTTAGAAATCACCAAAAACTTAATTAAGTTGGTTTTATTAGTAATTTGAGATAAATTTAAGTACATGAGAATCTAGATATTATCTGTTTCTTTGCTGTTACGTTTCCTCGTTTCAAATTTTGATCCCACCGGAAATATAGGTTTCTATACATCATTGAACATCGATGTTTTGGACCAACATCGACTTACACCGATTTATATGGTACTACTAACATCGATGTCAAAATATCGCAACATCGAATTACAGACATCGATGTTTCGAAAACATCGGTGTTCGATGCGCATCCCTAAGTACTGATCCTAATATTATCCTATCTATATTTTATTCCATTTTCAGATTCTGCTATAAAATCGACATGCTTCTCATATACCATTGTCTATACATAACCGTAATAGTTTTTGAAATATTTAACATTTTCTCTAATAAATATCATTTGCAGGTACCATTTTGCTAAGTCATATCTTACTTATGTTTGATCCCAGAATTGAAATGTTTGGTATTTGAGTACCTTATAATTGCGATAACTTTTAGGAATTGCGAAAATTATTTTTTTGATACTGAGTGTTCAGGAAAGGGAAAGCAATATCAGAAATTTCAGATGGAAAAAACTATAATTTTTTAAATAGAACGCATAGTGTTTTTTATGTTATTTTACTCCCAAGTAAAGCACTTTAATTTTACTTAAGCATATCATATACCTATCTGCAGTAGATTTCGAGATTTTTTCATTTTCAAAATCGCTTTACAAAAAGCTGTTCACGTCATGGCAATAAGTTGTTAAAACTGAGACGGCCATGGATAACAAATAACACACATCAAACATGTTATCGTATTTAGTGAAACATAAGATATTAAGTTATAACATATGCTGCTGAAATACTAATGAAACGAAACAAAGACTTTTTATTTAAATCAAGAAATAGTAAGAAAATTATCCAAAAATAGAACTGAGCAATGTGCTTACAAACCGGAGAAAGGTTACACAAAACTGCTGTTAAATGACACTCACTAGACTAGGTGTTCAATATGTCCACCATTTTGTTCTTGACAGACAGTAAGCCTACCAATAAAATTTTGATGACCCTTTCAAGCATATTTTCATCAATAGATTCAATACACACCTTATTCTAAACTTAATATCTTTCACTGTGGTTTTGTATACCTGTTCTTTGACATATCCCCATAAGAAGCAGTCTAGTTTCGTCAGGTCCGGAGATCTTGCAGGCCAGTTCACTAGTCCTCCTCTACCTATCCATTTATTTTCAAAATTTGTGTTGAGATAATCCCTCACCTGTCTGCTAAAATGTGGAGGAGCTCCATCTAATTGCAAACACATTTGCCTGGTAATTTGTAATGCTAAACTATCGATCTTCAAACTGATTTCGTAAAACCTAAAAACTGATACTCCGTTTATCGTGTTCTTGAAAAAGTATGGTCCTATGACAAAACGTCCAAGAATTCCACCCTATATATTAAGAGATCACCTATCCTGATAGTCGAGAGGAATTATCATCCTAAGATTTTCATTGTTATAATAATGAAAATTGTGGCGATTAACAAACCCATTTTTATGGAATGTGGCTTCGTCTGTAAATAACACGTTATTGAAGAAATTCGGCTCCTGATAATTCTTGTTTAATGCCGAGTTACAGAAATGGCCTCTGTTAATAAGATCTTATTGGGTTAATTCTTATACCGGTTGAACATGATATGAGTGAAATTTATGTTTTCCAGTAATTCTGATCGTCGAAGTTCTCGATATTCCAACTTGGCCCTCTAACATACGTGCTGATATGAGGATTTTCCATTACAGCCTCCAATACTATGTGTTCATTTTCTTCAGTGACCACCCGTTTTTTGCCGTTGCAATTTCGTTTCATAATGCACGCTTACTGTTCTTTCAAAACGTTTTTTTAGTCTAGCAAAAGAATAAATATTAAGATGCCGCGTTCGGAAACATTTGCGCGTAAATGCGACTTGCAAGGAAACAATTCGGATCGCTCGATCCTAAAGCGTAAACCATATTGATAAGTTCTTTTTGTGAAAAATGTTAAATATTTCGAAAACTATTAGGGTTATATATAAACAATTATATATGAAAAGCATGTCGATTTTATAGCAGAATCTAAAAATGGAATAAAATATAGGGTGTTTTGTTTGAAAAAATAATATTAGGATCAGTACTGCTATTCTGAGACAACCTGTATAAACTAAAGTATTTTTAGGCAATGCCCCTTTAAGAATTAAACAACATTTGTTTGAAAAGTTTTTTTGTACCTTCAAACGGTATAGAGATATCGACCAACATCGCGTGGGACACCCGAACCACTAGAAAAAGCAGAAAAGTAACAGAAACATTTTTTTGTACCAGTAGTAAAAAATCATAGCATTTTTACACATAACAAAGCGCCACGAAAAGTCATTTCTCGACTTGGAACTAATAACAGGTAAATAATGAGGCTATTACACAAGCCAACACACATTTTGGTGCCGGTGATTTTTTAACTGTTCCTGGGTAATTTTTGGGTGGAGAATCCGAATTAGCCATCAGATTTTGTCTATCAGATCTAGTTTTTAAAATAGGAATTATTTACTGATTTTTAACCTCTATATATATTTTACGTTATAACTATGAGTATTGCCAGTAAAAAAAACACATATATTAAATATTTATTATAAAAAGTAGATTAACATACATTCATATTGATATTAGTCACTATCACCTACAAATTTTCGTTTATACGACTGTCTAGCATGGAGTTTATTGGGGCAGTCTCGCTGAAGGCTCCAACAGTAGTCGGCCATCATGTGGTTATCCCATCGTCCTTGATATCGATCTGCCATAGTTTTAATATCCTGATGGAATCTTTCTCCCTGTTCTTCACTATAGACACCTAAATTTTCTGGAAAGCGATCTAGGTGGCTGTGGAGGTAGTGAACTTTTATACTCATGTTACAACCGAGAATATGAAAATTTGAAAGCATAGTTTCCACTAATTCTATGTAATTGTCTGCTTTGTGATTTCCAAGAAAAGATTCAGTCTCATTCATTGACGTGGTGAACTGTGGATCTTTAATAAGTTGCCTTATTTGAGGACCATCAAATATACCAGCTTTTAGTTTATCCGTGCTAATCCCAGGAAACTTACGTGACAAGTACCCAAAACAATTTCCACCTCGATCTAACGCTGTCACAAACTGCTTCATAAGCCCCAACTTGATATGCAAAGGTGGTAGTAAGATTTTTTCTCTCGTAACCAAAGATTCATTCACTACGTTTTGTTTTCCTTGAACGATAGTATCTCTTAAAGGCCAATTTCTCTTAACCCAGTGCTAATCTTTAGCTCTGCTGTCCCAAAGACATACAAAACAGGGGTATTTTGTATATCCACTTTGCTGTCCAAGGAGAAAGTTCACCATTTTCAAATCAACACAAATTGCCCACTGATGTTCTTCGTATTTAATTTGTTTCAAAACTTGTGCTATTGTTTTATACTCCTCTTTCATGGTAGTAGAATGTCCAATAGGAATTGAGGCATATTTGTTACCGTTATGTAAAAGGACACATTTTAAACTACGTTTTGAACTGTCAATGAAAAGGCGCCACTCGTCTGAAGTATAATATGGCAAACCCATTTTTTCTAAGACACCTTTTATATCGTTACAGAATACCAGCTTATTTTCCTGAGTGAAAAAAGGCAGCAGATCCATTTCTCTCTTACGATAAAATGTAACATTAGTGCCTGGATAAAGAAGGTTCTTTTCTTTTAATCTGGATGCCAGTAATTCAGCACACTCCTTTGAGAGGTATAGGTTTCTCATGAGATCGTTCAGTTCTTGTTGATTAAAACACTGAGGAGTTGTTAAATCTGCTTCAAAGTCACTGTCGTTTTCTGATTGCATTCTTTGAACTTCATCAGACGTTGATGTTTCTGTATCATCTTCCGGGATATCAGGGAGGGTGCTGAAGGTTGGAACGGGTATTTCATTAGAGTGCGGTACAGGTCTTCTTGCAGAATCTAGATCAGGATATGTCCATTTATGTCGATTGTTCCTATTTATGCCTTTAATATTAACGAGACAAAAATATCAGTCATCATAATGGTTACGTGGTTCCCTCCAAACCATTGGTACACCAAATATCAGGCACTTTCTGTTTCCAATTGTCCACTGTCGCAAATATTCACCACATGTTTTACACACCACATGTGGAGCCCAAGATTTATCTTGATCTCCCAAATGAACGCCAAAATAGGCAAGATAAGACCCTTTCACAAATTCAGAAATAGTTTTTCTATTTACTTTCACTGTGTATTCGCCACATACATAACAAAAAACATCTGGATGGTTTACACAGCTACGCCTGCTTGTGGATGCCATTGTTTTAGTTTTAACACTATAACACGACGAAAATGTACACAAAATTATGACACAACTTTATTTGCCAAAACTACACAATAGACTAAGTCGAGAAGGATAAAGGTAGACTACAGGTACTATGTTTCCAACACCAATTAGTCGGGGTTGAGCAGGTATGGGGAGATCGGATCATAGGGAATTCCAAATATACAATAGCTAATAAAATTCATAGAATTAAGTAATGCGGGTTAACCAGTTCTAGGAATATTTGTTGACGGACAATTTCAGGTATATTTGGCTGATTAGATCCTAGTTTTAAGTACCAAATTTCTATTTTGAATTTTAAAGAGATGTTGATTTATTTATTTTTGCCTTTTATTAGAACTAAATTCAATTGGTCTCTACCTCAAAAACTAGAGCTGATAGAAAAAATCTGCTGCCAGTTTTAGAATCAGCACATTACGTATATCTAAACTCGGTTCTTAGATCTCAGGCACCAAAAATTTTTTTTTATTTTGTTGGCCTGTGTTATTGACCTAGGGAAATAATGAAAACAAATAAAGGGAATGCCGCAACCATGCAATCGCAGTAGTATGTATGTATGTCAAGTTGTCAACCGTCAAATTCATTGCAGTTTGTTCATTCAAGTTTATTTTTATTTAGATTTATACCACAAATCATACTCTAAAACTTATAAATGCTCGACCTCTAAGGTAAAATAACTAACAGTATTTTAGCAATAGCAAAATATGTATGACAGAAGTATAATTGGAAACAAATATCCTAACAGGTAACTATTATAGATGTAAAGATATTTTACTTTCTTTACATATAACTGTATTTTAAGGTTATGTAACAACATAATATGGAAACAATATACCACGTAACTATTACAGATGTAAAAAATTTTAATTTATTTATAAAAATTGATAGTGCAATTATGGCATGTCAAATTTATTGATGGTTCAATTCTGATTCAGAGCTGTAGGCACATTAATGACAGTATTGTTAATTGTGTTAATTCCATAAGTATTTACGATATCTTCAGTTGAAATAGAGTCTGATTGTACTGCTGATGTTGATGGAATTTGGTTCATATCGAAAATTTGTGTATTTATTTCAGGTGTGTGCGTAAGTAGATGTAGGTAGACCTTGTAACATATATGCTATATTTTTTTTTATTTCTTGGGAATCTTCGATATAACTTTCAGCTACACTAGATTTCCAACCACCATGTTATTTTAACTGAAGGATATTACCACCATTGACAGCTAAAAGTGTAGCCTAGGTTCTACGGAAGGGCAATTTCTTTTGGCATCTGTCCTATTGTGTTATGTCCAATGTTTTGTCTAGTACATTTACCATTACGTACACTAATAAAGAATTTTGCTATATCTGGAATTGGTCTAATTTTTAAATAGTTTTTAATTATTTTGATCCAAAGTGGCTCCATTATTACAAACTTTAGAGACGAACCATTTTTGCTATTGCGGATGTGAATAATAATTAAATCGGCTTTCATGATGACATCAGAAATTAATAAATTACACAGCTCATCACTTCGGCATGCACCAACAACACCAATTACAAGAGCCTACAGGGTTATAAATTGTCAATAATTTTGAAGTATTAATATATAAACATACTACCTTAGTTGCAATGTAACATGTATCGGGTGCCTCAGTAAGGAATTTTATAATTTCCTCTAGTAAATACTAATGATTTTTGGGCTTATAATTTTCATTTTATCTTTTTAAAAAGGCAACTAATTTAAAATATTTTGATATGTTAATATTCTCTGTTAAGCCAAGTGTAGCTTTCAATATTGAATAATGGGTCCATAAAGTCGAGGCTTTTTAATGTTGTGTGTTTAATGGAAGTACGTTTTGAGAAGTTACTACTGCATTTTTGGAATTACACGATTTTTTAAATTCTGTATATGCTTTTATGTATAAGTGTTTAGATATATGTGGAAGCAAGTTCTCAACTGCCTGTTCTGCAATCTCGCGCATTGCAGGTGGTGTAATCTAAACTCTTCAGATATTATAAATGGAATGAAAAATAATCTAATAAATACCTACTTGACTTTTACTTTCAGCATTTATGTCAAAACTTATTTGTCAACATCAAAATATAGCCTACTTATTTGTTTATATGAAGTTTTATTACAAGGGAATTCTTACATGTATGAGTAAATTTATTCATAATTATTAAGGTTTCAAGATCCAATTAGACTACTGGTACAAAAAATAGTATACATACTACGGTTGAGAAGACTATTATTGCCCTTGTGGCTTAAATTCCGAGGCGGCGCAAATAGTCATCTTCTCAACCTTGGTATGTAATATACTATTTCATACTTTCCTCTAGTTTCCATAAACTTTCTCATTGCTGTGTATCAGCTATGATCACTAAAAAAAAGCAGAAAAACATGGGAAACATTTTATACTTATATCTCCAGATTTTCATAAATTTTGTAGATTGTTCCTATTGCTCGATTGCTGTATACCCTTGCTATGTTATTTGTCCTATTTCCATCGTTTGGATTCTGAACAACAGTCCTTTATAGGGCTACCCTGAATACGACAGACATAATGTTCGCCGAAACGAAAATTACATAGGTATCAAATTATACTCCATCGTTAAGAATTACACGTCATGTGCTGTATTCGTAATATGATTATATGCAAAGAAAGCCAAAAACCAAAAAAAAAACTCTTTCTAATGATCTTTATAATTCGATAGATCTCTGGTTTTCCTAAATTTTTAAAGATTTTCTACACTAGTTTTTTTGTTTTATTAAAGTATCACTCTAAGATCACACCATAAAGAAAGAAAAATGAAGAATTATGGTGAAACAGAAAATTCTTTAGATTTCTTTAAATGTTCCTAGATTTTTTTTAATTTATGTTTATTTCACCAGCTTTCTCAACATTGTTGGTTTTTCGAGGTTTCATTAAACTAGTTTTTTCGTTTTATTTGGGTATTCTTCTATGGCCACATCACAAAAAAAATGGTAGAAAGGAACAAAGTTGGAACACTGCAAAATTAATTAAATTTCTAAACATTTTTCTTGAACCTCTAGATTTCTTATTATTTTGCTAGCATTTATCTTTTGGTTAATAATTTTATTCCCCACATATCCATGTTACTGAAAAAGAAATAAGCAAACGAACAGTGAAAACAAGAGGGTGTTGTAGATTTCTTTGAAAATAGATTTATGGTGGTGGTGTTCCTATTTATATGAGAGATTGCTTGCCTTGTTATTTAATGAACTCGAGCTCAAATATTGAATAGATTTGAGTCACGACTGGTTACAAATCAAAACATTGATTTGAGACATATGAATTTTTAAAACAGTTGTAGTTTCGGCTTTCTGAGTGTCAACTTTACAATATTGTTATTTTCTGTCTTGATGATATCAACATTAATATGCTCAATATCATTAATAATTTTAATAATTCTATTCAGTTTTTTTAACGCCTTTGATATGCGACAAATTATACAAGAGCCCACACGAGTAATTGCTACGACTATTGATATTATAGCAATCTTCACCTCTGTCAAAATATTGCAGTCAGGTGTTTTATCTTCCGAATTATCAGAAGATAATGTAGTTTTTGCAAAACTTCTCAATTGGTGTTTTAGAAAAAAACAGAATTTGCTGTATACATGTGATTTTTCTTCTTTTTTTTTTACGCAACTTACCATTTAATCATATTATTTTATCACTTCTATAATCAAGTTGTTGAATATTTAACATACATGGATCGCTTACAACTGCTCGGCTTACAAGATTACAAGACCTAAACAACCCTGGCTCACGGATGATATACGATTTCTACAGAAGCTGTGGAAGGAAGCCAAGACTAAATTTAGATGAACGGGGTTGATGGGATATTGGAATTATTTAAAGTTTCTGAGAAATTGTACCACGTTAACTATGAAGAATAAAAAAGGTGCTTATTTTAATAATAATAATAATAATAATATTTATTGATTTCAGAAAAACAGAGAACTACATATGCAGTATAGATGTGTTGATGAAATCTCGTCAAAACATAGCTACACTAAATCAAAAATACAAAAAATATATTATATAATATTTTTATACATATATATATATATATATATATATATATATATATATATAATATTTTAATTATGTAATAGTTTTCAAAAGAATTTGAAAACAGGAATTAGTTTCATTGATTTAACAGCTGCTTATGATACAGTTTGGTTAGATGGATTATTTTTAAAATTATATAATGTGTTGCCTAATGGTAATTTAATTAAACTTATGGAAAATATGTTTACAAATCGTAAATTTAGAGCTTTTATCAATGGAGAAAGTAGTAAATTTAAAATCTTATATAATCGTTTACCTCAAGGATCGGTATTATCCCCTCTTCTCTTTAATCTATATACAAGTGATTTACCAGATACGACTTCTAGAAAATTCATTTACGCTGATGACATGGCAATTGCTTATCAACACAATAATTTCAATCAAATTGAAGTTAATTTAAACGAAGATCTATTGATTCTGAGTGATTATTTTAGAAAATGGGGTTTATGCCCTAACCCATCCAAGTCAGAAGTTTCTTGTTTCCATCTTAAGAAACACGAAAAACATAAAAAACTTGTAGTAACTTTTAATGGTACCGTTCTAAGACATAATTTTAATCCAACATACCTAGGAGTAACTCTGGATACATCGTTAATATATAAACAACATATTGATAAATTGCGTATGAAGATTAAAACAAGAAATAATATCTTACAGAAGTTGGCTGGTTCAAATTGGGGAGCTCATGCAGACATTTTACGTACGCCCGCTCTTGCATTGGTGTACTCTGCTGCTGAATATTGTAGTGCAGTTTGGATGAATAGCGTACATGTTGGTAAAGTAGATATTTAGTTAAATTGTACACTTCGAATTATTACGGGCACAGTAAAATCTACTCCACTTCCTTGGCTCAACGTCCTGGCTAACATTTATCCTCATCGTTTAAGAAGAAAATTGGCGTCAAAACGGTGTTGGGATAAATATCAAAATTTTCCTAATTTATATTTAATTACTCAAGATCTTCAGAACTTACCATCTTATAGATTGAAATCACGTAGTCCAATTTGGAAGGAAGATTTTCTAAATCAACCATTTCCGATTAATGACCTCTGGAAATCTATTTGGTTAGAATGTGAAGTGTTTAATAAACAATTAATAGATAATCCTTTGATTTAAGTTCCTGGCTTTACACAACCAAGAAAAATTTGGTGTAAGTTGAATCGTCTTAGGACGGGTTATGGAAGGTGCAATAATATGTTATTCAAGTGGTATGTGATTGCGAGTCCAGCGTGTGATTGCAGAGCTGAGATTGAAACAGTTAAACATATTGTTGAAGAATGTCCTCTAGCTAAGTTTGAATTTGGATACACAGATCTACATAATTTAACTCCAGAGGCTGTTGCTTGGGTCTTAACAACTAAAGACCTTTAGTTTTGTGGCACTGTGATGCAGGTTTTTTTCTACATCCTAGACCAAATGGTGCAGTGTTTTAAAGGGTCCCTGCAGTTATGGTCCTTTTAAATTTATTTCTACTTTTGTTATATAATTTATATATGTTTCTTGTTTTGTACCTGTCATGTAGTTTCATACGAATATATAATGTATTTCAGCATAAGACCAATATAAGCAGTTATAGTCAGAGTTACGGCTTCTTAATATCACTAAACGCAAAACAAAGAAAGAGTTCCCCATAAAATAAGAAATCCTGCTATAAAAAACAACTTTTTTATTAAGAGCTTCCCTCAAGGAATTGTAGACGCTTCCACTACAATTGAGGCTTACAAAAGATTTAGATATATCTGACAATGTCTATTTTTCCTCTAAGCCAATTTAACAGATATCAACTTCAAAATATAATCAAAAAAACATTCGAAGTAAGGCTGTTGGTACAGACGATGTAAATTATTAATGTTCAATTATGCGTTACCTTATAGACTACCATGTATCATCCAATAATTAGTAGCTATCTTGTTGACGGTGCTTTTTCGGATGTTTAGAAAAAAGCCATAATTCAAGCCCTACCGAAGCTAGAAAAAATATGCATTTCTAAATTAGTGAATATCTTGGTGCGTATTTCAATCTACGTTTGTGCAGTTCCGATTTCACTACCAGTTTGTTGAAGGTGTCAGATGACATTTGTGCTGGAGGTAGGCGCATGTGCACATTGACGGTTTCATTGGATTTTAGCAACGCTTTTGATACAATTGATCATCGGCTCCTATCTCTCAGTTAAGATTATGTGCGTGTCTCTGAATGAATGTAAGTCTGAGTGCCTTGCGATGTGTAGAGATTTACCCAATGTTTAATATTAGATCCATTATTGTTTTCCATTTATACATCGTTTGTCCCTTAGGTGGTCAACAAACCTGATTTAATGTCACCGCACGAGAGTTTTTCTTATTTGTTGTGAATTCTGTATGAATTGGTTTATTTTCATTAGCCTTTATTCTCCAGTCTTCCAACAATTCTTAAATTGCTTTTAAGTGTCTTCTTAAATGTGTTGAAGCCGCATCTGGGTTACGACGGGAAGTTGAATCGTTTTGGTCACCGAAACGGCCGAAGTATGAAGTAAAGACGATGATTCAATACAACTACAAACTTCCATTCACCGGAAAAATTTCAGAATAATAGAATTAAACTAATTAATTAATATTTCAATATACAGTATTTCGATGCTCACCATTGGTATATTGGTTATTAGAAAAGATAGAGCAACCGTTAAATGGGGAATGTTTTGCAGAATTCAATGCTCGCAAAAAATCTCATTTCAATTTCATTCGGACTTTCTACAATTTTGAGATATTTTGAAAAAAACCAATATTTACCTATTTGATTTTCCTCAATAGCTCAATAACGCCTAATGCGATCGCTTTTAAACTGTAACATTGTTGAGACACTTTTTTAAGACAAATCTTTTGGTGTTAACAGTAACCCCTGATTTTCATTTGTTTCTAAGTTCTTTTGTTTTTCTTATGGCGGCCATATTGGATTTTTAATTAGATAGTCCTTAAAAATAGATTTTAAATAATGTACGACATACCTAATAAATCTTTATTTATACTAGAGATATGAACATTTAAGTAAAATTTCACACTAATACGAAATTAAGTTGGCTATGAAATTCAATGTTAGTGTAAAACAGAAGATAAGAAACCTCTGTGATTATTGACATGTAAAAATGCAGTGCAACTGGTGGGAGATTTAGAACTTTGTTTAGTAATTATTGATAAGGATTGACAATGGCACATACATTTTCAAATGACGTAAAGGTTGATATTGTAACGTTTTCGGGTTCCAAATAAACAACTCGTGCAATTTATTTATTTAAAACAGTCTGTATATTCATATACGTAAAATTAATTACAATATAAAAAAAAAACTAACGTATCACACTTAAAACTACTATAAATGAATTAACACATGTATTTATTTGCTAATACTATTTATATGACACGGTAATATTTATGTCACTTCTATTTATATAACTCTCAAATATTTATGTCTTTTCTTCGGCTACCACTTAAAGAACTATTTATTTATTTCTTACATTTATTTCTACTTTCGTCTGTTCGGCGCGTCGACTACTTAAGGAAGTTCTTATTCCGGAATTATTCCTCCATCGGTGATCCAGCCGCCTTATATACACATACGAAACATCTGGAAGTATTCACGTAGACTCCATCTTCCTCTCGATGTTTGTAGAACATTCCACAGACATTCTGTCTCGATGCAGTACATATATAAAATGGATGATTTATTGGTTTATAATGTTTACCAGTCGCGTTGAGATGATTTACAACCTCTTTTTATTGTCGCTCGGAAGTCTGCCTTTCTTTTGTCGTCGCCCGGATGTCTACTGGTAAGGTCTGCAGAATGTCACTGACCTCTCCTCTTAACGACACAATCAGAGCAGTAGCTTTCTCCGGGGACGTCGACCCATTTGCTCCTGCAACGGCTTCGAATTGTTTCCGGTACGTCATCCATGACGTCTTCCCATCGAAGGTGGGAGGTTATACCTTTGCCTTTGCTGTTCGGGAGATCTCCAGGCTTCCGCTTGAGGCGTCATGGGGACCGCAGTCGTTCATCGCTGGCAACTGAAGCTGAACCCCAAACTCGTCCCCCATTCCGAACACGCGCTCCTCAACTTTCTGTTCTACGGCTTCGATGGCCCCAGAAAATTCCTATCTCCTATTCGATGAATTCTTCAGAATGTCTTCTTCAAATTGTTTTGAATTATTTGCCATTACATCTTTTAGAGTCTCGAATTGTTTTACAGTTTCATCTTTGCGAGTCTTGAATTGTTTTGCAACATCTTTTAGAGTCTTCATATTAGTCTCGATTTGTTTTGAATAATTTGCAATTTCATCTTTTAAAGTTTTTGAATTATTTGCAATTTCATCTTTTAGAGTCTCCAAAATTAAGCTTAAATCAGCCTGTACTTGAAACAAATATTTCTCGGGATCCTCACCTTCATTTATTAAAAGGTCACGAAGCCGATCCTGGAGAATTGTTTTTTTCCAGACGTATCTGCGTCCCTTTCCTCCAATTCTGCCCTTAACTCGGAGACCTTTAGTTCTTCCAAACGTTTGGTAGCCATTTATTTATTTATTTATTTATTTATTTGCACTTATATTATTTATCCCACACTGACACCAATTGTAACGTTTTCGGGTTCCAAATAAACAACTCGTGCAATTTATTTATTTAAAACAGTCTGTATATTCATACACGTAAAATTAATTGCAATATAAAAAATAAAACTAACGTATCACACTTAAAACTACTATAAATGAATTAACACATGTATTTATTTGCTACTACTATTTATATGACACGGTAATATTTATGTCACTTCTATTTATATAACTCTCTAATATTTATGTCTTTTCTTCGGCTACCACTTAAAGAACTATTTATTTATTTCTTATATTTATTTCTACTTTGGTCTGTTCGGCGCGTCGACTACTTAAGGAAGTTCTTATTCCGGAATTATTCCTCCATCGGTGACCCAGCCGCCTTATATAGACATACGAAACATCTGGAAGTATTCGCGTAGACTCCATCTTCCTCTCGATGTTTATAGAACATTCCACAGACATTCTGTCTCGATGCAGTACATATATAAAATGGATGATTTATTGGTTTATGATGTTTACCAGTCGCGTCGAGATGATTTACAACCTCTTTTTATTGTCGCTCGGAAGTCTGCCTTTCTTTTGTCGGCGCCCGGATGTCTACTGGTTTCGTTACAATATGTTGGAAATTTATTTCAAAGTAAATAGAAACTCTGAAAATGTTTGCACATATTACGCTCAGCGTTTTCCGGAAAGACCACAACCACACAGGAGAATTTTTAGCAGAATAATCAGAAAATTAGTGAACTATGAAAGCTTCGAACAAGAAAGATCTAACTATCAAGTTAACAACGCTGATAGACGTCAAAATAATACTTTACAAAATGTTATGAACAATCCAAGCACATCAGTACGTCGACTGGCTCGAGAAACTGGAATTACAAAACCTAGTGTTTATAGAGCGTTGAAAAAAAACAAAATACCACATATACAAAACAACAATTGTACAAGGTTTAAGCGATAATGACTATCAGCGAGGATTACAATTTAGCAGCTGGTATTTACAAAAACGTGAAGATGATACTGATTTTCCTAGGAAAATAAAGATAAAACAAAGATGTCAATAATGACAGAGCTTATTTATCATCTGTTTTACACTAACATTTAATTTCGTATTAGAGTGAAATTTTATTTAAATATTATCTCTCGTATAAATAAAGATTTATTAGGCATGTTGTACATTATTGAAAAGCTATTTTTAAGGACTATCTTAGTAATTAAAAATCCAATATGGCCGCCATAAGAAAAACAAAAAATAGCGCTAAGAACTTGGAAACAAATGAAAACTGGTGTTACTGTTAACATCCAAAAGTTTATCTTAAAAAAGTGTCTCAATAATGTTAGAGTTTAAAAGCAAAAGACCGAATGAATTTGAAATGAGATTTGTTGCGAGCATTGAATTCAGCAAAACATTCCCCATTTAAACCTTGCTATATCTCTTCTAATAACCGATATACCATATGGTGAGCATCGAAATGAGGACAGACTGTATACCGTGCCTTCAAATACTTTCCTCATTAGAGATGGCCATGCTTTTTTTTAATGGTTGGTGACAGTGCACGTAATCAGGCACACGCGTATAATTTTGATAGTTTGGTTATGTCGCGATAATAAAAATAAGCGCCTATAATTTGAACTTAAGTATGACAACTGTCAGAATTTGAAGTTTTCAAAAGATTAGCATGTACACCAACATTGATTACTTAAAAAACTTAAAAAACGGCTTACTCTAATGAGGAAACTATTTGAAGGCACGATATAGCTTCCGCTTGTAAAATACTATTACATGAAAGCCAGTTATAAATTAAATATTATAAACAAATTTATTAAATATTACTTTTCTATAGCCATATTTTATTTAGCACTTGGCGGTATTGTTTTGATGAAAATTATAACAAACGTCAAAGTTGATTATGATAAATGTCAAAAAGTGGTGTATATGATAGTCCTGAAATGGAATATGTAGGTTATATTTTAATTTACTGGCACATGTCTGTCGCCAAAGCGATTCATCCATATCATCGGCAAAAGTAGCAAAAGTTGTCAATTTAAAATGTTATAGCTGTATATCTTTATATACAGAGTGGGGAAGAAATATGGATACAGCTAAATATTTTGCAAACGGTTTATTGAAACTCGCTGAAAATTGGCACACTGTCAAAAGGATTTAAACTCCATCATTTAAGATTTTCTTCAGTTTTACACCGTCATTTGTTTTCGAGATGCTTGATGGTTTTTTAAAATTACACGGCGGGTCAAATGTAACACTTTTGAAAAGAGTATTCTTTTACTTTCTTATACGTAGTATAAGGAAGTATTGTGATGATGAAAATTTTCGACCTCGAGATTTTTGCAGATGTCCACGTTTTGAGGTCCCCTGATACCAAAAAAGTGGTTTTTAAAAAATGTCTGTGTGTCTCTGTGTGTGTGTGTGTGTCTGTGTGTCTGTCTCTGTGTGTGTGACCACGATAGCGGTCAAACCGCTGTAGATATCAATTCCAAATTTTGTATTTACGAATATAATCTCCCTCTTGAGAACTGATTAGATTTTGAGCAAAATCGGCAGACCGGAAGTAGTAGTTTACTTCAGTGAAAAAATCGAATTTTGCAAATATTTCGTCAATTACTAAGTTTAAACAAATTTATAAAGAATTGAAATGTACTCAAAATTAAATTTGAGAAAAATTGTTTTAATAAAGTTTTTCGAAATTCCTACCGGAAGTAGGTCTTTTACTCTTATCGAAAATCAGTTTTTTGCGAATATCTCGCAAGTCATGCTTTCTAGGCAGGTACATTACGAGTATAAAAGTATTTAGAACATACTTTTAAATATCTTTTGTATAAAAGAAATTTCCAAATTCAGACCGGAAGTACTACTTTTACTCTTATCGAATAGCGATTTTTTGCAAATATGTCGTAAATTATGCATTCTATATATATTTATGAAGAGTACAAAAGTATTTAGAGTTGGATTTGGAATATTTTTTGTATAAATGAAATTTTAAAATTCGGACCGGAAGTAACACTTTCATACGTATAAGAAAGTCGTGTGGTGCCCACACCTCATTTTTTTCTATTCAGTGATATAACAGATTCTGATGCCTGTCTTAATCTGCATAAAAACAGAAATATTTTTTTACAAATTCAATTTTGGAGAAAAGTAAAACCAAGGTAGCTTTTGAAATGGTGTTTTCAATCTGTTGTTAACTGTTTGATGGGGTTATCAAACAGTTAACAGTTAACAGTTAACTGTTTGATAACCTCACTTCGACCGAAAATAACGCATTTTATTAAAATTGAAGTCATGCAAGTTAAGAACAATGAAAAAATGTTTAAATTGTATGAATATTTTATATTACAAAAGATGCTAAAAATGTTGTCCTTTACAGGAATGAATGCAAAATTCTGCAAAGAATCAATCAAAGCATGAAAAGAAATCATGGCACTTCATTTCCTATACTTTCATGCAAATCTGCGATATTTAATGATCTGTTTAAATAAACTCGATTTTTTAAATGACTTCCCGGGAAAATAATGCAATTAGGTCAAGTTAGGTGACCTAGCTGGTCATTCAGTAGTTCCCCTCTACTATATGGTTTCTGCTGATATATTTCGGTTATTGTACTTTGGTAAGACTTCTCTGAGCCCTGGAACAATATTATGTCGTAAAAGTTGTAAGTATCTTTCAGAAGTTGAACTACCATTAATGAAAAAAGGACCAATATTTCGGAATATGTTTCCACACCAAAGTTTAATTTTTTGGGGATACTTCGTAGAACTTCCTCCATCCAGTGCAGATTTCTGTCAGACCAATACCTACAGTTATGGCGGTTAACATTCCCGTTTAAACAATAAGTTGGTTCATCAGAGAAGAAAAGCAATTGATGAAGTTACCACCTTGATTTATTTTATTCATCATTGTTTGGCAAAATTCGATTCTGCGGTCAAAATCATATGCACTCAGTTCTTATAACAAGTGGATTTTGTATAGGGATGATATTTTTCGCGTTTCATTATATTGTGTATAGATCTTCTATTCATATTATGATTTAGAACCAATTGGTGTAGAGAAATTTTTCGATTTTCTTCCACATCTAATATGACATTCAACGAATTTTCTTCGTTTGTAAGAGATTTTGGTCGTCCGGGTTTTATACGATTTTTGGTGCTTCCAGTTTCATTAAGTCTTCTTAAAGTGTTTGATACCGCTGTTCTGGAGATCGACTGCGAATTCGGATGTATTTCATTAAAAAGTGTTACGACCATCATCAGGATTTCTATACGCTCCCTTTCACTTAAATGTACCATTTTTAAACTAATTATTTCACATACGCTTATTTTTGTATAATATGCAAATGACAGAAGGCTGATGGCAGAGTTTTCAAAGTTAACTTAGTTTTACTTTTCTTCAAAATTGAATCCGTAAAAAAAATACTTCCGTTTCTTTTTTGGAAATATAAGCAGGCATGTGTTACATCACTAAATAGATAAAAGAACGCTCTTTCCAAAAATGTTACATTTGACACACCGTGCTATTAAAGAAAACACCAAGTGACAGTGTAAATCTCAAGAAAATCTCAAACGATAGAGTCACAATCCTTCTAACAGTGTGGCAAATTTCAGCGAGTTCCAAAATACTGTTTTCAAAATTTTCATCTGTATCCATACTTTTTCCCTGCCCCTCCTTGTATATATGTTATATATGTGTGCGTTTGTAACTTGTGAACGAATTGACCGGTTGAGATCATATTCACACAATATAGTTTTTCTGTCGAGACGATGGTTCATAGCTATGCTCTAGTATCCGAGACGTGACACTGTAGTTATGTTATTAACAAATTCTCTATTTCTGGACCGAAGTACTAATATTCATAATATAGGTTGATTTATTGCCAAAAACGAAGATCCCAAAATCTTAGCGCGATAGATGACGTTACAGCAAGTTATTGACAAATTTTATATTTATAAACCGAAATGTTCACACTATATTCGCGTGGTCAACAATATTGTCTTAGTATATGCTGCCGTCCGATAAATGGCGCTATTTTCTAGAATTCTTATGACGCCACCTATTGGAAAGGGCAGAACAACTTCTGCCAGCCCAGCTAGTATTAAATATAAAGTTGGACCGAGGACACTACCTTGTGGTACTCCGTACATTATGGGATGTAATTGAGATATTCACCAAAATAGTATCTACTGGTTATGTATGATTTCAAAACATTGTATATCTGGTAGCGAATGCTTTTGTAGTTTATAACTGTCTCTCGTGATAATCTTTATCAAGTACCTGTGTACAATGTAAAAATTTAAGTCAGCAGTATCTATTTCTATCCAGCTTCTAGTTTACTTGATTGATCACACTGTTAACTTGTTCTATATTTCAGCCTTCCAGGTTTGGAAATGAGAATTTTGTTTGCAGTTTTCTATAGACATGGAAATTATCCGATTCTCATTATTGCGTTAAATCTATGAGTGATCGCTTTGAAAGCTTTTTATGGCAATTCTTATAATATCTTCCTTGTAATTATATCAAACCCGGGTGTTGTCCTTTGATTGATTTTGTTATTTATAGCTTCTTTAAATTATTTTTGAATGATGTTTTTATAGGTAGTGTCATCTGGCGCGTATCGATGTAAAGACTTTAAGCATTGAATAAAAGAAAGTAAATGTATTTGCATCGAAAGTTATTTTAAATAAATAGTGTTAATATGATTAAGAATATTGCTTTGAAAATAATATTTAAAATTCATATATAAAAACTACTAAAACTTAAAAAAATATATAATCCTGAACACATCACTATGATTTTAAATTAAATGTTCAAAATGAGCACGCTCAACCTCCAGGCATTAGAACCACCGATTGCAAAACAGTGATGTAATTATCCTACTCATGAAATTTGGCGTTTTGTTTTAGCAAATGAGGAAAATTTAAAAAAAAACACCCTCCAATTAAGGAGTCACTTGACCCCCTTTTTTTTCATTTCTTTGCTAATGCAGTTTTGTTTAATTGTGCTGATGTTAAGTGAAATTGAATTTCAACAATTACAAAACGTACTAAATAAAGCAATGCGTATTATTTTAGGATGCACTGGAAATAATACACACCAATAAATATCATTTTTAATACAGGGTGAGTTGTTTTTCATTATTTGTATGGGGATCTCGAAAACCATAAGAGATACGCATTAGGTTAAATGGAGAAAGATTTGCATCTTTATAAGCCTCATCCAGATACGTTTTTGCCAATTTAAGAAAATGCATGGTTTACTAGATATTTGCAAAAAATGGAAATTCTCCAAAACCTTTTAAGTGCTTATAACTCTTCTATTCTTAAAGGTAGAAAAAAAAAATTTCAATATTGTTTTTAAGAAATTCAATTTCAAACAACGACATCTTCTTAAATTTTTAATTTAGCTTAGCATTTTTGAGTTAGTGATTTAGTTGCTTTACAAAGTTAGTTATGGTGTACACAAATCTTGAGAAACTTGATATGATTGAATGTTAAATTATTTGTAACAAAAATAGTAAAGAAGCCGCCGAACGCTATTTTTTTATTGTATTTTGATCGCCCTCAACCATCGTTAGACACCTTCAAAAATTTATACAATAATTTAAAAGAGTATGGAAGTTTTGTTAAACCTAGATATAAGGCGCTGCTACCTCACAACGCACAGTAGTGAGAATTTTATCAAAACATAAGTACCGTCCTTATAAAAAATTAGTTGGTCAATCTCTACACCCTGGAGACGATTAAATTTTTATGCTTGGTTCGTAAATATGTGCCATGAAAACAATAACTTTCCTATGCAGATCTTATGGACCGACGAAACACGTTCTACAAACTGCGGCATGTTCAATCGCTATAATGAACACCTGTGGGCGCAAATAAATCCTCACCGTTTAGAAGAAAGGCGACCCCAAATTAGGTTTGGCTTCAATTTATGGTGTGGTGTTATTGGTTCGCAACTTGTTGGGTCATTTATTTTTAATGAAACTTTAACCGGAAATCGATATTTGCAATTTCTTAGGGAAGATTTCGACAATATCCTAGATGAATTAAATTTACAGACACGTACAAATTTCCGGTGGTTTCAACACGACGGTGCCCCGCCTCACTATCAAGCACAGGTCAAAAGATATTTAGATGAATTATTTCCAAACTCGTGGATCGGCAGAAATGGTCCTGTTTTATGGCCTGCACGTTCCCCAGATCTATCACCGTTAGATTTCTTCGTCTTTGGAGCAATAAAAGGTCTCGTATATGTGCGATCATATGCAACCCAAGAGGAGCTATTGGAAGCTGTTATTAATGTATTTGATAGCTTAGATGGGCGCAAAATTAGGAGAGCTATTAACTCAGTGTTGAAAAGGTGTCGTAGGTGCGTCGATAAAAATGGTGGGCATTTCGAACACTTAATGTAAATTTAGCATGTTACGTGTTCTTAATAATTAATTCGTCTAGTGTTTTCATTGTTTCTTGTATTACATTGTATATTACAGTCCAAATCAATTGATTTTCCGCTGTATTCATAAGTAATTCCGATATCGTCAATAGAAGGTTCGGTTGTCAACATGACATTTCTAATCTCCAAATGAATGTTCTATTACTCAAAGAAAGTCCACTATGATCAAAAGAAAATTTGGTTTACCTAAATACATAAGAAAATGGATTTGTTGAATAACACTTTATTTTCCATATGTTTTAGATAACAGATACATAAATAATAAAAATAAATGTTCTACCAAATAACAAGATTAATCTATTTTTTTTTGTAGCTGACAGCAACCGTCCTTTCTTTTGATCATAGCGGACTTTCTTTTCAATAATAGAACTTTCATTTGGAGATTAGAAATGTCATGTTGACAACCGAACTTTCTATTGACGATATCGGAATTACTTATGAATACAGCGGAAAATGAATTGATTTGGACTGTATAAGTTTCTTTTCTTTTCCATGGCAAAACAGGATTTTTGTTAAACATAATAATAGTGTATTGTGCAGTTATTTATTGCAAAAAGTGCTACAACCCTTACATCATTGCAAGCAGAAAAAATGCACTACTAGAATGTATCATAGACAACTATAGTTTCCATTTAAAAAAGATAGACTTTGCTTGCTAACTCAAAAATGCTAAGCAAAATTAAAAAATTAAGAAGTTCTCGTTGTTTGAAATTGAATTTCTTAAAAACAATATTCAAAAAGTGTTTTTCTAACTTTAAGAAGAGAAGTGTTATAGCACTGAGAAGCTTTTGGAGAATTTCTATTTTTTGCAAATATCTAGTAAACCATGCATTTTCTTAAATTGACAAAAACGTATCTGGATGAGGCTTATAAAGATGCAAATCTTTCTGCATTTAACCTAATGCGTATCTCTTATGGTTTTCGAGAGCCCCATACAAATAATGAAAAAAAAAAACCCTGTATATTAAAAATTATAAACGTCACTATTGAATAATGATATTTACAAATACGTAAAGAGAAACAGGCAATACGCCAACTTATTTTAGTAATAGACTATTTCATGTAGATGCAGTTCATAATTATTATACAAAGAATAAAATGATCTTCATAAAACCTTATAACAAGAAACAAATAAGTAAAAGTGTTTTTGTTGCTGGTTATAAATTATTAATTAAAACATTTAAGCAATTGATCCGTAGGTATATTATAGAAAAATATTAATTACTATTTTTTATATTTAAGAGTAATTTCTAAATAACGATTACTTAATAAAGTAAGCGTAAAACCATACAGTGCAAACCAACCGTGTTAGAATGCACTGTTCGTGAATTAAAGGCTAATAATACACATTGCCAAATTCCTTTTTTTTTGACAAAACTGAGACCTGTTGCTCCAGAAAGCGGACGAGGAAATAAATCATTGAAAGCGCTTTGACATACGACTCCAGCAACACATAAAAATTTACTATATGCTCTACGCTGTTTTATAAGTATCTTAAGAATAACACCAATGCAACATTCTAAAAATGCAAGCTTACATTTTGTCCTTTGTTCCTGAATTTTCACTTCACTACTCTTGATATTTCTTTGTTTATATAAACATAATTAAATTGGTCCAGTTCACTTTTATTAATTAATATTTCAAGAACTATTTCATAAACGTAAATTATTAAGAAGTTCTCTGTATCTATCTTACTATCAATGTATTTCTTAAACGTGGGAAAACTCTCTTCAGGAATGCATTAACTTAAATATAGAAACTGCAATCAGTTTGCGAGTTTTACGTACTTTCCGCGATGAGATACACGATGTGGCATCCTATCCGCGCCTGTTCATACACGGTACTGAATGGATCTCCATCCTTTGGATGCTGAGGTTCGTGATATCATACGCAGATGCGGCGAATTTTCTTATTCGCTTTTCCATTTCGTTTTATAATCAAACTTTTGCACACTAACACGTCCCAATGGCCATATTCGCATTTCGTCCGGTCAAACGAGCCTATACAATTCCTCAATGATCATTATGCTTATTTACAATTTGTTCAACGTCAAGACAAAACGATGCGTGATTCATGATTTTCCGAAGATGGGGAAAAAATAGATGTTACTTTCCATGGATTGTGAATAGTGAATGTTTTCGATTTCAAACGTGTTTTTCATTTTAAAATTGTTTCTATTTACCAGATATTGATGAGTTGTTGTGTAATTATCATTAAATTACAAAGTTTGATATATAGGAAAATTTTGCATTTTCAGTTTAATAAAAATGTAAATGAATTCACACTGTTTTGTTATTATATTAGTTTTAAACCAGTTTGATTAAAGCAAAATACTGACAATAAAATTAATGGTATTAAAGTTAATATTAGAAATTAAATTTGGAATAATATATTTAATGAAAGGTGACATTGGCTGTTTATTACTTTTTTTTACTTTCAGAAGTAATAATAAAAATAAAATACTGATTTTAAAGTTTCAAAATATTAATTATACTATACCACTACAACTACGTTGTAGTGGGTTAAATCAAGTGTTTTATTTTTATTATTATTTGTCATAGAGTTTCAACAAGTGTGTCCCTCTTCAATTAACTTTCAGAAGTACTTAAAAGTGAATTTTAGAACAGATTTATAAGAAATGTGTTTCAAAGTTTTTATCGGAGGTAGGACTTCCAGCGTTTAGTTTGTGCTCTTTACGGAAATAGTTTCAGTGTCACTCCATTTTTAAGTTGATAGTAAATTTGAATTTACAGTAAATTTTGGGCGTACGCTGTTGGCAGTATTGTTTTGAAATAACGAGTTGGCAGAGATTGCCAGGACGGTTCTTTTTGGTGGTGGTGGTGTTCAAAGTGAACCCATATGTCAGATATTAGAAAGTGGTTGAGTCTGTACATATTAAATGCATGCGGGGATACATTTATATTGAAAAAATGCATATTAGAGGCATAACAAATTTTAAACCGTAACAGTGTGGTACGGTTCCAGGGTGCGGCAACGGAGATGTATGGGATATTTATTATACATTATACAAAAAAAGCTCTGAGGTTGATATGTAACTTGAAGAATAATTCAAGTTGTAGAAATCAATTCAAGAAAGAAACTATACTAACACTGCCTTCACTGTTTATCTATGCCATCACCACAAATGACCATAAGGAAAAAGCAGCGTTTCCTATAGAAAGAGTTTATCATCAATACCCTACACGCATACGAAATGAAATCAGAGCAGTATACCACAATTTAACATGTTCATAGATATCTATAAATTATTGGGAAAGTACTCTGAACAGCAAGATGTAAGGCGAACTAAAGAAATATTTTTTTGTTTTATTCTTTTACTTAGTTTGAGTTTAAATTGTATTTTTATATTGTCAAATACGTTTTGATAAAGTCTAGGGTGATTTACTAACTTGTGATTGCGTTCTTAATTTGCACACAGTTATAATATATCATTTGAAGCTATAGATATGTCTTATGACTTTTCTATTTTAACCTATGAAATATGTCACCTTGGTAACAAACATTAATATATTTATTAAAGCAAGTTTTTTATGTATATTTAATTATGAGATACCAATTTCTTAAGTTTCTATTGTCAATGTAAATTTTCACATATAACTCTTTTTTAATAGAAGATCGATGAAGAACCACCCGCAAAGCTAACAGGAGCTAGTGAAGAGAGGCTTACTAGCTACTTTTATCAGTAGAGAAGCTATAGTATTTTACTCTTATTGTAGAATACCTTATGTATTAAGTACTTTCAAAATTCGGATAGAACATAATATTTTAACTCTCAGTGAATAGCATTCCTCTTGCAAATATATTTGACGAATGCTATGCTTGTCTCGTAGCATGATCTCTCTTCTGGAAGTGTTGGTTTTCATGACTTGTCTTTTGTGGCGGAGAGGTACTATACTTCAGTCACATCAATAGCTTAATAATAAAGGAGTGCCAGTAAGTAGTGAAACATCATTGTAAATTAAAAAAATGAGGTGTGGCCACCACACGACTTTCTTATACGTATGAGCGTTTCAAATTATGAGATTTTAAGAATTCTTTTATACAGAAATTATTCAAAATCCTATTCTAAGTACTTCTATTCTCTTAATAAATCTCTATAGAATGCATACTTTGCAAGATATCAAAAAAGTCCTACTCAATAAGAGTAAAAGTGCTACTTCCGGTCCGAATTTTGAAATGTCATATATACGAAAATATTGCAAATCCAGTTCTAAATACTTTTGTACTCTTGATAAATATATATAGAATTCATAACTTACGACATATTTGCAAAAAATCGCTATTCGATAAGAGTAAACGTGGTACTTCCGGTCTGAATTTTGAAATTTTTTTTAGACAAAAGATATTGAAAATTATGTTCTAAATACTTTTATATCCGTAACGTACTTGTCTAAAAAGCATGACTTGCGAAATATTCGCAAAAAACTGATTTTCGATAAGAGTAAAGGACCTACTTCCGGTAGGACTTTCGAAAAACTTTTTAAATAAAATTATTCTCGATTTTAATTTTAAGTATATATGAATTCTTTATAAATTTGTTTAAACTTAGTAGTTGACGAAATATTGGCAAAATTCGATTTTTTCGCTGAAGTAAACTGCTACTTCTGGTCTACCGATTTTACTGAAAAACTAATCAGGTCTCAAGAAGGATATTATACCCGTAAATACAAAATTTGGAATTGATATCTACAGCGGTTTGACCGCTATCGTGGTCACACACAGACAGGCAGGCAGAGAGAGAGAGAGAGAGGGAGAGAGAGAGAGAGGGGGAGGGAGGGAGAGAGATTGCTTAAAAACCACTTTTTCGGTATCAGGGGACTTCAAAACGTGGACATCTCCAAAAAGAAAGTAAAAAACCTGTAATTGTTGGTAATCTTTTATGGAAAGCATGGCTTTACCTTACAATATATATTTTCTTTATTTATATATACTATTATCATTATGATATTTAAATGAATTAAAAATTATCTTTTGTTGTTAAATAGGTACCTTAAAACATTCCAAATGGTTTCTAGTGGACTAAAGTATTCCTAGAATTGACAAAATCACAATTGAGAAAGTAAAGCAATACATAAATACACGATATAATTCACGTATTGAAAAAAGTAAAACCATGTTAATGTCCCCAAAGAAAAAAAAAACGAATAAAGTTAAAATCGAAGGACCAGACCTAGATTAGGTCACAATTTTAAATAGCGAGACTATATAACACCCTGAAAACAACAATTTTTGGTAAGAAAGAGGTACCACACGAAATAAAAACACAAGTATAATGTTACACCTTTTTTTGTATCATATATCTTGTATATTATAACCCGTGTTTTAGGACTTTCTAATTTTGGTATATTTCTTTCCGAATGTGTTCTATTGTTTCTTTTAATGAGGGTCGAAATAAAGATTTCCTTTTCCTCTTCGTCTTCAGTTAAACCCGGGTGCTTATGAAGTGTAGGAATTGATTAATAAAACATGTGTTTAATTAATTAATTCGTGTGATGTGTGTGTGCGCTGTGTGTTGTGATTGTGTTTATGGTCTGTTAAAAAAGAGTTGTGTGATGTTGTGTGTCTGTTTAATAAAGTCTGTTATCTGTTGTTGTGTTGCGTTTGTCGATTGTAGTGTAATGAGCATTCGTCCTAGGATAAGTGCTAGTTCGTCGGTTTTGTCTGTGTGTTTCGTATTGTCTGTATTGTTGCGTTTAACAGTCCAGGGATTTTGTTTGGGAATAGGAGCGTCTATGTAGGTAGTGTTCGGTTTATAGTTGGGATTTTTAGGACATGTTCTCCAGATGGATAGATGTTCACCATTACAGTTCGCACATTTAGGAGGTGTCGTTCTAGGTTTGGGACACAGGTGTGTCGAATGTCCGTCTCCGCATTTCATGCACTTGTAGTCGATGTTGCAGTTTCGTTGAGTATAATATGTCCGTACAGTTGGCACTTGTGGCATTGTATGATAGTCGTTCTTTTACGTAGTGGTTCTACAGTCACTGCGAGTCCGCAAACTTCGTGTATGTCGTAGATGGATTTGTACTGTCTCGTAAGTTCAATTAGGATAAGAGGAATAGGATGTCTGTTTTTATCGTGCATTCGTGTCAGTTTAAGTGTAGGATAACCTTGGTCTGTGAGATCGTCTTGAATGTCTGTGTCTGTTAGATATGTAGCTACTCCGCGAATGCGGTTTTTCGCTTCGTAATTGAAATGTGTAGAATTGTATGTTGTGCTGTTTGAGTGATGTGTGTAGGTTTTTGTAGTCTGTTTCTGTTGTAGGTTCAATGTGTATGCCTGATTTTACTGTTTTGCTTTTTGTGACTGTGATTTTAAGTGTTTTAATAAGTTGTCGTACAAAGTTCCATTTGTCAGTGTCCGTAACTATGATTGGTGGTATTTTGTATGTTTTTTGTGTGTCGGTGTTTTGTGTTTTTGGTGTGTCTGTGTGTGTGTTTTGTGTAATGTTTGTTTTTTCACTCACCCCGGGTTTGTCGTTCCTGGATGTGGAGGGCTGTTGCTGTTCTTCTACCTCAATGTCTTCGTCCATTTTTGTTGTTGTGTCGGTGGTCTGGAGAACGTTATACGGGTTTTCAATTTGTACCGTCGTATCTTGCGTTTTCTTAGGTTTCTTAGGACGTCTGTGTTTCTTGGGCTTTTTAAACACTCCTTCGTCTTCGCTGGTCTCGAAGTTTTGGTGTAGGATATATCGTTTAACCTTTTCATGCTGAAAGTATTGCTGTTGTAGCGCGAGAAGTTCTTCTCTTGTCATCGTTTCCATTCTCTTTTCCAGCGCAAGCAAAGCCGGGTTTGCGGTGAAATCGTCGTAATTGTCGTCGCTGTGAGAGTAGTTGCCGGCCATTTCTTCCGGATTCGCCTTTCGTAAAATGATGTAAAAAATCGCTGCTAATCTGTACGTTCGCTGAGGCTGCTGACGATCAGAATGGTATATTTCTTTGAGCGACGCTGTACATATATCTGGAATTCCTCGCACGTAGTTACATAAGTACTAGAATTGCAGCATCTATCGTTGACTAGTTGGTACTGCATAAGTAAATAACTCTTTTATCGCTCAATGGAATTTATTTGTTCAGTTATTTTATGTGTTTTCTTGTTTTGATTGATTATCATTTATTTTGTCTAATAATTATTTTCGTATTATGTTTCCCCTCATCATTCAATTATTTATCGTCTAACAATTTGTGTTGTTTTGGAATTAAGTATGCGTCTGTCTTACCGACCGAGAACATTTTCGTTAGATACCGCGCACGCGGCTTTCTCTGTGTGGCCGTCCTCGGCACATTCATTTTCCCTCTCCGCACATCACCAAGTGAACGTTTTGGAAAGCGATCTGAGCCCTCCAGTCTATGCTACTGTCTAATTTTGGGCTTGACCATTTTTAATTTATAGTACCGTAACACACATCCGAAGGGTGGATACCTAAATGGTAGCATATTATTTTTCTGGAAAATTTTTAACCTCGACTGCGACTTAAAGCAGGATTTTTGTTTAAGATTGGAGTAGTGCGTAAGATCGGTAAGGTTTCTATACTTTTTAATTTTCCTTGTTGTGATTAATGCATTTGTTCTCGTGTAATTTTAGCTTTTTGTAATATACCACTTGATTCGTAAAAAAAAATTACGTGGATTGCTGAGTTTCCGGCAGCCATTGTGATCCGGCATTTATGCCCCGAATTCTAGAAGTACCGAATTGTTCGTTTATCGCCTGATGTACAGGAGTTTCTTGAGTGTTACCAGGAAATATTTTATTCCTCTCTGGGAAACGCAATTTGTGGAGTCCAATGTCCTGTGGGTGCTGCTGATACGCAATATAAGTTATGTATATCGTTGTTTCTTTTTTTCCTTGTTTTAAATTTATTTAACTGTTTGGATTATTTAATTTTCATTTGCACAAATGGCAATCTATCATGTAATTAAATTTTTTAAAATTTAATAGTGTTTTATACAGTTTCGTTAAGCTCTTGCTGCCCGATACGAACTGGTTCGACTTAGTTTTAGGCATTCGAATTAATTGTCAGCTACATACCCTCAGAATAGTGATCTAAATTTCAGTTTCAATTTAAATTTCTGTTTAAAAACCTTTTAAACCTACGGACAGCTCTTGACTGTCGTAGCGACTGAATTATCTTTGAAATACGAGGGTCATCAGATGAATGTTATTTAGTTGTATTGATCTTTTAATTGCTGAGACCCTCAGACGCCTGAATTTAAATTGTTTATTTTCCATAAGATGTTAGTTTAGTAATTAATCGAATCAGTCCTGATCACATACAGGTTGATTTATTTTTGTTATGCACATGTGAAGTGCGAGATATCTCGAGCTAATTGCAGAATTAGTTGTCATGTTTTTTTTAATTGAGATAAGTGCATAATTTTAAAACTATAACTTAGTATTATGTTCTTGAAACTTTTCATGTACAGGGTGTTCAAGCAGGACTCCTGACTCATGATATATTTAGTTACTTTTGGGCGTGCTCATGTTTAACTGTTCATTTTAAAATTATCTGAGCCTGTCAGCTTTTTTTTATATAGGTAATCATTAGTAATTTTTGGCAGACTGCCGAACCATACAATTAATCCATATTTTGTTTAATTAAATTTGTTATTGTTTGACTTTGTTGTTTGACTGTTCTTTACTATCTAGTGTACTTAGATTGTTCTTGCTTTCGGAATAAGTGACATTTTGGGTGGGGTTTATTTTAAGAAAGCTGGCGCCTATGTTACATCCATCTTCAGTATTCTGAACGACCTGTGACCTCCCCGATGAGTAGAGGCAGAACCCTTCTCCAATTTATCCACCGTACACTAGGAAAGTAAAGGAAATGCGCATTGAAGACATCGCACCAAAACTCTCCGAAACTTTCATAAATTTTATTGTGCGGGGCTACAGTTTTGTAACTCAGATAAACGGGCTCATTCTTTACTTCCGACTGGACAAATATATTTTGGTTACCGGCGGCGCCAATTGTTCCACCTTCTGCCAGGTCAATTATGGTTTAAGTTTTACGTAGAAAAAGGCAGAGGGCAGGTAACAATTCCAGAAAATGGTCAGACTATCCATAATATATGGCAGTGAATCCTAGACCTTAACAAAAGTAAAATAGTAGCTAATGAGATGAAATTTTGAGAAGAATAAAAGAAATCACAAGAAGGTATCTAGTAAGAAATTAGTCAGTTTTGGCCGAATTAATGACAAAACCCATAGGTTTGGTGATCAGAACTAAGCAATTCGTTTGGCTAGGTCACGTATGCTAGAAGACATAAGTAACAGTACACTTCGCGGAGATATAAGGTGGTATGGGCGTGTTTATTATGCATTAGTATATGGCGAACATGCCCATACCACTTTATATCTCCGCGAAGAGTACGGTTACTATTTTGTCTTGGTGTACATACGATGTATGAACATATATTAGCGAAATAATCTATGAAACCAGAGTATACGGAAAAAATAAGCTAGGACAACCACGAATAAAATGGGAGGCACAAGTACGGCAAGAGGCGGGAAAGCAATGGATTCATACGATTGGCGCTGGATAGAAATGATTGGAGAAAGAGGATACGAGAAAGAACTTCTTCTTCTTCTTCTTCTTTCTATTAGGATTTCTCCTGTTATGTAACCAATCCCTATAAACTGTCTCTCCATCTTTTCCTCGGTCTTCCTGTCCTTCTTCTTCCAAGTGGTCTGCTGTCTCTTGCTATTTTTGGCAATCTCTCGTTGCTCATTCTAGACACGTGGTCCTCCCAGTTTTGTCTTCGCTCTCTTGTCCATATATCAATCTCCGTTACCTGACATGTCTCTCTTATATTTTCATTTCTAACTCTGTCCCATCTGGTTTTTCTCGCTATTCTTCGCAGGACCTTCATCTCCGTCGTTTGCATTTGCCTTCTGGTTTTAGCCGTTTGTGACCTCACTTCGGCCCCATAGGTCAGTATGGGCCTCAATGCACTCTTGTATATTCTTGTTTTTGTATCAATTCTCAGGTACTTGTTGTTCCAGATTACGTCGCTCATGCATCCAGCGAGTCTATTCGTTTTCGCAACTTGTTCATTTGTTTCTTTGTCTATGTCACCCGAGCTTGTTATTACTGTGCCCAAGTATTTCACCTGCATCACCTGTTCTATTATGACGTTGTCTACGACTAACTTGCATCTAATTGGGGCTTTTGCAATCGTCAATACTTTAGTCTTTTCTGTGGAGATTTTCATGTTATATTTTTTGCATGTGTTATTGAATTGAAGTAACAGTCTCTGTAAATTGTCCTCATTCTCTGCTATCAATATAGCATCGTCTGCATAGCATAAAATAGTAATGTTATTTCTTCCCATCCTATATCCTCTCATGTTTTTCACAGATTCTATTATTTCGTCCATCATAAAATTGAACAGCATGGGGCTCAACGAGTCCCCCTGTCGTATTCCCTTTCCAACCGGTATCGCTTGTGATGTTTCTCCATTACATTTCACTCTTATGCAGCCGCCTGTATAGATGTCTTTTATCAGTTGTATTAAAGAAGTTGGAATCTTTCTCCTAGCGAGTATTTCTGTCATATCCGATAAGCGTATTCGGTCAAAAGCCTTTTGTAGATCTACCAGACACATAAATGCTGGTCTGTTAAATTCCAATGACTTTTCAACAACCTGACGTACCACGAATATGGCATCCATGCAAGATCTTCCTTTCCTAAAGCCCTGTTCTTCTTCTTGGTGTTCCGTTAGACTGCTTAGCTTGTCTGTGATTATTCTTGTAGTTAGTTTAAGTGTAGTATTAAGTAGAGTTATGCCTCTATAATTGTTCGGTTCTTTCTTGTCACCCTTCTTAAATATTGGTACCAGGATGGCCGTTTTCCATTCCTTTGGTATTTTCTTCTCTCTTAAAATTTTATTTAGCAAATTGTGCAGTTCGTTTCTTATCGGCTCTCCACCATATTTAAGCAGCTCGTTGTTAATGCCGTCTAGGCCTGTGGATTTTCTATTTCGTAGCTTTATTAATGATTCCTTGAGTTCCGTCGGGCTTATGTGCAGTGTCGCTCGGTTGCCATCTTCTAGTTCCATCTCTCCCTCTACTTCTCCATTTTCCTCCTCGTGTTCGTCTTGGAATAATTGGGCGAAATAACTTGTCCATTGTTGAGTGCTTATTTTGCTTGACTCTATAAATTCTCTAGTTTCTCTTTTTTGATTTCTGATTGTTTTCCATACTTGTCTTTGCAATCCGAAGAAGTCATATTCTAGCTCTTTTGAAAATTTTTCCCAATACTGCTGCTTTATTATTTTAATTTCCGAGTTGACTCTATTTCTTACCTCCTTGTATTCTTCCTGTGATTGCTCTGTTTGCCTACTGCGGTGCATAAGGTAAGCTCTCTTCTTTTCCTCTGCTAGGGCTCTGACTTCATCGCAAAACCAGGGGGTGCTTTTAACTTTACATTCGCTTCTATTTGTTATCGTTTCACGTGTCCCTATTGCTTCTTGCGCAGCACTCTTTATGTTTTTCTCAAGTTTTTTCCAGCTTTCATCCACATCATCGTCATGTGATATTTTATTTTGATCACACTTTATTGCTAATCTTTCTTCATACAGTTTTTTAGTACTTTCGTTATGTAATGATTCTATGTTAAATATGGTAGCGTATTTCGGTTGCACCTTCTTCTGTTTTTTCATTTTCATTCTTATTTTCCCCATTACCATTCTGTGATCGCTTCCTATTTCAGGTGATGTCAAACTTCTAACATCTAACACCTGAGAAGGGTGGATATTTCTATTCGTGATGATGTAATCAATGCTGCTCCTTAGACCTCTGGTGTTTTCCCATGTGTATTTGTGTTGGGGTTTGTGATTGAAAAAGGTATTGTTTATCCTCATTTCGTTGTTTGCGCAGAACATGATAAGTTGCTCCCCGTTCTCGTTTTTTATTTCCTCATTGAATCTTTGCATTATACCTGGGACGATCTCCCTGCCAACTCTTCCATTAAAATCTCCCATTATTATAATTTTTTCTTCTTTGTCAATTCTGTCTATTGTTGTTTGAAGGTCTTCAAAGAACGTTTCCTTCTCATGTGTGGGTTTGTTATTTTCCGGGGCATAGATTGATATTACGTTGACTTTTCCTGCTTCCGTTTGTAGCTTTGCCGCTATAATGCGTTCTGAGACATATCTCCATTCCTCTATGCTATTTTTGTAGTTATTGTGTATTACTAGTGCGACTCCTTCCTTGGCTCTCTTTCCTCTTTCCACTCCGCTGTAGAACATCACATATTCTTCATATTGCAATGTGCCTTTGCCTTTCTTCTTGGTTTCGGAGATTGCACATATATCTATTTTGTGTCTAGTAAGTTCCATCAGTATTTCCTGTTCTTTATTGTTCCATGATCTCACGTTCCATGTTGCCACTCTCAGACAGTTTGACTTTTTCCATAATCTCGTTTTCATTTTCCGTTTCCTCGCCATGTTCGTTATCAGGCAATCCGTCCCATTCCGAGGCTGTATATTGGTTCTGTGAGCGTTAATAGGTTTTTACTGTGGGTAGGTTGCTAACCTTGCCCGCAAACCCTCCTCCTTTGTCCGGGCTTGGGACCGGCAGAGGCAGTTACTGAGCTACTCAATCCACCCAGCACTTACCCCAGGCGGAGAAAGAAGTAAGAAAGTAAGAAGAGAGAAAGAACATGAGCCCTTAATATATAACTTGTATACAATATTTGTAATTATATCAGTTCTAAACCTAAAGGTAATTGGACATACTTGATTAAATACAATGAAAATAATTCAGGTATGTAGGCAATGTGTAGGCATGGATGAATACATATCTACACCAAATCGACATAGTTAACAGCAACGTATATATACGTGTTTCACAATGCATAGGGTTCATCAGCATGTGACGTATTGTCACGTTAGATTTTAAAAAAACTGACACCGCATGTATATGTATTAAATTTTATGTTAAATATTTATGAAAGAATTTAGCGACACCTGTTACCCAAGCGTAACGTACTTAAGCAACTGTAGAATATTTTCGTCCACTAACGCGCACTTTACTTATTAAGTGTAACAAGTTATACTTAAAATTAAGCACAAGGGCATTTAAACTGAATCAGTAGGTCATCTTGCCCCTTACAGTACTGATTTCATTCAATAGCCTGTGGAGTTAATTCTTAGACAATTGAATTCAATTTAATCTGCACAATTACATAATGGATGGTGTTGATATCACAGAAAAATCTTTCGAAACTACAATGTTTAGTTGACAAACTAAACAAAAATAATTTATATTTGCATTCATAAAAGAATAATGCCTGTGAATGGAATATTTTCTTACAGTTTTCTCTAAAATTATTATTAGTATTATTAGCACCACATTTCTATTATCAGCAGGCTCGTCTTAACGCACGGACTAGCTGTGCTAGACCAGGCCCCGAGATAACCTTATAATGTGTACATTGTATATGAATATACTTGTACCGGGTATTGCATTACCTAAGAACTGAGTAATATACGTTGCAATATAGTGATGGCGAAATGCAAGTTTGCAAGTTAGTTTCCTTTTTATTCTCGCTAACAAAGGATGCGAACGCATTACCGCAGGATTTAAATTTCATAAATGAATTTTGCATTATATCTTTGAATTACTCCAAGCTGGGAAACGACAAAACAAACACAAAACGAAACAAGTCTTCGTGCTGTTATCATCCTTATTTACAATTCCTATCTAAAAAAAATAGAATAATTCGATATAAAATTCTAATTCTTTTCTCGCTGCATTGCGCTTTTCTTCATCAAAGTTTGTCGAAGTGAAATGGAATTAAAAGAAGTATGAAACAATAAACTTTGTAACATTTTCTTACAGATTCCGCAGAACATAAAGTTCTTACGGAAAGAAACGCGAAAATAATAAAGAAGAACACGACTTACTTATACGTAAGTACGTTTCAAATTATACAAAAGCTGTTCTAAATTAAGTTTTAAATACTTTTTATCTTCCTCAAAAAGGTAAGCCTTATGAGTACCTAAATGCGCTACTTCTGGTCCCAATTTTGAAATTTTTTTATACAAAAATTATTCAAAATCCTTTCCTACTTCTATACTCTTAAGAATCTCTAGAATGCATAATTTGCGAAATATTTGCAAAAAAAGCTACTATTCGATAACAATAAAAGTATTGCATTCGGTCCCAATTTTGAAATTTCTTTTATAAAAAATTGTTCCAAATTCAGCTCTAAATGCTTTTGTACTCTTGATAAATCTGTATAAAATGCAACATTTATGAGGTATTTAAAGGAGTTACTTCGGGTACAAATTTTGATTTCTTTTTTTTTCTACAAAAAAGGCCTTAAATACCGCGCGATCATTTAAATTCTAAATTAAAGCAGGCTGTGAAATTTAAATTAAGTTGGTATATAAGTACTAATTTACAATTTGAATTGTCAAAGTGACGTTTCAAAATGTTAATTAATCAATAATTGACATTCTGGACAACCTAATAAAAAAAATCCCGCCTGCTATAATTTAGAATTTAAATTATCGCGTGGTACTTTTACACTCATAATATACCATAGTCATCAAATTTTAATTTCGGTTTGCACTTCTATCATATGCAGAAGATGACCTTATTATATGCAGCGATGCCTGGTTGCTAACAGTGGTGGGAGAGCAACGCAGTGGCGGGGGACCTCCACGCCTTACATTTCATAGCAAACGTTTGTCGAGTGTGGCAGCCTGGCTTATGTTTATCTTTAGTTTATTTCGTCGCGCTCTTTTCCTCTTCTACTTTCGTATCAGAAGTTAAAATATGTCGACCCCGGTATCTACCTACTAGACAGCATGACTTGTGAGATATTCGCAAAAACTGATTCTCGATAAGAGTAAAAGGCCTACTTCCAATAGGAATTTCGAAAAACTCTTTTTATAAAAAAGTTTTCAAATTTACTTTTGAGTACTTCATATTATCTACAAATGTATTTAAACTTCATATTTGACGAGATACTGCTAAAATTTGTTTTTTTTTTCTACTGCAGTTAACTACTACTTCCGGTTTACCGATTTTACTAAAAGTCTAATCTTCTCTTAAGAAGATAAGTATACTTTTATATATATATATATATATATATAAAGTTTGAAACGGTTCAAAAATCATAGGCTTAATTATTTCTATATTTAATTAACAATTATTATTATTCTTGGTTTCATTAGTACAACTTTTAAAAATTAATAATTTTCTCTTGCATATTTTGGGTATAGTAGCGTCATCTATTGGATCGCTTAAGTACGTTCAGTCTTTCGTCAGTAAGCTACTAGTGTAGTTGTAGTTATCTGTTTTAATTTGTTTATTATTAGTTAATGTTCGATAAACTTAATTATTATTTTAAGTTACTTGTATTTTCCTTTTTAATAATTCAGTAGGATTTTAAATTGTATTCAAATTTAAATAATTTAGTATCCGTCGGAATATGTTCTTTTAAGTTCTTCCTTACCGGCCTTTTTCCCTCGGAGAAATTTCAATTGTCACTTGGTGGGAATTAAAGTGCCATTCATTTTGTTCTTATCGTCTTAGTAAAAAGCGTGGTACATTGTGTGAGTAGCTTTGGGTTTTCATTCTAATTTATTTGGGATAGTTGTTAAATCTATCAATATCGTCCTATCGACGGATGTTAATGAATGGAATTCTGAATATGGAAACTTTGCAATTGTTTTTGGGTTGGTTAGAACCGCAATTTTCCTATATCAGCCATGTCAGATGTATCTGGTTTATCGACATGTGACTTCTTGAATTTTCGAATGCTTTGCTATTGTCGATTATTTGTGTGCTCGTTGGATGAATATATGAAAATCAGTCAGGTATTTATCTATCAATTAGTTTGAAATTGTTAATGATTCTTCTCATAACCTATATGTCTCATGTGTTGATTGATTTTCTTTCTTGACATTTAGAACTAATTATTATCTCTTTTTAGGGAAATTTTGGTGACGTTAATTTGAGTCGTTAAAACTCTTGTGATGTTAGAATTGTGAGATGAATTTATGTCTACGTATTAACCTATCTGGAGGAAGTGCCTAAATTTGGTTCCGCTGCATGACCTAAACCATTTAATCTTGGTCATCAGTTGAATCTACCTTTTTATTGATGTTGTTACCAGCTAATGAAGACCACATTAGTTACAGATAAGTGTTTACCTTGGTTAAAAATTGGAATTTCTTATTAATAATTAGTAATTCTAGGAGTAAGGTCTATCGATTCCATCAGATCGGAGGCTTTTGTAAAGTTTTTGATTAATTTAGTAAATTTATTGCATATAAGCCCACCCTACAGGGTGTTTTTAATTAATGTCTGTAATTTTGATTTCCATTCTGAGAAATTATTGCATAAGAGCCCATTATACAGGGAGAACTTAAATAATCTTTGCACTTGTCATACGTTTAGTTATTTTGTATAAGAGATAAGTATGAATAGCTTAGTGTAATTCCGATTTTACGTAATTAGTTAATATTTTTAGTTATTTAAGTGGTCGCTTGACCTACATTATAACCTTAATTGTAAACGATCAATTTTTCGAGACCTACAGAAATATTTCACCGATTGTGTTTTCCTTAAATTTAGGAGTGCTCAGATTATTGTATCCTTTAACTTAATTATTTCTGCTTTCATATAGTATAATTTTTTTTTCTTTATTATTGCATTTCAAATTTTAGTTCGTTATCTTCGATAGGCTTTAAATTCGCGGTGGCGCCCTATTAAAATTAGCTTCACGTCGTTCCGACCCATACCATATTCATTGAGTAAGCGGGAGCCTAAGTAACACGAATAGCAGGTAAGTGGGCATAGAGGTTGCAATTCATTTGAAAATTTTATTTGCAAATTTCCTGTATTTGTAATTTAGATTTACCCAGCGCCATATTATTATTGCCACAGGTCTCTTGACGTTTCATACGTGGAAAGTTTGGCATTGATAGCTTTAGCGGGTCATACATTACCGTAGTCACACACAGAGAGAAAAAAAATTTTTCGAAAATGCCTTTTTTGCTATCAAGACGTGGGCATCTGCAAACATCTCGAGAACGACATTTTTCTCATCACAATACTTCTTTATATTGCGTATAAGAATGTAAAATACTTAGAGTAAGTAAGATATATAGAGAGAGCATAATTTCAGTTTGTAGACAAATAAAGTGAAGCCTAGTGGGGTACGGGCAGGGCAGAAAGATTGCAATCTTGGCGGCTTGCATACCGTTATGTATCATATGTAATAAAATTTATTAAATTATATAAATTCGACTATTGTTTTTTAATTGTTTTTAAGTGAAATCTACTTCTCTAATAATTATACTTTAAAAAAACAAATTATAGATTTTTCTAAAAATAAATATTTGTTAGTGCCCATGAATTACTCGTAAACTTTCAATACACAACTAAGATAAAAATGTTATTTCTAAGGATGCCTTTCAGAACAATTAATAGTTCTTCAAGCATAAAAATGTGCGTTATATAACTCTAATATTCACTTAATATGTACTCTATGTAATACTCAAGAAACTAAACTTGGAGTCTGTGGCTTGAAACTACACAAAAACACTAAAACACCTTACCACACTAAAGCACAAAAATGGCTAAATACGTATTTCAACAACTAAGTTGTCATCATCAGTAGCACTGATCAAAAATCGCGCTGTCTACACACCGTAGCGTACAGAGCAACACTGATTTCCAATTTACGGGGATGGTTTATTCTTTTACCTAGGCTATTAACAACTTCATTAAAAATACCTGATCGTTGTACCGTTAAATACGTCATACTTACTATTCTAATCCTATCCTTTAATTCTAATATTCTAAGAAAACCAACAATATAATTTCCTATTTACGGGGATGGTTTAAATATTTTTACCTAAACTATTAACTACGTCATTAACAGTACCTGATCGCTGTATCGTTAAATTAGTCATGCTTAATACTATAATTCTATCATTTAATTCGAATGTACTATGAAAAACTAACGGTATCTAAAAGATATTGTTTACACCACAAACTTATATAAACAAGATTGGGGAATTGGCCCGTTATCTGAATTCATTAATTTATTTTTATTTTTCTGAATGTATATACTCTCGTAACTATCTAGTTCTCTATAATTGCGCACTTGTTTTATAAGTTTGAGGCCGCTTGCTGGAATATCATGACCTGTGTCCGAAATATGTCGAGCTACACTAGACTTCTCTGTCCTATTAAACCGAAAATGAGCAATGTGCTCTTTATAGCGAGTTGCAATCGAACGTCTAGTTTGGCCGATATATTTTTTCTCGCATTTATTACAATTAATTTCATAAATTCCAGATTTTTGTTCTACCTCAATTTTATCTTTAGTACTACTCAAAAGACTTTTCAACGAATTACATGATTTAAACGCGACTTGCAAACCAACATTTTTAAAAATATTATTTAAGTTTCTCGAAATATTATGAAAAGGTAGGACAACAAATTTCTTATCTATATCACTTTGAGGTAGCAAAGTTGTGGAATTTAGAATTACATTCTTACGTTTCATTTTTCTTAAGATTTTGTCAACTACGTCTGTCTGGAAACCATTGTATTCAGCGATACCTCTTATAAGGCGTAATTCTTTCTCGTATCTATCTCTTGTAAGTGGGAAGTTTAACAAGCGATGGATTAGAAAATTGAATGAAGACAATTTTTGTTGCAAACAATGATTAGAATCTGCTGTAATGAATCTGTTTACATTGGTTTCCTTTCTATAAATATCTATTTCTATATTGCAACCTGCTTTAATTACTAATGTATCTAGAAAAGCTAATTGTCCATTGTTTTCCTTCTCAAGAGTGAATTTAATCGTGGGGAATTTTGAGTTTAATTCATTAAGAAACATTTCGGTATCATACATTTTAGTGTCAAAAATCGCGAAAATATCGTCAACGTACCTTAACCATACTTTAGGGAAATATTTGGCGTTCTTTTTGAAATCCATTTCAAAATTACTCATGAATAAATCGGCAATAAATGGAGACAAGCAATTTCCCATGGCAGTCCCATGTCGTTGTTCATAGAATTTACCTTCTATTTGAAAACAGTTATGAGACATACAAAGAGATGTTAACTGCATGTATTCATCTATTATCGCCTTTTCGATATTATTGTTCTGAAGTAAACGTTCCAAATATTTCAGGGTTTCTGGAATCGGTACTGAAGGAAACAATGAACTGACATCAAACGAAATCAAAATCTCACCTTCTTGCAACTTATAATGTTTGATTTTTTGAATGAACTCCAGCGAGTTTTTTACTGCAAAGCTATCTTGATGCAATGGTAAATTTGTGAATTCATTTACTAGCCATTTAGACAGAAAATAAGTCGGTGAGTTTATACCTGACACAATAGGTCTCATCGACTTACCGGGCTTATGTATTTTAGGTAAACAATACATTCTAGGCATGACCGGATTGGACACATTTAACCGAAACTTGAGTGACGAAGTTATCAATTTTGGACAATTATTCAACGCGTTCTTAGTTTCTCTGACTAATTTTGGCAATGGATTTTTGTTTAAACACACGTACGGACCCGTACTAATAAGTTCTTGAACTCGGCAAAAATAGTCCAATTTATCCAAAATTACTAACGTGTTACCCTTGTCGGCCTTAATATAAAAGCAATCTTTCGATCTGAGATTTTTAATAATGTTTAATTCGCTACTATTTTTGTTTTGTTTATATTGTTGTAAGTTCCTTTCAATTTGAACCTTGCAGGCCTCCCTAATAAATAGTTTTGATGATTCATCAAGACTCTTTATGGGAGTTTCAATGCCAGCAATAACTTCTTCGATCTTACCACTAGGTATACAATATTTCAAACCTTTATGTAATAAATTTAACTGTGTTTCAGTGTTTTTGTGTAGTTTCAAGCCACAGACTCCAAGTTTAGTTTCTTAGTAGAGTAATCTCCAAGTTATTGACCTACAATATCTAGCGCTTCGTCTTCATAGCTGTACTTCATTGTGGCACTATACATCTACCATGCCATTTGTATAGACCATAGATAGATAAAATCTTAACACCTTTCTTATTTTTCCACTGCATGACAAGACCTTTACTTCAACGGGAAGCAACAGTTTCACCTTTGGAGATTTTTTCTTACCAATTCTTGAGGCTTTTCTTTTCGATTTAATTTTACAGTTCCATAAATATCTGTTTAAAACTTACATATACACCCTGAAATTGATTCACATAATAAATAAGACTTTACTCCAATACGTTATCTCTTTTTAGGGATATATTTTCGCCATGCCAACGACCTTTGATGTATATATATATACAGCTCTTTGAAACAATCCATTCAGTGCTCTGACACAGGCCAAATTTTGTACAGTTTGTGATTTGGAAGTGTGTTAGAATCCAAAGTTTTATTATCTATAAAGTGCAAAAACTACTGTATCTCTTAAAATCTATTACAAGGCATTATGCTTCTGAAAAAAATATTGGAATTTATAAATTTTTGCTCCAATACATTTTAGTGTCTGGCTTTTAATAATAGCTTGTAATATAACTATATAAAGTAATTTCAGATTGTCTTTTTTTGTCACAGGTTTTCTACATTTGGATAATCAAAAGTCTGAAGAGTTGCAGTAGAGTTTTGCATATCTATCAGTTTCCAAACCGATGAGATCAACTAATCGTCATTCACAAAATATTTAAAATATTATAAGACACCAGAATTTGGATCACAATTTATATTTAGTTTTGGTGTTCTCAAACAATTAAAACGTAGGTGAGCACGTTCTAAAAGTAGATACAATTTTAGTCCATATTCTTCCAAGCATTAGTAGAGCTCCATCATTGCTGATCTCAGATTCACTAATTGAAATTTCATAAAATCAGTTCCCTCAGAATCACTTCAGATCCATATATACATAAATTAGAATCCAATCACTTTCTAACTCCGACTATATAATGTACACAATAACATTGGATCACATAGAATTCTAAAGCCTAACTAAGCTAAAGATTACAAATGAATTTTACATATTTGTCGGTTTATTTAATTACATGTCAACACTATCCAAATATGTATTTTTTTGAAATCTTTCGCTTAATTAGGCTTTTGAATTCTCTGTGATGCAGTGGTTTGTGTTCCGTGATAAAATACATTTTTTAAGATTGTGTACGAGGAATGTCTTTTATATTTCAGGAATAGACGATACTGGTACTTCCATCTGACAACCGATGTCTGTATCGTAAAGTTTAACATTTTTGACAGAATACTTACTCAGAACGTTTTGGCGTACAGCTCACAGATTGAGAGCTGACCGGTGATATGCCCCTCCCACAAGATGCGCAGTGGATTCCTATAATATTAGGATAAACACGAGCAGTCTGGAAAAACTGTCAAGCGTTAGACATCGAAGTACAATATATTTCCTATATACAGGGTGGCTGACAAAAAACGCCCCAAGCCGTAGCTCCGTTATTTACTATCCGATTTTAAAAAACGAAATATAAAATAAAATGGTTAAGTAAATACTATCAATTGGCGTAATCAAAATATTATTAGGAACAAAAAGTTTGAACATGCGATAGTCAATTTTTTTTTATAAATGGCAACGAATATTTTTAATTAATGTTTCGGATAAAGAATGTTTTCCTGATTTTGATGATATATAACACGTCAATTTTTCAACATAAGTTTCAAGTGTGCCGTGAATAGCAATCAAATGCATCAAGTAATAAATACTGTCAATTAGAATGTAAATGTTAATAAATACTGTCATTGTGACATTTGTGTATCGGTGTGACATTAGTTCAACGTTCTGATTCTTTCTGTGAGTTTAATTCATCATTAACATGATTAGCAATCAACTGACCGACATGTTGCAAGTATACTTTGAATGTAATCGAAATAGTGCTGAAGCTGTGAGACTCTACAGTTATCGTTATCCGACAAGAGAGGTTCCAGACCGTCGTAAATTCGGAAGAATCGAACAGAATTTAAGAAAATATGGAGCCTTCAAAATGCCAAAAAGTAAGAGTCGACAGTTTAAGGAAAATACAGAATTGGATGTTCTTTTATGCGTGGAAGAAAGTCCATGGACTTCTACTCGGAGAATTGCAAATGAGGTCGGCGTATCGCACCAAACAACACAAGCGATACAAAAAGCACAAGTTCATACCATACATCTCTCAAAAAGTACAAGCACTATTGGAAAATGATCATGGTCGAAGAATGCAATTTTGCAACTTTTTCTTAAATGTTACACAACGAGATCGTAATTTTTATCGAAAAATTATTTGGTCGGACGAATGCAGTTTCAGTAACAATGGCATTTTTATCAGAAAGAACAATCGATGTTGGAGCCAAGAAAACCCAAGAATTATAATTGAGAATAATTTTCAGCAAAGATTCAGTTTAAATGTATGGTGCGGTCTTTGGGGTGATCGATTAATTGGCCCATTTTTCATAGATGGCATCTTAAATCAAGCAAAATACCATCAACTATTGCGTGAAAACATTACAAACTTTTTAGATGATTTGCCAATTGCCGAGCTAAACAGAATGTACTTTCAGCAAGATGGCGCCCCTCCTCATAATGCCTTAATAAATGTTGAATGGTTAAATGCGACATTTGCTGAGAGGTGGATAGGGACCAATGGACCAATTCAATGGCCCGCTCGTTCGCCCGACCTTACGCCGCTGGATTTTTAGTTATGGGGCTATCTTCAAGATCAGGTTTATTTTTCTAGTCCGGAAAATATAGCCATTTTTACGGCAAAGAATTCTGAATTCTTGCCGCGAAATACCTCCTAATTTTATACTCAACGCCACTAATGGAGTAATTAGAAGGTGTCAACTATGTCTTCAACAAGGCGGCAGACAATTTGAACAATATTTGTAGATAAGTTTCGTATTTATTTGTATTTCTTTAAAATTTCCATTCCAATAAAATGATATTAACCACGGCACACATGAAACTTATGTTGAAAATTGACGTGTTATACATCATCAAAATCAGGAAAACATTCTTTATCCGAAACATTAATTAAAAATATACGTTGCCATTTAAAAAAAAAATTGACTATCGCATGTTCAAACTTTTTGTTCCTAATAATATTTCGATTACGCCAATTGATAGTATTTACTTAACCATTTTATTTGATATTTTGTTTTTTAAAATCGGATAGTAAATAACGGAGCTACGGCTTGGGGCGTTTTTTGTCAGCCACCCTGTATATATCTCTTTTCAGTATATTACAATTTCTTATCTGCATTTACTCCTTCGTCCGGCTAATGTATGCGATGTTGAACAAATGGTATCTTTCTCTGTCTCACACTAACCTATAAGTCGCGCAGCGAGGACTCCTCCCAGCGGTCAGCACTCGGTCTGTGTACTGTACAGGTGATCTTTGTGTTGTTTACAGTAATTTGAAAAATTCATCTTGTTCTAAAATGGAATTAACTCGTGAGCATTTCCGTGTGATCATTTTTCCCAACTTTCGATGTGGATTATCACAACAACAGTGCATCGATGAAATGAATTCGACTTTTAGGGATGAATCACCATCAAAAACCGGTGTATATCGGTGGTATACTGAATTCAATCGAGGCCGTGCTTCGCTCACTGACGAACTTCGCGAAGGTCGTCCAAAACCGGTTTTTGTTCCCAAAAACATCGCTACTGTGCGTGAACTGATATGGCAAAATCGTCATGTAACTCATCGTGAAATAGAGGTATCCTTGGGTATTAATGAGACCAGCATACATTCAATTTTGCATAAACATTTGGCCGTAAAAAAAGTGTGTACGCGGTGGATCCCACATAATTTGACAATCGCTTATTAAAAAAAGGCTCGTGTTGATTGGTCGATAGAAATAATTAAAAAATACGATTGCCGTGCTTCAAAACACGTCTATGACATCGCAACAGGTGAAGAATCATGGATCTACGCTTATGAGCCTGAAACCAAACAGCAGTTGACTGTATGGGTCTTTCACGATGAGCCTAATCCAATAAAAGTTATTCGAGCAATAAAGCATTTCGAAGCAAATGATCGCCAGTTTCTTCGGAAAAACCGGATATGTTACAACTGTACCATTAATGCAACGTCAGACTGTCAAATCTAAATGGTACCTACACAAGCATTACTTGCCAGAAGTATGCGAAAAAATGAGAGAAACCAACCACCGAAAACGGATCATTTTCCATCAGGACAAGGCGAGCTCTCACACATAGGCTCAGACAAGAGAGTTTTTAACAACTGAAAAACTGGAATGGATGGGTCTTCGGCCGTACAGCCCTGATTTGACACGCAATGACTTCTTTCTATTCTCGCACGAGGTCAACGTTTTTCGAAGCCTGATGAATTTTTGGAGGTAATCCAGTCGGAGTGGAACAAGTGCATCTAAATTTGGTTCGAACGCATGTAAAAGTGTATTGATCTTAATGGATATTATTTTTAAAACAATAAAGCCATGCACGATGATCAATTTTAATTTATGTTCTCTATTCCCGAAATATAAAAGGCATCCCATTATGGAGTCGGAGTCATAAAGTGATTTGAATCCTAATTTAAGTATATATAGATCTGAGAGTGATTCTGTAATAACTGATTTTTATGAAAGTTCAATTAGTGAATCTGACATCAGAGATGATGGAAAATTTTATCTACGTGCACGTATCAGACTATTTATAATTAAATCAAGGCCAACTGTGTCAATATCGCTTCTCGATATAACGAGATTTTTCTGATCTCAAAATATTGATCCTTATGTGGCGCTATCTATCCAAAGCACAATAAACTGCTTGGTAATCGCTGAGCATTTTTAAAATCACGTGATAAAATTATGCAATGTGATTGGATTATATCAAATCTACTGTTATTGACATTTGACTGCTTTGACATTTATTTTGTCTATTCCATATTCTTGTCGACTTAAATTATTCTAATACTACACATATTCAGTCATTTCATTTAATGTGCGCTACATATTTACTATAATATATTTTGGAAGTTACGTCGAGTACGAATAGAAAACTATATATCCAGTTTTCTCACGGAAAATGCAAGTAATTCGCAAGGTACTGAAAATGAGAACTGATTATTCGAAATGTAGCATAAGGAACATTCTTGGTAAATAGCTATAATTCTTTGCTTTTTTAGGTTAGCAATCTTAAAAAAACTTAGGGGTATAAATAAAACAACAGCGATGTAACCTTCGTGAAATCCGTAAAGACACTAACTCTTTTTATTGGTGTTAAAAGGTACATAAGCCAACGAACAAAACACAGATGGCGCTGGCTGCATTCAAGTAATAATTTTTATTAATACCAAAACTAACACCCCCACTTATTAATAAAATTCATGCCATGTTTACTGTGCCTAACAGACTCACAAATGTCAAATGCTTTTCGGCAACAAGAGCCTTTGTTAGAATATCTGCTGGCATATCCACAGTGGATAAATATTCTATGCTAATTGTCTTATTAGCAACTACATCCCTAATAAAATGGTGCCGCACATCAATGTGCTTACTCCTTTTATGGTAAACGGAATTACTGCTCAATTTAATAGCACTTTGATTATCATTAAACAAACTGACACAGAATACATCTTCCGCACATTCACTCAATAAACCCCTTAAATAAATAGCTTCTTTGGCAGCCTCGGAAAGAGACATGTATTCCCCCTCAGTACTACTAAGATCTACAGTTTTTTGTTTTGTACTTTCCCAAGATATGACTGACCCACTAAGTTTAAAAACATACCCCGTATATGACTTACGGTCTTTCGTATTGCTTGCCCAATCGGCATCTACAAAACCTTGTAGTTCAGTTCTATCTTCCCTAGTATACCTTAAACAATAATCCAATGTTCCCTTAAGATATCTTAAAATACGTTTGGCATACTGCCAGTGGCTTTCATCATAAGCATTGTTAAACTGACTAAGAAAACTTACGGAAAATGATATGTCAGGCCTTGTCAACACAGACAAATACATTAATGAACCTATCAACTTTTGATATGGATATTTACTCATAATACTATTATCAGTATTACAATTCACAAGATTCAATTTTGCTTCCATGGGAGTTTTGACTGGGTTAGCACCTAACATATCAAACTTCCTCAACAGCTGCAAAATATAATTCTTTTGGATTAAATTTATAACTCCATTTTCTTCATCATATTCCACATTCATTCCCAAACATTCTTTCAATTTTCCTAAGTCTTTAATTTTAAACCTGGCGGCTAACTCCCTTTTTAAACATTCAGTTTCCTTCTTATTATTAGAAAATATAATAAAGTCATCAACATACAATGTTACTAAGGTAAGTAGACCATTTTCTCTTTTAATATATAAACAATTTTCATGCTTAGATCTACAGTAGTTTAAACTTAATAAAACACTGTTTATGCGTTCATTCCAGGCTCTTGTGTATGGCTCTGTTTAAGGCGATACACTGCCTTTTTTAATCTTAAACATTTATTTTTATAGTTTTCTTGAGAAAAAAAACCCTCTGGTAACTTCATAAACACGCTTTCATTAAGAAAACCATTCAAAAAAGCAGTTTTTACATCAAGATGTGTAATGCTTAAACCTAACTTAACTGATAAAGCAAATAACATGCGTAGACTAGAGTGCCTTGCAACTGGCGCAAAAGTCTCATCATAATCTATCCCAGGCCGTTGTGCAAAGCCTTTTGCCACTAACCTAGCCCGATATCGCACTATACCATCACTATTTACTTTTCGTTTAAACACCCACTTGCACTTTATCACTGATGCATTTTCTGGATAGTCAGTAACTTCCCAAGCTTCATTTTCCTCAAAACTATCTAGTTCTTCTTCCATAGCTTTTGTCCACATATCACTACCCTGCCTCGAAAGTGCTTCTTCTACTGTAAGTGGATCCTCTTCATTATAGTTTTCAGCACACATATAAGTAACATGATCACTAAAAACTTTTGGTTTTGGCGTTCTTGAAGAAGTCCTTCTTACATCTGTATACTGTTTTCCATAACTTTTGTGTTCTTCGTCAATGCTTGCATCACAACTGTTATCCTTTGTCCTAGGATAATTTGTCTTTACTTCCTGTTCCGTTTCTCCATCTTCTTCCTTGGTTTCTTTATTTTCTTCTTCTTTAACATTTTCAGAAACCCCCACTGAAGCTGGCACTTCTATTACAGCTTCATTTTTAACGTTTTCCTCTACTCACTCTGATGTTATTGATTTCAGGATCGTACAGCCTGTACCCCTTGCTTGTTTCACTGTAACCAACCAACACTGTCTTCTTTGATTTTTATCCAACTTTGACCAATTCCCTTTAGGCACATGTGTCATGGCAGTGCTACCAAAAATCCTAACATGGCTGATGTCAGGTTTCCTGCCATACCATACTTCGAACGGTGTTCTGTATCCAAGTCCCGATACAGTGCTCCTGTTTCCGAGGTATGCAGCAGTATTGGCGGCCTCAGCCCAGAATTCTTTGTCTAAGTTTGCATCAAATAACATACAGCGAGCCCTTTCGACTAAAGTTCGATTTAAACGTTCAGCAGATCCGTTTTGTTCTGGTGTATAGGAATTGCTTGTTTGATGCACAATACCAACCTGTTTTAAATAGTTTTCAAAAGCAGAACTGCAAAATTCACCTCCATTGTCACTGCGTAGGATTTTAATTTTCTTCTCTACTTGGTTTTCACTCATACTTTTAAAATTTTTAAAGCATTCAAAAACTTTATCTTTAGATGGCAGAAAATATACAAATACCATTTTACTAAAGTCATCCTTAAACGTAAGAAAATACCTGGCTCCACCAAGTGACGTTACTTCCATTGGGCCACACAAGTCTGTGTGAATGATTTCTAGAACAGCACCAGCACTTGAGCCCTTGTCAGGAAAAGGCAGCCTGCATTGTTTGCCTTCGTTGCATGTCACACAGTTATGTTTGGATACTTTTATTTCTCCTTGACATACCACCCCCTTAACCGCACCATTTGACATTTTTCGCAGGTCCTGTTCATTCAAGTGACCTAGTCTGCGATGCCATGTCTCACCAGATACTGAAGTTAAACAATGTTGTTTTGAAGTAACCACATTCAACTTATACATATTGTCTATTAACCTTGCAGTTGCAATAAGCTGTCCATGTTTATTGTAAATCTTACAGCCGTTACTTTCAAAATGTATTTTATTGCCATTTTACAATGTAATTAAACCCTAATAAGCGTTTCCTTTTGAATTGTTATAAACAAAAAATAGAAACGTAAGTAAAATTGTAATTCTTGACACTACCCAACAACTTTAATATCAACAACACGTTTTTAATTAGTTTAAAATTAATATACATGACATAGTGTACAGTTAATGTTTAAAGTGTTATTTTAAAGGTTATTTCAATAAAGACTTAGAAACTATTTCTTTTGGGTACTACAAGATGGCGTCACATAAGGATCAATATTTTGAGGTTACAAGAATCAAATTCATCAATGTAAATCGAAGTTATGTGACGGGCGTGACGGCTTTATATCGCGCAGAGATAGCAGATACAGTTGGCCTTGATTAAATAAACTGGTACCGCCATCTGGAATGTAAAATAAGAAATAAAGATCTTTACACGTATGAAATATGGATTGTCTTTTGTCTTTTTATGCAACATTCCAACCCGGAAACCTTGTTTATTAATACTATAGTTATGCAACCTAGAGAAAACTGTAAATATTTCTTATGTAGTAAAGTGTTGTCCTCTGATATCTCTAAAATGGATTAATATATCAGAATGAAACTGATCAGCCAATGAAATACTCTCAAACCCGCTCTCATAATTTAATCCGGAAGTTTATAAAAAATCTAAAAATATTTTGATATTTTCTATTAAATTTTACAGAAGAGTATATTTTGTTTGATTTTTTTTCACATCGTTTGCACTTGAATTACATATCAACATAACCTATATAGCTATTACGCTATTACTATGGTAGGATTACTATTTTTGTCCCATATTATACCCACTATTATCCTTTTATAACATAATAAAAAAAAAATAACGTACGAAAGGTTTTTTAAATAACGTATTCATGTTTTTTAAAGAAATAAATCTAAACAAGGAAACGGTATTAAAAAGCTAGCATTTTTATTAAATACCTACATGAAATGTCAGTCTGTTTCGGGTTCAGAGTTTGGGTTATTCTCATTTTCTTCTATGTGTTCAACTGGTATGTCTAAAACAGTCTTCTATATATTTCGTATGACAATATATTATGTAAAAGAAGAAAAAGTAATTAAGAGCTATCGGAACCACAACATTTATTAAGTTGCTTTGCATGGTTTTATTAAGTTGACTGGTTTATGTGAGGCATTCAAAGCAGTAATGTAGTACGCTTTACAAAGAAAATGCATTATAAACACCACATTATTTTAAGGTTTTGGTATCTCCAGAATTTAGACATTTAAATGGTTCACAGCCAATAGTTTATCACTTACCCAGGATAAATGTGAGACAATTTATTTTACTAGTAAACATAGATCAAACATATATTCTACGAATTGAAAATTTCTTGATATTAGACTAGACACAAGATTAACATGGAAGCCGCAGATAGATGAATTAATGAAACACTTGTCTTCTGCTACTTATGCAATTAGACGTATTTATAACTGATAGTCTACTGGAATAACGACATACTATGGACTATTAAATCACATATCAACGATGTTTAACCATTATGGGGTAAGTAGGCCTATGTAGAAAAGGTGTTTATCCTACAGAAGAAGGCCGTTCGAGCAATTGTCTGTGTTTCACAAACACTATCCACTGCAAACCTCTCTTCAGAGAGCTTATGATAAGTTTGCCATAATTAGCCTAGACACATATTCTGCATTAGCCTAGACACATATTCTGCATTAGCCTAGACACATATTCTGCAGCAACTAAGGAGGGCTTTGAAAAAGCAGTCACATCTGATGACTAGGGGTGAGATTAAAGAAGTCTCCACCCCTCATAACCATTTGCTGCACATCCCGCATTACATAGGACAAAAGCCACTTCAGTACAACATCGTCCCTGATAATTATTTAACAAAATCAAAGTTATGTGTAGACATCTTTACACTTTCGTATCTAAAGAGAAAATAAAGGATATTCTCCTTCAAGAAGCATTCTACAATGTCAATTGCATAAATTAGCCCTTTGATTACCTGTGTTGACGTTATCATCACATTTTTGCTTGAATGTGCTATTGTGTAAACTGTATGTAAATCTTATTATTGATATAATAAATTTATTATTATAATAGAAACACTATCCTTCTTACTGCAGACGTGTTATAATTAATCCTGCTTTTACACCCACAATACCTCATCTCATCAGGGAAGTCGCAGCAACTGTCATTATACCTTTACATTCTTGGTAATTATCAATATAGTAAGTACTATCTACACATGGTCTGTATATGCACGTTTCTTCAATTTGTATTTACCTGCGATTTTAAAAATTGCTTTCAATAATTGTAATTCCTAATAATTGAAGTTACGTTGGGGTTATCAAACAAAACTAGTTTACTTGTATTTTCTACTACTTAATTTTTCTTTCACCCACGTTTACTTGCAATTGTTTGAAATCTTTATGGATTTTATTGTGTTATATATATATAGGTATATAGAATTTTAGCCTTCATATTCATTGAAGTATAATATCTTTTGTATATAGTATATCACTTCGTAGAAGGTAACTAGATACACACTTAAATGTACTCAGCTTAGACATTACTTATTTTATTATGGTTCTAGTTATTTTTATTTAATGTAGGCCTGAATCGTAACAACAACTGCCATGATGCAAGTCTGAATGAATAATCATTAATTATTGTTGAGGATAGTACATACCCAACAAGTTATACAAGCAAACTAATTCATAACCAAGCAAAGATTTTATTAAAGGTTAGTACTTTGAACCTTTTTCAGCTTGTACTGCAATATCATTGTCAATTATAAGATAAAATATATAGGACAAATGACATTTCTTCGTTACATCGCCTTGCAAGCTGTATTTCAGAATAACATTTAACATCTACAATCACATCATCACTTATTTTTGGAAGTTAAAAATTAGTGTCAGTAGACTTATCATATCCCTTAATTCAAAATATTTTAAGATATTTAAGTCTAAAGCAAAACGCCTATAAAATTGTAACAAACACGATTGGTGTAATTGGATAATTGCGTCACTTCCTTTAAGCTCCCATTGGCATCTCTTTACTACTACGAGAAGACTGCCTTTACTACAACAAATTTAGCGGGAGAAATTTATGAATGGGCACATCCTACTGCCCAACCCCTCTGTTGGCTACCTACCTCCTACCTGAACTAACCTTCAGTGTATAACTATAGTATTTATAAACAAGGCCGGAAATATCACGGGCACGAATTTTCCTTACTATGAGCAATAATCATATATGTAATTCCATACTTGACTCTGTATAAAGAAATAAAACATAAAGCATATTGCAGGTCATCAAGAAAACATCGCGCATCGGAAATGAAAGGCGAGTCAGCTGTCGGTGTTGTAAGCAAAACATTCGTATACATATATTTGTACTAATGGTGTAATATGCATAATACAAATACAGTTCATCTAACGTAAATCGTTATTTTTTTATGCATAATAAAGCGACATTATTTCGTTCAAATTTATATCGAGATCAGCACGAAACTTGCGCAGAAAATATATCGAAGTCCCAGTGGTTTTATTTGGTTAGGTAATGTTTCTGTTTTTATGGACGGGGACTTCCCCAACGGAAAAGTCCGAAAAGGGCCAAGCTCTCCGTCATAAAATTTGTACGCATTTCATTAGAGGGATGCGGGTCATTACTTCCGATTTTTACGAGGTAACACTAAAATCCAATCTTCTTCGCGATACATTATTAATAAATTTCTGTTAAAATACCGCTTCGTATATATAGTATTTTATGCGAATAACGTAATCATGCCTGGTAATGGTAAGCTGATTGCGTATCTAAGGAACAACATAAAGTTATAAAGTATCTCATTAGTTTCCCTAAATTTGCAATAAGCTAGATGAAATACGAGTATTTCCGAAAATTGATAAGCTTTTCGCGGTTGGTTATTACGTTCAGGTATTGTTCAATTAAACTTAGACGCTTAGAGTATTTGTAGAACAACTATATTAATTATAAAATATTTTATCTCAGATCGATCGCATTTCTTATTTGCAGACTATTAAAATAATACGATATTGTACGGGGAATCCAATTAATTTAAACCGAAGTTAAACTACTTTCAATAAGAATAGTAGACAAAGATACAAAAGAAACAAAAAAGCATATAATGAAATTGAGAAAACGATAGTGGAAAATAGGGTAATTAGGATTATAAAATTGACGTTTATCCAGCTTATAGATAACAGAATTGGAGGAAAATGTCACCTCTAAGAACTTTATTTACAATGTTAATGTTTGTTGCAGCGATCTCTGTTACAGCATTTAATGTAACAACGAATTAGCTAACATCAGAGGTGGATTCAACTTACGTTAATCTCAAATTGTGAAGTGTGTTTATAATTCATATAGGTAATTTCATATACCCGTGAATAATAATTATTTATTAATAAGTCTTATTAAGCATAATTAGTATTTTGTAGAAACCATATACAGAGTATCCGTAATTGATTGAAGTTGATAGCATGCGTCAAACGTCAGTTAGGTTGGTAGAACTACACATGATTTTGACCGCAATGATGACATTAGGGTCCCATGCGGGAATTACCGTCAACGATGGTTAAAATCAAACACAATATGTTTATTTTTGGAATTGTTTAGTGCTAATAATAATAATAATAATAATAATAATAATAATAATAGTGCCTTTATTTCATACTGCCCAATAGGCATGAAATACGTCAGAAATATATCTAATATGATACATAAATTTTACCTTATAATCATATCCTGCTTAAACTCTATATCAAAAAAATCATTATGTTATATGTACAGTGTGACCAGTGAAGTCCGCATCATATGGGATTTCTTTTTATTAATAGATTTATTCTAAATTTGAGTTTGGTATCAATTTCTGCTTCGATCAAGATGAAAATTAACCAAAAAAATAATAGTCACGTGATTCGCATTATCTGTCAAATTTAAATTTTTTTCCAAAAAAAATTCAAAAGTGGGGTTATTTCTCAAAATATCGAAAAAAGTTATTAGAAAAAGTTTTTCTAAAAACAATTTTTAGCCCATATGTAAAATTTCAGCTGCATAAGATAATTTAGATTTTTTGCCATTTTTTTGTAAATTGCACCACTGTTGCGAAATAAGACAACGCAACCTACATAAAACGTTCTGCTGGTGGTGGTGTGCTGGTGGCTGCGTCTCCGTCCGTTCCGGTTGTCCCGTGTGACGTCTCCTACATATCTGCCTTGGTACCCTTGGTGAACATAGTTGTATCTAAGTGTAATTTCATGTCATCAAGTGTTTATGTAGTGGTGCTGTATGTTCCACCGAATATTAGCAATGACGATTTTGAATTATGTTTTGAAAATTTAGCTCTTAGTCTTGTTGATAAAAATGTATTTATGTGTGGGGACTTTAATTGTCCCAGATTTAGTGCCGACAATAGAATGCATGATTTCAGATATAGAACCTTGAACAATTTTATGGTTACGCTTAACTTAGTTCAACTTAACACAATTGTGAATAGAAACAATAGACTGCTGGATTTAGTCTTCGCTAGTATCGGCCTTTCTAATAACATACACCATGATCCCAGTTCCTTGGTTCCTGAGGATCCTCATCACCCTGCTCTTAATATCGAGATGAACTTTCATATCGAATCCACAACAGCATTTCCGTCCAATATCAATTCCAGGTATAACTTTCGAAAAGCCAATCTCCCTGCCCTATACAATGATCTCTGTGGCGTCGACTGGACGCAACTGGAAGAATGCTCTGATGTTAACGTCGCTGTCTCAAAGTATTATGATATCCTATATTCTGCTATAGACCTGCATGTTCCACAATACTCATCAACATCTCAGCGATTTCCTAGCTGGTACGACTCCTCATTAATCAAGTTATTAAATCTCAAGAATTTTTACCACAAGAAATGGAAATTATCGGGATCACTAATCTTCCAGGGTGAATTTGTCAGAGTACGTAGATTGGTGAAGTTGGAGGCACGTAGAGCTTATGGTACGTACTTGTTGAATTTGGAGAGCAACATATCTAAAAATCCCAGGGCGTTTTGGCACTTTGTTGGTCAAAGAACGGGAAAGTCAAGAATTCCCGGTACGTTGAGACATGGGGGGGAGGAGCTTACTGCTCCGGACGAAATTGTAGAAGCTTTTGCTAAAATATTTTCTGAAGTGTTTCAACCACGTTCTATTTTTGTCTCATCAGATGCCCATGTTTGCTCTGGCAGCTTTGTTATGGAGCCCTTTTCGACAGGTGAAACTCTGACTGCTTTGAAACACCTTAAAACTGACTTTACTTCAGGTCATGATGAGTTGTCCAACTTTCTGCTTAGGGAATGCGCATCTGTTCTATGCGCTCCGTTGTCTGTGATCTTTAACCTTTCTCTCCGAACATCAACTTTTCCTGAAATCTGGAAAATAAGTAAAATTAATCCTGTCTTTAAGAAGGGTAACAAAGATAATATCTTGAACTACAGACCAATCAGTATATTGTCGGGGAGTTCCAAGGTATTTGAACATTTACTCTATACTAAGCTCTATGCATACATAAGGTCACACATCTCCCCGCAGCAGCATGGGTTTACTTCGGGCAGATCAACAGTCTCCAACTTGGTTGAAATAACACAATTTATCAGTTCTGGAATTAACTCTCGAAAGCAGGTGGATGTGTTGTACACAGACTTCGCCAAGGCGTTCGATACTATTGATCACACAATACTTCTTTCAAAGCTGTGGTGGGACTCTGTGTACATTCGACTTCCAACGACTTGAATCGATTATCGATATCGATTATCGCTAGCGATTCTCGCTTTGAATGGTACTCTGTGTAACTATCGATACGCGTTCGGCAAAGATCGGAAGAATACTACCTTGTTTAAAAATATTTGTCAGTGTTTTAGGGAATTTGTTGAAATCGCAAAATTTTTTGCATTACCGGGAAGTATAATCAGCAAATTCATTACATTTACTGTTGTAGATTCGCTTTATTTAGTAATATTTTCTTGGTGTGCTAGTTGTAATCAGATTGTAATATTGCTGATTTTGCATAAATATTTTGTACATAACATGTATTATACATATATCGACCTCTAATATAATATATATGTTTATACTAAAATAATTACTAAAATATAGCAAAACCTTCCACATATATTTTAAGTAGATATTTGAAGAATTATTCATTCACATTTAATAAATTCAAAGAGAAATGAAAATATCAAATGTAAAATAATGACACAACTTTAGCGAAACTTTCCATATATATTTTAAGCAGATATTTCAAAGAATTGCTAATTCATATTTAATAAATTCAAAAAGTAATGAAAATATCAAATGTAAAGCAAATATAAAAATCGTCTTACCTAGAAGGTGTACGAAATAGAAATAAAATGATATAGCAATTCTTTTCAAAAGAAATATTTTCACTTGTGGTATCCACATGTTTTATAACTTGCCCAAATTATTTTCTTTATATTACTACACTTTTGTACCTAGTTTATTTTCTGTCTTTCTCTTACATGCGCAGGAAGTTGCAAAGCGAGAGACGTCTCTTTTTAAACGAGACATCCCTTGGTTCCGCTTGAAGACGATAGTGGGCGAATGGAAGGGGAAGCGAGATCGACGACAGAAATGTTATACAGAGTACCAATTTTCACCAAGACGAGACGAAAGTGGATGTCGATAGTGCACAGAGTCCCACTACTGAGTTCCCTGGGTCTTACGTCACCTGTCATTAATCTGATTGCCTCTTACCTGGACAATCGTTCTAATTATGTTTACTACAATGGATTTCATTCTAACACTTTTACAGCTTCTTCAGGTGTACCCCAAGGATCAAACCTGGGCCCACTTTTCTTCAACGTTTACATTAACGATCTACTGTCTATTCTCAGCTGTCGCGTCCTAGCTTATGCTGATGACTTAAAGATTTATTCAAGGATCTCGTCAGTCTGCGATTGTGAAGCCCTACAGAATGATCTACGTGTTATTAACAACTGGTGCCAGCGGAACAAAATAAAAATCAGCGTTAATAAATGTGCGGTAGTTACATATACCACACGAATCGAGCCACTAGTTTTCCCCTACGTATTGGATCAAACTCCTATTCCCAGGCAAACACAAATGAAGGATCTTGGAGTGTTATTTGACCAACGTTTGAATTTTTCTAATCACATATATTCGATATGCAACTCCGCCTCACGTGCACTCAGCTTTGTTGTCAGGTCGTGCCGGGAGTTCATGAATCCGGATGCATTGAAGATACTGTTTTTCTCACTGGTGCGACCCAGACTGGAGTATGCCTCTATAATCTGGTATCCTTGTTACGTTTACCAAAACCTTTTGATTGAGAGAGTACAGAAGAGATTTTTGAAGTACTTTTCGTACAGGGCTCGAGGCACGTATCCTCCTAGAGGCGTTGACTATGATAGTCTGCTATTACAACATGACGTTCCTTCCCTCTTGGAGCATAGAGAGATCGCAAGTGCCAATTTTATGGTTGGGCTGGTTAGTAACAGAATTGATGCTCCCAATATACTCTCCGCTGTGGATTTTTTGGTTCCCAGATACGGTACGCGTTCAAGCGATACTTTTGTGGTGGCTCGAGCTAGGTCAAATGTTTTTGCTAAGGCACCTCTTACGCATATGGCTAGGAACGCTAATGAACTATGCCCTGATCCTTTTCACTTTCCTTTTATTCAAAAGCCTCACTCTATCGATAAATGAATATGTCTTTCGATTTGACTCAATGCATATGTCTGTAACACTATTTATTTTAATTTAATCTGAACGCATTGGCTATGATGTACTAATTATTAAATATTTGCTTCTTAGTCTGATGTGCTAAGGTTTCTACTCATTGTTATTATTGTTATTATTGTTATTAATACAATATGAACCACTGTATCAGATTTTAATATTAGTTTTTCAATTCAGGTTATGCGTGTGTTTTCATTTATATAAGTTTGAAGTGTTCCATAACTTGTCATCTATTGTAATGTTACTTGTGTTTTTTTTTTTTTTAGTTTTAGTTTAGGAAACGCTATCAAGAATTGATTGTTGTCCTGTAATTGGCATGTGCTGTTGGACAAATAAAGAATATTATTATTATTATTAAAACTTCTTAGTTTTAACAATGCTTTATTCCAGACACGTTTTAAAGGCAGCGCCATATTCAATGTGTGTTTTTCTACAAAATCCAAATAGGGCTATTAAAATTTGGTCACATGTGATGCAAAGTTTATTTGCTTTTGACCCTGTATAAGGTAACTTCATAAAATAACTATTTTTGAAAATGTAGTTTGTGTCTAAAAGTAATACACATTAATATTAAGAAAATAGTTTAATTGAAAAGTCAAATTTTCTAATAAAATAATCATAACATTATAAAAATGAAAGGCATTTAAAATTCCACCTTTTCAATTAATAACAATATGTATTTTTGGTATTTGAATATTAAATTAAACATAATTTAAAAAACCTAAAAATTAAAATTACATTTCTGTGTGCCTCCCATTGCGTTCAATACAAACAATTGTTCTTCTTGATACATCTTTAATGGAGTTTCTGATACCAAGGGGCCTTATTTCTAAAATACAGTTTCGAATCACCGTTTCCAAATATTCAACATTACGGAAAGGTTTTTCTTTGTAAACTTTTTGTTTTAGGTAACCCCACAAGAAAAAATCAAGTGGGGTTAAATCCGGAGACATAGCCGGCCAGTATTGCTCCATATTACGCCCAATTACTTTGCCCCTAAATATTTCCAAGAGGCGTTCTTGAACCCGTCTTGTAGTATGGATGGGAGCACCGCCACACTGGTACCACAAATTATGCCTTATTTCAATAGGCATATTGTCCAAAACTTCAATGACCTCGGTGTTAAGGAAGCGCAGGTATTCTTCAGAATTTAAATTGCCTCTAAAATAATAAAGCCCAACTTGATCGTTTAAAATACCGCACCACACATTAGTTTTAAAGGAATACTGGTCCTTGCATTCTATTATAAAATTTGGATTTTCTTGAGCCCACCATCTACAATTTTGAAAGCTAACAACGCCGTTTGAAGTGAATATGGCCTCGTCGGTCCATAAAACGTGAAACGGAAAGGACACATTTTCTTCTTTTTCCCCCTGGTACCAAAAAGAGAATCCCAAACGTATGTCAAAATCTTGTTCCATAAGAGTATTTATAAATTTAGGTTTATACGGCTTAAATTTATTTTTGTGCAAAATATTCCTTACACTCTCTCTTTGAACGTCAGTTCTGCGAGAAACATGTCTAATACTAGTTTGACCATGTTCCACAATATCTAGGCAAATATTTAATTGGACTTCTTCACTATGTTTTATAGGATTGTGAGGTTTTTTGAATGAACTTTCCACCGATCCAGTTGATTTAAATTTCACCACAATCCTACTCATAGTAGATTGTTGCACATTTTTCCTGGATGCCTTTCATTAAAAATGTTGGCCGCTACACCATGACTTGTGTTTTCACCACATATTAATACAATTTCAATTCTTTCCTGTACAGTTAACATTTTTTTGTTTAATACGCAATATTAATTAAAAGCCACTATGACAAACAGAAAGCGATTTGACTGTCATTAATAAAGCAAGGGCTTGTTGATCTTTTTTATCATTTGTTTTGCGCCCAACTTGTGTTTGGTGCATCATCGTAAGGTACAAAACTAGTTAATTTTTTGGAAACTGAACTTAAATAATAAAAGACTATTTTTACTTTTTATAACATAGCTCCATAACAAATTTTAATAAAAGGGTTTTAAATTAAATCATTGAAACTAGTTAAACTTACGTAAAGTTAAACGAAAATTTATTTTCCACTTAATGCAGACGTTACTTGTGACGCTGTGTACTTGTCTGTGTTAATATTAATGTGTATTACTTTTAGACACAAACTATATTTTCAAAAATAGTTATTTTATGAAGTTACCTTATACAGGGTCAAAAACAAATAAACTTTGCATCACATGTGACCAAATTTTAATAGCCCTATTTGGATTTTGTAGAAAAACACACATTGAATATGGCGCTGCCTTAAAGAAAATGTGTCTGGAATAAAGCATTGTTAAAACTAAGAAGTTTTATGTAGGTTGCGTTGTCTTATTGCGCAACAGTGGTGCAATTTAAAATGCAAAAAAATTGGCAAAAAATCTAAATTATCTGAAATTTTGCATATGAGCTAAAAATTGTTTTTAAAAAAACTTTTTCTAATAACTTTTTTCGATATTTTGAGAAATAACACCACTTTTGAATTTTTTTTTGGAAAAAAATTTAAATTTGACAGATAATGCGAATCACGTGACTATTATTTTTTGGTTAATTTTCATCTTGATCGAAGCAGAAATTGATGCCAAACTCAAATTTAGAATAAATCTATTAATAAAAAAAAATCCCATATGATGCGGACTTCACTGGTCACACTGTATATATAAACAGTCTTCTACTAAGATCATTTTAATTTTTGTTTTAAATGCTTTTATTGACATATTTTTGTATTCCGTCGGAATGTAATTGTAAGTTTTTAGAATCTGTGTAACTAAACCAATTACAATAAGCTATTCTTGATTCAAAATCAATAGAATATAACCTTATATGGATGCATCTGGAGGCCCTTCTTTAATGCTTTTGAGCAAGTCGTTTTGCTTATTCCGACATAGGTCATAAGCAAATTTCAAAATTTGCTAATTACAATTATTTAACAAAATAAGTATAAAATTATGTTTCCATAATAATTGTTATAAACATTCTGTATTAAAAACAAATTACAAAAAATTAGGTCAGTTTCGACAAAGGTGTGGGGGTTTTCTGTTGTCCATGTTCTATAATTTTGGGAATTTACGTACCCCGATAAATGAAACCAAGCTTCATCAGTGAAGAAAGTTAGATCTAATGCATCATTATTATTTATGTAATCATTAAACCTATTACAATAAGCTATTCTTGATTCAAAATCAATTGAATATAACCTTATATGGCTGCATCTTTCTTTAATGCTTTTGAGAAAGTCGTTTTGCTTATTCCGACATAGATCATAAGCTAACTTCAAAATTTTCTATTACAAATACATTTTTTTTATTGCAAAACGATCCAACACTCTTCGCTTATGTTGGACAAAAATACCATGTGGTATATTTGCATCGAGAAATACTTCATTACATTGTTCAATGCACGATTCCAAGGAATAAGTCCAGCTTCCATCAGGATTATACGTGGCACTCCGAAAAACGGCCATTAAAATAAAGGGGTTTTTCTTAAACGTAAACACCATTAACATCAACACCGTTAATAAAATCTGAAATGTATCTCTCAAATATACATGTTATTAAGTATTGTAATGAAAATTTTCGACCTCGAGATTTTTGCAAATGTCCATGGTTTAAAGTCATCTAATACTGAGAAAGTGGTTTCTAAAAATGCTTGTGTGAGTGCGTGCGCGCGCACGATAGAGGTCAGACGGCAAAAGCTATCACTTCCAAATTTTCTATTTACGAGTAAAATCTTCCTTTTGAGTTCTAACTAGATTTTGAGTAAAATCAGCCGACCGGAAGTAGTAGTTTACTTCAGTGCAATTTTACCAATATTTTATCAACTACTAAATATAAACAAATTTATAAAGAATTCAAATTAGTCAAAAGTGGATTTGAGAAAAATTTTATTAATCAGAAATTTCTACCGGAAGTAGGTCAACTATTACCGAAAACTGTTATCGAAAATGAGTTTTCTGAGAATATCTTGCAAGTCATGCTTTCTAGGCAGATACATTACGAGTATAAAAATATTTAAGTTTAAGTTTCAATACATTTTGTATTAAAAAAAAATCAAAACCGGAAGTATACTTTTACTCTTATCGAATAGCGAGTTTTTGCAAATATGTCGTAAATTATGCATTCTATATAGATTTATCGAAAGTAACACTTACTCTTATCGAGTAGCACTTTTTTACAAATATCTTGCAAAGTATGCATTTTACAGAGATTTATTAAGATAATATAAGTACTTAGAATAGAATTTTGAATAATTATTATATAAAAAAAAATTCAAAATTCGGACCTGAAGTAACAGATATTTATTTGTTTATATAAAACTATTTAAAACTTAATTCAGAACAACTTTTCTATAATTTGAAACGCACATGCGTATAAGAAAGTCGTGTGGTGCTCACATCTCGTAGTTTAATTTGGAATTGTGGTTTTGGAGATTTCGAAAAGTGTTTTTTAGTTGCTTAATCAACATTAAGCATATCTGATATGTCTACTTTTGTAAACTTAAATAACGAAAATTTATGAAGCGCGTTTTTTATCAGTTCCTCCCATTCTTCTGGTAATTTTACAACACTGTCTTTCTCTTTTATTTTTCAATAAATGCAAGTTCTTGGTCAATTGGTAAATAAGAATGACCACATACAGGAAAAATATATGTTATATAATGTATTTAAAGAAGTGAAGACAGTAAACTAGGACGTATAGCCATTGCAGTATGACATACTCGTAGTTCTTGTTTAGATCTGGACACCAATCACTGAACATGATTAAATTTTCATTTAGATTTGAATAACAAAAATAATAAAAAAATTAAAATACATTATTTACACCGTCTTTGAACTGGTCCTTGTGGTATACAAAAATCGTCGCTTCATTGATACCCATAGCTGTCCACAGTAAAATACAGGCTTGCATCAGTACCAGTTAATGTCCTATTGCTTTCAACAACCGCTTCCTTGACCACACTTTTTATCTGTGTAAGTTCCCACGTTTAATTTAATCATGCCACTTTAATTGGAAGCTGTACTAACCAAGTTATTATCATAGTTACGTTTTGCATTCGAAAACAATTTCTGATAATCCAGATTATACTCTCAAAACGGGATACTGTTTACTTACATCGCCATTCATTCACAATGCGCTTTTAATGTCAAGAACGTCCTGTGGAATCCACATGGAATTAGTAATTTTATTTCTTTTTACCTTCATCAGCACAAACAATATATCAAAACGGTGACGAACCTTATTTATGATGTTATTTAAATGACAACTTTGGAGAAATATCAATAAGTACTAATTGCCATTCCTCTTTAGTCACATATGACTAAAGAGGAGTATTCATTAATAAATGATCTAGTAGATAATAATTTCATAAATGCACCTGAGTCACATCCAAAGTTATTATACACTCATGAGCAAAAGTACTGCATATTTCTATGTTTTTGTGGTACGTGAAAAGTTTTGTTTATTTATGACTATTTTTTGTAACAACTTTGCTTTACTTTTCTTTTAAATAATAAGAATATTAAGAAGAACGCATTACAGATAAACAACTTGATCCCCGGTTACAAAAACAAGAAGAATAAGTGTGCTTAAAACCACACGGCAGAAGTGAAAACTTCATCAAGGCGAGGTTAATAATACGAAATACAAGCGTATAATATTCAGTAACGTGTTAAATAAGACGTAAACCTCAACCATCAGTCTAAAATTTCACATTCATACGTCTATTTCCAAAATATTCTTCCGCCATTTTGTTTTTTTGACATTTTGACTTTAGATTCGTGAAGACACCCCCGTATCTAAAATTTCACATCCATACGTCAATTTTCAAAAAACTCGTCCGCCACTTTGTTTTTTTTTTACATTTTGACTTTGGAATCGTGATCGGCGACCTAAAACACCCCCGTATCTAAAATTTCACATTCATACGTCAATTTTCAAAAAAATCTTCTGCCATTTTGTTTTTTTTTGACATTTTGACTTTGGAATCGTGATCGGCAACCCCCAAATCCCCCGTATCTAAAATTTCACTTTCATACGTCAATTTTCAATAATACGAAATACACGAGTATAATATTCAGTAACGTATTAAATAAAACATATTCGCACATTTATTACATTTACGCGACCAGCTATTTCGTTTGGTCGGTTCGGACGTATGTGTATGTATAAATAGACGATATAAATACTCGCTTACGGTCCCGCGCTTGGTCTGATGGTAACGTGTCGGCTTCATAGTACTTCATACCCGTGCGGCTCGGGATTGAATCTGATCTGGGACATTATTTATTCATTTAAATTTCAATTTAATTGAAATTAAATACCTCTATATGATGATATATTTATTTCTCTTGTTCCCTTAGCCGACTTTACCCGAACGAGCGTTACATATCCGAGGGTTGCAGTCAGTCTTGTTCAGTGCCTAAAATCAGCGCGACGCGCTTAAAGAAAAGGGGTTGTTTTGTAACATTCTGTTTACTGCGTTGCTTAGGAGATAATTTTAGGTTACTCTCTCAGACGTACTCAGACCGTGTTGACATAAAAGTCTATTTAGTACTGTCAGTGCAATGGAACATACGCCTAATTACAGCAAACCAGTGGCTGCTCAAGTTATTGCCTTATCTGAAGTGGGTGTGAAGGAAATGAAAATATCAGAACGGTTGTATATGCACCAATCTACTCTTACTCCTATTTTAAAACGATATATGGAAACCGGCAGATTCAGCAGACGTCCTATACACGCCCAACCAAGGTGCACAAGTGTAAGACAAGATCGTTTTCTACAGATCACAACTCTAAGAAACCGTGCTGCAACGGCATCTGAGCTTAGTGGACATCTTGCCGAAGCTACTGAGACAAATGTAAGCAGATTTACAGTATCGAGAAAGCTAAAGGAATATGGTTTAAATGCAAGACAAGAAATATTGCTTTTGGAAAAGGTTCAGTGATGTATTGGGCAGGTGTAAGTTCAGAAGGACGTACTGAGCTTGTGGAGGTCACTCGAAGAATGACAGGCGTTTGGTACTTGGAAAATATACTTCAAGACCATGTTTACGCATACGCCGGCTTTATTGGCTTTGATAAGTTCAGCTTGATCCATGATAACGCACGACCGTACATTGTTGATGCACAACAGTATCTTACTGACGTTGAAATTGAGACAGTGATCTGGCCTGCAAAGAGTCCGGATGTAATCCAATAAAGCACGTACGGGACTACTTAAAAAGAAAAATTATGAAACGAAATCCACCTCCATACAACACCTACGAATAGCATAATAATATGAGCAGGAATGGCAAATGGACGAAATTTGATTTTTGGAATAGGAAGGCATATACAAGCTGTATTAGATGCTAGAGGACGCAATACGCGATATTAAATCCAACTTTAAATAAGAACTAGCTAATAAGAAACTGTTTCATTTATTGTTTATTAATTTTTTATAGAAGCACTCAAATCAAATAGATAAGTCATAGATATTACTTTCAGTCAACAAATAATACAGAAATAAAGAAAGAGCAATAAATTATTTGACATATTCAAAATATGCAATACTTTTGCTCATTAGTGAATAATATACTAATTAACTAGGTATAATGATCACTTAGGTTATTGCGTATAGATTTACCAATCAGCAAGTGGTCGTTATTCTAATAGAAAACAGTTTAATAATATTCATATTAAAGAACCTCAAAATATCTATTAAACAATAGTGGTCCCATCATCGAGCCCTGAGGCACACCAGTATCTATTACCAACCATTTAAAGAATACGCAGTACTATTCTCTACTATTTAGTGTTCATTACAGTTTAATTCGGGTTCGATCAATTTGCGTGTATTTACATTTATATATGTATATACCAACATCCCCCATTTTTAGAATCAATTTTTCATAATTATCGAATGCATGCGAAAAATGGAAACAACTAATTCTTATTTTAATTAATTTTATCTCAAACTCAATCTATCGTTAATGTACTATTTGTTGTAATAGGACATGAAAACCAAATATGTATAAATAATTTATTTTAAAATTATATCCTATTTTGAAAGACACTGTATATAGATGTATATAACGAAACCAGGCAAGAAGAAATGTCGCTTGAATTTTCAATATATCTCCTGTAATTAATATTATTATTAAATTTGTTAGTGCGGGATATATACCTATGTAGAACTACATTTAAAGTGATTATGTACGACATCAAGAGCCCTCACAGTATTAAAATTAATTGTTACCTTCATCCATGCTAACAACGAACCTCATAAGAAGAGCAAGTCTGCTGAATGAATTTGTAATTATGTGCTAGCCATAGTGGACCCGGTAGAGTAATAACGAACCTTGCGGTTTATAGCTGACGAGCAATTGTTTTGCGACTCAGTTAAGATTATCTTTACTCAAAAAAAGTAACAGCTATTATCATGATGTATATAAAGCTCTATAACTACTGGAACAGTACATTAATTTTCTTACGATTTCACAAAACACATTCCAAGTAAACCCACCTCATGTATAATGTTTTTCCAATAAAGGCGATTCTATTTTAAAATGCAATTAAACATTTTCTAAATATTATTGGCAGTACTTGTGTTTAGTTTACGCTGGTAATACATCAGGGCCAACTCCTCAAAAACAATTGTTAAATTGTTTAAGAAATTAGGCTTCTTCTATTGTACGAGGGCGTATTTTTATGTTATCTACCTAGTCATGAAAAAAAGCACATAAGAGAACAATTTTTTTTTAATTTTTCTACATAACTCCCTTCAACACTATTACACTTATTCCATTTTTTCCAGTTGCCCCATACCCTCAGAAAAAAATTGCTTCGGTAACCCCGCAAAATATTCTTCAACAGCTTCTTTGAGTTCTTCATCAGAAGCAAAACGCTTTCCTCTGAGACGCTTTTTTAAATTTTTGAATAAGAAGAAGTCTGACGGAGCTAGATCGGCGCTATAAGGTGGATGCCTTAACTCTATAAACCCACAGTCATTGATTATCTGCTGAACTTTGTTTGCATTATGAACCCGACAATTGTCGTGCAGCAACAAGTTTTTTTGTGGATAAGAATGCGGGCGTTTTTCCTCCAGAGCAGTTTTTTAATTTTTAATTGTGTTTTCGTAGGCCTCTCCATTTATGGTAGACCCTCTCGGCATATATTCAATAAGCAAAACTCCTTCAGCATCCCAGAAAACAGTTGCCATCATTTTTTTTTCCAGAAAATTGTGCCTTTTTGGTGGTGGAGGGCCCTTATGAACCCACTGTATGGATTCTTGTTTAGTAGGAGGGCCCCAGTAATATACCCAAGTCTCATCCCCGATACTAATTCGAGATAAAAATGTTTTGTCCCTCTCCAACTTGACCAAATTTTCTCGAGAAACTTCTTTTCTGCACAGTTTTTGTTCAGGTGTAAGCAACCTGGGTATCCACCGTGCAGACACCTTGTTCATACCCAAATCGTCATGCAAAATTTTGAGAACACTTGTTTCGGATATACAGACTTCATTGGCAATGACAGAGATCTTTACACGCCGATCTTTCAGTATCAAATTTTCGACTTTTCGCACAATGTTTTCAGTTCGAGCTTCAACGGGTCGTCCGGACTTTGGGTCATCATTGATTGACTCTCGGCCCCATCGAAAGAGTTTAGACCAATATTTTACTTGGAAATAAGATGGTGTATCTTCCCCATATACAGCAACCATTCTTTCATGAATTGCTTTTGGGTCATTGCCTTCCTTTGTCAGGAACTTTATTACGCTGCGATGTTCAACTTTAGTTTCACTCATTTTATCGAGAAATGGACCGTCTCAAATATCTATACACAGCATAAACTAAACACAACTTAGCACATGTACTTCTAACAGTGACAGCAATTTTTTAATAATTTGTTTGACATCGTCAATCTTTTGTTTCATGGCTAGGTAGATAACATAAAAATACGCCCTCGTATATATAAAGTAGAGTCGTTTCTGCAAACAGGCACAGTCAAGTCCAACCCAAGACGACTTTTCAATGACACTATAAATTCCTATTGACCGGAACGATTTCAGAAAACTAATTAATTAATATTTCAGGATATACAGCTTCCGCTACTAAGATACTATTACATGAAAGCCAGTTACGAATTAAATATTCTAAATAAAGTTCATAAATATGACTACAGTATAGCTATAAAAACCAATATCTTATTTGATACTTGACTACTCTATCTAGTAGGCAAACATTGTTGACAAATTTATATTTTTTGGATGACAATTATAACAAATGTCAAAAGGTAATTAGGACAAATAACAAAAGTTGTATGAATATTATTATTTATGACCATTGTGAAATAATCCTGTTGCAAATTATTGGATAAATCAAGAAATCAAAATATATATTTTTTCCTACAGCAGCAGCAAAAGCAGTTAATTGGACGTTGATTGGTGTTAATATTTTTTTTATGATCAAATTTATTGAAGTCGATTTAAATGGCAATTGATTTCACCACACGATGTTCACATTTCAAATATCTCCCGCATACAAAGCCATAGTGTCTGACTACTTAAATAACATGCTAGAGTATATGATAATCGAATATCATTCAAAATTCAAAATTTGTCGTATCTTAAATGCAAATTCGTGTCCTTAACATAATGAAATAAGAACAACTCTTGTTTAATATTTTTAGAACGTTAATTCACATTTTGTGCAATAGTTTATCCCCCTGGAGAATCATTAATAATTTGCGAAAGTTTGAGCGATATAAAATAGAATTTATTTTTTTTCTGCCAAGCTATTTTATCGTATGCTTTAACCAAATATTAATCTTTTTATTTGATTTTATACGGCTACATATTTCCTACACCTGTTGTCTCTGTTTACATTAAATATATTTCTTTCGAAAGTGAAAATATGAATCGGTACTTAAATATTTTTCTTTTTTCTTCTGGTTAATAAAAAGAAATTTATCCAAAGAAATTGTACGGTTAGCAAACTGATAATAACGTCCTCAATTTATTTTCTTGAAAGATCTCGTTTTAGCTAAGCTAACATTAACTTCATTCCAGTTGCATAAATTAAATAAGTTTTCCGACAAAACGTTCACTATCGATCATAAGCAGCATTTAATGAAATTTGTTCGACATACCATCCACTTAGATCGAGGAGGGAGACGTCACCGGATGTGGTTTGAGTCGTACACAAGAGGAGAGGAGGCCTACTACAGTATCAATTAACTCTCAACGGAGAAATTGGAAATTGCCCCGGAGTCCGAACTGAACCTAACTCATAGTTCCCATTATTACAACTTTGAAACTTGGTGCTCATTTCATAATTAATAAGTTAATGAAGAAAAATTTTATTCGTAATTGATAAAGTACTCATTTTGATAGTTATATTAATAGAGTAATATATGAAAATATCGATTTACAATAACATCAATAATGAGCTGATAAAGTACAATTATTTTATACAAGGTATTGGCGACAGAGCACTATAATATACATCTGACGTACTTTCTTCTTATTCTTTTACTTATAAAGTAAATACAAGGATAAATACTTAAAACTCTTCAAGAGTATGTTTTCATGCAAATGTAAATTAACCTACTAGTGATTAATTAGTTTTAAAGCGAAAGGTATTATAAACACCAGAAGAAGTAAAACAGTAGGAAATAATATGTAACATAACTAGTGTACTCGATATTTATGTTTGAAAGAAGAAAATACCAGTAATAGCTGAATATATTATTGTAAATAAAGCAAGAACATAGCATATCATTCTGCTAATATAAGTAGGAACACCTTTTATTTTAATATATGTTTCGGAAAAATACGAAGCTGTCAGTACGTTAGGCGTCAAATACATAATTTGAGGAAAGTTAGAAATCTGCCCCACGTTGGGCGCCAAATATGTAATTACTGTGAATATTGCTTTATGTAACACGACAAGCATATTGTTCTGTTAAAGTGATTATGAAACAACTGTGTGTACATTTCTGTTAAAATATAGGAAATTTCGGGATCAACTCTTAAGCCTAATTTATAAACTTGACGTTGTCGTTTTCGTTGCAACCGACGCTAGCAGTTGCCGTTTGTTCTGTTGATTTCTTTCGGAAATAGCATTTATAAACTTTCTGTTCGTGTGAACTGCGAATGAAAACGTTGACAAGTAAATAAAAGCATATACAGGGTCGGGCAAAAAGAGCGGAACACCGAACTTTGAACAGGAACTGCAACTGCGAACTGTAACTACAACGTCAAGTTTATAAATCAGGCGTTACGCTTCAGGGGCAGTCATTATCTTTCTCTCGAAATTTTCTATATTTTTTTTCTCTTTAGGATAGGTGAATTAAAACAAATATGTCAATTATCAAACATGAACATTTACAGTACAAAATTATATATAACATCTAGTGTACTCGATATTTATATTTGAAAGAAGAAAATACCAGTAATAGCTCAATATATTAGGTACTGTAAATAATGCAAGAACACATGCATATTATTCTGCTAATATAGGTAGGGAAACATGTTATTTTAATATATGTTTGGGAAAAAATGTTTGTGTGTTTATGTTTGAAAGAAGAAAATACCAGTAATAGCTGAATATATTATTGTAAATAAAGCAAGAACATAGCATATCATTCTGCTAATATAAGTAGGAACACCTTTTATTTTAATATATGTTAACACACTACGTTAGGCGTCAAATATATAATTTGAGGAAAGGTTACAAATCTGTCCCACGTTGGGCGCCAAATATGTAATTAATGTGAATATTGCTTTATGTCTAACGACAAGCATATTGTTCTGCAAAAGAATGTATGGAATAACTGTGAACACATTCTTTTAAAATATATACTTTAGGGGCAGTCATTATCTTTCGCTCGAAATCTTCTATGTTTTTTTAGTTGTATAGGATAGATGAATTAAACAGAAATATGTCAATTACTAAACATAAACATTTATACAAAGTATATTAAATATTCAATATTTTTCAAAAAAAAAAACCTCTACACAATACAAGTATACTTCTATACAAAAATTAGAAAAAAGTAGGAGATGGTTTACGATGATGATGTCATACAGACCAAAAGTATTCGTGATCTAGTATTGAGTTTAAAGTCATACAAGTATAATACTGGCGCTAATAGTAGTGTGGTTCATTACCGATATTCTTCAAGCATTTTCACACGAACAATATTTCACGTCTATTTATTGATCAAGACAGCATTATATCAATCCGTCTTTAGATTCATTTGAGGCATACATGATTATTAAAAATATTATTAATTACTATTAATTTTCATTTACATAAAAAATATTTAAAACTTGAGTGGTATTTATTGCTCGAGTTTTTCATATAAAAAGTAATAGCAATCGATATATTTTTCTTTACAGGCAATTGTTTCATGGCTGACTTAGTTGCTGAGTTACTAACAATCGAGATAGAGGATTTGAATGCCAAAACTTACTAAATAACATTACTAATTTATAACTTAAAAATATTTGTTATAAATATCTTTCTTTTTTACATTATGCCACGGAAAATTATCTACCAAGCCATTACAAAAATAAGTGACAATCGCAAATTGTTGCTGTCAAGTTACTATGATATTTTGATGCTTCTGAGGTGATAATATATACCTAATAACATCTTTCAAAGTTGCTCGGTCATACTTTAAAATGATATATATTTTGTATTGAATGCTAATAGTAAAGTAAAAAATATATATTTATCGGTTAATAGATTTGGAGAGGTCATTATAGAATAGACAACATCGAGCATGTCAAAATATCTTAAATAATTTAATCTTAGGTTGCCTCATTTTCTAAATTGGATATGTGAGAGAAAATTAGTAATAATATATAAGCCTGTTTATGTTATATAATAACACAGCAATTGTTTTATTATGCCCTTCTTACTTTGCTTCTTTCTTCTGATTAATCCTGTCAGTCTTCCAGTGTGTTTTCGAAGAGACGAACAGCATGAAATTCGTTTTTCTTCATTTCTTGTCCGATTTTTATCTTCTGAAAAAAATTGAACAAATTTTCACTCTGAAAATATCGTTTTTCTATTAGTTTGAGTTTTTAGAATAATGTTCAGAACAACTGACAGAATTGTGTTTACAATTCTGTTTACCAATTTCGATCTTTTTCAGGATAATTTAGACAAATTTATATAACCCAAAATAATCAAAGGTAATATAACGAGAGCTTGACAAATAGTCGACTATTTCATTGTCATCAATTTTTCGAGTGTGCGCTACTGTCAATTTGACGAGACCAAAATTGGCATTAATAATTTGACTAGAGCACGAGAGCTTTAGCTCGAGGGCTTTAGTCTTTAATTATTAATGCCAATTTTGGTTAAGTCAAATTGGGAGGCACACGAGAAAAATTGAAACAATGTAATAGTCGACTACTTATCAAGCTCGAGCTATATTTGTTAAGATTATTTCCTAAACCAAGTTTCATAATAAAAAATGAGTTGTCAAATCGATGTGATTATCAATAATTTCATCCGAAACATCGCTAAATCTCTTTTTGTCGGACATTTTCATCTATTTGACACGTATGCCACTTAATGAAAAAATACATACTTGATTTGTTACCTACATTTAAAATAGTCGATTTGTAATAGTCGCTGATATCAAGAACCGGTACCTTTCATTGGTTAATTTCAACTTCAGTTTTGATTGTGATTGGACAAAATTTAAATTTGACAGGTGAAGGAAATAATCGTTAAAATTTTTATTCTGCAATAGAAAGAGGGGGCTAACTTCATACTAACGAATTCCTTTTTAATACTTTTAATGTACACGGTTTGATCTACTGGTGTGAAATCATGGTACAATGTTCAGAACAACTGCCAGAATTACATTATCAAAAAGACAAATATCGTCGACTTCGTTTTTCACTTTTTTATTTTCTTGGCCGAAATTGTTTTATCACAAGATAATTTGAACAAATGTAGATTATCTAGAGTAAGCGTCAGGATGAAGAAATGTTATAACAATGTTTATAACAATTTGAAATTACTAACAGAATATCGATTTCCTAACAAAGGAAGGCAGTGTAAAAATCGCTTTGTTAAAAGATTTTTCTACTTTTTATTTTTTCAGTTGCAGCAAGCCTATGTCAACAAGTGAATGTTAAAGGTGTTTTCCTACATTCAGTGTATAAACATCGTTTTTGTGTCACCCCGTGATAGTTGCTTTTTTTTCTATACCACAGTGAACATACCTTTCCCAAGTGAGGGTCGGTCTTCCTTTTCTTTTTTTCCAATGCATATTTACCATTCGAAAGTCAAAAGTCAGTACAAAATTCTTAAAAGAATATAAGATATAATGATGGGAAGAACTAATCCGAAATAACACAGTTTATGAAGTAGAATTCTATGGTAAATCAGGTTAGATGCTTTAGTTAGATCTGTATCTGTGGCGACTGCCAATAAACTTAAACTATTAATACAACTATAAAATATATTTGACAAGTGTTTTTTGACAAACTGTGTATATACAAGGGCATATTGAGAACTAATGCCTCCATGGCTATAATTTTATTAGTAATAGATATATCGTTTACATATAAATGTAAATTAATAGTATAAACTGTCCTCTATGCACTGATGTATTCGCTTTTCCACATAATCGCCATTGACAGCAATACATTTACGCCAACGTACTACGAGTTTTGCAAGTCTATCAAAAAAAAAGTCTGAATACTTCCCACGGCACCATTTCCGCACCTCCGTTATCACCTCTACATACGAAGAGAAACGCTTGTCCTTGAAATGTTTCTTAAGCTTCGGAAAGATGAAAAAATCACAAGGCGCAAGAAAGGGGCTATAAGGTGGATGAGCTAAACGTCATAAAACCCAAGTTCCTCCAGTTCTACGAGCGTTTTCTGACGTGTGTGAGACCGAGCGTTGTCATGGTGCAGAATTGGCACTTTCTCTGGATGAACCCGCTTTAGGCGGTTGCGTAGGGTATTTGTTAGGGTGTTAACATTTCCTTCGGAATTGAAAGTGCAGTCACGTTCTAAAAATTCAATGTAAGCGATGCCATCGTAATCCCAAAAAACGGTAATCATGACTTTTCCGGCAGATGGATGTGCTTTGAATTTTTTATGTTGTGGCAAACCCTTATGTCTGTATTCGATGGACTGACGTTCATTTCAGGGTCGTAATAGTGTGCCCGCGGTTCGTCACCGGTCACAATTCTGTGGAGGAAAGCATCACCTACTGCTTTATATCGAGTCAAGGATTATTCGCAAATTTGTTTCCAATTGGCTTTCATTTCATCAGTAAGCATTCGGGGAACTCAACGTGCGCATACTCTTCTATACTACAGCACATTGCAGATAATGTGGTAATGTACTTTTTCTTGTGAAATACCCACCCTGTTGGTAATGTCACTTTGTTTACACCGTCGATTACCACGAACCGGTTCATTCTCGAGAGCCACATGCCTTTCACCATGCACACGCCCGTCATGGACATCCTTTTCAACAGGATTTCTGTCTTTCACAGTCCTAACCCATCTCCTAACAGTACTCACATCGACACACGCATTACGGCACTCAACCATCGATGGATGTCTATGGGCGCTACATCCTCCGCAGTAAAAAAATCAATGTCAGCTAGTTACTTTAACCGCACATCCATACCGGTCGCCATATTTAGAACTGTCTTGCCAGCGATGCCAAACGTACCATAATTATGGAATTGTACCATAATTTTTACCCTAAAACATTATTGGTCAGTGAAGTACCATAATATACAAGGTGTAAACGATATACGCAGCAATACTGTAACAAGTAACAGCTGTAATAATATTGAGCATAAAATGTTAATGCACGAAAGCTCTATCTCGAATGAGATCTAAGAAAAAAAAAAATTTAATAAATACGCGTGGCCCGATCCGACTCTGGTAAATTTACTTTCGTTTATAACAGCGTCACTCTTACTAAAGCGGAGTGGTGGGAGTTGTAGATGCGATGATTCATACTGTTAGTATCAGTCTGTTATGAACCTCTGCGAAGTATGGCTTATACAAATCACGAATTAACAGATATCGTATTATTGTACGGTGAAACAGGTGGAAATGTTAGCGGTACTAGACGTATTTATTCAGAACGTTTTCCGAACCGTAGATGTCCTTCAAGGGATTTAATTTTACAAACAGTCTACAGATTGAGAGAACGCGGTACATTTCACCAAAGTTATGAAGGGCGCGGTAATGAAAGACCACGTAGGATACTAGATGCGGAGGAAGAAATTTTGGATATTCTAGATGAAAATCCAAGAACAAGTACCCGATCGGTTGCGAGAGAGGTAGTCGTTTCACATACAACAGTCCATAACATTCTTCAAAGGTGTTAGCTATACCCCTACCATGTGCAACGCGTCCAGGAACTTATGGAAGCCGATCGCCCGCTACGAATTCATTTTTGTAGATGGTTTCGTCGACGGTGTGCGCAGTTTGCGTCAAAGGTGTTATTTACCGATGAGTGTGCATTTACGAGGGGAGGTGTTTTAAATTTTCACAACCTTCATTACTGGGCCGATGAAAACCCTTACATCATACATCAATCTCGTTTCCAACACCGTTTTTCAATAAATGTGTGGGCTGGAATTGTCGGTGATCAATTGCTAGGGCCGCACGTACTACCTGCACGACTTAATGGACAGAGCTACTTGGATTTCTTGGAGAATTCGCTACCCGGGTATCTAGACGATGTACCTCTCCATACACGACGCCGTATGTTTTTATGCACGATGGTGCACCTGCCCATTATTCTCGTGGAGTACGCAACTTTTTAAATAACGCATATCCGCAGTGGATAGGACGCGGTGGACGAATTCCTTGGCCTCCGCGTAGTCCCCATTTAAATCCACTAGATTTTTTTGTATGGGGCTCTATGAAAGCACTTGTTTATAACGGCATTGAAGTTGTAAACGAAGAAGACCTTCAGCAACGTATTTTTCAAGCTGTGGCCCATATCCGTGAAAACCGTGCAGTGGTCAATCGTGTACTTCGAAAGTTTACCGAACGGCTAGAAGCTTGTATTGACGCAAATGGCGGTCACTTTGAACATCTACTTTAATCATTAGACCTGTTGCACCAAAATCTGTTAACGAAAAATAGAATTTTTAAAGAATTTGTAATGTAAATTATGTACCATTTATTTATCGCGTGATATTATTATAAAGGTCAATGCCTTGCGAGCAGCTGATAGGCAATAAAGGGATGTTTAGAAAAAGATACACAACAAACACACTTGTGTAAATAATGGGCTAGCTTGTATTACAATTCATTGTGCCGGGGATTTTTTTAACGTAAACACAGAAATTCCTGTTCTTGAATAGACAACATATAACTTCTATTTATTTTGATTTACTGTGAATACAGGACCGTATTTGAAAAGTTTGTATTCTTAAATTTACGCAAAAGTGAAAGTTTCGATAGGTTAATTTTTTTTTGTAGATTTGAATTGCTGTCTTACCTATCTATTACATATGTAAGTATTGCTGCATATATCTTTTACACCCTGTATAATTGTACCATAATTTAGATCGATTCAATATTTTGCTCAAAAACTATTCCTAAATGTGTCACAGTTTAATAGTCAAATAAATAAAATATATCAGGGTCAGAGTGTTAAACCGTGAAGAAAAAGATGATTTTTATATTTCATGTCGCAAATATTGATAGTCATTTAATGAAATTAGAAAAAGATTTTTTCAAAGGAAACAGTTTATCCAAAACAACAAATATACTAAGCAGAAACCTCAATCAATTAATAATTTCAATTACATAAAAAATGAAAGTCTTATAGAGAAATACTGGAATAAAATATGTTATTTATTGACCTGTCAGGTCAAAATTTATTTGGGGATTTGGCCGAATTCGTTTTGGACATTTTGGTAACACCACACTCAAAGGCATCATGCGAAAGGGTTTTTCGAAAGTAAATTTGATAAAAAATAATGTTCGAAATCGGATTTGTACAAATTCGATTAATGGATTGCTCTTAGCATTACAAAGTACTAATGGGGAAAGCTACAATTTCGAAGTGTCTAATTATTTGCTACATGCAACGGAAGCCAAAAATTTGTACAAATCCGATAACGAGGAAGATGTGGCGGTTTATTTTGACACATAGTTGTTAGGCTAATGTTTTAAATATAAATTTATTTAGTTAACTGCTGTGTCGCTGAACGTAATATGCCGTTAATATTTATATAGATAATGTTGTTTTAAATTTTCAACCTCAAATACATAATTATAACATAAATTCGAATTAGTGTTTTATTTCAGCCGGCGCACAGTGAAACCCTGAAAGTTGGCATCAATACAACGGCTTAAGCAAGAACGCTGAAATTTGGTACATTGATTCTTAACGACAAAAGTAGCATCTACATGAGATTTCATAAGTATATTAATCATACGCCCAAAGTTATTGCACCTCGTCTAATTGCCTTAAACAAGTCACATATAAATTTTTGCGTGATGGAGCTTTTATTGGCATCACACACACCTCACATTTTTTATTTCAAAATAATATACAGGGTGTATTTGAAATAAGGGGACAGAGTATGATAAAAGTAAAGACGCAATTATGTAGAATATAAATCCCAAAAATTGTGAGTCAATTACGACACGAACACCAAAATTAAAAACCCCCGAAAAGTGTTTAATGTGCCGCCTATCGATTTAGCAGGTATCGCGCGAGTTAGGCCAGACAGCCGACGTCATGAGTCGTAATAAATAATATTTTTATGGAACTTAATAAACATATACATACATAGATACACACACCGCAATAACAGTTGTAAACGTTATAAAAACCCCAATGATAGCATTGTTTACTATTTCTAAACAGGTGTTCATGCTAAGAGTTCAACAACCTTAATATCAAATATCAGCTGATTTAGGATAAAATTGATGCGTGTACTTTATTCGATTTCTTTTGTTCTCTTTTAAAATATCTTAGTTTTCAACAACGAGAATTTTTTTTATTGAGATGCCGAGATTATTTAGATATTACATTTTTTCCGCAATAAGTGTATAGTAAGTACTATTACTGTTATTATGATTAAATTCAACGACTCTTTACTTCTTATTTCTCACAAAAACAAATTCGTGTTGTAAAAGTTGCCCAACTCTACTTATGAGAAACTTTTATTTTAATTGGACGCAAATGAATTTAAAAAAAACATAATTTATTTCAGTTCGTGCGTTGTGTAAGCCATAGTCGAAACATCCACACGTAACAATCGAACGAGACTGACCTCGCACGCCTTCACACTTCTACTTAGTACCCCACTCTTGCATAACCCTACAGTCGTATTAAAGTGCAGTGGCGCGACGAATATTTTAAAAATATCTTTGTAATTTTTAAAATTTGAATTTGCGCAAAATATTTTAGATTTGAGTCTAATAAAATTAATTTTTTCCATTAATCATACTCTGTCTCCTTATTACAAATACACCCTGTATATACATTCTTATAAATGTTAATAAAAGTAACTAAAACAAGTGTATGTTCTCTATATATTATTTATTAAATAAAACAAATAATAAGTTAAACATATTTTTTTCTGTCCAAATGTTTGTTGTGTTTCTGACTTAAAATTAAAAATTAACAAATGTCATCGTCAGAATAGAAGATTTCTTCGTCTTCAGTACTGTCTTCGTCGTCGCCATCATCTTCAACGTCAACTTGACCAGATGGTGATTTTAAGAGCTCTAATACCTCTTTCGGTAGAGATTGCAGATTTTTCTTTGGACTTTTTCTTTTGTCCACCAACACATGATCTGAACTTAGCAGAAGCATATTAAAAGTGTCATACTTTTTTCTCTGCCGCACTTTATTGAGTTGTGTTCCCTAAACCTTTTGAAGTCCTTGTTCCGTGCTTCTTAGAAGTTTGTGATAGTCCCGCTGCCTTAAAACTCATTTGTGCGGCATAACTTAAAACAGCAATAGAAGTGGATTCCCTAAGTAACTTTGTGTTTAGCCGCTTAGTTCGTTCTGCACCAGTTTCGAAAGGAATTTGAAGGCGACCTCTACGTTTCCGATGCCGTTTTTCTGAAGAAAAGGATATTGATGTATTCAGCCAATCTTCATTTTGTAAAAGAAACCTTTCCTTCATTCTAGAGGCCTTCGTCCAACGTGCTCTAAACTGTGAGAAGAAGTGAGCTAAAGTTTTATTTAAAACGTTTACATCCACTTCCCGACAATTAGTTCGAATTTTCATTTCTTCTCGCAAAATCTTGAACCTTTCTTCATTTCCAGTATTGGTGCAACTTATGATGATGTCGAATACTTCTTGTCGATTTAAAAAAAGTTCAGTTGAGGCCGTTCCTGTAAATATAAAATTAATAAATAGTTACATATCTAAAATTGTGTTAACTTCCGCAAAATACAATATCTGCAAAAAAAATTAAATATTCTCGAAATGTTCAGAAATGTGCAAGAAATGTTAACGTACGAATAATATATAAAGTCCAATTATTAATATAGAACTAAAACTAAAACGTGATCTAACTTGATACATAACTATTTTCATGCATACTTTCTGCAAATATGTACAACTCAATATACATTTACATAAGCCATTATTTATAACATTTTATATAATCTAAATGATTTTTATGACAATAAATGTTTGTGATCTATAAATACATACCTGATATTGAAGGCTCCGTAGCAAAAAAACTCAAATATTATAAAAAGTTTTACTACAATAAATTCACAAACACAGGGCAAATATAACACAATTACATAGACATACCGTATGTGTCAATTTTCATTAGGTATAGGGATTCAATGTTTACGTGCGATTTATACGTATACAAGTAATGCGTGGCAACATGGCACTCCTACTGTCCGTCACCAATCCCGGCAACAATCGACATCACAACGATTTTCTCCGATTTTCCCAGTTCAACATTCAATGTTTAGCTGCGAACACGTTGCGATTTAGTCTGCAATAAAAGCCGTCTTATTACTGGAACGGGAAACATCAAATGGCCGCCGCGATCTCCTGATCTAGTAGTTTATTATTATTTTCAGAATCCCTTTTTATTTACCTTATTTTTAATTTTATTAGAATTACGCTTTTGTTTGTGTCATGCAGCGTGAACGCAGCTTAATAATTATCTGCATTTACTGAAAGGAAAAAGAAAAACAAATCCTTCCAACTCGTAAATATTATTTCTGAACGCATTACAAACACCCAAGCCGGTGGTCGAATAATTACTGCTAACCACGCTAACTTGTATTTATGAACATGCATCGGTCGTGCTGGCATTGGAAAGGAAAGAAGGGGTACTATGTTGCCACGTACTGTATGGATTAATCGCCTATGGCTAATGAAAATTGACACATGCTGTATACATTCTTAAGCAGTTAGTGAGAACTAGACCTGTACCGTTGAGTACAGGTACATTTAAAATACCCCTAATTCTGCTTTCTAATAATGCATAAGATAGGGGTAATTAAGAAAATAATTGTATGGAGGGCAAAGACGACACATTTCATATTTTGATTTTTTTGTCAGGTAGAAACCCTATTTGCCCCACTGTGCGGCGTATACTTACTACAATTTGTACCATAATTTTCTCTAAAATTCGATAATTCTGGCATCGCTGTGCTGTAATTTAATATTTGACATCTGGCATCGCTGTGTCGTGCGCACATGCGATTTTGTTGAGAATTTTCACTAGAGGGACTTCTTACAAATGCCAAACCACTTTTGACACGGTGTGGCTCGTCATTATAAAAAGAGGCAATCGTTTTCAATATGTCCTCGTATATATTACTTAAATAAATAAATTGTTTATATTTGTATGTTGTGTTATTTGTTATACGTAGAATTCTATGATGAATCAGGTCAAATGTTTTGGTTACATCTGTACTTCTTTTCTCCAAAGTGTTAAGTACTACTAAATAAAACGACCGGAGATGAAACTGAATAGATTAGGTGACATATTTGAACGTGGATTATGTATACATGGTGTACACTTACCCAAACTAAAAATTATTGAAATTGGCCTATAATTTGCGAACAACATGCGATCTCTTTTTCATAATACATTATTCGGGGAGAATAGAAAACTTATACAATTAAATTTAACACTCTCTAAATCAAGTTTAGTTTTGCTTGATTCCTCTATGAAAACCAATTGAATGGGGAGCCCTGACTTATGTGAAAATTAACTTTCTGCTTGTTAACAATGTGAAAAGTTTCCTTAATCCTCTTATACTAATGCGACGCACGATAAATTGAGGGATTTAGTGAATTAGGGAATCCTTGAAGGTGGGTGTATCCAAATGGATTTTGACAGCACAATATAAAAATTGGAGAGAAACGAAAACAGGATTAATGTGAAACAGAAATTCCATTGCAGGACGACGGATGTTTTAAACAGTATTTAAAACTCTTTTTCCTTTAATTCAGGGTCGAATGTAAATAAAGTGTTTTCTTGTGTGTATAAGCATACAGGATGTAGAAATTTATTTTTTCTTTATATAGGTGTTTTCCCGATGTTAAAAGCTTATAGTTTGCGTCAATGTCCGTTTATATTATGTATTATGTTATCTATACTTTATCATGAACTGGGAGAATAAAATTTGTCGTTACAAAATAAATTGTCCTAATAATTATTGCTTATTCTTTAAATAATTTTTTAAACCAACATACAGGGTGAGTTTTTTTTCATTTGTATGGGGATCTCGAAAACCATAAGAGATACGCGTTAGGTTAAATGGAGAAAGATTTGCATCTTTATAAGCCTCATGCAGATACGTTTTTGTCCATTTAAGAAAATGCATGGTTTACTAGATATTTGCAAAAAATAGAAATTCTCCAAAACCTTTTCAGTGCTATAGCACTTCTATTCTTAAAGTTAGAAAAAAACTTTTTGAATATTGTTTTTAAGAAATTCAATTTCAAACAACGACAACTTCTTAAATTTTTAATTTTGCTTAGCATTTTTGAGTTAGCAAGCAAAGTCTAATTTCTTAAAATGGAAACTATAGTTGGCTATGACATATTCTAGTAGTGAATTTTTTTCTGCTTGCAATGATGTAAGGGTTGTAGCACTTATTTTAATAAATAACTGCACAATACGCTATTATTATGTTTAACAAAAATCATGTCTTGCCATGGAAAATAAAAGAAACTTATAATATACAATGTAATACAAGAAACAATAAAAACGCTAAACGAATTAATTATTAACAACACGTAACACGCTAAATTTACATTAAGTATTCGAAATGTCCACTATTATTATCGACGCACATACGGCACCTTTTCAACACTGAGCTAATAGCTCTCCTAATTTTGCACCCATCTAAGCTATCAAATACCGCGCGATCATTTAAATTCTAAATTAGAGCAGGCTGTGAAATTTAAATTAAGTTGGTATATAAGTACTAATTTACAATTTGAATTGTCAAAGTGACGTTTCAAAATGTTAATTAATCAATAATTGACATTCTGGACAACCTAATAAAAAAAATCCCGCCTGCTATAATTTAGAATTTAAATGATCGCGTGGTACATTAATAACAGCTTCCAATAGCTCCTCTTGGGTTGCATATGATCGCACATATACGAGATCTTTTATTGCTCCAAAGACGAAGAAATCTAACGGTGAAAGATCTGGGGAACGTGCAGGCCATAAAACAGGACCATTTCTGCCGATCCACGAGTTTGGAAATAATTCATCTAAATATATTTGACCTGATAGTGAGGCGGAGCACCGTCGTGTTGAAACCACCGTAAATTTGTACGCGTCTGTAAATTTAATTCATCTAGGATATTGTCGAAATCTTCCCTAAGATTGCATATCGATTTCCGGTTAAAGTTTCATTAAAAATAAATGGCCCAACAAGTTGCGAACCAATAACACCACACCATAAATTGAAGCCAAACCTAATCTGGGGTCGCCTTTCTTCTAAACGGTGAGGATTTATTTGCGCCCACAGGTGTTCATTATAGCGATTGAACATGCCGCAGTTTGTAGAACGTGTTTCGTCGGTCCATAAGATCTGCATCGGAAAGTTATTATTTTCATGGCACATATTTACGAACCAAGCACAAAAATTTAATCGTCTCCAGGGTGTAGAGTTTGACCAACTAATTTTTTATAAGGATGGTATTTATGTTTTGATAAAATTTTCACTACTGTGCGTTGTGAGGTAGCAGCGCCTTGTGCAATTTGCCGCGTTGATGTTGATGGATTCGGATTAAAAGCAGCTAAAACATTTATCTGCGTCTTTTCACCAATATTACCCTTATTTCTAGGTTTAACAAAACTTCCATACTCTTTTGTCTAACGATGGTTGAGGGCGATCAACATACAATAAAAAATAGCGTTCGGCGGCTTCTTTACAATTTTTGTTACAAATAATGTAACATTCAATCATATCAAGTTTCTCAAGATGTGTGTACACCATAACTAACTTTGTAAAGCAACTAAATCACTAACAAAACCAACTATAGTCACACTAATGAACGAACTGTCAATGATGAAGTAAACATAATGCTTCAATTATTAATATCGCGTTTTCCATGATTTTGTTAAACATAATAATAGTGTATTGTGCTGTTATTTATTGAAATAAGTTCTATAACCCTTACATCATTGCAAGCAGAAAAAAATACACTATTAGAATATGTCATAGCCAACTATGGTTTCCATTTAAAAAAATTCGACTTTGCTTGCTAACTCAAAAATGCTAAGCAAAATTAAAAATTTAAGAAGATGTTGTTTGAAATTGAATTTCTTAAAAAAAATATTCAAAAATTTTTTTTATAGCTTTAAGAATAGGAGAGTTATAGCATTTAAAAGGTTTTGGAGAATTTCTATTTTTTGCAAATATCTAGTAAACCATGCATTTTCTTAAATTGAGAAAAACGTATCTGGATCGGGCTTATCGAGATGCAAATCTTTCTCCATTTAACCTAATGCGTATATCTTATGGTTTTCGAGATCCCCATACAAATAATGAAAAAAAAACTCACCCTGTATATGTAAATATGAGTCATTTTGATTCATAAATTAAGAATTTGTTAATAACTCGATTACAGCGCCACCTATCGTATCCTAGCATAGCTGTGAACCATTATCTCGACAAAACAAATATATTACGTGAATATGACCTAAATCGGTCAAGTCGTTCATAAGTTACACGATCACCAACAGACGCACCAACGATTATATACATTCTGATTCATCTCCACGGGGAAGGCAAATAGTGACTTTATGAGAAAAGATATTTCGAAGCGGTTTTCTTCCAATGATAGCCACTTATTAGGAGCACGTCTTAAAGTTAGTTAGTGTCATACAGAGTGTTCCATAACTTGGTGGCTGGCCATAGTTGTAGTTTTTTAAAGGGAACACGCTATATATTATTACATTTTTGTATTCTCCACATAATTCTTAGTACTCAACGCCATATTAATGTCGATTTATTATTTTGGAAGCATATTCTAAAGTTGGCAAAATCATATTACAAAACGACCGTAGTAGTCACTTTTAGAGTAATGACGTTTTACATGGTTTTGCTGCGAAATTTAGTAAGTAATCAAAAAATGAACCGATATATAGGGTGTTCAATTTGAAAAAAATCACTTTTAGACAAAAATATGTCATGCAACTTTAATCCAGTTTTCTACAAATTCAATTAGTAATTGCAAAAAAAATAAATGGTTTTATCTTCTTAGAAAAATAAACCAAATTTTGAGAATTTTTTTATAAAAAAAATTATTCAAAATCCTATTCTAAATACTTCTATTCTCTTAATAAATCTCTATCGAATACTTACTGTACCGAATATTTCAAAAAAAGTGCTACTCGCTAAGAGTAGAAGTGTTACTTCCGGCCCGAATATTAAAATTTCATTTATACAAAAAAATTTCTTAATCCAGCTCTAAATACTTTTGTACTCTTGAAAAATATATATAGAATGCATAATTTACGACATATTTGCAAAAAATCGCTATTCGATACGAGTAAAAGTGTTACTTCCGGTCCGATTTGGAAATTTCTTTTATACAAAATTATTGCAAAAAACTGATTTTCGATAAGAGTAAAAGACCTACTTCCGGTAGGAATTTCGAAAAACTTTTTTAATAAAATTGTTCACAATTTCAATTCTAAGTACATATGAATTCTTCATAAATTTGTCTAAACTTAGTAGTTGACAAAATATTGGCAAAATTCGATTTTTTCACTGAAGTAAACTACTACTTCCGATGTCCCGATTTTGCTGAAAATCTAATCGGTTCTCAAGAGGGAGATTATACTGCTACATGCAAAATTTGGAGATAGCTATAGCGGTTTGACCGCTATCGTGGTCAAACACAGACAGACAGACACACAGACAGACAGACACACAGACAGACACACAGACATTTTTTAAAAACCACTTTTTTTGGTATCAGGGGACTTCAAAACGTGGACATCTGCAAAAATCTCGAGGTCGAAAATTTTTATCATCACAATACTTCCTTATAGTACGTATAAGAAAGTAATATGTTTGTATTAGGATCTTTTATAATGAACAACTCTACCAAAAATTGTGTTCATCTAGTACGTCGTTTTCGAGAAATATAATTTTGACTAATAATTATACGGAGAATACAAAAATGTAATAATATATATGGTGTTCTATTTAAAAAACTATAATTATGATAAGCCACCAAGTTATGAAACACTCTGTATAACACAAACTGGTTTTAAAACGTGCTCCTAATAAGTGGCTATCGTCGGAAGAAAACTGCTTCGAAATATCTTTTCTCATAAAGTCACAATTTATCTTCCCCGCGGAGATGACTCACCTGTATATAAGATCTTTCTCCAGGTCGTCCAGATTTTTTATCAATTGAGATATTTCCATCCCGGGAGCATAACGAATAAAACAAAAAAAAACAAAGCAAATATGTCGTTCCTATCGTCAGTTATGATCGAGATTACATACAAAAATTATGATTTTTGTAATTTGTCCGAATTTTCCGACTTTACTTTGTAATTGTCCCATTTTTCTCCCCTGAAAGCTTTTCCAAGACCATAACAAACAAAACAAAAAAGGAATTACGCATATGCATCGTTAGAATCGTGAGTTACAAACTTGAATTCAAATAAAAATCCTATAGAAAAAAGCACTTTCAGTTTTTCCCGAATTTTTCAATTTTCCGGGAAACTTTTCCAATTTTTCTTTCCCTAAACACCCTATTCGGACTATTACCAACATTATTTTTAAAATAATTAGCCAAACCGGTCCAGCCGTTCTTAAGTGATGCGCTTACCAGCGAAGAGCATTTTTGTTTATATAGATTTAAAAAAAAATCCTAAAAAGAATAAAACTACAAATTTTCAAAAGTACTCGATTCTTCAGGTGTCCTCCTTTTTTTTTCAAATTATTCATACATATATTTCTAATCCATAAATTCCGAATATTAGAAACCTAAAAGATGTTAATGATTCATTTTAAGGATAAAACAAAAACGTTACATAAATATTAATGATAGACTTTAAATTATAAAATTCGAATTTCTTTTCTACGTACCGCGGAGACACATGCGATAATATTTATAAGAAATTTATTCAGGTATTAGGGATATACGATGGTTAAAAGTCAAGTATGTAAACGATAAACGTCGCACTTTTGATGTTAGCTTATTTTTAAATTAAATTCCAGGAGATTCAGAAATTTACATTCCTTTGATATATTATATCCCATCAAAAAATCCGCCTTGTCTCCAAGTAAATTTTCATTTTGATGGAATTATTATATTTCCAACATTAGTTTTTAAATTGATGTTCCATTTTGTTAAGGCCAAATATTTCAGAATGTTTGTTGTCAAACTAATATATACCTTATTCACTTCTATTGTGTAGAATAAAATTGTGAAGTCCTAAAAGTTAGTTCTGAAGTCGAATAAAAAATTGTTTATCTCTTTTCACCAGTACGTAATGTCGTTTTATATACAGATATATTTATATACACAGCTGTGTGGGTATAGGTAACTCTATTTATATAAAATAGTATTTTTCTAAATCCCTTTTTACCGTTCTTGGTTAATCAGTATAAATAAAAATTAAATGCAGTTCGTTGGTAAGCGCTTGAGAACAGCTGGACCGAATTGGGTAATTTTTTTTAAATATTTGTGTAAGTCCGAATAACGTTTTTAGGGAAAGAAGAGTTGCCCGGAAAATTGAAAAATTCGGGAAAATAGGTGTAATTCTTTTGTTGTTTTATTCGTTATGGTCCTAGACAAGTTTTCGAAAAAAAATCGAGACAATTACAAAGAAAGTTGGAAAATTCGGACAAACTGTAAAAATCATAATTTTTATATACACTCTCGATCATAACTGACGATAGGAACAACATATTCGGTTGATTATTTTTTGTTTTGTTCGTCATATTGCCGGAATGGAAATAATTCAATTGAATATTTACAATTGAAAAAAATTTGGAAGATCTGGAGAAAAATCTTTATGACCGTCGATGCGTCTGTTAGTGATTGTGTAACTTCTGAACGATTCGACCGATTTAAGTCATATTCACAAAATATATTTGTTTTGTCGAGATGATAGTAAATAGCTATGATAGGATGCGATAGGTTTCCGGTGTGAAGGTAAAGACGAGAGAAGGGGGGGGGGGGGTTTAGTCGGTAAGATTCCGACACTACCCGCGCACAAGATCAAAGCGGGTGTCTTATGCAAGATTTTCCCCTCCCCGCCCCAAAAGAGAAAAAAAGGATGCGATAGGTGGCGCTGTAATCAAGTTATTAACAAATTCTAAATTTATAGGTCAAAATGACTCATATTTAATTGCTTTGGCTTAGTTCCAAAAATCACAAAATCGTTTAGCGTTTTGGGTGATTACCCTTGGATGTATGTGTATGTGGATGTGTATGGTTCCGTGTCGTTGGGCTCGTGGTTGGAGTGTATCGGCTGGTTTGCGATGTATGTGTATTAGTTTGGTGTTTCTTGTTGACATCTTTGTTTATTAATGCCGGTTTCCATGCTGTTGATAACATCTGGGTATCATCTCGTGAATTCAGAATGTTCGTGTGTTTTTCAAAAGACCACCTCGCGAGCTTCCTGGAACATATAAACAAAACTCATCCAAAAATAAAATTTACGTTGGAAATAGAATCGAACAACCAATTACCATTCCTCGACGTTTTGGTCAAAAAAAAAGAAAATGGGAAGTTAAGTCATATGGTTACCGGAAATCCACACACAGAGACCGATACCTCAACGCCCAGTCCTACCAATCAGTAGTGAACACCCTAGTGACAAGAGATTAGCAAATGAAGATAACATCACCCGGCAAATGGACAAACTCCATAAAGCACTCCAGCAGAATGGGTTCAGTGAAGCAGCATCCAAACAGAAACGAAAAACACCACAAGAGGGAAAAGAAAAACCAATTGCCAAAACCTACTTACCCTATGTTAAAGGCACCACCGACATAATATTTAAATTCCTACGAAGACACAACATTGAAACAACATTCAAAGCGGACAAAAAATCAGCAGTCCTTCGGAATCCTAACACAAAAATACCTTTAGAAAACTAAGGAGTTTATGAAATTCCGTGCCCCAATTGTGGCAAAACGTATTGGACAAACAAACAGAAGGGTAAACGCAAGAAGAGACGAACACAAAAATTCCGTAAGAAAAGACGAGATAGCTTCGTCCTTAACCCAACATGTGAAAGAAACATCTCACACATTAGACTTCAATAATACCAAACTATTAGCAAACATCGAAAATACGAAAACCAGAATTATCAGGGAAACCATTGAAACAGAAAAATACTCGAACGATCTGAATTCAGGAGATGATACTCAGAAATTACCAACAGCATGGAAACCAACGTTAATAAGAAAAGATATCAACAAGAAACACCAAACTAATACACTTCCATCGCAAACCAGCCGATGCATTCCAACCACGGGCCCAACGACACGGAACCATGCACACACTCATCCAAGGGTAATTAACCAAAACGCTAAACGAGTATATAACCACCATCCAAACCCTGACAACGTCAGTTTACGAATAACAAGAAGCAGACGCTGATAGCTATCGCAGACCTGAAGATGGCGAGTGTGATTTTGCCGAAACGTCGTACAGAAACCAGAACAGCCCTTTACAAAGACCAAGCAGTGGAAGCGTAGAAGAAAACCCGGAATTCAATGACAACAATATATATATCATAGCGCCACCTACCGGAAAGAGCTGAACAAAGTCTCTCGGGCTAGCTAATTAATCATAAATCCCAAGATTAGTAAGTTGCTATAACTACTTAACCCATTAATACCCAAGATAACATCAAAGTAAAATTTTTCAGAAAAACAATACATTTCTGTTAAAAACATTTTATAACACTTCTAAACAAAACACGAATTAAAAAATATTCAGAAAAGAATACTGTACTCATGGAGTACATTGGGCGATCATTTACTATGGTATTGTTCAAAACAATTTCGTTCAACACATAGAGTTACATACACCTTTTACACTGTCACCTGACCCTAGAATGACCTACACAGCATCTGGGTGGATTGAGAATTTTTTTGGGGAAGCGGCCAACATTATCTTATAAAATGCTTAGCGGCACGGAGCGCTGCTTCTAGTTTTTCTGTTGCCTTTGGTTGAGTATCAAGGATAATATCTTGTGATACTTCTTGTAAATAGAAGCAAATCACTTTGGCGATCTGCACAAAGCATGTGAATTTTCCAGGTATTGATCATAGCTACGTTCATCATATGAGTTATAAGTTCCCAGTACAACTTTTACCACGAATAGCAATTCTGTAGCAAATTACAGCCTGTCTAACAAATCCCCCCCCCCCCACTCCATCCCTTTATTATAGGCGTGGAATACATGTGGCTGTTCCACGTCAATTTTCTCCTTCAGCGCAGCACACCATCGTTTGACTTTTTGAGTTTGTTGAACAGAATCGTAATTTGTTGCCATAGTGCATACGTTATTATATTCCAACGAACTACTGATGTCTCACGACTAATATAAAATGTGTTTTCATACGCCGCTCTAGGCCTCTTTTTTGTTTCTTTCACCGATATTATCGCACATTTTTCGTTTCTGTTTTGCCTCAAAGTGCCAATAGCTTTAAATCACTGCGATTTGAGTGTGTCTAATAACGACGGGCTAGTACAGAAATTGTCAAAGCAGACCACATAACAAGTAGGTTCATCCACGCATTTCAACAAAGTGAGTGCTATTCTTGTACCCAGTGGCTGCTTGGTGTCGTCTTTTGATTTCGCTGAGTAAGTGTCAAATGAATAACAATATCCATCAGAACTGCTCACTACCCAATTTTTGGAACCAAATCGACATGGTTTATCTCTAATGAACTGTTTGGCAGAATGGTGACCAACACACTTTACCATGGTTTCATCTACAGACAAATTTTCGTGAAATATACTACATTGTTAAAAATTTTTGTTTAGCATATCTGCTAGAAAGTGTACTTTGGATAGACGATCATCATATCTGTCTTTGTATGGTCATTTAGATAAAAATGTTTTTTGTTCCTAAATATAGGTACATTCCTTTTTATGGAGTCTGACACTATTTGGACGTGCAAATGTTCATCTAAGAACCATAAAGAACATTTTCTTGGTAGCTGATCGTTAACGCTAAGAAAGAGTATATCCGTGAACAAATAAGTTTTCGAAAATTCAGAATGGAGTTAGTCCCTTTAGCTCCTCATCTACGTTCGTTAACTTTGTGACTACACCACTGTCAATGTTTTGTTACAAAGCCTCTTTCTTTTAACACCAACTATTTTATTTTCATTTTCATTTCAGTCTGAGTCAGAATTTCTTCTTCTTCTTCTGTAATAGTAGTGTCACTTGTATATAAAAACAGGTCATCTTTCACCTACAGTACAGACCACAACTAGAGTACACCACAAAATAATTACTTGCTGCCATTTCAGCAGAGAACAGCATTTTTTCAAAGAAATTTTCTTTATAAGGGTTGTAAATTATCCATCCGAGATTAAGAATGAAGGTTTAAAAATGTTAAACTCAAAGTTAAGGAATTACTATTAACATTAAATTGCTACTCCTTTGAGGAGTTCCTAAATATGTAATGGTTTGTGGTCCATATTTTTATAGTTTTCATTTCAACGTTTTTAGACGTGTACGCATGTTTATCTTTGTTAACATGTCATTGAAATAAATACATTATTATTATTATTATTTTTATTATTATTATTATTATTATTATTATTATTATTATGTAATAGCATTAACAACCTCTAATTTTGAAATTATATTTTACTAAAGTGGATTAGTCTGTAGGTACCGGTAATTTTCAAAGTCACTGCTAAAAGAACCTTTGAAGTACCTACACTTATGAAATTATAATGTCAAATTTGACAATTAGGAGGGCGTATTTTTATGTTATCTACCTAGCCATGAAAAAAAGCATATAAGAGAACAAAAAAAAATTTTTCTACATAACTCCCTTCAACACTAATACACTTATTCCATCTTTTTTCCAGTTGCCCCATACCCTCAGAAAAAAATTGCTTCGGTAACCCCGGAAAATATTCTTCAACAGCTTCTTTGAGTTCTTCATCAGAAGCAAAACGCTTTCGTCTGAAATGCTTTTTCAAATTTTTGAACAAGAAGTCTGACTGAGCTAGGTCGGGCTATAAGGTGGATGCCTTAACTCTATAAACCCCCAGTCATTGATTATCTGCTGAACTTTGTTTGCCTTATGAACCCGGCAACTGTCGTGCAGCAACAAGTTTTTTTGTGGATAAGAACACGGGCGTTTTTCCAACAGAGCAGTTTTTAAATTTTTAATTGTGTTTCCGTAGGCCTCTCCATTTATGGTAGACCCTCTCGGCATATATTCTATAAGCAAAACTCCTTCAGCATTCCAGAAAACAGTTGCCATCATTTTTTTTCCAGAAAATTGTGCCTTTTTGGTGGTGGAGGGCCCTTATGAACCCACTGTATGGATTCTTGTTTAGTAGGAGGGCCCCAGTAATATACCCAAGTCTCATCCCCGATACTAATTCGAGATAAAAATGTTTCTCCAACTTGACGAAATTTTCTTGAGAAACTTCTTTTCTGCACAGTTCTTGTTCAGGTGTAAGCAATCTGGGTATCCACCATGCAGACACCTTCTTCATACCCAAATCGTCATGCAAAATTTTGAGAAAACTTGTTTCGGATATACAGACTTCATTGGCAATGACAGAGATCTTTACACGCCGATCTTTCAGTACCAAATTTTCGACTCTTCGCACAATGTTTTTAGTTCGAGCTTCAACGGGTCGTCCGGACTTTGGGTCATCATTGATTGACTCTCGGCCTCATCGAAAGAGTTTAGACCAATATTTTACTTGGAAATAAGATGGTGTATCTTCCCCATATACAGCAACCATTCTTTCATGAATTGCTTTTGGACCATTGCCTTCCTTTGTCAGGAACTTTATTACGCTGCGATGTTCAACTTTAGTTTTACTCTTTTTATCGATAAATAGACCGTCTCAAATCTCTATACACAGCATAAACTAAACAGAACTTAGCACATGTACTTCTAACAGTGACAGCAATTTTTCAATAATTTGTTTGACATCGTCACTTGTTTCATGGCTAGATAGATAACATAAAAATACGCCCTCGTATATTGAATTCAAGCACGGACAGAAAATGTTAAACGTAAAATTCACTACAATGCAAATGACTGATCAGAAAGTAAATTACAGACACATTATGGATAAACTCTGAGAAAAACTGAATGCATAATATATTGGAGGTTTAAATATTTATTTCTGAAATATTCTCAACTCTTGATTGTACCATCTAGCACAATTCAGATTCGACCTAAATTATCGTAGGATATGTATTGGTTTCGAAAAATCATTGATTTAAGTATAGACTCTATTCAAATTAAATTTGGAGAACGAAAATAAAACTCAGAAATTATCATATAATGTTATTTTTATACAGGCAAGAACATCCATAGAAATAAAACATTCCACTTGAAAACTCATCGAAAAAGCAGAATCTACTTCAGGAGTATCTTAAAAATAACCAGGACTCATTAATCAACTTTATTACATTTCTGTCTTGCTCGAATAGTACTTATGAATGACCCATTCATTAATATTGTCTCGTTGTAACGTTTGTGTATATGCGTGTCTGTTTGTGAACGTTGGATGATATACAGGGTCCATATAGGATACACAGAAAATACAACCAAAAGCTGGCGTCAACGAAAACATAATTAATTGCATCCGTTAACTTGTTTTTTAAATATTGTGATTTTACTGTGACAAACAAAGTAGTGCATTCATTCCCGAAAATATTAGTGTTATCATTATCATATAATACAAATGTTGGTTGTAGGAATTGTTTTGCTAGAAGTGTTTAAAGTCTGCACTATAAAAAAACACTTATGTTGCTAGTACTTCACCACCAAGGCTCCTCAGTAGGTAAAAGTTTTAGTTGTAATCCAAATTTTTTTTATCATACAAATTGTTCCAAATTATGCTCTAGATCAGCGGTTATTAACCTGTGGTCCGCGAACCCCCGGGGTCCGCAAAATCTTTCAGGGGGTCCGCCGCACAAATAAAAAATATTTATTTTAAGAATATGCTAAGCTAAATTATAATGGTTTGCAAAATGCAAATGCAATGTGTTGACTAAAACAACTGACAACTGTTTTAAAATATATTATTTATTATAGCATTAACTTTGTTTAGTAGTAAATTTAATTTTCTTTGCTCTTTATAGAAATAATGTCTTTATCTGTTTCCAAATAGGAAGGGTAATTTTTGATGAGGAATAATGTTTTTCACATTTTTACACATTTTCAGTCATTTACTAATTATCTACAAATGTTTTTTTTAATCTAATCAATCTATAGTATTCTAGTAATCTAGTGAAGTTTTTATATTCTTAGACACCTAACTAATGAAATAATTCGTAAAGTTGAATACCTATAATAACAAATATGTAAACAGGAAGGGTGTTCAATGAAATGACCCTTCCAAATTTCTGATTAAATGTACGAAATAACCATCAGGAGTTATTCAAAAAGGCCTTGAAGATTCTGATGCCGTTCTCCACTACATATCTTTGTGAAAAAGCTTTTTCATCTCTTGTATACATTAAAACTAAATATAGAAACCGTCTGAAGAATGTGGAGTCAGGACTGAGAATTCTATGTCAGCAACATAGCCTTTTCATTAATAAGTGTTAAATGTTTTCTTTTTAACTAAGTACTGAATGTAAAATTTTAGTAAATATTTTATTTTATTAAAAATAATGTCAATTTATGGTCTACGATTTCTAGATATTTAAAAAAGAGGTCCTTGATTCACAAAAGGTTAAGAACCGCTGCTCTAGATACTTTTATATTATTAGGAAATTGTTGAAAGTTACAAAAAACTTCTTTTCCATAAAAATAAAAGTGGCATTTCCGGTCCGAATTTTGAAAAATTTTTTCTAAATAAGTTTTCCAAATTAAGTTCAAAATATACTTAATACTTCTAGAAAATTTGTGTATCTAATACGAGTTAAAGACCTACTTACGTTGAGAAATTTTGAAGATCTTTGTTTAAAAATAGTTTATATATAACTTTATTTTTAAATACGTGTATTGTTTAAAGGTTAGTATTTATCGAAATATTGGAAAAATTTGTTTGACTGAAGTAAACTACAACTTGCGGTCTACCGATTTCACTGAAAATCTAATCAAATATCGAAAGGAATATTATATTTTAAAACGTAAAGTTTAGAATTAGTAGCTGTAACCGTTTGGTCGCTATCGTGGTCACACATACACGCACGCACGCACGCACGCACGCACACACACAAGCAGGCAAACAGGCAGACATGTTTCTAAAAACAACTTTTTCTTCATCAAGTGGACATAAAACGTAGATATCTGCAAAAATGTCAAAGCGCAAAGTTTGGTTATTATATTGTAATACTTTTCTATCTACCAGTGGCGGCTGCTGCAGGGAGGGCAACGGGGCACTGCCGCCCCGTGATAAATTTCTTTTAAGAGATAAATTAATTATAAATACCTAATTTGTATGTAATTCTTCTGATTTGTTTGATAACAAATAATATCCCTAGCAGCAAAACCACTATATGCACACTTGTCCTACATTAGCAAATATATATTTTTATCCTTCCTTTAAATTGTGATTTTGCTGCTTATGAATTTTTTCGGAAGTAGGTAACAGTCCGTCTCTTCAGCGCGTTTAAAAATCACAGTCTGACGTAGACTCCAGGGCATCTCGTGCGACTGCACCGTTTGTATTAGAAATCGAGTGGATAAAAAGCGGCGCGGGGCGAGAGCAGTATATGTCAGCGAGCGGACACTACTCTGTGATGCCGGATGACATCCAGTATGTAATATCACAGAATAACAGAAGTGACAAAAGCCTCACTTGCATAATTCCGATATTTGTGCGCAAAACAAGGCACATTTCAAAATGGCGTGTTTTGTACTTGTATATTGTTGTATAAATATAACCTGTCTAAGTTTTATAACTTATAATTTACGAAAGAATAATAAGTAAAGGTACCAGTTAAATTGTTGTTGATATAAATAATGGAAACTGTACGAAAGAAGAAATCTGGCGTACGTAGATATTGTATTTTTACTTGTAAAAATGTTCAGCAACAAAATATATTCTACAGTTTTTTTTTCGTTTCTTAAAGAAGAAAATCGGTAAGTTATAGCTATTGAGTAACAGTTAATTTGTAATAATTCATCTTTTTTGTAGTGTCTTACACTGGATCACCAGCTGTAACCGGAATGGCCTTCTAAGTAAAGATTTGTCAAAATTATTGCAAACAACATGTGTGTGTGGTAAACACTTTGAATCACACATGTGTTTAAATGATTTAAGGAATCGAATGCAATTCCCGCATTATTTCTCTCACTCTGCGCGGAAACACCGGAAACATCGCTTTTGATGCAAAATTTCACACGGGTACTGGTAGGTTATTTTTCATAAAATTGTTTTTAATATAAACTATCATAAAATTAAAATATTAGAATAAATATACTAACATGACTTTATAATTTAAAATATCTGTACATGATGATAAACAATGTTTTACTTTAATATCTCTAATAAGATATTTCGTAATTTAAATTTGTAAACTTATTTACTATCAACAAAAAATATATGATCTTATTAATTATTGTTAAATATGTTTTGATAAGGTTTCCACTTAAAACTAAATTTTTATTAAAGATGATGCGTGAAAATAAATATTTCTAATGTGGTTTTTATATTAGTGAAGGAACCTCCTTCGAAAATAAGAATTTTATCGTTATCTCTCACAGCCATGATCATATTGAAAAGGATCATATTGAAAAGAAGTCAATTCTAACCTCGCCGGTTAAGGAACTATCTACAGGCAAATGTTTATTATAAAATTTTATTTTATAAGAACTAAGTATTATTTGAAATTTTAAAAGCATACTAATTTCAAAATGTGATTTAGAATGTGTGGAAACTATGAATGTTCCTAGCACAAGTGATATTGGATCCCAAAATTTAGCAGAAAGTGAACCACCTATAGGCTTTGATTATGTATACTATAGATATACAACTGAAGGTTAGTTCGGGTAGGTAGCCAACAGAGGGGTTGGGCAGTAGGATGTGCCCATTCATAAATTTCTCCCGATAAATTTGTTATAGTAAAAGCAGTCTTCTCGTAGTAGTAAAGAGAAGCCAATGGGAGCTTAAAGGAAGTGACGCAATTATCCAATTACACCAATCGTATTTGTTACAATTTTATAGGCATTTTGCTTTAGATTTAAATATCTTAAAATATTATGAATTAGATAAGTCTACGGATTCTAATTTTTTAAATTCCAAAAATAAGTGATGATGTGATTGTGGATGTTAAATGTTATTCTGAAATACATATTGCAAGATGATGTAACAAAGAAATGTCATGTTTCCTATAAATTTTACATTGTAATGGACAATGATATTACAGTACAAGCTAAAAAAGGTTCAAGCTACTAACCTTTAAAAAAATCTTTGCTTGGCTAGGAATTAGTTTGTTTGTATAACTTGTTGGGTATGTACTATCCTCAACAATAATTGATGATTATTCATCCAGGCTTGCATTATGGCAGTTGTTGTTACAATTCAGGCCTGGATAAAATTAAAATAACTAGAACCATAATAAAATAAGTAATGTCAAAGCTGAGTACATTTAAATGTGTGTCTCATTACCTTTTACGAATGAAGGCTAAAATTCTACATATATAACACAATAAAATCCATAAAGATTTCAAACAATTGCAATTAAACGTGGGTGAAAGAAAAATTAAGTAGTAGAAATACAAGTAAACTAATTTTGTTTGATAACCCCAACGTAACTTCAATTATTAGGAATTACTATTATTGAAAGTAGTTTTTAAAATCGCAGGTAAATACAAATTGAAGAAACGACCATATACAGACCACGTCTAGGCAGTATTTTCTGTATTGATAATTACCAAGAATGTAAATGTATAATGAAAGTTGCTGCGACTTCCCTGATGAGTTGAGGTATTGTGGGTGTAAAAGCAGGATTAATTATAACACTTCTGCAGTAAGAAGGATAGTGTTTCTATTATAATAATAAATTTATTATCTAAATAATAAGATTTACATACAGTTTACACAATAGCATATTCAAGCAAAAATGTGATGATAACGTGAACACAGGTAATCAAAGGGCTAATTTATGTCATTGACATTGTAGAATGCTTCTTGAAGGAGAATGTCCTTTATCTTCCCTTTAGATACGAAAGTAGAAAGATGTCAACACATAACTTTTATTTTGTTAAATAATTACCAGTGACGATGTTGTACCAAAGCGGCTTTTGTCCTATGTAATGCGGGATGTGCAGCAAATGGTTATGAGGGGTGGAGGCTTCTGTAATCTCACCCCTAGTCATCAGGTGTGACAGCTTTTTCAAAGCCCTCCTTAGTTGTTGCAGAATATGTGTCTAGGCTATTGGACTTATCATAAGCTCTCTGAAGAGAGGTTTGCAGTGGATAGTGTGTGAAACACAGACAATTGCTCGAACAGCCTTCTTCTACATAGGCCTCCTTACCCTATATTGGTTAAACATTGTTGATATGTGATTTGATAGTCCATAGTATGTCGTTATTCCAGTAGACCATCAGTTATAAATCTGATACGTCTAATTGTAGCAGAAGACAAGTGTTTGATTAATTCATCTATCTGCGGCTTCCATGTTAATCTTGTGTCTAGTCTAATATCAAGGAACTTTCAATTCGTAGAATATATGTTTGATCTATGTTTATTAGTAAAATAAATTGTCTCACATTTATCCTGGGTAAGTGATAAACGATTGGCTGTGAACCATTTAAATGTCTAAATTCTGGAGATACCAAAACCTTAAAATAATGTGGTGTTTATAATGCATTTTCTTTGTAAAACGTACTACATTACTGGTTTGAATGCCTCACTAAACCAGTCAAATTGATAAAACCATGCAAAGCAGCTAAATAAATGTTGTAGTTCGGATAGGTTTTAATTACTTTTTCTTCTTTTACATAATATATTTAGTCATACGAAATATATAGAAGACTGTTTTAGACATACCTGTTGAACACAGAAAAAAATGAGAATAACCCCAACTCTGAACTCGAAACAGACTGACATTTCATGTAGGTATTTAATAAAAATGCTGGCTTTTTAATACCGTTTCCTTGTTTAGATTTATTTCCTTAAAAAACATGAATACGTTGTTCAAAAGCCTTTCGTATGTTATTTTTTTTATTATTATGTTATAAAAGGGTAATTGTGAGTATAATAAGGGAAAAAATAGTAATCCTACGATTCTTCAATAAAACATTTACGTAAAGTACTTTATCATAGTAATAGCTATATACGTTATGTTGATATGTAACTCAAGGGCAAACGATGTGAAAAGCAAATCAAACAAAATATACTCTTATGGTGCTCTTATGTAGAATTTAATAGAAAATATCAAAATATATTTACATTTTTTATAAACTTCCGGATTAAATTGTGAGAGTGGCGTTGAGAATATTTCATTGGCTGATCAGTTTTATTCATTCATATTAATCCATTTGAAAGATATCAGAGGACGACACTTTACTACATAAGAAATATTTACAATTTTCTCTAGGTTGTATAACTATAGTATTAATAAACAAGGTTATAGGTATGACAATTATTATTTACAATACAAAATTATATTATGAGCAAAACATAAAATACGTTTAGTTGTTTAACTAAAAAATTCGAAGTAATTTTTGAACAAAAATTCAACACATGTGTATTTAACCTAGTATAAAGTAGAAAAACTTAGAACTTTTCAGTTGTCACACATACAATTAATTTGTATTTAATAAAATGTATAATTTTTTAATTGTATTTTAGCAGTTATGGAAATTCGTACTACAAGTGATGTTGGGGTTCAAACAGAAAAAAATCGCTCCGCCTATACACCGAGAAAGGAAAGACTGAGAAAATCTCTAAGGCCTGTATGAGACGATGCTAAATTTTACAGAAAATGTTCATGTACATTTTATTTTTGAAATTTAGCAACGTGTAAAACAGAAGAGTGCTTGTAATATTGCATGCGAAATTTAGCGGCTAAATTATTTAGAGTTGGTTCTAATTTCTGTGTAAAGTCTGCGTGAAAAACTGCGCAATAGAATAAAATGTGGATAAAATTGCAATTGACGACAAAGTTACTTAAACCAAAGTAACTTAAAAAAAATTGCGGTTTCAGAGGTTGTATGTGAATGATCATAGTGTTTTTTAAGTTCTTATTGCATAAATTAAAAGATGTCCTGGTCACGTGAACAGGTGTCTGTGTTAATAGAGGAATATAAAAAATATCCTTGTTTATATGCAGTTAGAGATGCAAGGTGCCACAGCAATAGAGGCAATTAAAAATATAGTGACAAAAATAAAACCAGGAGTATCCATATCAGATATTAAAGCTAAATTTCGTAGTCTAAGAATTAATTTCTTAAATGAACATAGAAAATATAAGGAGTCTCAAAAAAGTGGTGCAGGAGAAGATGATTATAAAGGTTAACTGTGTATCCTAATGAATCAAAGAATTTAAAACTAATTTCTCGAAGAGCAACCAACCTTTCAATTACGGTAACACTAAAATTACGTCACTACATCATATATTACGCATGTGCGTGTGCTAAATTTGATATGTAATAATGCATACGTGTCATACAGGAGTAATGCAATAATATCAAAATTGTATGCTAAATTAAAGAGAAGATTTTCGTAATAATTTACATGGAAATTTTCTGTAAAATTTAGAATCGTCTCATAAAGGCCTAAACAGCATCGAGTTGTAGCTACTAAATCTAAAATGAAATCCTATCCTAAACAGGAAAATTTACAATATTTTCTAGGGCTTTGTGACAGATATTTATCAAAAGAACTGGCAACTGTTGTGAAATTTAATGCAGTTAATAAAAATAAGAATATTGCAATATTGTTTTTCAACTTTGAAGAGAATAAAAACATTTTTTAGAAATACCATGCAGGAAAGCAGACTATGTGCCTCAGCAATATGTTCCATTGAAAAACAATTAGTGACATCAACACCAAAATGATTAATAACAATGAATTAGTTATTAATCATTTTGCTAATCGTAAGGAACGGCGAATGGACTTTATTAACAAGTCAATTAAATAACATATTGAGTTAATTTTTTTGTCTGTACTTAATTTTTGATATTAAACACTCAAAGAAAATAAAAGTGTACTGGATAAGTTTCAAATGAATCAAGAAACCAAAAACAGCAATTGTTTACAAATAACAGTTATAAAAATATATTTATCATGTCGACATTCTTTATTTTACTTTATCCCTTATAAAATTTCGATAAGAATAAGTTCAAACATGGCAATTCCTTACAAAATATTAATAATTTGTATTTCATACTTCTTATTATAGACAGCTGTTGAGCTGTTACCACTTTTTCGTTGGCTTAGGTATAATACGGTCCTTTTTTACTTTCTTCACGATCTACAACAGTGGTTCTCAACGTGGGCGGTAGCGCCCACCAGTGGGCGCTGGAGGATTTTGGGTGGGCGCTGTACGGTGTAAAGGTAAAGCTACACTACACAGTAAAAAATTAGTAAAATTATACAAAAATGCAAAATGTTTAATATCCGCGCTCACCAATGTTCCTATTATGCATTGTTAACCCCATCGTTGCTATGGTTACGTACATGCTGTTTCTATTTCTGTGCTTAACTATGTTATTGTATGTATGACGCAACGCGCAGACTCTGTGAGTCAACGTGAGTATAGTGGACCGCATCTCGAATGTTCCAAGGTCGAGAGAATTCGACTTCCAGAGAATTCCATGCAGTGCGGTATATATAGCGAAGTCATTATTCGCATGATTCATTCTATTTACGATAGTCAGCGATAACGTTCGAAAAGAGACAAATATTCAGTGTGCGATAGTTGTGTGATTAATTAACAGAGTGTTAATCAAAAATATTGTACATTTAGCACACACGGTTCTGTTATAAAATAAACAATATATATTTGAGCTAAATTAAAACTAGGTAGAGCAATTTTTATAATCGAAAACCGTTTATTACAGGTAATAATCATTTATTGATGTTGGTAATGTTTTTAATAACTCAAATTATTTTAGAAATCTAACTTATACAAAATACTTTAATTATATTGCTCCAACCAAAATTGTTTAACATTGTTTAACATCGGTCTTTTTTACACGACAGCAATGGCCCCTCCAGGCAAAAAGCAGAAGGTGGTACGCCAGTATTCGGTCGACTATACAGGCTGTCCCAGATAGTGTGCTCACCATTGGGATCTCGTGAACGGTAAGAGATAGAGAGTTGGTTAAATGAGACAAAATGTACGTGACACCTGGGTTTATTTTTTTAAGCAAAAAAACTTTTAAAAAAATGAACGATACGTGCGCTATAGGGGAAAAACTAAAAATCGGCAATTTTAATTTCGTCGTTTAACTTATTTCATGTAAAAGATACCGAAATACTATTTTGACATTATGAAGGTACTTTTTTACGCAGAATTCAAATTTGGTATTGCAACCTCTGAAGCTTTTATACGTTTCGAGATTTTTATACAAACTTTCTTATTTTAAATACAAATCGTAGGCGGCTTTGACTGTATCAAAAAGAGCATAATTTGCTGATTTCAATGATGTATAACACTTTGGGTTTATTTGTAGAAATAACAAAGTTATAATGATATTTGTGCAATTTTTGGTATCCTTATGAATGCATAGGTTATACATCAGAGGCAGCATTGAATTATTAAGACAATAAGTAGTATCTGTCAAATTTATTTACAAGCAAGTTACGTATCCGTTTATTTTTGTGTTATTTAGTCTGCTATTTTGTTCCTTTATTTAAAAATCACCGCATTTGTTGTTTTGGTTCGTTTTATTACTTGTTTTTGTTGTTCACGTTATGGAGAAATTTAATAATGAAGAGAAATATGATATGCTTCAAAGTTACATATTGGCTCACAAAAATTCAAGGAATGCAGCTAATCATTATTTGGAGTTGTACCCAGATCGACGGCAACCACACGAAACTTTATTTCGAAGATTAGAAGTAAATCTAAAAACATACGGTGCCTTTAGTAAACCGAAAAGAAATAGAAAAACATTAGATGAGGAAACCCAAGTTATTGTATTAAATCAGGTGCGTGAAAATCCAAAAGTTTCCACAAGAGAAATAGAAAACAACACCGGAATCCCTAGAACATCAGCCCATAGAATATTAAAAAAGCATCGATATCATCCTTACAAAGTCCACATTAGCCAAGGACTCCAACCAGGAGACGCAGAGAGGCGGACTCGTTTCTGTCATTGGTACATTAATCAGAATAACAACAATGTTACATTTCTGTTTAATGTGTTGTGGTCAGATGAATCTCGATTTACGAACAATGGGTTATTTAACAGAAATAATATTCACTATTGGGGGACAGAAAATCCCCATGCTCTACATGAAGCTCGACATCAAGAACGTTTTGGGTTCAATGTGTGGTGCGGTATTATCGGCAGAAGAATAGTTGGACCTATTATCTTCAATAACAATTTAACGAGTGAACGCTATTTGAACTTACTTCAAGGTGAAATAGAAGATCTTCTAGACGATATTCCGCTTAATCTAACTGCGAATATGTATTTCCAACAGGATGGGGCACCAGCACATAATGCTCACATTATTACGAATTACCTAAATAATAGATTTGGTAATCGGTGGATTGGTAATCGAGGACCCATTTCATGGCCTGCACGTTCCCCAGACTTAACCGCAATGGATTTTTTCCTTTGGGGTTACATAAAAAATAAGGTGTATAAAACACAATTTAATAATGTGGAGGAACTGCAAGCTTGTGTTTTAAGAGAGTTTCATCGGATAAATGGACGTATTTTAGAAAAAGTGATTAATTCCACACTAAGAAGAGCCCAGTTATGTATCAATAACAATGGAGGACTTTTTGAGCATTTAATGTAATTTATCTATTTACTAGTAGTAAATAAATAGTTAGGTATGCGAAGTTAGTGTTTTATTTACTTTTCAGTCATTTTTGTATTTTGTTTCCAGGAATAGGTAAGTATAAAACAAAAAAATATGCTAATTATTCTTGTAACTTTGTTATTTCTACAAATAAACCCAAAGTGTTACACATCATTGAAATCAGCAAATTATGCTCTTTTTGATACAGTCAAAGCCGCCTACGATTTGTATTTAAAATAAGAAAGTTTGTATAAAAATCTCGAAACGTATAAAAGCTTCAGAGGTTGCAATACCAAATTTGAATTCTGCGTAAAAAAGTACCTTCATAATGTTAAAATAGTATTTCGGTATCTTTTACATGAAATAAGTTAAACGACGAAATTAAAATTGCCGATTTTTAGTTTTTCCCCTATAGCGCACGTATCGTTCATTTTTTTAAAAGTTTTTTTATTTAGAAAAGTAAATCCAGGTGTCACGTACATTTTGTCTCATTTAACCAACTCTCTATCTCTTACCGTTTACGAGATCCCAATGGTGAGCACACTATCTGGTATAGCCTTCGGTTTCGTACCAAGCCCAGCGGATCGCACAAGACCGATGTGCCTCATTTGTTCCAATGTCTTCTCAAATGAAGGTATGAAACCCTCTCGTATGCGTGACCATCTAGAAAAGATGCATTCGGACAAAAAGGACAAGCCCGCAGAATACTTCAAGAAACTGCGTGATGACAGGTAGAAAACTACCCCGTCCATTTCGTCTGCTTTTGCCAAGGTGACAGAGATTCAGCGTGATGGCCTGCTGGCATCGTATAACATTGCATATATGATTGCAAAGGCTGGCAAGCCGCACACTGTGGGGGAAACACTGATTCTGCCTGCCGTGAAAAAGGTGATTTCGACTGTCTCACATAGGAATGCGACAGAAATAGTGAAGGCTATCCCCCTTAGCAACGACACGGTCTCCAGAAGAATAGATGAGATGGCAAGTGATGTCGAAATCCAGTTGGTGGACATTCTCAAGAAGACCAACTTTTCCATCCAGCTTGATGAATCGACTTTGAGTGATAACACTGCCCTTCTCATGTCTTACGTGAGGTACTTCGACGAAACTGGGCAAACAAAAGAGGACATGTTGTTTGCAGAGTCCTTGCCCCTTGACACAACTGGTACATCCATCTTTGCTGCTGTCAAGAAGTACTTTGAAGAAAAGGAAATCCCGCTAATCAACATTCACTCCTGCGCAACAGATGGAGCACCAGCAATGGTTGGGCGATACAAGGGGTTCCTTGCTCTTCTCAAGAAGGAGCATCCAGATATCATCTGCATACATTGCGTAGCGCACAGAGAGCATCTTGCAGCGAAACGGCTGACCCCCAGCCTTCATGGCTCTCTCAATCTCGTGATCACGGCCGTGAACGTAATAAAAACAAATGCAAAAAGCGATCGACTATTCCGTAACCTCTGCCAGGAAAATGACGAGATCTACAATCGGCTGCTGCTTCACACCGAGGTGAGATGGCTCTCTAAGGGCAACTGCTTGGCTCGATTCTGTGAAATGTTCGATTCAGTTGTCACTTTTCTGCAAGTCAAACATGAGAAGTTGGCCGGTGAGCTGAAGAAACACAAATTCGACATTTTCTACTTGGCTACAATCTTCAGGAAACTCAACGAGTTGTCTCTCCAGATTCAAGGTAAACTGGTGACACTCATCGACTGCAAGAGCGCAGTGACCACCTTTATCGACTGCAAGAGCGCAGTGACCACCTTTATCGACAAGCTGGCCCTTCTCCGCAGTAATATCGTTAGGAAAGAACTTCACCAATTTAGTGAAATTAATCAAATGACAGAGACACCCACAGATGAAGATCTTCTTCGATATAGGGCTCATCTTCAGCAACGAAAAGAGGACCTTACATCGCGCATCCAAGACCTCATCGAACTGGATGTACCTGCCTGGATCACTGACCCGTTTGGAGTCGTGCTGGAAGACGTTGACGTTAAATTGCAGGAGGAGTTGGTAGAACATCGCAACAACGAGGATTGCAAAGTCCGAATCAATGTGGGGAATTGTTCACAAGCTTCTTCTCACGTTTCCGACTTCATATTTAGTGGAAACCGGATTTAGTGCGGCTACATTTCTGCACTCAGACAAGAGGAAAAGGCTGGACATGGTCAACAGAGGGGACTTGCGGCTTTATTTGTCTCTGCTGACTCCTCGCGTGAAAGAGCTGGTGAGCAAGCACCAACCTCAAGGATCGCATTAGTGAAGACTGCATGGGTTGGGCTCACAAATTTATTAATTTAATTTTGTTAAATAAAATTCAATATTTCAATAATAATTTTTGTTTGTATTAATTAATATTTTTAAATAAATTTAGAGGTAGAATTTATTACTTCTTGTTTTAATTACTGTGCCCAGGTTAACTAGTCCATAATCCATAGTCGTAGTCCATGACGTGTCCCTTCGCGATTTTCTGCAGTGGGCGCTGGGATCTATACAAAATCCAGTAAGTGGGCGCTAGGCGAAAAAAGGTTGAGAACCACTGATCTGTGTTTCAAGTTGGTTACAAAGACAACTGAATAGAGTACAGGTAGGATAATTGGCATTTTTGGCAAAATTGCTATACAAATCGTGTAGTCAAGCAGAAGATTTCTCAAAAATGGATGTGGAAATATTTACTGATAAAATTATGTTACTATTCATTAATTTTGCAGTGAAATGGAAGCGAGTACACATTTATGTGACACCCATCAGGGCACTTTTGAACTTTCGGTAACACCATAATTGTATAGTTACTTAAAAATTAACACTAGATCTAATGGAAACATCAGTTCCTCGTGTTAAAGTTTCAAATACCACTTTAACGCATTAATAGTTCTGTCCATTATACTTTGGCAATTATTTATGGCCTAGTCATGTATTGCTACGAAATGGATGGAAAGATATCAGATGCTGTTATTTGGCAAGGCGCTAAGAGAAAATCAATATAAAATATGCAGAATCGACAATTTTAGATGAGTTCTGCATATATTTCATAAATATCACGATATAACTTTGGCAGTGGTGCAATATCCTTAGTTAGCAAATCTTATCTCTTTACTGGCATGCTATTTTTTGTTTTTATTGTAGCAATTTTATTGTATTTTACCTGTTTCTATGACTTAGGAATAATTATATTCTTTCTTACAGATATATGAAAGTGGTTTCATAAGTGTGGTAATTCGTATTCCTTTTTTTTTTGTTGTTTTTTTCGAATTTACTGTATATATTTTATCAACAAGAGCGAATAAAAAACTAAAATATTTATTAAAATTAGAGAACCGATTTAAATTGATAAGAACTTTATTCAATAAATTAGGTTTTAATATCATGAATATTTAGTTTAATGCATCACTTGTCTCTGGTCCATTCTTATAAATAATAAAACTGAAATAACTTGGTATTTTACCATGAAACATTGTGCGAGAAATCCGGGCAAGACAGTATCGGATACAGTAAAACAAACACAATTAAACAGGTAACTTTTTAGGTGCGTTTATTCACAGGTGCTAGTAACAATACGTGCATGCGATACATCTCTCCCCTGACTCTATTCTTACTTACTATATACAGGGTGGGGCACCTCATTTCCGTCGGTTTATATACAAAAAGCGGTAATATGTTTTATTTTTATTTTTATTAAAGGTTGTGTAGGTTCATTAGGGGCACGTTTTAAAATTAATTTGAAATATATAGAGTGATCCAAAAAAATTTGGCACACCAAAGTTATGAAAATTTAAATGGAACACCCTGTATATTATGGGATATTTTGATGCTATAGGCTAAATTAAGGCTACTTACTGTTATATTCCCTATACCTAACTCAACCTCTTTTCGAGATATTTCACTATTTTTGAAAATGTAGATCAAAATTTCAGAGACATTGGTGTCTTCCATATTTGGGCGAATTATTTTAAATTGTATTTAATGTACACTCAAAGACTCTAAGATAAGCTAAAGTTGATATCTAAAAATTATACAGGATGTTTAAAAACTACATTTGTGTTTTGACTAACATTAAAGGAAAATAACTTTCTTATTTTAAATGGAACACCCTGTATTTATTGCCATATTTAGATTCTAATTTTAATTGTTTTTAAAACTGTATTAGGGTTTCCTATACCTATCTCTTATAGTTTTTTGGTAATTTAGAATTTTCAATTTCAAACACTAATTTCTTGCAAACTATTTTTCAAAATGCTAATATTTATTAACCTATCGGGATGATTGGTTTTGTTTCACATTAATTAAAACGCCTCATAACTAGGTAAATAAAAAATACATACTTTATTAAACAAACAAAAAACTTAAATTGTAAAAGAAAACTAGGTAATGTTTTAACAAGTGCTCGAAATGATGTCCATCTGTTTCAATGCATAATCGAATTCTCTCTTGAAAGGACTGTTTAACTCTTGTTAAAATATTTGATGTTATAGAACGAAACGCTATTCTTATTCGTTCTCTCATATCGTCGGGTGTGGTTGGTGGTGTATCATAAATGATATTTTTGACATATCCCCATAAGAAAAAATCGGGACTCGTTAAGTCTGGGGATCTTGCTGGCCAATTCTGTGGACCGCCGCGTCCTATCCACCTATTGGGATATTGCCTATCCAATTCATTTCTTACATTTACTTGAAAATGCGCTGGCGCACCGTCTAGTTGTAACCACATCCTTTGACGAATTTTAAGTGGTATATTTTCCAAAAGTACAGGCAAATTGTCTCTTAAAAATCGAAGAAACATGGCGCCGTTTAAGTGACCATCAAAAAAGAACGGACCTACCACTTGAGTTCCAATTATTCCACCCCATACATTGACACACCACCTGTGTTGCCTGTCAATAGTTCTAAAAAAATGGGGATTTTCGTCACTGTAGTAATGAAAATTATGTTTATTAACTAATCCGTTATTGTGGAATGATGACTCATCCGAAAAAAGTAAAAATCGAAGAAATTTTCATCTTCACTAAACTTTTCTAAAACCCATAAACAAAAAACGAGTCGTCTATCGTAATCTAATTCCAAAAGTGCTTGGTGTAATTGAATACGATACGGGAAGAAGTTGTGCCTTTTTATAATTCTTCCGACGCCCCGCCTGCTTATTTCAGTCGTTTCACATATTTTTCGTTGACTTGTATGCGGATTTTCTGCAAGAGATCCGATAACAACACAATCATTTTCTTCATTTCCCGTAATTGGTCTTTGCCGTTCTGGTTTCTGATAACGCACACTTCCTGTTCTACGGAAAACTTGCAATAAATTTTCTAATGACCGCCTGTCAGGATGACGCCTGTTAGGATATTTTTGAGCATAAACTCTTGATGCTAGCAAGCAATTTTCGCCACACTCTTCGATTACTAAAATCATATCCACCTTTTCGTTTTCAGAGTAGGTTCTCATTTTAAATAATTAAAATTATTTAAACGACGTCGAATAGCGTTGATGTCTTAACTAATATGTACTGTCACTGTCAAATAATTTATCTGTTTGAAGTATTAATATCAGCGGCAAAGCCTACTTTTGCAAAAAATTGCAAGAAATTAGTGTTTGAAATTGAAAATCCTAAATTACCAAAAAACTATAAGAGATAGGTATAGGAAACCCTAATACAGTTTTAAAAACAATTAAAATTAGAATCTAAAAATGGCAATAAATACAGGTTGTTCCATTTAAAATAAGAAAGTTATTTGCCTTTAATGTTAGCCAAAACAGAAATGTAGTTTTTGAACAGCCTGTATAATTTTTAGATATCAGCTTTAGCTAATCTTAGAGTCTAATGCTTTGAGTACACATTAAATACAATTTAAAATAATTCGCTCAAATATGGAAGACAGCAAAGTCTCTGAAATTTTGGTCTACATTTTCAAAAATAGTGAAATATCTCGAAAAGAGGTTGAGTTAGGTATAGGGAATATAACATGAAGTGGCCTTAATTTAGCTTATAGCATCAAAATATCCCATAATATACAGGGTGTTCCATTTAAATTTTCATAACTTTGGTGTGCCAAATTTTTTTGGATCACTCTGTATATTTCAAAATAATTTTAAAACGTGCCCCTAATGAACCTACACAACCTTTAATAAAAATAAAAATAAAACATATTACCGCTTTTCGTATATAAACCGACGGAAATGAGGTGCCCCACCCTGATACATATCACCTTAACCTACTTATCCTCTATGTTATTCTAAACTAAACTACTTACATGTTATGTTTACATACTATTGCACGAAAGGTGTACCAGTTACCTAGGCGTCGCTGTGGCAATATCCGTGAAGAGGAATGCATAATAAAATCTTGCCCTAGTTGCTACTACACCTCCACTGCTGGGGGGAAAGAAAATGAAGAACGTAGCTGTTGTTCATTTTCTTTCGTACTATAGCCATAATAAAATCTTATTCTAGTTACGTCCTTATTATTTAGTAAGTTATTCTATTGATAGAAAGGCTTAACTCTATTTTTGTGTAACTCTACCGGTTTGCTATTTACATCTATAGTTACATTCGGGGGGTTGTCATTTTCAATAATTGTCTAAGGGCCTTTGTACAAAGCTTGCAACTTATTACCTACTTCATTTTTTACTAAAATTTTATCGCCTACAAGATAATAGCTGCTGTTTCTAGTTTGTTTTGAATGTGACTCCCTTAGCAATTTTGATGTGATTAAGTTATGTCTCGCTTCTCTCCACGCTGTTTGTAGTCGATACTTTACATCGATCGCATAATTGTCGAAATTGTAAAGCGGCTCTACCGCGGTTGTTACTGACGATGGTAACTAGTTCATGCGGAGTGTATTTTGTCTCCGTGTGAACTGTGTTATTGAAAGCGAAACACCAATAGGGAATCCAATTCGACCAGTTATCTTTGTGGTTTGATAGTTGGATTCGGAGATATGCTCCTAAATTCTTGTGAGTGTTTTCGAGAGCGCCTAAAATCTCGTGGTTGTACGCGGTTGACTTTAATTGTTCTATCCCTAGAATGTTGCACGTTTCTTTTAAAATGCAAGAGATGAACTCTGTTCCTTGATCGGAAGCTATTTGTTCGGGAATTGCGTACCGCAAAATAAAATTCTCCCCGAGGGCTTTAGATACTGTTGAAGATTCTTTGTTTTTGATGGGGTAAGCTTCGACGAATATGGTTAGTTCGCATTGTAATGTTAATATATATTTATTATCGTCTAGATCTTGGTTTATTGAGCCTACCAAGTCTAAAAATTTTTTTGAAATGCGTAAGTTGCGGTTGTGGTGACTGTAAAGGGCTCTTTAAGCGGTCTAGAATACTTGTGCCTTTGACAATCAGGACAACGTTGTATAAAGGATTCGAAATGTGGCCAAAAATAAAAGTTGAGTGATTAACTTTAACAGGAATTCATGCTCTGTTGAATACATTATTAAGACTTTGGACTGTGCAAAACATTCAGTTGGACTTTTTTGTGATCTAAGGTGTGCCTTTAACTGTGTTGATCAGCACGATAACCATGTTGTTGACTTGTTAAAATTCATCCATATTCATATCTAATATGTATGAAACACTGTCTTGGGATGTTCATTGTTGGGATATTATAAGTAAATTAAACTCTAGTTGCTATCAGATCCGTAATTTGAAAACTATAATTGACTTTGATTCATTGTTATCGTTTTATTTTGCTAATATTCACTCCAGATTGTTGTATGGCATTACTGTTTAGGGAACATCGTATGCTGCTAATAATGTATTTTTGGCACAGAAACGAATTCTCCGTTGTATGGCTGGAATTAGTTCCAGACAATCATGTAGGTCTTAATTCAAGCAATGGAATATTCTGCCCGTGCCTGCTATTCATATATATGAACTTTTAAATTATATACATAGAAATAAGCACGAGTTTCGGCGTAATAATGACATTTATTCTTATGACACTCGTTCATGTCAAAATTTTCATATACCTAAGTATTCATTGAAATTGTAAATTCTCCTCAAGTTTTGGGTTTAAAGGTTTTTAATACCTTCCTTCAGAGATTTCAAATTATAATGAATAAGCGGTTGTTTAAGCGAAACTAGCCACACACGCTCCGGTTTGCCGGAGAGGGCGGACTGGGCAGTTTAACCTGCACAGTTTTACCCGATTTCCGACGACGATGACGCGACTCGACACACGTTCCGGTTTGCCGGAGAGGCCGGCCTGCGCAGTCGGACTGTACTTAACCCGAGTTCCGACGACGACGACGCGACTCTACACACGCTCGGTAAAAATCGGTTGTATTCTTTAATTATATATATAATCTAATAATCCCCTCTACCATATTAATGGTGTGGGGCGTTTATCCTCTTCTAACTTTTTATGAATCTTTTCCATTCATTTCTATTCCTCGCCATGCTCTTCGCCTCTGTCCAAGTTTTGCCCTTCCTCCTCAAAATCTATGCTATGACACCATTCCATGTCGTCCTTGGCCTTCCTCTTCTTTTATTTTTCATTATTCTTGCTTCCCATATCCTTCTTGTCTGTCTCGTATTTTCCATTCTATATAGATGTCCCCACCATCCCAACTGTCTTTGCTCAATATGTTCCAACACTGACTGTATATTTAGATCTTTTCTTATTTCCGAATTTCTTATTCTTTCCATCTTTGTAACTCCTCTGACTCTTCTTAAATATTTCATTTCTACTGCTTGTATTTTACTTTTTTGTCTTGTATTTAATATCCAGGATTCGCATCCATATACTAATATCGGTCGGTATATTGCCTTATATACTTTTAATTTTGTTTCGCGGGATATCTCTTTTTTGTTAATGAACTTATTCCTCATACTATAATACAGCTTTGTTGCTTTTTCTATTCGTTGGTTAATCTCGGCGTCCTGGGTCCCTTTTCCATCAATTCTCACTCCCAAGTACTGGAACGTTCTCACTTCTTCTATTTCAATTCCTTCTATTTCGATTTTCATATCTATCTCTTCATCTCCCACTACCATTACTTTGGTTTTATTCTTATTCATCATCATTCCACTGTTATTTAGTGTCGTATTCCATATTATTAAGTTCCGTTGTAGATCTTCCGCACTGTCAGCTGTAATTATTATGTCGTCTGCGAATGCTCCCTGTGAAACTTCGACTAGCTTTAAGTTAATGTGTCCAACTCTGATCTTTTTACTTTCTTTTGTACACCTTTTGGTAATGTCGTCCATATAAACTATAAACAGCATTGGGCTCAGGCTTCCTCCCTGTCGGAGTCCCTCCTTTGTTCTGAAGGTTTCTGATTCTAAATTATTAGCTATTACAGCGTTGGTGTTATTATCATATATTTTCTGTATTAATCGTCTTATTTTTCCATTGACAACTCTCTCTTTTAATATATTCCACAGTCTTTCTCTTGGTACCTTATCGAATGCTTTTTCTAGATCTATAAATGCTAAAAATACTTTCTTCTGCTCTCTATAGGCTTTTTGTATTATTTGCTTCACGGAAAATATTTGGTCTTGTGTGCTCCTTCCTTTTCTAAACCCACTTTGTGATTCGTGTAGCGTATTTTCGAGTTTTGCTCTTAGTCTTTTATCTATTATTTGCTCAAGAATCTTCATTGCAGTGCTTAGAAGGGTTATTCCTCTGTAGTTATTGCATTCCTTTTTGTTTCCTTTATTCTTGTATATTGGTACTATTAATGACTTCCTCCAATCGTTTGGTATCTCCTCTTCTCTCCATATTCTGTTATATATTTTCAACATTACTTCTCTTCCTTTTTGTCCTATATTTTTAATCATTTCTGCCGTAATCTTGTCGCAGCCTGGTGCTTTCCCATCTCTCTGTTTATGTATTGCTTCTTCCAATTCGTCCATGGTAATTATTTCTTCCGTCTTGTATTCTTTAATTACTATATTTTAAAACCATCCATGGAAGACGACGCTATAGCTTCGGTGTGCTTAGCAGTTGTTCTTAACAAGAAGAATAAAAAACAAAAAAAAACGTGAACAATGGGCCAAAGATTGGCTCTTAAAACGAAAGACCTACAGCCATGTCAATTTATTAAATTAATTGAGATTCGAACCACTGGATTTCAAAAATTATTTACGAATGGATGAGGATACTTATCGTAAACTACTATCAATGGTTGCGCCTTTAATTCAAAAAGAACACACCATAATGCGAAAAAGTATTTCTCCACATGAGAGGTTAGCTGTTACCTTACGATTCTTCGCAACTGGAAGGAGTTACGAGGACTTAAAATACACTTCAGCTATTTCACCCCAAGCACTAGGAAAAATAATTCCAGAGACGTGTGATGCTTTGTACCGAGTACTCCGTAGAGAATATTTAAAGGTAAGTACACAAAATATTTTAATGAATTTATCATATTTTTTTATTTATTCAATTTAAAGGTATGTGTATGTTTAGTTTTCAATAGTGTTTATGAAATCAGTAATATATTGAGCAGGAGTCGACTTTTCTGTAGTATTCGACTGAGTTTGTTGCTGGGTTGTGTTGCGAACAAAATTATCATTTCCTTGATATAGATAGCTGGATTTACTGTGTTCAGAATAGTTGTAATTTATACTATAACTGGAATTTTGCGAGTAAGGACTTGGTGGATTTTCTTGTAATATTTTTGCTGCTGTTGTGCACTTACGCTGTACAGTCAAACTGCCCATTTCAGCCTCAAAAAGTACATCGTTCATTACTTTTTCAGCTATAATTCGTTGCATTTTTTTTCCAAATCTCTTAATCTGACAGCAAAACCTTTTCCAACTATGTCATACCGATCTTCTTCAATTTTCGGATGTTTAAAATGGTCACGCACCGATAATAACACATCGTTACATAACGTCATATCATTCCTTTTTGTTTTTTCTGCCCTCCGTTGATTAAAGACATCAGATCGTGCAAGTGTTGAATTTTGAGAGTCGTTTACTGAGTCGTATGAGAGTATTCTTTCTACTTGATTTTTCTTTACCTGATAATCCTCTTTGTCAATCTGAAATAAAAGAGGAGATAATTAAACTTTTTTTTTCAGTTTCCTACGTCTAAGGAAGAGTGGAAAGAAGTTGCACAATTATTCGAGGAACGTTGGGTCTTTCCCCACTGTATTGGCGCACTCGACGGAAAGCACATCAATATTGTTCCACCAGCTGGAAGTGGATCCGAATATTTCAATTACAAAGGCCACCACAGTATGGTTCTCTTAGGTTTAGTAAATGCAAATTACCAATTTATGTTGGTAGATTTTGGAACGAATGGAAGAATTTCTGATGGAGGTGTTCTTCAGAATACAACATTTTTTGAAAAACTTATAAACGAAGAATTAAGCATTCCTTGCGCAGACAACATTCGAGAAAGTTCCAAGCAATTTCCATATGTTTTGTTTGCGATGATGCGTTTCCTTTACGAGCTGATATGCTTAAACCGTTTCGTCAATCACAATTGGATTCTCGTGAAAAAAAAATATTTAATTATAGATTGAGTCGCGCACGACGCATCGTAGAAAATGCGTTCGGAATATTGGCTCTCGATTTCGTGTATTCCACACTCAAATTAATGTGGAATCAAAAAATTTGGAAAAAATTGTAATGGCATCATGTGCATTACATAACTTCCTCATTGAACATTCTCCTACTTCATCCGCGCCTCAAAAATGTTTTTATCGAGAAGACATAGAAAACGGAAGTGTAACTACGCACGGAAACAACGTTGAAAATAGTAATATACACAATTTAGATCGTCGTAACCAGGGGAACATTGCAAATACGGCAAAACAACTACGAGAAAATTTCATGACTTATTTTTGTAATGAAGGTATCGTACCATGGCAAAATAAGTTTATTGGGTAATTGTCTTTTTCTTTAAATAAAATGTTTTTTTTTTATAATACCTACAGTATAATACAATTTTTATAAAATTAATATGATTATTATTAAAATTAATAATGCAATTTTAAAAGTGACTAAAAATTATTTTACTAACCTCCAATATGCTTTCCACTTGTATGTCCAAATTTGATGTTGACTCTCGAGGTGCTTGTTGGTCGCTTAAAAAGCTAATCATATCATAATACCACAATTTAGGCCGATAAACATCATTGGCTAAAGCCCCTGACTTGAAAGAAGATTCATATCTTCTCTTTTCTTTTCGGACGCTGCTTCTTAAATTGTTTATTTTCTTTACCACAGTATGTTTCTTTGCTTCTGGATCCGATTCCTTTAATTTTTCTATCAAAACTTTGTAAGCTGTTTCCCGTAGCTGTCGATCATGGTACTCTTTAGATTTTATTTGCCATAGACATGGATACGATTTATGCAAATCGATAAATTCTTCTAATATTTTACGGCTCATTATTATAATATTATATAAAAATAATAATATTATAATTTATAACACGTATACAGGTATAGAGTATACAGTGTGATTTTTAATGTCTGAAGAAGTTTAAATTTAGCGCCAACAATTATTTTTCAAAAGTTGGTCACACTTATTGTCACTTTAAAATTTGCTTGTATCATTTTTTTCAGTGGCGTCTTATATTAACGAGTTCATTATTAAGTAAAAAATTTTGTTGTTTGTTTCAAATATTGCAATTACTACTACATTCATATGAAATTAATATTCCCGCTATTAAGAATGAATCCATTACGTTATTCAAACTAATAGATGTATATGTTGGACATTAATAATTAAAGTAAAAATATTAGGACCAAAGACACAATTTATAATATAAATTTTATTAAGTTCATCCCAAAGAATTCTAGAATTAATAGATACATTATTATTTGTATTCACATAAATAAATTTTAGGGTTCACCATAAAAAACCATAAATAACACTATAACAAATGTTCAAAATGTCCACCATTGGCATCTAGGCATAGATTTACTCTCTTCTTGACATTTGAAAATATACGGTGGAGTCCTTCTTCATTTATATTGTTAACTTCGTTAACTATTGCTTCTTGCAGTTCCTCTATTGAATAGTCTATTTCTAAAAATTTTTGCTTTCAAATAGCCAAACAAATAAAAATCCAGAGGTGTTAGGTCAGGTAACCGTGATGGCCAGCGATCCTTACTAATAAATCTTTCTCCAAAATACTCGTCAAGAAATTCTAAAGTAGCACGAGCAACATGGGGTGGAGCACCATCTTGTTGAAAATACCCTCTTTGTAATTCATCATCATGTAATTGATTTATAAAAGGTTGAAGTATTTGTGTGCGATATCTTTCAGCATTGATAGTGTCATTAAAAATATTGGACCGACAACTCTTTGTCTTGACATGGTTATCCAAACACCAATTTTCACTGGATGCAAACTTGTTTCTACAAAATGATGTGGGTTTTCTGTTGCCCACGTTCTATAATTTTGGCTGTGGATGTATCCAGACAAATGAAACCAAGCCTCATCTGACATAAATGTCACGTTTAAAACATCATCATTGTTTAAATTTTCGTTGAACCACCGACAGTATTGTACTCTTCGTTCATAATCTATATTGAATAATTGTTGTGTAACAGTTACCCTGTAAGGATATATATGCAAATTCTTCACTAAAGCTTTTCTAGTTGTACTATATGACAAACCTTAAATGAAGAAATAAAATTAATAATGAAAATAATGTTAATTAATTAAGTACATTTACCAGTTTGCCCAGCCAATTTTCGAATTGATTTATTTGGGCTTGCTTCAATCCGTTGCCTAACATCGTCGACCACATCATCTGTTAAGTTTGTTGGTCGTCCACTAAATTTGCCTTTGCAAATACAATTTTTAGTTTCGAACCGATGTATAATTCTATCTCTATGTTGAGCAAATATCTTATACGAAACAATATGGTCAGGGTAATTTTGCTGAAATTGGGCCATGCAGGACTGCAGTGAATATGACCATTCACCGTCCGCACCAAGAGTCCCGCTCCGATAATGTGCTTTTAAAATAAAAGCATCTTGCTAATCCTAAAAGGGCATGTTCCTATAACACTAAAAATAAATGCAATCATTTTAATTGTATTGATTAAAGGTTTGTGTTAAACTTACCTAAATAACGAATAATATAGAATAATTGTTCTGATAAGAACAGTTTTTTTTAGTAAAGGCAAAAGAAATATTGAATATAAAAGCACGGAAATAACAGAAAAACACAAGAACCAAAGAAATATATTGACGAGTTGACACTGTCATTTTTAACGTGACCTTTATATATTCAACAGGATAACCAACTCCAAAACATGAAATACACTAAAAACTACGGCGGTAAATTTGAACTATCTTCAAACATTAAAAATCACACTGTATTGTGTAACAAGTAATGTGAAGTAACAAGTCAAAATGTAAATAAAGCAATGAAATACGACGCCGTAATTGCGAACAACCAAACCGCACCAACTGGTCGCACGATGGCATACACGCTCCGGTATGCCTGTACGTGTGTGGCTAGCTTAAATGTTGGCGCATACAATAACTTAATAATTTTTAATTTGTTACCTTAGTTGTAGGATTGTAATTATGACAATGTCGATATTCTTTGGAATAGTAATGAGAGTAAATATATATTATTATTATTAATAATAATTATTCCGATGTGTCGAGATGTAGTGAATAGACGTGTTATAAGGCGGTTCCGCGGAAATTTCGTAAATTGTGTATTTACTGACAAACTTGTGTATTGAAATTTATACTTAGAGAAAGAGAAAAATTTCGCGATTCCAATTATATGATATTTATGCTTCTATCGGTAGTCGTTCGCGTGTGATGGAAGTTTTTAAATCGGAGAATTTAAGCTTCAGAGGTCCGACAGATGTTTATAATTCTGTGCGTTAATTTGTGGTTCTGTCGCATAATGATTTATATCGAAAGAAAGAAAAAAAATTCCCGGTTTTAACTATGTGTTCATCATGGTTGTGCTGTTAATGGTTGGCGAGTAATTGACGTCTTCATTTGTGAATTTTTGCGTCAAGGACTGAATAGTAACGAAAAAAAAAAACCATTCGTCGGGTAAAGAAGTACAGCTGTGAGGTGAAATGTTTTTCTGAGGGATTGGCCTGGGCGTTTCTTTTGAGCGGTACTTTTTTGCTCAGTGTTTATGTTTACGTTTATCAGTACGATCGTGTGACAATATAAGATACTTATAACTCGATAATAGTTAATTTATCGCAATCCGAAGGAAGAACCTTGGTTACGATTCTTAGATCCGGCAGTACTTAAATGTTGAAATAATGTCGGATGGGAAATGTCCGAAGTGTAATAAGAGACTGTCCTCGGAAGGTGGTAACGTTTTCTGTAATTCCTGCCTGGGGAGCTTTCACTATGGGTGTTCGGTGTCTGAATCTACTTACAATGGAATGGCCGCTAAGGCAAAAGCACGTTGGATTTGTAAGATGTGTAGGAGTAAAAAGCCTAGAGACGAGGATGTGGAGTCCACAGGCAGCGGCATTCCAGTTGCAGATATATCTGATATAAAAGTATTGTTGGAGGGACTGCAGAAGCAAATAGAGGACATTGCTTTGAGTCAACAACGATTGTGTGACAAATATGATAAAATTGCAAGCGGTCAGCAAGAGCTCGTTAATTATGTGAAAGAATTGGAGAATAAAATTGATTCGGTGGTATCTTCCAAGCACGAACAGGAGCTTAAAATAAGTAAATTGCAGAAGAGAGTTGTGGAGCTTGAACAGAGAGAAGGTGCAAAGAGAATTGAAATTCATGGGGTACAAGAGGTTCCGGATGAGGATACGGAGGGGATAGCTATTAGAATATGTAAAAAATTGGGAGCTGCTGTTCGCGCGGATGACATTGACTTAGTTTATCGAAATTATAATAGAACAAAAGAAAATAATCGACCTATCACTGTGCAGTTTGTTACTCAAAAAAAATGTAAGGAAGTAATAAGTAAGAGGAGAGGTCTGGTGAAAAACTCCGATATATTTGATGCTGGTTCGGAGGAAGTTATACATGTTTATGAGTATCTGTCTCCTTACCTAAAAGATTTGCATTGGCAAACGAAAAAAAAGGCTAATGAGAATTCATGGAAATATGTTTGGATTCAGAATGGGGACATTTTAGCAAGGAAGGAAGACGGATCTAAAGTGACTCAAATAAAAAGTGAAAATGACTTGTTGAAACTAAAGTAAAAAGAAACTTGCTGTTTTGGTGTTGTAGTTTGTGTAAGTCAAAATGGATTTAATCGAGGATCAGGTGAGGGAGCTGGACTCAGCTACGGACGTCACAGGTAACTTATAAATTGGATTGAACAGGTATGTACAGTTAATAGTGATTTTTTCGGCATATCTTTTCTAAACATTCGTTCAATAAAAAAACATTTTGACGAGTACTGCAGCTTCTTGGGTGACGGGCTCAGTGGACTTAGTGTAATGATTCTTGCAGAAATTAATCTAAAGGAAGACGAGTACTTGTTCTACGAAGGAATGTTCAATATACCATATTTTAATAAGCTGGCTAAATGCAGACAGAATAGGATGGGAGGAGGGCTTCTGTTGTATTATAAGGACAATTACTTGGTAAATGAAATTAATACAGGTTTTGTTCATTGTGAATCTATTTGTGTTACTGTTCGGGGGTTTGGGGACAACTGCATCTGTATATTAGCATTGTATAGACCCCCAACCTTGATACAGGCGCGTTCCTGCTAGAATTAGAGTTTTTTTTGACAAACAATAGAAATAAAAATTTCATTATTATTGGGGATGTCAATATTGACCTGCTTACCGAATCTGACCATGTTTCGAAATATGAAAATCTACTTTTCGGTATTGGTTTCACACGAAAAATAAAAAATTTTACTCGTGAGGAAGTAAGAGGCGAGACCGTTCAAAAATCGTGTATAGACCATATTTATGTTCGGGGAAGAAATCCGGTTGATGTAAAAAGTGTTATTGTCAATACTAAAATATCCGACCACTATTTGATATGTGCTATATTAGACGGTATTGCAAAACATACTACTTCCAATGATAACTTTATCGAGTCCAAAAAAATTGATTTGGACGCAATGCGACGCTACTTGAGTTTTCACTTATCTGCGGACACTATAAACAGGTTTACATGTCCCAATAAATTGTCTCTCTATATAGAAAGGGTTTACAAAGACGCTCGTAGTTTCGCAACCGTGACAATTGCGGAAAGGAAAAACAAACGCTCCCATCCTAAAAAATGTTGGATGAATGGTCGAATTTTACACGAAATATTAGAAAGAGATAGAAAATTCCACTGCTGGAAAAAGTCGACGCGAGATGAAGATGGAAAGCGATTGCTTCGGTTGGAATACAGTCGATCTCGAAATAGGGTAGTAAATCTAATAAGGACTGCAAAACGGAAATATTATGCTAGAGAATTTCAAAGCGCCAGAAATGACATGAAACAGACGTGGAGATTAATTAATGAAGTGGTTGGTCTGAAGAAAAAACCGGGAAATACAAGGTTTGGTAGGATAATGCATGGAAATCCAAGAGAAATTGCAGACAAATTTGCAGACACATTTGGAGCGTAAGAGAATAGCGGAAGACACCGTTGCAATGACTTTCTGTTTAAGGCTTACATGGAAGAGAGAAATGGAAAGTATAAACAAGATCAGTTGCATTCACTTTACGTGCCAGATGCCACAGACAATGACGTGTTTGATATTATTTCCAACTTGGATACTAGGAAATCACCAGGATTTGACTCAGTGCTTGCTAGTGACCTGGTAGCATTCTTTGATATATTCTGTTACCCCTTGAGGGTACTACTGAATGTTTCATTGCGGAGCGGTGTATTCCCATCAAACTTAAAATATGCGATAGTTACGCCGGTGCATAAAGGCGGCGCCTTTAGGAGTTACGAAAACTATAGGCCGATATCTGTACTGTCAGTAATTGATAAAGTTGTGGAGCGTTATATTTCTGAGAAAGTTTATGGGTACCTTAAGAAGTTCGATATTTTGGACAAACATCAATATGCTTACCAAAGAAACAAAGGAACTTCGGGGCTTCTGCAGGACTTTTCTGATGTAGTCAGCACCAAGCTGAATGAATATAAGCACGTTGTATGTCTCTTTATTGATTTCAGCAAGGCCTTTGACAGTATGAGTCATGAAAGAATTATTGATGCGCTACAGAGCGCTGGAATAAGGGGACAAATTGCGGTCTGGTTCTCAAGTTACTTGAAGGTTCGGAAGTTTGCAGTGAAGGTTGACGGGGTACTAAGTAGGGAGGTTATCACAGAGAGAGGAGTGCCGCAGGGAAGTATTTTGGGACCGCTCCTCTATTTGCTATATGTAAATGATGTAGGTTACTGTTTTGAAAATTGCCGATACTATTTGTACGCCGATGACACGGCGATAATATCAGTCCACAGAGATTTAGAACAGGCAAATGTTATTTTGGAAAGGGAATTCTACAGATTTCAGCTATGGGCCCACGACAAGGAGTTAACTATAAATAGTACGAAAACAAAGGTTCTACATGTAGCTTCCCCACATCTAATTAACACTCATCAACTGAGGATACTTGTACACACCTCTGAGTGTTTGCATAGGTACCATATGAATGATGGCTTCCAGTGTAACTGTTCTGAGGTTGAGAAAGTGGATGCAGTTAAATATTTGGGCTTAATCATTGATAGATCTTTCCTGTGGAGCACACACATTGATATGCTATGTAAAAGGCTTAGATATTTTGCTTGGACCTTTTATTATCTTAAAGACTACGCCCTGGTGTACTCTAACTTGTTGTATGGTATTATGGTTTGGGGACTTGCTTCAAATAACCATATTCAAAAGATACAAGCGTTACAGAATAGAATTGTAGGCAACATGGCTGATGCCACGTACGGAAATCTCAATAACTATAAAACGCTGGAAATAATGAGGGTTAAGGAATCGGTCATTTTTCGTATTCTGATTACTAATTATTTCAGCAAGGACAGATTATTAAGAGTAGATCATGACTATTCAACTAGAAGGAGGGTCATTGGAGATTTTCAAGTGCCAAAGACTAAAAATAAATACGGGGATCGTCAGTTGTGTGTTGTATTCCCTAAATTAATGAATGAATTACCTGAGCAGCTGCGCGATCTTGAATCTGTTGGAACTGTGAAACGCTTAGTGAGAGACTGGTTAATGGATCGTTACAGCTGCTAGGATTTTTAAGGTCTCTTTCTGTATATTATGGTTCTGCGATATAAACATATTACTTATTAATCTTTAAATAATAGTTGGGGTATGAAGTGAGAAGGAGGAGGAGGGGAGAAAAGAAGGGTTGGTGAGGGGTTGACTGAAGTAATTTCTTGGTTGGCGAAATATGTGTTATTTGTAATAATGAGTACTTTGTCTCTTGAGTTTAAGATTTACGTTTAGATTTCCTTTTCTTTTCCATTTTTTTTTCCGGTTTTCTTTCCCTCCTTCAGGATAAATGGAGGGGGGAGAATGGGTATTGACTTGGAGGAATCTCATCGCATCGGTTTCACCTAGGCTACTGACAAGCTTAAAGCTTAGTAGCTAATAGGCTATGATTGTGCTATCAGAGTTACTATTGCTAGTGTTAGCTGTTATTGTTATCATTAGGTAAAGCATTGTAGTTACCTTTATTTTGTATTTACACCTTTTGTAACGCTTTATAAATAAATAGATTTGTCTGTCACATTAGTAAGGAGACCGGGCTCACAAGCTATTTGACTTTCATTTTCCACGATATACTATAGTATATCGAGGAAGTCTAATTTACTAAGAGATTTTGGTCTGTGAGGCCGGTTTGGGTGGAGGAAAGCCCTTAAGATGCGCGGGTCGTATATGATGTAAAAAAAAAATAATAATATTTACTCATATGGAGTAATTGCTACTTCTAGCAACTGTTACACAATATATATATTAAATTGTATTATTTAAAATCGATAAAGCCTACACATTTTTCACGTTATCAGCTCAAAATCGTCACAATTTCAATTGACACGATTCGGACGCATCTGATTCTACAGGTTTCCGGCGTTTCTTATAATACCGTTAGCAATCGGGTTTGTTGTAAAATTATAATTATAATATAAGTTAAAATTACTTCAACTTTATGTATTTCTTACGGACACACGTAAGGCATACGTAAACATAACACAAGGACTACGACCATTGTGAATAGGTGCGTGGTTTCTCATATATTTATCTTTAGGCGATAAGTTTATCTTACGTTCAGCTTACGTCTTAATTCCATTGTGGGCAAGGCGTAGAGCGAGGTAGAATAGAAAGCTGGAAACAATATGAAGACTTTAAGAAGAATGAATGACCTGACCAAAATTCAGAAAAGAATGTTAGAAATAATTATGGTAACAATAATAACACCTAGGGAATAGAGAAAATTATTATTATTATGGAGGACAATGAAGAGGGTAATTATAATTATTGAAATAACAATTATCGAGAATCATAATCATACAAGTGGGAATAAATACCGAGACAATTTTAATAGCCATGCTAGTGATTATCAAATAGCTTGTAGAGGAATGCCTGGCTCCATACATTTTAATACATTCCTGCAGTGACGGCTGGTGAGTACGATTTGGTGGGGCACGTCCATAGACAAGACTGATTCGTTTATTATCCCAGATGCCGAGCATATCACCGATAATAAACAAATCTGTCTTGTCTATGTACGTGCCCCACCAAAACGTACTCACCAGCCGCCACTGCATTCCTGTATGAGCGGGGTTCATCGTATTTCGTGTAAGCTAATTTGGAACATGTTGACATAAGATTCCATCATAAATTACTAAATGTAGTTTAGAATTTGTAGAATGAGGACGTATTTCTATCGGTTCTGCAAAAGTGCAGTATCGAAATGTATACCATTGTACGTTGTTAAACATGAAATTGTTATGATGAAACTATTAGTAAATTTCAACGATGGACAAAATTAATGATTTATCATTTGCGTAAGTCAATATATATAAAATAACAAAAAAATATGTCATCCAATAAGTGTTATGTTTGCCAACTGGAATTCAGAAGGACGGAAAGAACAGTAAAGTGTTCCATATGTGAGGAAGAGAGACAGGGTATATGCGCGAGAGTAAGTGACAAAAGAGCTAAAAAATTAAGCGAAATCTATATAATTACATATATGTGCGATATTTGTCGTAAACTAAAAGTTGGCCAAAAAATTAATGAAATAAATAAAAAACTTAATGATTGTCTCCAAACAATATCAGATCAAAACATATTGATTCCTCTGAATAATATTGATTCTAGCTGAAGATGCCCGTAGGGTGAAACATGTACTAGAGTAGGGGAAGCTGGCTTAAAATGGCATACTTGGGTAAAACGGCATAGAGGTTGTTTCGAAACACGCGCGCGAACTAGAGACCGTATTCATATATGGGAATGTTGGCAACAGTGATGTCAAATTCCTTTGTAACAGAGAACAGCAAGGCTAGCACCAGCACAGACTACTCCAGACCGGCAACTTAATGTTAAAAATTTGTCCGAGATAAACAAAGAAAAAAGAGTGTCCTATCTCACTCTTTTAGGTAGGCACGTGCCAGATGGCACCACTAGGAGCATACGCGGCAAATTTAAACGCAGTTAGTTGGATCTTTAAAATTTAAAGTGCACTACATGTTTTAATTTAACGTTGAATTTAATACAATTTGTAATAAATCTATTAACAGATTGTATTAAATTCAATGTTAAATTAATCACATGTAACATATCACAATATTTATATGAAAAGTTGAACGTAATAATCGTTTTCAAATATAAGTTATAAATCGTATTGTTTGATGCATAGAAATATTTTACTTAAAAAAAATATCTTTTTGCATTACTTCTAAAAAGTTTTATTACATTCAGTAAGACAGTGAAATAAAAAAAAATGGAAAGGACAAAATTTTATTTTTAAAACAATATATTCAGTATAGAATTGTTTAACAAAGTATAAAAATATGTCATGACAGTTCAATTATATATTTGTTAAATTATTGAAAAATATCAAGTAGTGTATTAGGAAAATAAAAAGAAAACCAGCAACTAATAATAAGGTAATAATCACAGCATAATAGACAAAATAAAAATAATAAACATGACAAAAAATCTACTCGTGTCTCAATTTCTTCAATTTTCTTTCTGAAGCACGGCGCTCTAAATTAATTTCTTTATTCTCCTGATTCAGCCTTTTGCAATACCATGGAATACCTATTTTAGATATTCCTTTAGCAATACATTTTTCAATAAATATTTTGTGGACATTGCATTCTATCCATGAAAAATTCAATGTATCGTTAATATGATTTATTACTTTCTTCTCTACCATATTGTCAGCACATAGTATTTTCAGAATATTTTCTAATTCCGTCACTCCATGTCCCACTATAATTACTAAATTTTCTGATAAATATACCAATTTTTTCTCTTCTTCTGAAAATCTTTGTAATAAATAAATTGATTGCAAAGTAATTTCTTGCTTGTTGTGAGTGCCATGGAACAATCTTTACAATCAACATCTTTTAAGATTCTACTTGCGATATAGCCGCTGACATAAGCTACTCACAGTATATTCACTTTACCAGTAGTAACCGAGATGGCGATATCTTCAGCAACTTCATTAGCCAGATCAGTTGGAATACTTACTGTTTCAGATTCCAATTCATTTACTTCCACTTCATCAGCTGATTCTACATGTAAAAATGACCTTAAATCACTTAACAGTATACCATCATCTGCTTCGCAATTACCTCCTTGCAACCCAGCATTTATTAAACCATTAATATAATAAATAATAAAATATGTCCTGAATCTTCAGTGGCACAACGACAAAGATTTTTTCCGTCCAGGCTTGTCATTGAATTTCCATTAAAGCTATCAATAGCTCATCTACTTGTTGCACAAAAGATGCTGTTGCAACAGATCTTTGAGGTAGAATTCCTGAAATAAAATGCTATGAATAATGTCAACAGAAATGACATTATATTTCTTACCACTACTTAAGAGAGAGTAAATAGTAGCCACAGTTCTGCCAAAAACTTGCGCAGCAATTTTTACTTTCATTGCTGTACGCATTATAGGGGCCAAATGTATTTCCCTTAATTTGTGCATACTTCTGAATATGTATGGCGTATTCTGATCAATTTATAAGCATCCACTATATCGGAAAAGTTTGCTTCCATAATGCGATTCTCTGTACCAATTTTTATGGGGAGATGAACATTGTCTTTCCGAAACAAGGAAGCACAAGTCTTTTATATTTTTTCCTCATCTCTTACATTGCCTTTTCAGTTTCCGTAATAATCTTCCTTTTTATTAATAACATCAATTAATAGTCTTTTTTTTGGTGTTAATTGTTGGAAAGACATATAAAAATGTTTAAATACGTTGCTTCTGCTCTTGACATTTATAAGAGTCCTAGAAAAAAAAATTGATTTTGTACTTAATATTCGGATTTATAAACATCAGCTTCAATGCATTTTCGGGTGCATTTTCTTATAACAGATTACAATTTGGCTATAACAAAACATATATATGAATAGATAGGTACCTTTATGTGGAAGGTTTTGGTGATGTTTCAACTACAGATTTGTCTTTTAAAGATATTGCTTCTACTATAGAAGTTGGATTTGCGGTGTTTGATGTTGAAGGACGCCCAAGCAGTGTTGGAGAAAGCAAGTTGGTAGCAGGCAAAAGTTTTGGACATGGATCTCGTTTTAATGTAAACGTTGTAGTAACATAAGCATCACTTGCAAAGTGTCGGCTGCAAATTCTGTAGCTACGAACTGGTTTATCTGAAAAAACCATTCCCATGGCTTCTAGCCACAATTTTGCCCTGAAATTAGAAACATGCATATATTTATATATAAGTAACATATATTTTATTAAACTATAGTTTATAATAGTTATTCAAGTGTTGTGGGAATTCTAAATTATTCATTAGCTATTCTTAAAGTATGTAGGTATTCTACAAGAGTAAATTATTAATTATCAGTAAATGGAGTTTATTTCAAAGTGCTCTTATCTTGAAAACTATTTAGTTTAATATACTCACTTTTCAACATTCCTAGGAAAGTAGTGCAATTTATCTACCTCATCTTCTGCAAAACCACAAACAATACATTTACGAGAAGATGCCATATTACCTGCAAAATAATAAATGTTACACTAAACACATTTACGTAGCCAACAATCCATGTTAACAGAATACACCTGATTTAAACTAGATGCACATCAGTTATTCAAAATATTTGACAAACAGTTTGCTTGAAGGTGTGCATCCAGCCTAACATAAGGGCTATTTACTGCGAATTACTTTGCTAAAGTGGAAATTATGACGAAAAAGTATATTTTTACTTACAACAAAAAAAACAAGAGATACAAATAAACAAACTCAATAAACATTCGATATAACCTATAACGCGACGCGATTATTCACAAACAATTGCAATGGAGGATATGCGAATGAAGGAAGTAAGTTTCACGCTTGCGCATTAGGTTAGCATGTGGTTAGCATCAGCGCCTCTCACAAGTGGCTGCAGATATTGATAACATAGGATAGATAGATTACTTTACCTACAAGCTAGAAAAGAATGAATTCCCGGATAAATTCTTGGACCTAGTTACCGGTCTGGAGTAGTCTGTGGCACCAGTTGAGATTAATACACTTGGATGTGTTTTTGTGCTTATAGAAACTTTTTTCCTCGAACGGTTTAAGTGAATATAAATTGACTAGGACAATTATATTGGAAATCTGAGAGGTACGTACTTAATATTATATATCTGTGCATGAAATATCGTTATAATTTCAATTTAAATCACAGGCATGTTATTTAAAAATTAGGTTAGTTGCAGAATGTGTCCAAAGGGTAAAACGGCATATGTATACGTAGGGTAAAATGGCATACGACCCAAAAGGTGTATGCCGTTTTAGGCACATATAATGGTATTAAAAATATAAGATATCTTAACTAAAGTGTTTGCTGATTTGAAGTTTTTATACATATTTTTAATCTTTACAGAAATGGTTTGTAACTATATCAGAAAAAGTGACAGGCAAAAATGGGACGAGAATGCAATGGAAAATGCTATACGAGCCGTTCAAAGTCGGCAAATGGGTTGGTTGAAAGCGTCAAAAACTTTTGGTGTCCCTTTTACTACTCTTAGAAGAAGAGCTACAGATGCCAATAAAGCAGTTAAACATAGTGCAAAAGGTCTTGGTAGATTCCATACAACATTTACGAAGGAGCAAGAACGAATGTTAGTTGAACATATGAAGCTATTGGAGCAACGACTGTTTGGGCTTACCTGTGACGACTTACGACGATTAGTTTATGATTGGGCAGAAGCAAATAAAATAGACCACAGATTTAACAGAACCACAAAACGAGCTGGATGGGATTGGGTTAGAGGTTTCAGGAAACGTAATTTAGATCTAACATTACGAAAACCTGAAAATACCTCTATAGCTCGGGCAATGGCCTTGAATAAGCCAGTAATAGCTAACTTTTTAAAGTATATGAAGAAGTCATTAATAAATACAAAATTATGACGGAGAGAATTTATAATGTCGATGAGACGGGAGTATCAACGGTACAAAATCCACCAAAAATATTTGCATGCAAAGGAAAAAAGCAAGTGGGTACAATTGCTGGTGCTGAAAGAGGAATACACGTAACAGTAGTTTGCTGCACAAATCCTATAGGCAATTACATCCCCCCCAATTTTTATTTTTCCGCGGAAGAACTGGAAAGAAGGTCTACTTAAAGGAGCTCCTACAGGTTCCCTAGGCTTTCCTCAGGAATCGGGTTGGATGACAGGCTATATTTTCGTCAAGTGGATGCAGCATTTTAAAAAATTCAGTCATGCGACTAAAGAGTCTCCTGTCCTACTTGTCTTAGACGGACACGTCAGCCATAAAAACTTGACTGTTTTGCAATTCGCCAAAGAAAATGGCATAATATTGTTGTGTTTGCCTGCTCATTGTAGCCATCGTATCCAGCCCCTTGACCTATCCTTTTTTGCACCTCTAAAAGCATATTTAAACCAAGAAGTTACGAAAAAAATTAGATCAAACGACGGGAAACCAATTTCCCAACTTCAGGTGGCAAGAGTTTTTTGTACAGCATATGAAAGAGCAGCGACCATCGAGAATGCTGCAAGTGGCTTTGAAAACTCAGGACTTTGGCCAATAAATCCAGATGTATTTCCTAAGCACTTGTTTGCGCCTTCCATTACAACAGATCAGCCTGATGCACCGAGTGATACCCAGTCAACTACAGCAGAAACAGATACTGCGAATGAGCTATACAAGGAGGTAAAAACGCCTAATAATGAAAATGGTACTAGAAATGAGGAAGCCTTTGTTTCACTGACGTTTTTAAGCCCCATGCCATCAACATCTAAAGCCTTGACCACAAAGCGGAAGAAAACTCCAACAGTGCTAACCAGCAGCCCCTTTATTGAAGAAATGAAACAAAAAGAGGTGGAAAAAACGGAGAAAGTAAGAAGGCAAACAGCGCGACAGGCGAAGAAACGCTTGCAAATAGATCTTGGCAATGCACTTGAAGAAGAATTAAAATTTTCTGGCGAAAGATTAGACAAGGATGACAAATCTGATGCGTTTTGTTTGTTTTGTGGAGAAGCATTTTCCGAATCGAAAGGAGGAGAAAAGTGGATAAGATGTTGCAAGTGTAACGAATGGGCCCACATTCTTTGTGCTGGAGTTAACCCTAAAACCAAAATTTACATTTGTGATGCTTGCCAATAATATATGCCATTTTGCCCTATGTTACTTTGAATTAATAGAAATTTTTTGTTCTTTAAGTTTTAAAGTTTATTTTTCTTTCTAGACTTAATGTATTGATACCTTCTTATATAAGTCTATAAAAAATATTGTTTTGTTAACTTTTTTTATAATTAATAAATTTTTTATCGTTGTATGCCATTTTGCCCAGATTAGTGTGGGTAAAATGGATAACGCAACCGCTGCTTCAATAAAGCTTTCCCAAGAAGAATTAAACTTAATGTCTTGTTTGTTACTAACTTGTTAATACTAATTAAATAAGCTATCTACGGCATAAGTTACTTTTAAAATAGGACGTCTGAGAAAAAATATATAGTAGTAATAAAAAGTGGTATGCCATTTTAGGCCAGTTTCCCCTAAATAAAAATTCATATAAGGTTCTAAGAGGATTTATTATTTACACTATATTATCAAATACCTTATATAATGGATTTTCTTCATTTAACATTTGACACATCCTCGTCATCAATCCATGATTTCTACAGAATCTACACTAAAATTAACATACGTTACTACCACATACAATTCATTAATTCATGTATTTCGGAGGATTTAATACCCAATTTCGCTAAAGTCAAGAATAACCTGTTAAGCAGCAATAAAATACAACGATTACAACAAACAATTAACCAACTTTACACAAAGCTCTCTTATCTGCACCGACAACTAAGGGAAAAATATCATCATTTAGAAATTGAAGAAATTATACAAGAAGCCCAAAAACAAGCTCATTTCTTAGCATGTGATGACATAAGGAGGAAAACAATAAAATTAACAACCTACGTAAGAACAAGTTACAAAACAAGTTCACTCGTAACATAAACAAGATACATACCACCAATCAGGTTAATCATAGGGAGATGCATCAATTCACTAATCTCACTAACATTTCTTTCAATAAAGAAGAACAAGATCTACTATATATGGGTCACAAATATGCAATACAACCACCTAAAACTTCAATAGTCGTGGCAGCCATAGACTTACAATGTGTAATTTATAAACAACCTCAAGAAGAACAAATTCGGAATGACATCATACCTTTTCTTAAGCATCAAAAACCCTCTTGTTATTCTGCGAGTTCAATTAACGAATGGAAGACTGTCAAAAACATCAAAAAGAAACTTCAATCCAACAACGCCATTTTCGCTAAAGTAGACAAAAATGCAGGTACTGTCATAATAGACAAAAATTTATTAATTCAAAAGACTTTAAATTTCATGTCTAGTAATAACTTTATTTTATTGCAAAGAAACCCATTAAACAAGTTCATTGTTTCTACTAAAACAGTTATAAATCAATGTACAGAGACACTTATAGAGTATTCCCCATCCTCACATCAATTTATACCCATGAATCCCACAATCCCCAACTTATATGCTCTACCCAAGCTCCACAAACAAGATATCCTAATACGACCTATAATTGCTTTCCACTCATCTCCCACTATTCATGTTTCAAAAATTTTGTTAAATGTTTTTAATACTATTGATTTCAATGCAGAATACACTATCAAAAACACAACACAGCTTTTCAATATATTGAAAGACATCCCACATACTAACAATTTTAAACTTATTTCATTTTGATATAGTCAACCTCTATTCCAACATCCCAATTCCTGACACAATTCAATTAATCACTAATTTATTCAATAATTCGTTCACTAACAATACTAAAATTCAAAACCTTATAAATTTAATTTCTCATGTCGTTAATCATAATTATTGTACTTTTGATAACAAATTTTGTAAGATTAATAAAGGTCTTCCCATGGGCATGCCTTTATCTGGCATTCTTGCTGACATTTTCCTGAACTATATTGAAACCACTCATATAATAACATTAACCCCTTTAATAGTCACATTATTAAATGGGTAAGATATGTGGATGACATTTTGTGTGTATGGGCTGGCAATGATCAAGATCTTAACGATCTTCATAACTATTTAAATAACCTACATCATAATTTAAAATTTACTATTGAAGCTGAAGAAAATAGTATATTATGTTTCCTTGATCTCACCATTTCTAATGTAAATAACAAATTATCCTATAACATTTACAGAAAACCTACAGCCATACCTTAATACCTTTTAATTCTTTTCACCACAATACTCATAAATTTGCCGCATTTAAATATTTCATTAAGCGAGCCTTAAATTACCCCATAGATCAAAATTCTAAAATTATTGAACTTAATTACATATATAAACTTGCCTCAGACCATAGTTTTAATGTCAAAGACATTGATAGAATTTTATATAAAACTTTACTGAAATTTGATCCATTATATAGCAAAGAAGATAAACAACTTGTCATTTACAGGCCTCTGCCCTATAAAGCTATAACTTCCAAATCCACAAACATACGTACTACATAAATACCACATTCAACCGTCTTTCAAAACAGACACCCAGCTTTTTAAATTACTCAATAATTCTAAATTAATTAATACTGACATAATATATGAGAGCGGGGTTTACTCTATAAGTTGCTCTACCTGTAATAGTATTTATATAGGTCAAACTGGTAGAATTTTAATTAAAAGAATCAATGAACATAAAATTCAACCCAATTCAAACATTTTGAAACATAGAATTGAGGCTGGTCATGTAATAGATTACAATAATCCGAAATTATTGCACAAATGTCAAAAAGGCCATAGATTAAATTTACTTGAAATTTTAGAGATCGAAAAACATAACTCGATCACAATTTGTTAAATGACCAGTTAGAACTTAACGATAAACCTATTTTTATGTATCTTAATTTCTTACATGACACAAATGTTTAATTGGTTGCCTATATTGTTTTCTATATTTATAATGTTTCTGACATTCACATTTGTAGTTACTTTTGATTTTATTTTTTGAAATGTTACCTGCTATTTAACAACTTGAATTTCCACCTGACGTCTTGTCGTTATACATCCTTCGACCGAGTAATACGTATCACCTTTTTAGACTCCCTTCTCCATCTTGCTTCCTTTTTTTAAAATTTTAACATAGAATCCAAATATAACCATTCCCATCTTCAATTCATATTTTAAACAATACTCTCTCATAATTTTACGAATTTATACAAATATTAAATATTTTAAAGTGTTGTAATGTAACATAATTAAGTCATCATATCTGATGAACATAATTGTCAAATATTGTGGATATACTGACTGTGAGTATTTCACCATTGTTTTTATTTTTAGATACTTAATTATTACTATAGAGTCTATACTCCATTCAGTCTAAGAATAAAGCATTGGGAAAGATAGGGCTTAAAATAAACGTTTGTGATTGGTTGAAATCGAGTGTGCATTTACACCGGCAAAATAATCGCATTTAGCTCGTTCTGTCAAAAATTTGTTTACTGACAGTTTTGTTCAAAGATTTTGTCGATTTCCGTATTTTACATAGTTATTTGTTGTTAATATTCTTAAAAAATAGTTCTTCTTAGAACTCGCAAGTGAAATATTCATTTGTTAAGGTATTTTATCAATTTCGTTATTTCGTAATCGCTAATATTCTATAGTACGGCGGAAGCATTTTACCAGGTCCTTCAAAAAATCGTAAAGGGAAACACATAAGATCTGGACAAAGGCAAATGGCTTATAATGTGTACATTAAGCATAAAGACAATATGTCTAAAACAGCTGCAGTCAATCAAACAGCAGAGGAAGTGGGTATTAATAGGAATACAATGTACTGCATTATTAAAGAAATGGAATTATATGGAGTTCCAATTTCTCCTCCAAGAAAAAGAAATTATCGTCATACTTACAATAAATTGGATGAAGCACAAAAAAGTACAATTAGACGACATGTGCATTCCTTTTTCTTGAGGAATGACTTACCAACTTGTACAAAAATGTACGTAAATGTCAAAATATAATGATATCAGATATGTATATCCCTGCTATCCATCTGACAGTAAACATATGTTTTACTTGTTTTCAAAATACAAAGTTCATCGTGTGTAAACTGTGCTCAAATTGTAGCGCCATCTACTTTATTCTTAGACTGAATGGAGTATAGCTGAAGATGCCCGTAGGGTGAAACATGTACTAGAGTAAATAAAAATGCATATAAGGTTCTAAGAGGATTTATTTTTACACTATATTATCTTTCGAATGTGTTGATTTTATATGATTTTCAAAATTTGGTTTGCTATTTGTTTTAAATTCGCATTTGTCACACTTAAATTTAAATTCTTTCAAATGTATTGATTTTATATGGTTTTCTAAATGTTGTTTGCCATTTGTTTTAAATTCGCATTTTTCACATTTAAATTTAAATTATTTCAAATGTACTGATTTTATATGGCCTTCTAAAAGTTGTTTGTAGTTTGTTCTGTATTTACATTTATCACATTTAAATTTAAATTCTCTCAAATGTATTGATTTTGTATGGTTTTCTAAATAATATTTCCTATTTGTTTTAAATTCGCATTTGTCACATTTAAATTTAAATTCCTCCAAATGTATTGACCCTACATGGTTTTCTAAATGATTTTTGTAGTTTGTTCTCTATGCACATTTCTCACATCTAAATTTAAATTCTTTCAAATGTATTGATTTTATATGGTATTCTAAATGTTGTTTGCTATTTGCTTTAAATTCGCATTTGTCACATTTAAATTTAAATTCTTTCAAATGTACTGATTTTATATGGCCTTCTAAATGTTGTTTGTAGTTTGTTCTGTATTTACATTTATCACATTTAAATTTAAATTCTCTCAAATGTATTGATTTTGTATGGTTTTCTAAATAATATTTCCTAATTGTTTTAAATTCGCATTTGTCACATTTAAATTTAAATTCCTCCAAATGTATTGACCCTACATGGTTTTCTAAATGATTTTTGTAGTTTGTTCTATATGCACATTTCTCACATCTAAATTTAAATTCTTTCAAATGTATTGATTTTATATGGTATTCTAAATGTTATTTGCTATTTGCTTTAAATTCGCATTTGTCACATTTAAATTTAAATTCTTTCAAATGTACTGATTTTATATGGCCTTCTAAATGTTGTTTGTAGTTTGTTCTGTATTTACATTTATCACATTTAAATTTAAATTCTTTCAAATGTATTGATTTTATATGGTATTCTAAATGTTGTTTGCTATTTGTTTTAAATTCGCATTTGTCACATTTAAATTTAAATTCTTTCAAATGTATTGATCTTATATGGTTTTCTAAATATAGTTTGCTATTTGTTTTATATTCGCATTTGTGACACTTAAATTTAAATTCTTTCAAATGTATTGATTTTATATGATTTTCTAAATATAGTTTGCTATTTGTTTTATATTCGCATTTGTCACATTTACATTTAAATTCTTTCAAATGTATTGATGTTATATGGTTTTCTAAATATAGTTTGCTATTTGTTTTATATTCGCATTTGTGACACTTAAATTTAAATTCTTTCAAATGTATTGATTTTATATGGTATTCTAGGTATTGTTTCCTATTTGTTTTAAATTCGCATTTGTCACATTTAAATTTGAATTCTTTCAAATGTATTGATTTTATGTGGTATTCTAGGTTTTGTTTCCTATTTGTTTTAAATTCGCATTTGTTACATTTAAATTTAAATTCTTCCAAATGTATTGACCCTACATGGTTTTCTAACTGACGTTTGTAGTTTGTTCTATATGAACATTTCTCACATTTAAATTTAAATTCTTTCAAATGTATTGATTTTATATGGTTTTCTAAATATAGTTTGCTATTTGTTTTACATTCGCATTTGTCACATTTAAATTTGAATTCTTTCAAATGTATTGATTTTATATGGTATTCTAGGTTTTGTTTCCTATTTGTTTTAAATTCGCATTTGTTACATTTAAATTTAAATTCTTCCAAATGTATTGACCCTACATGGTTTTCTAACTGATGTTTGTAGTTTGTTCTATATGAACATTTCTCACATTTAAATTTAAATTCTTTCAAATGTATTGATTTTATATGGTTTTCTAAATATAGTTTGCTATTTGTTTTATATTCGCATTTGTTACATTTAAATTTAAATTCTTCCAAATGTATTGACCCTACATGGTTTTCTAACTGATGTTTGTAGTTTGTTCTATATGAACATTTCTCACATTTAAATTTAAATTCTTTCAAATGTATTGATTTTATATGGTTTTCTAAATATAGTTTGCTATTTGTTTTATATTCGCATTTGTCACATTTAAATTTAAATTCTTTCAAATGTATTGATTTTATATGGTTTTCTAAATATAGTTTGCTATTTGTTTTATATTCGCATTTGTGACACTTAAATTTAAATTCTTTCAAATGTATTGATTTTATATGGTTTTCTAAATATTGTTTGCTATTTGTTTTATATTCGCATTTGTCACATTTAAATTTAAATTCTTTCAAATGTATTGATTTTATATGGTTTTCTAAATATAGTTTGCTATTTGTTTTATATTCGCATTTGTGACACTTAAATTTAAATTCTTTCAAATGTACTGATTTTATATGGTTTTCTAAATGATGTTTATAGTTTGTTCTATATCCACAATTGTCACATTTAAATATAAATTCTTTCAAATGTATTGATTTTATATGTTTTTTTAAATGATGTTTATATTTTGTTCGTAACCCACATCGTGAACATTTAAATCGTTTCATTTCTTTTTCTTGTACTTGTGAGTTTGATTGTTCTAATTTTATGTGTTCGTTTATAAAATCACTGATGGAATGTTTTTGGTCTTCCTTTCTGCTAACAACAATGTGTGCATTTTTCACATGCAACCTCAGAGTTTCTTTTGTTTTGAATCGTCTACTGCAAATCGCACATTTATAGGTTTTCGTTTCGTAATGCTGGTTGTTAGTGTGGCTCCTGAGTTCCGCCCTGTACTTCGTTCTGTATTTGCACTGATCACATTTATAGAGTTGGGGGCGGCTTGTCATACCTCCGCCCATTTCTGCAATACGATTGGCAGGTGCTGTCGGTAAAATGGATTTTCTGAAAATAAATAAATATTACAAATCGCATCATTTCATTATAAGAGACCTAGCATTCATACAATTTTGATTGAATTCAAGCAAAGGCAGAAAATGTAAAAAAAACGTAAAGGGGATCAGTAAATCAATTAGACATCTGTTTAATACTTATAATAATATTTATAGTTTATCGGGTGTCCCAGAATGTTGTATACAGGTAATATCTTCATTACTTGAGTAAATATAATGATGAAACAAGAACCGTTTTAAACGACATCAGAAACTCTTTCCAGTCCCGCCCTTTGAAGTGCAAAAGCCTCAACGATCCTTATATCATGACCCCCACTTCCATCTTTTCAAATTGATGCCTCAATTTTTTGTCGAAGGCGGTTGTGGATAACATGGCAAATACACAATATGTTGGCAGTTGTTAAATTTGACGATGACATATTTAAATGCAAGTAAGAGTGGTTTGTAAAAATGTTGAGAAAATTTGCTGAAAATAGCACGTGGCAAATTCGGATTGAATAGTGAATAGAGGAAACAATCCGTGCGTTCAGGGAGTTATGGCGCTGGAAGCGAATACCGTTAGAGCTTGTGGCTAGCGTCAGAAATCATTGAATGCGGGCACAGTAGAAAATTTGAAAATTTTTGCTTGCGCATGCGTACTTTTACTACTTTTGAAGAATCACAAATTGTGGCAGCAGCAATATCGAACAACTTGGCATTCCAGAGTTTATTTTTATTTAATTTCATTATTATTATTATTATTATTATTATTATTATTATACTCTTTTAAAATCTAAACTCAAAATAAAAGCGACGTATTTGGTGTGTAATTAGTTTGTACCATGTATCATACCAAATATAAAATAATTATTATATAATTGAGACAGAGGTGATGGTAAATTATTTACTATATATAGTGTGCGTCAATATTTAACACTACATTTTACAATGGATTATTATATGGATTATGTGAAAGTTTTCGATAAAGATGATCTGCCTTATTAATAGACAATGTCTTAATAGCGTGTTAGTACGCTATTAGTTAGTAGCCACTAACATCCTATTAAGTGGATAGTAACAGTACCTATTAATAGTCGCATATTTAGTGGCTACTAACTAGTATTATTCTAATAGCATTTGATCGTTGGCAACATAGCAAATCCGTCAGTTTCTGTCAAAAGCAGACCAAAAGTGCGCGTGAATTGAAAATAGTAAAGGTTATGAATGTGAGTTGGTGTTTTTTATAAGTGAAATGAGAGATCTGTTTAATATCCAAGACGAATTATATGAGGTGGAGGGAGTCGAGATTGTAATAAATCCCAATCCAAAGGTATACTTGGCAAGAAAGAATCCTTTCGAAGCATACGACTTCTTTTTAAAAAAAATTAGGCGTGGCCACCATACGACTTTCTTATACGTATGAGCGTTTCAAACTAAAATTTTAAGAATTTTTTTATACAAAACCTATTCAAAATCCTATTCTAAGTACTTTCATTCTCTTAATAAATCGCTATAGAATGCATACTTTGCAAGATATTCGAAAAAAAGTGCTACTTGCTAAGAGTAAAAGTGCTACTTCCGGTCCGAATTTTGAAATTTTATATCTACAAAAAATATTGCAAACCCAGTTCTAAATACTTTTGTACTCTTGATAAATATATATAGAATCCATAACTTACGACATATTTGCAAAAAATCGCTATTCGATAAGAGTAAAAGTGGTACTTCCGGTCTGAATTTGAAATTTTTTTTATACAAAAGATATTGAAAATTATGTTCTAAATACTTTTATACTCGTAACGTACTTGTCTGAAAAGAATGACTTGCGAGATATTCGCAAAAAACTGATTTCGATAAGAGTAAAAGACCTACTTCCGGTTGGAATTTCGAAAAACTTTTTTAAGACAATTTGTCTCAAATTTAATTTTAAATACATATGAATTCTTTATAAATTTGTTTAAACTTAGTAGTTGACGAAATATTGGCAAAATTCGATCTTGAGAGAGAGAGAGAGAGAGAGAGAGAGAGAGAGAGAGAGAGAGAGAGGGAAAGACATTTTTTAAAAACCACTTTTTTGGTATCAGGGCACTTCAAAACGTGGACATCTGCAAAAATCTCGAGGTCGAAAATTTTCATCATCACAATACTTCCTTATACTACGTATAAGAAAGTAAAAAATTATTGAATGCGTGAAGAAGTTGCAAGATTTGTTATTAATCTCGTTATAGTTGAAATTGTACAGGGAAATAGTAATCACGGATTACCAATTAGTGCAGATATTCAAACACTTGCCACTATACGCTATTTAGCTAAAGAGGCTTATAGATAAGATATAGGTAGGTAGAAATACATACTAAAAAGAAATAAATAAGAAATAAATTTCTGTCGTAGCTGAACTTCATGGTCTATCACAGCCACCATTGAGTTTGGTTGTGAGAAAATTTGTTGAGGCAATAGCTGGACACCGACAAGGATTCATTAATTTTCCAAGCGAAAATGATGCCTAGAGAGAAGTGAAAGGCGAGTTTGATAAATTGCTCGGTGTCAAATGTCGTTGGTGCAGTAGATGGCACACAAGTAAAAGTCAAAAATCCGGGAGGTGACAATCTCTTATTGTTTTAAAATTATATATGGTACTATTTTTCAAATGTTCAAGTAAATAGACCATAACACTATATAAGTATGACTTCAATCGTAAATCTTATCGTAATACCGCTTCCGAATTTACGATTTACCACGTGTTGGATTTTGAATTTAAATTTTGTACTTTTGTGTGGCTTGTGAGACGATTTCGCGGATCTCCAATAAATTTGGGGTAAGTGGAGTAATTAGAGCTGGGCAATTACTTCCAAATAGTAATTAATTACAATTACAAAATACTTTTTTTTAAAAGGAATTAATTACAATTACAAAGTACAAGAGATTAAGAAAGGAATTTTTCTTCTAATTACAATTACAAATAAAATGTAATTGACAATTACTTTTCTAATTACAATTACAATTACATTTGTTTATAAAATCCGAGGAAAAACTTTTTTTTCTGTTATTAGTGTTGTACATAATATACAAATCGGAACCTAAATAGAAAATGGGAAAGAAATCAACTATATTCCAACTCACCTGTAGAAAAAACAACGTAATTTATTATATAAAAAACAAAACAAATAAAGCAACTACCCAAGTACAACATAAAAAATGTGATTACAATAATTAGTAACAAAAAATTGCAACATAAAACTAGGACTGAAAATAAGGTAATTTAGGGTACATTACTTACCCTGGGGTCACAAATTTGGGGTAGTATAAGGAATCATATGTATTTCCTCAAAATTATTGCTACTAAAATAATTATTAAACCAGGAAATGTCACGCCTAAGTGTTCAGTGTTTTCATTTCACACATTTTGTAGTGTATATTTTTTTCAATTTTTTAGTGGAGCTCTAAAATAATATTATTCTTATTGAAAAAGACCAAAAAAAAAATACTTGAGATTTTCCGTAAAAATCATTGACTAGTTTTTAAACAAATCGCTGTAAAGGTAACATATACCTTAAATCAACTTATTTTCACCTTCGGAAAGTATTGAAATAAGCACCTTTTATTGTTACATACAATATAAAATACTAAAACATTTGGTATTGTTGGTTGGTTGATTAAAAATTATCATTTAACTGTATACTTTGTTGCTTTTCATTACAACTAACTTTTCAAAATTTGTGTGTGAGAGGGCGTCTTTTGGCTGCATGAATCATAGTAGCGAATGAAAATAATCGTTCGACGGGTGCTGAAGATGGTAGTGCGGTATTGTATTTAAAAAATGAGGTGTGGCCACCACACGACTTTCTTATACGTATGAAAGTGTTACTTCCGGTCCGAATTTTGAAATTTCATTTATACAAAAAATATTCCAAATCAAACTCTAAATACTTTTGTACTCTTCATAAATATATATAGAATGCATAATTTACGACATATTTGCAAAAAATCGCTGTTCGATAAGAGTAAAAGTGGTACTTCCGGTCTGAATTTTGAAATTTTTTTTATACTAAAGATATTTAAAAGTATATTCTAAATACTTTTATACTCGTAATGTACCTGCCTAGAAAGCATGACTTGCGAGATATTCGCAAAAAACTGATTTTCGATAAGAGTAAAAGACCTACTTCCGGTGGGAATTTCGAAAAACTTTATTAATACAATTTTTCTCAAATTTAATTTTGAGTACATTTGAATCCTTTATAAATTTGTTTAAACTTAGTAATTGACGAAATATTTGCAAAATTCGATTTTTTCACTAAAGTAAACTACTACTTCCGGTCTGGCGATTTTGCTCAAAATCTAATCAGTTCTCAAGAGGGAGATTATATTCGTAAATACAAAAGTTGGAATTGATATCTACAGCGGTTTGACCGCTATCGTGGTCACACACACACACAGAGAGAGAGAGAGAGAGAGAGAGAGACACACAGACACACAGACATTTTTTAAAAACCACTTTTTTGGTATCAGGGGACCTCAAAACGTGGACATCTGCAAAAATCTCGAGGTCGAAAATTTTCATCATCACAATACTTCCTTATACTACGTATAAGAAAGTAAAAACACTTGCTTAATGAGTGGGTAACTTTCTAGCATGGGAAAGTTTTGTCTTATATCATCCAGATACTGCAAAATTTGAAGATGAATCTTATTTTTATTTTCAGTGTCAGTTGACTGTGTGATTCCTTCAGTTCCTTCATTAAAATCAAATAAGCTGCTATTGTTAACTTCCTGCTTATAATTATCGGTACCAATATCTGTAACATTCGTTAATTCGGACTGTTCGATAGAAAATAATCCACACTCAGAAATAAGCAGTTGTTTAATATCATATTTAGATAACACAGACGTTGACTCGACTAACGGAAACCAACGAAGTTTAAACTCAGGATGTGTGATTGCTCCTAAAAGTGCATAGGTATCCTCTAAAGTTAGAAGATGTTTAAATCTATTATCTAAACCTTTAATGGCACTTTGAAGTATTATATCTCCGCCACTTTTAAACTTTTTTTTACTTAATTTATTTAGCTTATTTTTAAGTGACACTAGACTAGGAAGAAGAACGCCATAAAAAGCTTTGTTTTCACCTTGTAAAATATTTAGGGTCTCTGCTAAAAGTGCAGTGACTTCACAATATTCTTGCAGAGTAAGGAACTCGTATTCAGAAAAGCACGGTATTTCTAATTTTAAAAGGAGGATGGAAAGTTTTTCTTTCACGTCCAGTATTTGTTTGATACTGTCATACATTGAGTTCCACCTAGTGATTCCAGGGGAGGTAAGGGTATGTCCTAAATATAAGTTAATAATTTCAGAAGTTTTTGGTCTATGAGCTTTTTTCCATAACAGTTTGCATTTTGCAAGTGCATTTGTAAATCTCGATTTTAGAGTAGCATTACCTTCAATTGCTCTATTTATATCTTTTGTGGCAATTAAATTAATTGAATGAGTGGCACACCGTTTATTGTGAGGTAATGTAATAGTAGGTTCAAATTCATTTTGATTTGTTTCTGATTCTACGAAATCTGTGATGGAAACAAACTCTATCTCCTGTAATTCACTTTCGTCAAAATTCAAATCAGGTTATATTATCGTGATCTTGAATGTGTTGTTGGTTATACTCATGAATACCAAACACTGCAAATGCTTTTATAAAATTAGATGCATTATCAGTAACTGTTGCAACAATTTTTTCTGTAGTGAGATTAAATTTTTCGTGTAAATTACGTAACTTTTCAGCAATACTTTTATGATCATGCAACCCAATAAATCTCTCACACGACAACGCATATGAGACTCTACGGCAGTGGTTCCCAAACTTATTTTGCCTACTGCCCACTTTGAGAATAAATTATTTTTTAGCGCCCCATTTTTTCACCTACTCAAAAACCACTATAACTTCAAATTAAATTAATTATTGTGAGCTATATTAGCGGAGATTAAACATTCATTCTAAACGAGACTTTTACTATGGGTTATAGTAAAAGTCTCGTTTAGAATGAATGAGTTAACTTGAGACCTGAGCGTAGTAGGTAGTACACAACGGCGCTCAGGTCTCAAGTTAACTTTTACGGGCTACACCTGCCAATGAGAATGATTATTGAAACGCAACTTTATAGTATTCAGACAAAGTATCTTTTATTCAAAATTCAAAATAAAACAAACATAATCGATTCTAATATAAAAACTAATGTGAAGGATGAATCTGATGCTGTTTAATAAGTTTGTTGATATCAGGTTCCAATTTACTCAAGAACAGCCGCAAGTCACCACGTTCGGTAACATGCAAACGATTTCTCTTTTTAGTAAGCAGCGTTGCTACAGCACTAAATCCACGTTCACACAAATATGACGATGGGAATGCTATCAAGAATCGTTGAATGATTGACCACAATCCAGGGTACAATTGCGGGATCGGTTTTTGTAGCCAAAATTCTTGGTAGCCATTTTTGAACTTGATTTTTATTTCCTCGTTCGTTGTCAATTCTATAAGTTCTTCTTCCAGATGTGGTGATATTGCTGTGTTGACATTTGAAAACGGATCCAACACCCAGTCTGGTATTTCCAAGTTCAAAATATCCTGGTATCGTTCGGTGAAGTCAATGTGGAGCTTTTCCAAATGTTGGCAGTAGGCAAACAAGTCGTCGTTACTGCAGGATACTGATAAATTCGGAAAATTATGAAACTCACGTCTGCCCATATTCTTTTTGTGTAGAAGCAGTTTGGCTGCGAAAGCAGCAACGACATTTTTTGTTTTAATTAAATTTAGTTCATCGCCTTGCAGTTGGAGATTCATGTTGTTGAACAATTTATACAGGTCTGTCATGTAAGCTATATCATTTTTTGATGTAATGAGCTTGTTGCGCAATTCTGTATCTTTAGTTTCCAAAAACTCTATCACAGAGTCAAACAGGTTGTAAAATCGAGTCAGACAATTGCCTCTTGATAGCCAACGAACTTCGGTATGAAACAACAAACGGTTGAAATCTTCGTCATTAGTAACACAAAGCTGATGAAATAATCTATCATTCAAAGAGCAGTTACGGATTTTATTGACTGCTTTGATGACATATTGCAGTGATTGAAATAGTCGTTCACTTAAATTTCTAGCAACCAAATGTTGTCTATGAATAACGCAATGTACAGCAAGGACATCTGGAATTTTATTTTTTACGTACGCTATGAAGCCTTTATGGCACCCTGTCATAGCCGGAGCGCCATCCGTAGCAACTGATATAATATTTTTCAAGGGAATCTCTTTCTCATCACAAAACTTTTCCAATGTATTGAATATGGTTTCGCCTTTTGTATCGGTCTCTAAATTTCTAGCAAACAATAGTTCTTCACATATTTTCTCATCTTTAATAAACCTCACGTAAGACAGCAACAATGCTTCATTAGTTGGTAAAGTGGACTCATCGAGCTGAATTGAGAACTGACTAGTCCTCAGATGATTGCACAATGATTCTTCTATGTTTCCGGCCATTTCATCAATTCGTCTTTGCACAGAATTATTACTCAAAGGAATTTTTCCGATAATATCTGCGGCCGGTTTATGAAGCACAGTAGTTATTACTTCCTTTATTGCTGGCAAAATTAACACTTCTCCGATGTTGTGTGGTTTGCCTTTTTGAGCAATTAACAAAGAGATGTTGTACGAAGCTCGAAGTCCGTCGTCATCTTGCTTAGCAGCCGCCGAAAAGAGTTTTGCTACACTTGGCCGAGTATTATGCTTCTTCTCTAGGTCTTGAAAATATGCTACATTCTTGTCTTTCTTATCTGGATGCATTTTATTCCAATGATCTTGAAGTCTTGAAGGCTTCATTGCTTCATTCGAAAATGTTTTTAGGCATAGAAGGCACAAAGGCGACGATGGGTTTGTAGGATTTTCAATGAATCCGAATTTAATATATTCCGCACAGTATTGCCGTCTCTTCTTTTTTACTTCCGACATTGTTTTGTTTTGAGAAATACGTAATTATAAGTGTTGAACTTAAGTACTGCTTATCTATTACGCGCGAAACCGCAAATGAAAATAAAATAAATATTACGTTGTTTATATAGGATTGCATAAGCAGCACGCACCGACAGGAATAAGACAAACATGCATAAACTCGTTTATCTCATTCGACGCTCAATCGTACTCAACAAGTAAGAACAAGTATTCTATGAACCAGCCGATTGATACAGTTGCCTTTTTATTTGTTTGTTTGTGTCTCTTTTCGTTTCGAAACGGAGCGACCGATTGATATGTTTTTTATTTTATTTATTCAATAAAACAGGACAGATATATGAACTACTCGGAGAGAAATATCGAACCGAGTTGGTTTGAGCAATCTCTTAATTAATATTAGTTGATGTTCACAAGCTGTAGTCGAGACTTCGAGAGTCGAGAGCTCAGTCGGTGTCTAAGAGTCCTCCTAGATTCTAGATGAAATTACAAATCGCCCCCTAAGCCTTTACACAACGCCCCCATTTTTTTTCTGGGTCTCTTACCGCCCCCCTTTAGACCTGCAGCGCCCACAAGGGGGCGTTATCGCCCACTTTGGGAACCTATGCTCTACGGTAATCCAAATCTATCCAGTGACAAGTAAGCCCTAAAAAGCTTCTTTGTTTTGTTGACCATATATCAGTCGTGGTACAGATAAAGTTTTGTGCATCAATTTTATTTTTTAGATCAATAATATGTTGATTATATAAATCGTCCAACCTTTTTACAGCAGTTTTCCTAGATATAACGGAGTGTGTTGATCCTATAAATAAATTTTTAAAACTTGGATTTTCTATAATTGCAACAGGGCTCATTGTATTTATAATAAAACTAAGAATTCGGTAATCGAATTCTTTTTGTGTACTATATTTTCTAAGTTTTGACTTATCTACAATTTTTGGAGATTGATGAACAGAATGTGACATTCTTCGCTTTTTTAGAGTTATTTCTTTTTTTCCCTGTAAATATTCAGTATAAGAGGAACAATGTTTTCTTTGTAAATGCTTTAAAAAATTTGATGTTACACTTTTTGAACCTTTTATAATTTTACAAACAGGTAAACAAAGCTGACATTGTGCTTCAACACTATAATTGTTACTAGTTATAATTTTAAAATATTTTCCTTCTAATAAATGTTCTTTTATTTCTCGGCTTGATGTTGATGCTATAGAATCTATAGACATCGTGGATGCCACGTCAATGTTTTCATCGACCGCATTTTCATTTTCATGTTGACCACGGGATGGAGTTCTGAAGAAATTTAAAAGACTTTTTTGTTTTTTACGTGCCTGAGATTTATCAGGCGCATAATCAGGATCCTCATCTGAAGAAGTGTGAAATGGATCCACTTCTTCGTCATCCTCAATATTCTTTCGTGACATATTGTTGGCAAGGGGGATAATATATATTTAAATCTAAAACAACAGCAATTATTATCGGTTATCTCTACAACTCTATACATGCGATTTGTTTTATAATGTGTAAACATTGCATATCCTAATCCGTACTGCGCGACAGATATGAAGATGACTAAATGGGGAAAAAGGGTAACTATTTTTGGAATATTACAGTGGTCAAAAACATCTAGAGGGATTCTCGCCGTTCTTCAGTTTTACGTTATATAATACCTATAATTAATTTGTTTTGTAAAAAATTAAAACAATTCAAGAAAGAACCTCAAACAGAACCATTATTAAAAATTGTTGACAATGTTGACATTATGATATTACTTATTATTTTTGAAATAACGTTTTTCGACGCAAAAGACAAAATATGTTTCTTTTGGTGTTCACTGTATAGTTCTCCAAAATAATCCCATTTACTCGTTTTTGTATCTGTTACAGTTTTACACACTGTATTATTTTGAGTCGAGTAAATCTGTTTCAAATCAAGCCTCCTCTGTTTTGTATATAGGGTATTAATTTAGTTTTAGATTGAGAAAAATTGCATTCACTTGAGCCAAGACTATACTTAACATAAGGATAATATAATCGTTTGAAGCAATTTATATTTCCTATGAATATAATTTTATTGAGATTTTTTTTTTGTTAACTTAAAAATATACTTTTTAACGTGTCGGATATAACAATGTTGGCACATAATAAAACAAACAGGCTGTATTGTATAAGTGATTAACTAAGTATGATTTGATCAATAAACATTTAAAATGTTAAAATAGAGGGCGTTGAAATTAAATAGTTTATAATTTTGCACTTCAACGCCCTATATCAGCAGTTTCAGGTAAACAGCACTAGCGACTTTAACAATATTGCCATATTTTTTTAAACATGGTGTATAGGTGAGTACCCTACGTACATACCTCAATTTTGAGAAACATATTTAAAATAACGGCCGAGTTACTATGCCATAGTTTTTTAAATATTTTTTATGATGCATATTTCACTAGTATAAAATGATTAATATATAAAAACATTACTTAATTAGTGGCGAAACCATATTAAAGATAATAATTATATCTTATAAAATATTGGTAAATAGAATACTTACATTATAGGTACCTCACTCGAGCGAAATTGGACGATATGTGTAAGAAGTATACATGCGCGAGATAGGGGAATATGGTTCAGTTTCACTCAGACTAGACCGACTCGTATTTTGTCGGCTCGCGGGGAAACCGGTAGGTAATATGGTGCCCGAGAGCCGACAAAACACGAGTCGGTCTAGTCTGAGTGAAACTGGACCGTATTCCCCTATCTCGCCCATGTATAGTACGAAGTACTACTGTAAGGGTAGGATGGATATCAAACGCAAGTTTATTCCTGCCTAGAGATATAAACAAAAGCGTTGCGACTAAATAAAGGAATTTGTAATTGGAAAAGGAATTGTAATTGAAAATGGAATTTGTAATTGAAAAAGTAATTGTAATTGGGAAAGTAATTTGTAATTGAACATTTAAAAAACTAAAAGTATTTAAATACAAATTACAAATACTTCACGATTTTTCAAGCAATTACAATTACAAATTACTTGAAAAGGCAAAGGAATTAATTACTAATTACAATTACTGATTTCAAAAGTAATTTGTAATTGCTAATTCCTTTTTGTAAAGTAATTGCCCAGCTCTGAGTAATTCTTGTCTTAATTTTCGGGGTTTTATCTCTGTTTTTTTTCTCTTTTCTAATTTAATAGGATTTTATTGTTGGGCACGAGGCTAAGCCCTCAGTAGCTATTCACTGATAATGGCCGCCGTCCATTTCTGTTGAAGAACATAGTGACTACCATCGTCGCTCTAATAGCTGTACCTTTCCAACCTTCTTAGTGGCTTCTGGTGGATTTTCTCCGACCAGCCAGGGAGACTTTCTCCGCACCGTGGCCAGATAAGTACAACTATATTCGTAGTTTTCGACGTATCTTTCGACTAATTCGTCGATATCTTTGTGCCAGTGTTCTGGACATTTACCTTACTTTTTTGTGATCTAAGACTATTTGGGTGGTTATAAGATACCTAATGCACCACTTAATCAATTGCGAGGTCACGTGTAATCCTATCTAAATTACTGTTTAAAATTGCAAATTGTTATTGCTGTATACAGAGTGACCCTAAGTAAGAGTTGATTAGGGCTCTCGTTGATGTGTTGAATTTTTATGTTAATCAAATAAAAACTCTAGAAAATTCATTACCGCTAAAACTTTGCCTTTCATGTATGTTTTTTTAAAATTCCTGAGCTATTTAAAATTATTTATGCAATTGTAAATTCTATACCGTAAGCTCAGTAGATTCTTTTGTGTTAACTACTAAATTTTCCTTTGTTTTTTTAAAGCGTCATTTAATAACTTAACATTTGTAAACAAGTTACTTTAACTAATTCTTAATTTTGATTTTGTAATCGAAACCATGATTTTGTAAATTTAACGTTTTTTTCCCTTCCCTTAATTATTTTTTTTTTTTAAGTCTTAAGTGCTAATCTTAAATCAATTTTCTTTTAATTGTGTAACATATAACACATATCATAGAACATCACCGTTGGTGGCACTTATATAATATCATTTGTGGAATAGCCTGTGAGGCGACGAAACGTTTCTGCTGCCGACCTTCCCCGGCCGATGTGCAGAGGTTATGTCAATAGTATTTAAGATTGCATATTAATTAAATCCGACTGTTTATTATTTGCACCATTTCACTTAGACTCGTTTGTTATAATTTTCAATTTTCATTATGTCTTGTTTACTATTTTTCAAAAAAAAAACTAACAATTTAATATAGAACTTTCTACACATCGTAATCTCTCTTTTATTTTACCTCAACATATCTTGTTTTTCTTACTTATTATTGTGACAAGCATTTGAATAAGGTTTGGCGCAGCCGACCTATACAGGGTGATCCGTAGGAAACCCGCTGGAGGGACACAGCCAGTGGCAGATCAGTAGGGAACGCAGGTAGGTTACCGTAAGGTAGCATAGTGTCCTGGTGCCCGGACAACGTCGCTTGCGTCGTCGCCGACCGACGCTCATTTCTTAAGTTTAGTTATCTGAACCGACACGCCATCTGCGATTAGAGCTAGCTCGGCCCTGCGTTTCTCAATTCCTATCACCACTCTATCGTGATCTCCTTATACTGTGACTCACCTGGTCAGTAAATTTAGTTTCGACGTTGTTGCGGGTGTAACAATAGATGAGAGTAATTCTAGAATACAAGAACACCACAATATCTAATTAATTATTATTCTTGTATGTTGAGTTGAATAATTTAGGTGTTGTTATTATAGCACAAATTTTTGTACATGACCTATAGAGGTGTTTTTCTTTCTGTTCACGATATCCCATTATAATATATTCAAAGAAACACAGTTGCAATGCAATTGAACTGATTGCGGGTTTTACTTAATTAATTTACAATATTTACGATAACATAACCACAATTCGTACAACTTTTGACAAATATACTTCTTCAATATGATCGTGTGTTTGTCTGTGATTTGCACATGATGCCAGGACGATATTTCTTCATTCATTAAGGTAAATTAAATTATTTTTCCACTTTTGAAAATGCACAATTATTAATTATAAAGAGGTTTGTCGATTTTTAAACTATTTATACTTGTTTGACGATGTACAAACAATAATTAAATATTTATAGCAATGAATCTATGTGATAAACAAACAGACCTAAATTTGAAAAATTATTTGTAACGCATGCGCAGTTTTGACAATACTCCAATAACACGGCATAGCACCATATGTTTTATTTCACAATGTTGGAGCGAAGTTTTCCTTGTATTGTATAGTAGTATTATATATATGGAAATGACCAAGAGGTACCGGGTCACCCGTGACGTCATTAATTTTATAATCGAATTCGACCGGTCACCGCTAAACAAATGACCGGACATGACCGCTACAAAACGAGTTCGCCTTAGATTTAACACCTTTCTTACCTCTTAAACACGCTATAACACGGTACTAAAATTTAGTTGGCAACTAAGCCTAGTTGCCTATTAAAAACGTCTATTAATACGAAAATTTTTAGTAGCGACTTAGTATGATGTTAGTGGCTACTAACTTTGTCTATTAATACGGCAGTATGTATCTATTAACAATATTATATTAGCATTTTTAGTTGGAATATTTATCGGCACTGTAAACAGTAGAGTTTTCAATTTTTTGGTGAATTTTCTGAATGCTATGTTGTAGTAGGAGTATAACCACAGACTATATATCTGATAAATAAATTAAACACATAGTAATAACTTCGTGTATTTGTTTTTATTCTTCCAATATTTAACTTATTGAAATCTGATGTTAGCAAATTTATTATATTATTTGGAGGTTTTCCTTGAAGATGATGTATCAATTAACACTATCATATTAGCAGTTTTGGCTGGGATATTTATCGGCACTGTGAATAGTCGTTCATTTCAATTTTGATTAATTGATGAATTTTCTAAATGCCTATTTGTAATAAGTGTTTAATCACAGAATATACAATTGATAAATAAATATGACATGAATTGATAACATTGTGTTTGATTGCTGTAGTTGAGAAAGCAATATTATTTCAACATTTAACGTACTGGAATCTGATGTTAGCAGATCTTGTGTAAATGTCTTAAGTTATGTTACCTAATAGGCTATGTAGCTACCTATACTTATACATAGGAAAACCGTTTAAACAAGCCAGTATTAATGTAGTTTACAAATGAACACACGACAATATTTAAAGATGACAAGACCCATACGTTTCAGTAGCAGTTTGATTAAATTTAGTCATCGAAATTATAAGGAAGTATGCTGTTTGACATCACTTAATTATTAGTTATACCTATCTACTTCAAAGTCCATTTCAATAAATAAATGATCAAAAAGAATTATGAGGCACCATTTAAGGTCTATTCTGCAACATAATTGAATATGTTTTTATTGATCGTATTATACATATGATTCAAATCTTAACCACTTTCTTTTACGGCCACTAAGCCAACGAGTCAAATTTATTTTCGCTAGACAAAATGGTGGCCGCTAGATCGAGCGCCGGCACTAAGCAGTCGCGTTAAGGACACCGCCGTAACTCCCTGAACGCGCGGAATTTTTCAAATGTTTAAATACTGTTTTTGATATACCACGCGATCATTTATATTCTAAATTATAGCAGGCGGGATTTTTTTTATTAGGTTGTCCAGAATGTCAATTATTGATTAATTAACATTATGAAACGTCACTTTGACAATTCAAATTGTAAATTAGTACTTATATACCAACTTAATTTAAACTTCACAGCCTGCTCTAATTTAGAATTTAAATGATCGCGCGGTACTATTTCCATGGGATGGCCCCACGAAAAAATCTGAAAAGGTATAACGTCACGAGACCGAGCCGGCCAACCAATGGGATCGCTGTCACTAATTCAACGATCTGCAACTACAGCATTCAATTGCTCAGTAATAATATGTGCACTATGAGGAGGACAGAGTTTCTGATATCGTCCTAAACAGCTTTACCTCATCATTGTAGCCAGTCATATTATGGAGATATAGGAAATTATGGGAGACCCGGTATATCTTCAATTTGAAGATGCACAATACACTGTAACTAAATACAGCAAAAGCCCTTGCAAATTTTGAATTTCTTGTGACATGAATTGATATAATTAATTCAGCTAATATTTTTATTTATACTCCATTCAGTCTAAGAATAAAGCATTGGGAAAGATAGGGCTTAAAATAAACGTTTGTGATTGGTTGAAATCGAGTGTGCATTTGCACCGGCAAAATAATCGCATTTAGCTTGTTCTGTCAAAAATTTGTTTACTGACAGTTTTGTTCAAAGATTTTGTCGATTTCCGTATTTTACATAGTTATTTGTTGTTAATATTCTTAAAAAATAGTTCTTCTTAGAACTCGCAAGTGAAATATTCATTTGTTAAGGTATTTTATCAATTTCGTTAACTTTCTTTTCGTAATCGCTAATATTCTATAGTATGGCGGAAGCAGTTTTACCAGGTCCTTCAAAAAATCGTAAAGGGAAACACATAAGATCTGGACAAAGGCAAATGGCTTATAATGTGTACATTAAGCATAAAGACAATATGTCTAAAACAGCTGCAGTCAATCAAACAGCAGAGGAAGTGGGTATTAATAGGAATACAATGTACTGCATTATTAAAGAAATGGAATTATATGGAGTTCCAATTTCTCCTCCAAGAAAAAGAAATTATCGTCATACTTACAATAAATTGGATGAAGCACAAAAAAAGTACAATTAGACGACATGTGCATTCCTTTTTCTTGAGGAATGAGTTACCAACTTGTACAAAAATTTACGTAAATGTCAAAATATAATGATATCAGATATGTATATCCCTGCTATCCATCTGACAGTAAACATATGTTTTACTTGATTTCAAAATACAAAGTTCATCGTGTGTAAACTGTGCTCATATTGTAGCGCCATCTACTCCATTCTTAGACTGAATGGAGTATAGTTAACTTATCTTCATCACTAAACTGCTTAATATATTGTGGGCAGCTATTTATTAAGATTCTGTAGTCTATGGCTTATGAGTATTTAAATCTGTCGAGGCCTTCTCTTATAGCTTCTCTGTTTGCCAAGTACCAAGGTCAACAACTAGCATTTTCACTCTCTATGTTTCTCATGTTCCTTTATATGGTTACTTTCGTAAAAAATGAGGTGTGGCCACCACACGACTCTTATACGTATGAGCGTTTCAAACTATACACTTTTAAGAATTTTTTTATACAAAACTTATTCAAAATCCTAATCTAAGTACTTTCATTCTCTTAATAAATCGCTATAGAATGCATACTTTGTAAGATATTCGAAAAAAAGTGCTAGTCTAAGAGTAAAAGTGCTACTTCCGGTCCGAATTTTGAAATTTCATGTATACAAAAAATATTGCAAATCAAACTCTAAATACTTTTGTACTCTTAATAAATATATATAGAATGCATAATTTACGACATATTTGCAAAAAATCGCTATTCCGTAAGAGTAAAAGTGGTACTTCCGGTCCGAATTTTGAAATTTTCTTTATACAAAAGATATTTAAAATTATAATCTAAATACTTTTATACTCGTAATGTACCTGCCTAGAAAGCATGACTTGCGAGATATTCGCGCAAAACTGATTTTCGATAAGAGTAAAAGACCTACTTCCGGTTGGAATTTCGAAAAACTTTTTTAAGACCATTTGTCTCGAATTTAGTTTTGAGTACATTTGAATTCTTTATAAATTTGTTTAAACTTAGTAATTAACGAAATATTTGCAAAATTCGAATTCTTCACTTATAAATTTTTGAAGCACTCCTGTATATACATATATTTTGTTAAGCCAATAGGATATTTTATTTAAAATTCTTCTCGAACTGTTTTTGACATAAACCGGTACACACTCAAGAGCGAGAAAGGTAATTTAATGTTAAACATAAGTCATGTTAAAATATCCAAAGAAACAATGAGCTCTCAAAAAGCGCAACATTTTCACTGAAGAAAACTACTACTTCTGGTCTACCGATTTTACTGAAAAACTAATCAGATCTCAAGAGAGAGATTATACACGTAAATACAAAATTTAGAATAGATATCTGTAGCGGTTTGACCGCTATCGTGGTCACAGACACACAGACTTTTTTAAAAACCTCTTTTACTTTCTTATACGTAGTATAAAGGTGCCAATTCACAATGAGAATATCTCATGAGATTTTTGTCTCATGCAATAAAAATCGCGTCAATTTAATTGTGGAAACGGTCGAAAGACCAATGAAATTGGAGTTGTCCTGCGATTTTTATTGCATGGGACATAAATCTCATGAGATATTCTCATTAATTTTGAGTACATTTGAATTCTTTATAAATTTGTTTAAACTTAGTAATTGACAAAATATTTGCAAAATTCGATTTTTACTTTCTTATACGTAGTATAAGGAAGTATTGTGATGATGAAAATTTTCGACCTCGAGATTTTTGCAGATGTCCACGTTTTGAAGTCCCCTGATACCGAAACAGTGGCTTTTTAAAAAATCTCTCTCTCTCTCTCTCTCTCTCTCTCTCTCTCTCTCTCTCTCTCTCTCTCTCTCTCTCTCTCTCTCTCTCTCCCCCTCTCTCTCTCTCTCTCTCTCTCTCTCTCTCTCTCTGTGTGTGTGTGTGTGTGTGTGTGTGTGTGACCACGATATCGGTCAAACCGCTGTAGATATCAATTCCAAATTTTGTATTTACGTGTATAATCTCCCTCTTGAGATCTGATTAGTTTTTCAGTAAAATCGGTAGACCGGAAGTAGTAGTTTACTTCAGCGAAGAAATAGAATTTTGCCAATATTTCGTCAACTACTAATATTAAACAAATTTATAAAGAATTCATATGTACTTAAAATTAAAATTCAGAACAATTTTATTTAAAAAGTTTTTCCAAATTCCTACCGGAAGTAGGTCTTTTACTCCTATCGAAAATCAGTTTTTTGCGAATTTTTCGCAAATCATGCTTTTTAGACAGGTACGCTACGAGTATAAAAGTATTTAAAATATAATTTTCTATACCTTTTGTATAAAAAAAATTTCAAAATTCAGACCGGAAGTACCACTTTTACTCTTATCGAATAGCGATTTTTTGCAAATATGTCGTAAGTTATGCATTATATATATATTTATCAAGAGTACAAAAGTATTTAATTCTAGATTTGCAATATTTTTTGTACATATGAAAATTTAAAATTCGGACCGGAAGTAACAGTTTTACTCTTAGGGAGTAGCACTTTCTTCGAATATCTTGCAAAGTATGTATTCTATAGCGATTTATTAAGAGAATAGAAGTACTTAGAATATTTGAATAATTTTTATGTAAAAAAATTCTTAAAATTGTATAGTTTGAAACGCTCATACGTATAAGAAAGTCGTGTGGTGGCCACACCTCATTTTTTTGGTATCAGGGGACGTCAAAACGTAGACATCTGCAAAAATCTCGAGGTCGAAAATTTTCGTCATCACAATACTTCCTTATACTACGTATAAGCGTTGATTGAAGGAATACATAAAGGTGCGCAACTACATAGCACTGAGCGTAGCCAAAATTGGGTCCGAGATCTATAGCGATGCATCAGTCGTTTGGGTCCGAGGTTTGAAACAGCCCGAGACAGCGATGATGTTTCTCGGCAAGGGGTTTGCGGGACGACTTCACGGAAAGACACGCAATTTTACTATAGCGTTGCGCATTTTTATATATTCCTTCAATCAACAGTATAAGAAAGTAAAATCCCAAAAAAAATTAAACTAAAATGTAAGCATTTAGCACCTGTTTCTTACATACTTTGTCTAGCGTGTTTTACCAATTAAGTATATTCCTTATGCTAATCCTTCACAACTGTGACTGTAGAATGTATTTCATATAGCATCATCCCATTTTATATATTTAAAGATGGCAGGTTACACAAATTTATAATATTAAATTCAAACTTTACAAATAACATAACCTTCAATCTTACATCCAGAAAGAAATTTGACTGGAAGAAAAAGGTGAAACTAGAATGCTTCTCGGAACTTACAGAACAATCTTTATTCCGTCATAAGTAAATGTAGATGCAGGAAAACCTCTTACATCATAAAACAATGATATTTATGAACCATGTCAAACACAATTTCAGGTATTTATCATTATTAATAATAAAATTTATTATTATATTTCACCACATTTTTAAGAGTACAAAGGCTTCAAAGTTTAATTTGTGCTATTTTCTTTTGTTTGGAAAATTTTTGGTCGGTTGGCTTTTCATACGTTCATCAGAGTTAACACTTTATGGAGTCAAATCGGATTTGCTCTATGTAATTCGACTATTAAAATACTTATAGTCCTTACAACACTTAATTTTATTTCAAAATAAATGAACCTGCATTATATACCGTAGTCATTAAAGTATTACGTTAATTAGGTATTCACAGAAATTCATACGTGAAGGCGCGTCCCAAGCATGTATAAATAGTCTGGACCCACTGAACATGATATGGGTGAGATATTTAAATTATTTCCACCTATTCTCGTACTTACAGTCGAAAGCAAAAAAAAGGAGACAAGAGATCTCGTACTTTGTAAACCTGGCTTTATTTACTTGTCATTAGTGTCAACTCACTATTCTATGGAATATCAAATAATTATCAAAACATTTTCTATCTGATTAATACGAATCAAAATACTAATTAAAAAACATCCTGAGGATGCATTAATATCTAGTATAGAGCCGTTTTTGTTTAAAACTTCTTGCAATCTATTTGGAATAGACTTATAAAGGTTGGTACAACTATTTTGATTTACATTCTCCCATGCTGTGTGAACTATTTCTACCAGTTTTTCTCTATTTTGAGGTCTTCGATTCAATGTCTTTATTTGTTTGATAAACAACCCCAACACATTGATGTTCTTTTCTCTGAACCATGTTTTCACTCTGTCCGATGTATGGATGGGGCAGTTATCCTGTTGAATTATAAAATTGCTATTTGGCAAAAATAGCTCCACTGCACGCAACATCACATTATTTCGAATGGTACATTATTATAGGTCTCTGAATTTAAGTTTCCTTCTATTTCCCATAACATACCAGTCCCATGAATTGAAATCCAACACCAAATGTTTACTTTGAAATTTTCTGGATACACATTATTAATAAAGTTTTCGTCAAATCGGGTACCTTTTCGTCGGAATATAAGTGAATCGGTCCATTTTTCTTGCTTTCAAATAATTTTTTATCTGTAAAAATTACAGTTTCCCAAAAGTGTCTGTTATTTACCAGATGTTCAAGTGCATATCCTACACGAGTTTCTTTGTGGGTCGCATTCAAATTAAGTTTTTCGGCAGTTTTATAGCACCGCAAATTAGCTTCTCTAACTGTTCGTCGAGTAGTAAAACCAGAACCTGGAAAGTTACATACATCAGCTGCAATCATTATTGAAGAAAATGGTTTTTCAATAAGCACATGTGTGAGATGGCGGTCTTGCTCAACTGTTGATATTCTTTTGCGGCCAGAACCAGAAATTCTATGGTGATCTCGCCAATTTTTAATAATTGTAAAAGCTGTGTTTTTATTTATATTATTTCTTTCCGAAATTTCACCTATTTTGAAACCGTTACTCAAATCTGCAATAACATTGACTTTAATATCTTCATTTATGGAATGCATTTTTGTAATAGTTTAATTATCATCTGTAAGGTTGTCGGTTTTGATAGATAACCAAATTTTGACAAGTTACTTTGAAGCCGCTATTACACTAATCATTTTGCGAAAGTCTATGACAGAAACCTGTATTTTTATCTACTTTAATTTTGCTTTCGACTGTATTTCGTGATTTTCTAAAAATTAATTTAAACCAGATACCTCAATTTTTACACACATCAATGAGGAAATAATAAACATCATATTTGCCTCACACGTCTCATATATAATTAACGGAGTAATTCGAAATAACACAGTAATAGTTATGATATTACTATTACTGTGCTCAATTTCGAATTCATTTAAGTCCAGACCTGCAATGTAAAACCCACTGACGATTCCTAAGATTACATAAAAGGTAATCGTACCTGGCATTCCTCTCGCAGCAGAAGGCCATATGGTATTCGAAATACTCCTTCACGTCCAAGTGGATTTTGCAAAATGAGCACTGCATGAGTTCTGGAATTAGTGAAAAACAAACTCATTATGTTACGTGTAACACAAGCACAAAAGATTTTCATGCAAAGAAGAAAAATTTACAATATATGAAAAAAGGAATTGTATGTCCCTAATACCAGTCAAACGTTGCTCAATTCTGAAAATTTTTCATTTTCCTAATGTTCCACCCCTTTTGTAACATTTTGTATTTTGGACAACATTCATTGGAATTTGTAGGAAAAGTGTAAATGTGATGTTAAAATTAAGATGCAAATATAAATCATTAGTTTCTGTATTGAATAACACAACCTTTAACAATCTACATGAGAATTGTAGACAAAATTAGAAGTGTTTCAGCATAACCACGTATAACTATCAATTTATATATTACTTTCTACTTTGCCATGACAACACCAAACTATTTGTGCTCAACCCAGTTGGCAAAAATATATGTAAGCTTAGTTGCTTTTAAATAACATCACTTTGTCTTTTGAAGTTTGTAGTGTAACTTTTGCATTATTACCAATAAAAGAGTGTTAATCATTAATCTTTGATTTAAGAAAATGCATGTATAGAACTATGACTGGTGAACTGATATAGGTGCTAAAATCCCTTCATGACTGATGTAATAAGTTTTTGAAGCATGGATAACTCAATACCAATCTAAAACACTTACTTTCTTGAAATATTAATCGACTTAATCAATTCTATTTATTTGAACAACGATCTTCAAAATGGAATTAATAATTTATAAAATAATTTAAAGGTAATCTTGTTTAAAATACAAGCATCAATTCAGTCAAAATATTTACAATACCTTCAATCGAAAACTTTCCACTTCCATTCTCAACACACAGAGTTTTATGTTTGGCTAAATGTGATTTTGAGCTGAATCCAAGGGCGCAATATGTGCAGGCAAATACGTCCTTAACCACATGTTTTGTAACAAAATCATGTCTGATAATTTTATTCAAGCTGCCTCCATACTTCTCACCAAAATATACTAGCAACTCTTCACCGGCTCGAATTTGACGTGTATTTTGATAATATAAATTATCTTCATATTGAAAAACATGCAAGTTTCCTTCAGAAGTATTCCTCGTGGGATTAATATACTGCATCCAATTCAAATATTTCCATTTATTCTTGTCCAACACAAATTTCTCCCCTTTCATTTCCCAAGGCCATTCTGTTGCACCGAGCCCAGTGAAAGGACCAAATATTACACCTGCAGGAATAATTCTTAAAGAATATATTCCAGTTTGTCCAAATAAATCTTGAATTTCTAAAATTTCATTGGGTATATCTTTTTGTGCCCCAGTATCTGCGTTATTCAGAGCATGTCTGTTTAAAATATTAACAAGCATTCCGCATTCAATGCAATATTCTTCATAATATGCTTCACATTGTTCACAATCTGTTGGCCAAACCAAATACACACAGGTTAAGAATCATAGCATCTACTGTCACATGGTAATTTTTAAATTCATAGCAATTTGTGAAATATTGCATTTAATATTGCTAATTCTTTAAGAGGGGCGTTTACCTATCGAAAATTAAGGCATCGCCGTTTCGCGTTTTTTAAACTCATTTTGTAATTTTAGAATCTCAAATTTGGGTTAGTGATGCAAAAGGCATCAATTTATAATGTCAAGGTCCGTTTTGTACTAATTTATTTTCTTAAAAAAGTTATGTGTCTTAGAAATAACCACAAAAATGCATGAATTTGATTAATGTCTACTAACTAAGGCATGTACACAAAAGAAAAAAAACGACCTCTACGCGCTAGCTGCACATTTGATGTACGATATAAAAAAAAATCAAATTTATGTACTTATTTTTAAAGATAAAAAACATTAAACAGTAAACCTTGTCACACACATTTCACACAAGATTTTACGCGTCGTCTATCCCCACTTTACGGTACCTCTACCGGTCTCAGCGAAGATGAAAATCTATCGGAAGAAATGCGGGTGACAGTATAATTACAAACTGTCACTGGCATTTAAATGTCATATATACCTATAATATTCGAGTGTATAATAATATAACAGTTATGGGCAAGCGAAAATTGGCTTATTATAAAACATCAACAACATCAACAGTTCCGTAAGTACTCTTTCTTTATACATATGTTTCCCATCTATAGTATTCCTTAATCTATGAATACAACCGAAGCGCTGGGAAGGTAACCGAATATCGTGTAGCTTCACTTACTCACACCCCCTTGCGTCTACCCGTCCCGCGAGTAATTTAAGTTGCATAAGTTTCTATTTGTTGGTAAACGCCCGTCTTAAACAGTCATGTAATATATGTAGTTAGTATATGTCTAAATGTCAAGAAACTGAGAAAATTTAATTGACAGTTGCAATAACTTACTTTTATAGAAGATAGGTTTAAAAATGAAACTGTGTTACAATAAACAACAAGAGAAATATATGGAATAAATATTAAATACATCAGCCTTTTCTGTGTTAAGGTTGTGTCTTTTATATTTCTGATGCAGGTATTTCATCACTATTTACAAGCAACACCATCAGAAGTTTCCTTGTCCATAAACACTTACAATGCAGTACTGAGAGGAACGTTCCACTATATAATTAGTGATGTAATATTGTGAGCAGTATTATCAAGGATTAGTTGCAAATATTCATTTACGTTCATATATTAAACCATGTTAAATTACAAATAATTTTGCATATACAGTCGACACTGTTGAAACTCTATATAGTGAAAAACTCTTTATAGTGCAATTTTTCAAGCCCTAGAATATTTTAATGAAATTTCTTGCTAAAAGCCCTGTATACAGGGTGTCCCAGAAATAAAAAGACGGAGTAGCAGATATGTCCGAACAGAAATAGGCCCAAATATACCACAATAACGAAGAAATTAAAATTTTAATTTCTGGCACGGAATGTATGTTTAAAATTCACGTAAGAATGTTCATTTGTAAATCGAAACGAAGACGCATTCATAGAGAAAAATACGCTTTTATTTGCATAAAACGGGGAAAAAACGTTAAATCGTTAAAATATATTTTTTGCGGGATGTGTCTCAATAACGCAGCTATGTAGTCGGTTATTGACCCAGATGGGTGACCTACTTTCTTGCAGGCAATAAAAGGTTGTTTTTATTTTTAAAATAGGAAGGTTGTTGCTCTTTAATGTGTTCGTAGTTGGAAACAGCTGATTATTAGAATATTCAATAAATCGTATTTTTCTAGCATGTTTAAAATTAAAGTAATTAATGGTTGATATTTATTATGAAGTATCTATTCCTCCTCCTTTTTTTTGAACACAAGTAATACGGTGGTTCTGAAAAGCACCGATTGTGAAAGTGAAACAGGTGGATATTTAGTGCAGGGTCGGCGTAAGGCCAATTGAATTCTTTACTATATTTTTTCTGCCGTCTGCGCACGAATAAAGACTTGATATTTTGAGGGTACGTTTTTACACAATCTAGCTTCCGATTTCTGCTACTCCGTCTTTTTATTTCTGGGACACCTGTATAGTGAATCTGTAAAATAGTAACACTCTACATAATAAAATATTTACCGGAATTCATGTATAAATTTTTATGCATTTGAATAAATGCGAGAATTTTGTTGAGCAACAATTATTTTTCGGAAGTAATGTTCAAAATCAAATAACTGATTACTGATTATTTTTCCTAGTAGATAATATGTATGTACAATTGCCTTCTTTAGAAATGACTGGTGTGCATTTAAAAACGCTGCGCGTATCTTGTCGATAGTCACATTCAAATTGTATGCATGTCTGGTCTTGAAAACACACTAAATAAATATCTCCACATAATATTTATATTTGTTTGAATGCTGTTCATTGTATCATTTCTTATTTACATTCATTTCCTCTACTTCTATATTATTTCTTAAAATATATTGTAACGTTTTCGGGTTGGCAATAAACAACTCGTGCAATTTATTTATTTAAAACAGTCTGTATATTCACAAACGTAAAATAATTACAATATAAAAATATAAAACTAATGTATCACACTTAAAACTACTACGATTTAAATTAACACAGGTATTTATTTCTATTACTAATATTTATGTAACACTACCGTATTTATATCACTTCTATTTATATATCACCGTACCACGCAAGGAACTATTTATTTATTTCTTATATTTACTTTTACTTTAGTCTGTTCCGCGCGACGAGTACTTAAGGACTTTCTTATTCCGGAATTGACTCATCTATCGGTTCAACTGCCTTTATATACTCGTTCGAAACATCTGGAACACCCCAGATAAACGCTAGTGTTCTTCTCGATGTTTGTAGAACATACAAGAGACATTCTGTCTCTTCGCAGTACATATATAAATGGATGATTTATTGCTTTACAACTTGTTTACCAGTCGCGCCGAATATTTGCCTTTCTTTTGTCGTCTCGCGGATGTCTGCTTCTCTGTGGGCTTGTTTCATTACAATATTATGGATTATAAAACGAACTAGTTTAGCTTACTGAAATAATTATGCATTCTATAGAGATTTATTAAGAGATTTATTAAGAGAATAAATATATTTTTAGTTGGATTTGAGATAATTTCTGTATAAAAAAAATTGTCCAAAATTCGGACCGGAAGATACACTTTTAATCAGAGGTTTATTTTATTAAGACGCAACTTAAAATTTAATTTGAAACAACTTTTGTATACAGATTTCGAATGTCACATAGGTACGTATAAAAAAGTCGTATGGTGACCACACCTTATTTTTAGATTATAGCTCTCTAAAAAAATTAAAATATATTCTTAAACAGCAAAATTTTGCATTTCGTATTAATTATTACATTATAACATGATTTAATGTATGTAGTGATATTAAAAACTTATTCTTACAAGTTTATAACAAAAAATAATACATATATGTATATACACACAAGGTTCCATTCTTGAACTTCTGTGTTCAATTTCTCACAAACTCTCAAACTGAAAAGTTTTAATTTAAAATTAAAGTAGACGGGAGAGGTCATTTAATAAAATTGTGAAGAAAATGTGCGGTCACGTCACAATTATTTAAATTTGTAACATGATGAATATCCAGGATGTTTGTGCACATGTGAAAGTATATCATTAGTAGCATCGCAAATTTTTTCTAGAACTGATTAGCCAAAATAAATAATTCTTTTAAAGAATTATATTCATTAAAGAAATCGCTGCAGTCGTAAATATTATATCGTGAAATTAATAATCATATATCTTTTATCGAAAATTTTATTGAAAGTAAGAATACCTTTGGCAAAATTTGATTTATTAAAATTAAAGTCTGGTGTAGTTGGAACTATGCAATTAATGGGAAATCATGTAATAAAATTTAATTAGGATTGTAAAATTAATTTCTCTAACCTTTACCAGAATAAATTAAAACAAAAATTGTAGGAGATATCAAGTTTTTAATAATTAATATATAATATTAATTAATTAATAAAGAAATAAAAGAAAATGGTTATGTGATTTTGGTCTTATAGTTTGTTTTCTTTTCGCAATAATAAAAACCTTAGTACGACGTATAATAGTTATTTATGTAACAAGTCAGTAAAGTGATACTTTATCGAACGAGTCTGATTTACGAGCCAAGCGAGTGAAGCGAGCGCGGCGAGTAACAGACGAGCTCGGTAAAGGTACTTTACTGACGTGCTGCATACAAAATTTTATCGCCAACCGTGAAAATTGCTAATTTAAGAAATAAAGATATAATAATTTATGACAGTTTATGACAGTGACAAACGATTTATTTTTAAAGTCATCAGTCATGGCTACGCTGACAGATATTAGCGGCAGGTAAAGTACTTTTTCTACGAGCGGAGGGAAAATTGAATTTTCCACACACATTTTAGTGTGGAAAATTAATTTTCCCGCACCGTGTGGAAATAATTTTCCACACCGTGTGGAAATAATTTTCCACATCAATATGTCAAATTGACATAAATTTTGACATGTAACTAATATTGTTAATAGCATTTTACCTTATGTTTACTTTATCAGTAATCTAATAAAATATGTTTCTAAATAAAATATAAGCACGTATACACAGTTAAAAATATCTCAACTTTTGATTGATTTTGTTGACTTTTTTCACGCTCGTAGAAAAACTATTGTACCTAACACTTGCGGAAAATGTTTTCTCCGCACTCGTCTGCTTTACCGAACTCCGCTACGCGTCGTTCGGTGAACGGCAGACTCGTGCGGAAAAATTCATTTTCCGCACTTGTTAGGTAAATAGCTATTTTCTACGAGCGGACGGAAAATTGAATTTTCCACACACATTTTAGTGTGGAAAATTAATTTTCCCGCACCGTGCGGAAATAATTTTCCACACCGTGTGGAAATAATTTTCCACATCAATATGTCAAATTGACATAAATTTTGACATGTAACTAATATTGTTAATAGCATTTTACCTTATGTTTACTTTATCAGTAATCTAATAAAATATGTTTCTAAATAAAATATAAGCACGTATACACAGTTAAAAATATCTCAACTTTTGATTGGTTTTGTTGACTTTTTTCAAGCTCGTAGAAAAACTATTGTACCTAACACTTGCGGAAAATGTTTTCTCCGCACTCGTCTGCTTTACCGAACTCCGCTACGCGTCGTTCGGTGAACGGCAGACTCGTGCGGAAAAATTCATTTTCCGCACTTGTTAGGTAAATAGCTATTATTGTACAGTACGACAAAGTATTTCTTTACCTCCGTAAAACGCTATGGTAACGCATCACTTTACTGACGGTTGGCGATCAAATCCATTATCGTCCATATACTCTTGCATTCTTGATTGCATAGAATTTATTAGAGATTCGGATATGGAGATTTTGCCGGCCAATTAAATACTTCTACGTTATTTTCGTTAAATAAATAAAAAAAATAAAAGAAAGTAAAAGTGTTACTTCCGTTCCGAATTTTGAATTTTTTTATATAAAAATTATTCCAAATGTGGCTCTAAACAATTTTGTGTTCTTAACAAATCTGACTAGAACGCAAAATTTGTGAGATTTTCCAAGAAAACCGCTATTTGATGAGTAGAAGTCCAAATTTTAAAATTTCTGTCATAGAAAAATTGTTCCAAATGTAGCTCTAATTACTTCTGCACTTATAATACATTTATATAGAATGTATAGAAAAAAACTGCTATTCGATGAGAGTAAAGCCTTACGTCCGGTCCGAATTTTCAAATTTCTTTTATACAAAAGTTGTTCCAATTCGGGCTCTAAATATTATTGTATTCTAGATATTTGCTAAAAACCGGTTTTTGCTAAGATATGAAGACCTACTTCCGTTAGAAATTTCGAAAAAAGTCTTTCTAAAATTCACATTTTAGTACTTTTGTATTCTTTAGAAATTTGTCTAAACTTAGTAGTTAACGACGTATTAGTAAATTTTGATTTTTTTAGTGAAGTAAACTAATTCCAAATATCAGTGTTGATCGGGAAAAATATAATTTTTAATAATTCTAAACATTCCCTTATTAGAGAATATAACAATGTTTAATAAAATTAATAGAATCTACGGTTGGTTGTAGGTGAAGCATTATAAATATTAAACAAGTGTTTTATTCGTTTAATAACAATATTTACTTTTTATAAGAAAATCAGGGATTGTTATAATACCAAATTGTTTAAGTATTATTTTAGGTTCAATTAAGCGTTGTTATTATAAATAAAAAGCTTCAACATCTAAAATCACACCCAGAAAGAAAAATAACAAGTCCAAAATTCCATAAAACTAAGATTTGAATGAAACAGTGCATCTCTTTGTTGAAATTAAAATAAAAGGCTAAAGAATAAAATAAAAGCCAGAAAGTTATTGAGGAACATAAAAATGATTTTTTATAATAAAATACCTAGCATGAACGTTATCAGACAATAAATTATTATGAATAAACACAAATATGTCAAATATATTGGCTTATAGCCGATGTAGTTTCTTTTACAAAGCAATTTAATACATAAGGTAATACAATATTTTTCTTTTAATTGTATTTAACGTTTAATTTTAAAAGCAAGGCATTCAAAATAATATGTGTTTCATTCGTTTTTATATACCGTGAGTTTTTTTAATCACTAAACATAGTACATAATAACAACTATGTTCAGTTTTAAAATAAACGTGTCAATGCATGGAACACTATGCAACCAACATTGCGATAATTGCGAGTGTCATCACTTGTCATAATAAGGCATTTTAGTTGTCAGTGTCAACAAAGGGTGAAAATTAGTTATTAAATTTAATTAACACTTATTATAATGAATTTTAAGACACATTGAAAAAAAATAATTTATTTTTATTTAAAATGCTTTAACTTTTTAATAAATGTTCGAAATGTCCACCTTCACATTCCATACAATATGCGAGTCGATTATGAAATTCTTGCAAAGAGTGAGTTAAAAATTCCGGTTTGGTTTGTAATTCGTCGCAGGATGTACTTATGCGTGCTTTTAAATCTTCAGTGTTAGTTAAAATTACATTATTATAAATTTTAGATTTAAGGTATCCCCAAAGAAAAAAATCATTTGGCGATAAAACTGACAAACTATCGGATCGCGCCTCCCTATCCATCGACCAGGAAAACTTGAATTCAGAAAATTTGTAATTGCTGCAGTTGAATGAATTGTGGCTTCATCCATTTGAAACCAGGGATTCTCAATGTTTAAATCTTCAATTCGAGGAACAATTCGTGTGCGAAGTAATTCCAAGAACTTATTGGAATTAAAATTTGTATCAATAAAATATGGTCCCACAAGTTCAGTGCCGATAATAGCTGCCCATACATTAACTCTAGCTCTCATACTGTGTATGTGTTAAATTTTGAATATGATCATTCGTCCGTGACCAGTACCTAATAATGTAAAATGAAGTCATTGATTTAGTGAAATAAGTTGCTGTTATAACACACCGATAATTTTGAGAGTTAACAGAACCATTTAATGTAAAAGACGCTTCATCAGTGAAAAGTATTTTCTTCAACATATTATCATTTTCATTTAATGAATTAAATAGTGTTTCGCAAAAATCAACACGTCTTATTTTATCTTCGTCAAATAATTGTTGGTGTTTGAAAACTTGTAAGATTTGTATTTGTACTCTTTGAAGAATTTTAAATATAGATGTCTTCGAAATATTAAATTGTTGGCTAATTTACTTAATGGTTTCTTCAATGTAACATAACACATTTAATTTTAATGCTTCTGTTAGGGTGTGAGGAGTTTTAATTTTCTTTCTGTGAGTATTTATTATACAGCCATCAGAATCAAATTTCCTACTAATCGCCTGAATTGTTCCGGTAGATGGTATGGGCTTGTCAGGATATTTGACAGAAAACAGATCCCGCACTTTCCTTAAACTGTTTCCGGCTTTATACCAGTTTAAAATTTCTATTTTATCATCTTTTGTATAAATTTTTTAAATTAGGTGAATAAAAATGTGAAATATTGAAATATTCAATATGTCATTTCTGTTATGACATTGATTTTGACGTTTGTCCAAACAAATAATTGACCGATGTTAGCTACATAACGCAATGTTGGTTGCATAATGTTCCATGCATTGACGCGTTTATTTTAAAACTGAACATAGGTGTTATCGTGTGCTATGATCAGTATAAAAAAAAAACCACGGTATTTGACATGTATATATTTGTGCAGATTGTAGAATAAAACATTTAAAAACTGGGGAAAATATAAACCACTTTCATATTAAGTACAGTGGATTATTCATGCTATATAAGATTTACGACGCATGTTTTTTGCTTGTCCCTTTCTTGACTCGAACATTAGAATGTTACTATCGTAGAACTTGGGGATCTATTTTCAATTTACACCGGCCATTTCAAAAGAAAGCAATTGTACATACATACATATTGCAGTGATCTTGAATAAATAATAATATGTAAATAAATGAATTTTAGATCACTTGCAATTTTATGTTTAGTTAAGTAAGGATTTCTTATTGTGTGCGTTCATATTATATACATAAGTGCTTAATAAAGGTAAGAATTTTTCTTGATTTATATTTATTTATATTTACATCTATATGTACATTGGTATTTATTTATTTAAGTTTACAAATTCCTCATGAACAATAATAAATTAGGTAATGTAAACGTGATCTGTATAAATTAAGTAACTGAATAAATAAATTTTACACAAGTAAGCAATCAATAGGGATAACTTGGAGTACATGTAATTGGTAACCAGGTTATGTAGAGAATGGAATCTGTTATAGGCCAGAAGAGCAGAGGAATGTATTCCTGGACGTGAGGGATTCGCCCGACTTCTGTGCCTCGGTGCGTCGGGCCTTTTCTATCTTGGGCCGGGATAGTTTGACGCTCGGGGTACCCTGTCGCAAGGCTCGACGGAGACAGCGGGTCATGCTGTTAGATGGGTCCGTAGTTCGCGTATCGAACGAAACAGCGTGTAGGATGGCTGCGGAAGGCATGATCCGGCCTGTCAAGCAGTGTTAAGGGGCCTCCGTCGAGGCCGAAGAGGGTAGCAGTATACAATAACTTTGAGTTCAAGTAATGCTTCACTTAATTTCACTTTGTACTCTTGGATATCTATGTCTGTACTCGTCTATATGTGTATTTCTTGATTGTCCTCGTATAATCTGTATGATGATCAAATAACTGATACAACATTTATACTTCAATTTAAGATGTCAATCACCAGGAACGATAAGCTGGGTGAACGCGTATGATAATCCACCTGTCAACAATACATCATCGTTAGAAATTGGAAAGGTAAAAGGGGTTCATGATAAATTTAACCAACGCATACCGACGATCATGAATGTTTTCCCTTTATTTCCGAATGTAAGCAAGACAAAGAAAATACGAATAAAACTTCCCAATAATACAAAGAGATGGTTCAAGAATGAAGTAAACAACAATCAAGAAATTTATAACATAATAAGGATGTGGCAATGAACTTTAAGTTATATTTAAAAGTTGTAAATAATGTTATTTACTTACCAGGCCAATGTTTGATAGATAGCATCCTGTGTATTATATCTGTATTTCACTATTGCTCACATCAATATCAATTTTAACTTTATACAAATAACAAATGCAGACGTATCATTCCAAGTTTTATTTAAATTAATTTTCACTTTATTCATTTTCACCATGATGTGTATAAATATTTACTGTATTAATAATTTATGAAAACTTTATTTTTATTTAAGTAAAACATAAAAGAATCTTAATAAAATTTTTATAAGGTTATAATTTTAAGACGTATTAAATGCTACGTAAAAAGGATCGAGCAGGTGTTCCTCGCACAAATACGTCTGGCATTGGCAAGGACTGACCGGTACAAAAAGTATTGTTTATCAGGTGCTCGGCTGAGTCATAATGTATAGACGGATTTATGGTCACATGTTTGTTTACCTCTCGCAAGGATTATTAATACGCTGTTTCCTCATGCAACCGATAAGAGCAGCACCGTCGACATACAATTTTGGGAGATGGATTCGTGCTTAACGAAAGTTGCCGTACGTTTTTGTAAGGAAATTTACGAATAAAAGCGCGGACAGATAAAAATTTCGGCAATTGCTGGTGAAAACCGCAATATTAGCAAGTCTAAAAGTAGGTGAAAACCACTTCCTCCCTCTTCTTTAATAGGATTATTTTAAAATCCGGACTTAGAATAATTTCTGAGATTTTCAATACTTATAAAATTTTTACAAGATTCTACACTTATAATAATTTTATTTTTAACATGCTGCGCGCATTACATTAAAATGTTTAGATGTATTCGAATAACTACCTATGTATGAAATACTTTTATTTTTATGAACTCGGTGTTTGAATTTATTTAATTTCATTTTATTTTCTTCTTTCTAGAGGGTTTTGTTTTGCATGTAGGGTACTATGCCGTACGTTATGACAAAACTTTCTAGCATTTGTAATGATAACTTTGAATAACATAATCATTTTCTTTTCCGTATAATTTATTTTTCTTTTAAATTTATTCATCCTACAAAGGATATTTGAAACTAATAATTTTGTTTATGTGTATATAGGTTATATATATATTAAGTGAACAAAATCTTTTATTGAAAATTATGGAAGAGTTTAATACGATGTATGAAGAATTAAGGTGATTAACAATATTTGTTATAAATGTGTGTATAGTGGCGTCTCCAAATTCTTTATTTGTAGTGGTGTTTTTTGTATTGGAATTTCGTGAAAAAGGTAAAGTTTATTTTCTTTTAATATATATATATATTACTTCTTTTGATATGAGAATTAAGTATATTTTGTTGTATTTGGGTGTTCAATATTAACGTGTTGAATAATACATCAGGGATGTGTGAAATGAATTATGTCATTATTTAATTCATAGCATGGAGTCCTGGTGAATTTGATATACACGAATTGGTCTTGGTGGTACTGCGTTTGGGAGCGAGAAAAGGCACCAGGCAGAACTAATCAGGGCTGAGTTAATTTATTGAATACGCAGAGACATTGTTTTATTTCACTTTATTTATTTAATTAAAAATATATATATTCCTTAAGGGGTGTGCACATGATGATGTATGTTCGGGTTGCGTCCGACGAGCTGAAAATGACATGCTCGTAGGGTGGAACTTTGGGATACTCTTCTGTGTGAATTTGTTACTGATGGTACTGTGTTGGGAGCGAGAAAAGGCGCCGGACAGGACTAATTAGGGCAAAGCCACTTCCTTAATGTCTATATTTTGTTATCAAATAGTAGACCGCACAATTTTATTTTTTTTTAATTTACATTCCAGTACAATTCATCACGGTTAATTTATTTTTAATTTTTGATTGTTTACATGTATCTATGACAAATATTAATAATAATAATCACGTTCACATTTTAGATATAAGCTTGCACGACATGGTGATTTCATTTATTCTTTATTTCTTGTAATATTTTATTGTTTATGATGTATAAATCTGAATTATGACCGAATATTGATTTTGGATGTGCAAATATTTGTAGATTAAAACTTTTGAATTTATTTAGAATTATTTTATTTTAATAAATTAGATATTAAGATTTATTTTGTATTTTATTTCTTTACCTGACCTGGAGATGATTAAAGAGAAGGAGAATCATGTCATATTTTCTGCCCCTGAGAGAACTATTTATTTTCAAACTGAGCTAGTTACATGTAGAATGTTTTGCTTAACCTACCTTTCAGCAGAAAGTTCACCGTATCATAGTCTAGCATAAGGCCTAGCACTAGGATGCGTGCTTGACTCCCAGTTACGACTTAATTAAGTAAACTAAATTTATTTTATTTATATGTAAATCTGAAAGAGTCACAGCAATATGTTATTTAGCAATTTCTCAAGACTACACAAATTTTAAATGTACATGTGTATGTAATGTACTCGTAATAACAGATTTTGTATTATTTATGTATCCTTTTTATTTCGTATGTAGTATTTAGCCCTGTACATACATATGTAATGTGTACAGTATGTACCTACATGCTATGTATTTAAACTTTCAAATGTTTAATAAAATCTTTTCTAATACATAATTCAATTTTGTGATTTTTTTCTATATAGTGAAAAACTCTTTATAGAGAAATTTCGGTCAACATTTTGGTCTCTCACTATGTAGAGTGTCGACTGTATTACAAAAATAATCTTGGTAAACATGTCCAAAACAAAAATGTGTATTCTGACTGAATAGTCTTCGGTTATTTTTGTATATTGGGATTATGACACGTTATAACAGAAAGTACAATTAACAGTTATTAGTATACATTTACTTACATAACATTCCATTATCAAACTCAATTTTAATGTCTTCAGCACTAATCCCTTCTGTTTTGACATTGTCATTTTGCACAACAGTCACATCGAATAATGCTAATTCTGTTTTAATATCCAAATTTGAAGATTCATGGTATTGTTCAGTCTTGCCATCCCAAACGGAGCTTTGTAATTCTGCACTGGTCCCCGCATTATATGATGTAATAACAGTCTCACCTATACACACTTTATCGTCTATAAAATTACCTTCTTGGCACTCCTCTTGCTTTAAACTAAATGTATTTTCCGAAAGCAATGTGCTATTCATATTGACGTTGTCAATGCAATCGGCCATTATTAAGATACCATGATGGCTACCACAGCCTACTCATGGCTATAGCACAGTATATAGCTATACTGGAGACGCGTTAAGTTCCGTTGCACGTCATCGATGACGTTTACATGTTGTCATAACTGTATTAGAGAAACTAAAAAAGTTACTTTGTTAAATTATACTTAAGGGCATTTATTTCATTAGCTTAAATAGAAGATTTATAAATTGATCTTAATAAACGCATTCATGGCAAATAAACACATAATTTCCTTTTCAATATTAAATTTCTTTATTACATATTTTTAATAGACTAGTAGTTCAATTCGGTATTGACAGATAAATCATATCTGTCAAAAAGACGTGCGTTGTGCATATTCTGCCTGTCAAATTTTTCATGTTTATTTTTACGTTGATATAAATTGTTTAAAAACAGTGCTTCTTCGAAGTGTATTTATTATTTATTTGCGGTCATTGAATATAATGCCGAAAGGTTTCTGTAAACAGTCGAAGCTTTTTGCAAACTTTTCTATAATCATCTGATTAACGAGAATAGCGTAAGTAATGTTTATTTTAAATTTTATTATGGATACGTTATGAAACATTTAAGGGTTTTCGACAATCTAAATCAATATAATAAATAAGTTGAGAAAGACTGAAGTCTTAGAGCATTTCAATTACTAAATATATTACGTTATAGTTATTGTATAGTGAATAATTTTTTTCTTTGGTTATATCAAATGTCACTGACAGAAATAAAAATAGATCCGGCAACATATACAAGGCGAGTCGTCATGGATCAAGGATGACGTGCAACGAAACTTAACGCGCCTCGACCATATGTAATAGAAACAGTAGTTTCAATAGTGGGAAATAATTGTCCTCCGTCAAACCGACGCGTGCGTGAGTGCGCAGTAGTCAGCTATCAGCTGCTGAGTCGTGGCGGGATTATTTTGTGTTGTACGTATAATGTATTACATTTTAAATGCGTGTGTAATATGTACTTAATAAAAAGCAAGTTTTATCCTCTTCTTTTGTATTATTGATATAGCTTCTTCATAATTTTAATAATAGATTAATATAATTTTCTCATAAACGATTTGGTCCTGACGCCACTGGTTTATTCCTGAATAGAAGAAATGGTTGCGCGGGCGTAAGGTGCGCAGTACCATTTTGGGACACAAACATCAAAGGTGCCAAAGCGATTGAAACTACTGTATCTCTACAGCTCTATACTGTGGCTATACTTTGGAATAGCTCCCCCACAACATTAAACACCACTTCGACTTTAGACGCTACACGCTAGTACTGACTATATGGCGCGCGGATCGGATTCAATTGCCGAATGGCGGCAGTTTGAATTATTAAACTCGTGTACAACATTGTTTTTTTTTATATAAATGTTTATAATCTGTGTTAATATAGTAATAAATATGACGCATTATCAATTGTTTTCAGTAAGTCTTGCACATTTTGTCGTCGAACATTTCTTCTTTGAATAATACAAGCCAATAGGTCATTTAGCCATGTTGCGGTAGCAATTATTCTTGTCTTATCAACAATATTATCGTGACATTTTTACGAAAACATGTATCGTTGACAAACTGATGACATTTATGAAGTTGGGACTACTATGTTCTATTCGGTAAAATTTTAAAATCCAGCAATAACAACTAAAAGCAAAATGTTATGTAAGAGTTGTACCACTTTTTTTCTGTCGGTAAGACTAGGTTCACACGGCATTGTACTGCACGTTTTTAGCAGTATTCGATTTTAACCGTACACAGTGCGGGCTGTTCACATGATACGGTTTTTATTCGTTTAAAAAACGAATAGCCGCAGTTTTCATACAGCGATATCCCCGTAGCAGACCGAATACGTTTTAAGTTTATTCGGTTTGCTTGACAAGTCCGGTGAGTATTCGATAAACGTATATACGTTTTTTTGCAGGGCAAGCGAAGTGTGAACGGTTCTATACTCAATGTATGCGCCACTACTTACACTACTTATTCGGTAAAATTTATCCTGCACAAAAACGTGCAGTACAATGCCGTGTGAACCTAGCCTAACTGTACCTACCTGCATTATAATTTTAGTTACAGAAATAACATATTAAATATATTTTTTTATTTATGTCTAAAATATTACCCAAACTATACCGTATATCAAAATTATAACTATTTTATTTGAAAATCGACTTCATATAGGTACAGTAGCGACACTTTCTAATTGTACGACCTAACGCTCAACGTAGAGCCTACATGGGTAGCATGGATAGTAGACAGCTTATAGCATTCATCCGCTGCCTCGCAATGTGTAGACACAGTGTCTGTGTGTATTTTAAAAATACCTTAGGTAAATTTATAAATGTGAAAGAAGCATCTATTATTTGACGAATTTGAGTAGGAAGAAATTTGTTTGATGTTTCAAGTATTTCGAATAAAATAATACTGTAGTTTTATAAAAGTGTTTTGAAAGGTAATTTCATTACTTTATGCGGTGAACTATTTTTGTGGTTGAAGAAGGATAAGGTCTAAACCAAGAGCATGTTTATTATACAATAAATAACAATATCAAAGGTTTAGTACAGTTGATTATTGTGGTCTTTGCGTAGACACAGACAGGAAGGCAAGAAAAGCATATTCAGTATTTCTGGAATCTTTATTTATGCGAATATAACAAAGGCCCATTGATAAGTATTGATAGACGTGCAATCCTGATAAATGTGGACAATATTCTTTCTCGAATGATGAGTCATATTAGACACTGACGTATATAAAAACAAGCAGATACCCCGACACCAAAAGCGTGTTTATTATACAATAAATAACAATATCAAAGTTCAGTACTTTTATTTATTTAAAACATAATATAACCAAATAATTATAAGTATACACTGATGCTGAAATCAATAATGAGTCCATCCGCCGTTATTTTGAATGACTTCTTCCAATCTTGACGGCATAGACTCTGTTAATTTATGGCAATAGTCTTCACTTACTTCTTCCCATTCCTGCACAATTCGTTGCCACAATAGATTTCTGTCTATTGGTTCTCTGGCGTTTTCCCGCATTCTGTTTATTATGTAACCCCATAGGTTTTCTATGGGGTTAAGGTCCGGGCTTCGTGCCGGCCAATTTAATAATCTCAAATTATTGTCTGTAATCCATTGTTGGACAACATTAGCCGTATGAATGGGTGAGTTGTCATGTTGGAATGTAAACTGATCATAAAGAGATGTTACCGATGGCAACATAACATTCTCCAAAATATCCTTATACTGTAACGCTGTCAAGTGTCCATTAATATCCCAAATAGTACCAGTTCCTGCGTATGACATCCAACCCCACACTGCTACAGAAAGCCGTCCACTTCTATTATTCTGATGAACATATTGTGGTGCCAGCCTACGGTTACGGGGACGAGTAACCAGGCGCGTATGGGTGTTTGGGGAGCTTTGAAACGTCGACTCGTCGCTGAAGATTACCGTTTTCCACAAATCTATGGGCATATTTTGATATTGTAGTGCGAAATTTCTTCTGTCTTGACGATTGCGCTCGGAAAGTCCCGTTTTAATAGCAGCACGATAGCTTTTGAGGCCACTAGCCCTCAACCTTTTTCTTGCCGTCGTTACTGAACCGGGAAAGGCGGTAGCGCCTTGCAACTTGTGAATGGATGCTCTGCATAAAATTGCCTTAACATGGTATCTTGATTAGCAGTGGATATTCTTTGTTTTGATATTTTTGGTTCGATTGCAACTGAATGAGATATTTGCCATTTTCTTTTTAAGCAAAAAATTGTATTGGGATTAACACCAAATTCACGCGCTACAACACGTAGACTCCATCCGTTTTCTAACATTGTTATTGCGCGCACCCTGTCTTCTGTTGACATCATATTTGGCGCCATGTATTTCTGTTCCTAATGCGGTATAAAGGACTGAATGGTGTCCGGGTATCTGCTTGTTTTTATATACGTCAGTGTCTAATATGACTCATCATTTGAGAAAGAATATTTTCCACATTTATCTGGATTGCACGTCTATCAATACTTATCAATGGGCCTTTGTTATAATCGCATAAATAAAGATTAGAGAAATACTGAATATGCTTTTTTTGCCTTCCTGTCTGTGTCTACCCAAAGACCACAATAAGCAACTGTACTAAACCTTTTATATTGTTATTTATTGTATAATAAACATGCTTTTGGTTTAGATCTTATCCTACTTCAACCACAAAAAAAGTTCACCGCATAAAGTAATGAAATGACCTTTCAAAACACTTTTATAAAATTACAGTATTATTTTATTCGAAATACTTCAAACATTAAACAAATTTCTTCCTACTCAAATTCGTGAAATAATAGATGCTTTTTTCACATTTATAAATTTACCTAAGGTATTTTTAAAATACACACAGACACTGTGTCTACACATTGCGAGGCAGCGGATGAATACTATAAGCTGCCTACTATCCATGCTACGCAAGTGGGCTCTACGTTGAGCGTTAGGTCGTACAATTAGAAAGTGTCGCTACTGTACCTACCCCTCGTCCATCTTTTCTCACAATTCTCAAGGTAAGTATTTTTACTCACATCGATTGAATGACTGCTTTAATGGAAACTTTAAAAGATAATATTTCTGCACAAAATAAAGTAATTAACCTGTATTGCTTATATAACATTGAAAAAAACTATACGTCATATTTATTACCTACTATATTAACACAGATTATAAACATTTATATAAAAAAAACGCGTCTAAAGTCGAAGTGGTGTTCAATGTTGTGGGGAAGTTATTCCAAAGTCATTGATTATGTGCAAAAAGATATTCCAAGTCCATAAGAAAAAGGTTGCGCCCAAAATCAACATTTTGGATGTCACCACTAGTAGGGCGCTAGTGGTCAAAGTGTCCACATATCGTGGGGGGTAGTTGAGATTTAAACCGTTAACCAACATAATAAATTCTTAGTTTCGGTTTTCAGTAAACAGATGACGCTGTAAAAAAAACTAAATAAATTTAAATTAATTTTTGTATAGGTAATAATAATAATTCTGATCATATACTGCGCACTGTCATTAATAAAATGTGTATATACTAATAGTACTAAATAGTAGTTTATACAACGAGTCGATAATGACAGTTATTATTCCCGAGAGTCGAATTTACGAACCGAGGCGCGAAGCGGCAAGGGAGTAACTCGGCTCGAGGGAATAATAGTCATTATTGCGAGTTAGTATACACTACTTTATCTACGACTAACTGAAAATTACTAAAAAAAATCAAAATAATTAAACGAAAATGTCAGATTACTATAAATATGACGTTTGACGGTTAGACAGTTAGTAAAATGGCCGGACTTGTCTATCGTTACTACGACAACATTGGGAACGTTATGTTCTGATTGGCGGAATGCAGGGAATAATGGTAAAGTTATGTCTCATTATTCCCTCCGGGTATTATGAGTGTTATTATTAACCAACAGTGATTAATATAATACCTACTTCACTGTTTAGTCGTAGGTAATAGTAGTTTATACAACGAGTCAATAATGACAGTTATTATTCCCGAGAGCTGAATTTACGAACCGAGCCGCGTAAGCGGCGAGGGAGTAACTTAGCTCGAGGGAAGAAGAGCACAAATTAAACTAATAACTCAGGGGGGGGGGCAACTTGGTAGAGCTCAAATTAATCGTTCTCAATACACAACCTTCTGTTTTTGTATTATAATTAGTAACATCGATCTGGGTAATATAAAAGCAACATTATTTCATAAATTGATCCTTTCTCCTCTTATCACATTTTGTGTTTCTGTTTGAATACAATTTTGAGCGCTTATAAATGCTCAAAAATGTATTGTTTAAAGATAAGAACTTCCATTAAATTAATTTAATATCTGTCACAAAAAAATCATCGTCCAGATACGTCAAAAAATGTTAACAGGAACATATTTGACCTAAATTTGATGTGGCTTTTCATTATGCAAAAAGCACTGCCGTTATTCACTTTCATATTTTAAATGGCGTCAAAGTATGCTGGGCACATTATTCCAAAGAAATTTTATAAGGAATTCATAAGTGTATTCGGCATTTTTTGTCCGAGATAACAAAAAAGACGGTATTACCCCGTTCCTCCACAATAACTACCTATAATTCATTCACTGACAGTAAACGTATTCTTTGTTTGTCAAATTGCTTTAAAATGCTTCTCAGTACAGTACCGCGGGGGTTTGGTTCTGTGGTCTTCCGCGGATACTGAAAACCGCGGATAGTAGAGAACGCTTTATTTTCGAGTACAATATGAAATATGAAGCAAAGTTAAAACAATGAAACAAGAAAAAATAAGTTATATAATATTTATTTAAAATAAATAAGCAATAAATAAATAAATATTCTTGTGCTGTGGCACAAATAGAATTTAAGTTTAAATTTTAATAAATATATAAGTTCATACGTATGTACATATATGTAGTACATATTTACATACACAACAAGAAAAACTTTCGCATCATCGTGAGCTACATATTCATTCATCTTCCTCCAAGTCCAAATTAGCAGTCGATTGTTTACTTAGATCCGAAGCAAACGATGTTGATGGCTGTGCATTATCGATAGTTTTGTCGACTTTTTCAAAGTACATAGTTATTGGTCGTTTTTGTCTTTTCATTTCAATAAACAAATCCTCCAAAGGTTTCAAGGCTTCTGTTATAGTGCGAGTAATTTATCTCTCACGACGCGAAGCGGAGTGAGATAAATTACTCGCAGATAAACCTTACCTCGAGCTAAAATCTAATACTTTTTTCCCTTGTATAATAAATAACTATTTTTGTTTTCAATAATTTTTTTATGTCACTTCAAAAAATTATTTTGAACCCATACGAAATGTCAAAAATATTTTATTAAATTTATTTTGGATTCTCACGTGAATATGGTGGTATAAAAATATTTTTTTTAGAGATTTGCATACAAACACCATCTTGTACAATCTTTTCACTACAAACAATGTAAAAATTTCCTTTGCAATAGAATAAAGTATATTTTATCCACAATTTCCCCGAAATTCGCCTGTGTGCGCCTATTGAAGTCTTTGCAGGCATGTTGTAACATTATAGTATTATATCTTAAGAACAGTACCGTATCATCTGCTTTGTTTTTTAATTCATCTAAATCCTGAAAAGGTCTTTCTGAATACATTTTATTCTTTAAGTATTACCAAACAAAGTAATTCATGGGGTTTAGATCGGGCGAGCGCGGTGGTCATGGAAATGGTGCATTTCGTCCTATCCATCTTTCTCCAAATTATTCATTTACATTGTTTACAACTATACGCGCTTTCGTGAAGCACCTGCACATAAAGCTCCATCTTGCATAAACGAAGAGTTGGTTCTTCTAATGTCTAGTGGCAACTTGTCCAATTCGTTATGGAGTTTTGTTTGCAGAAATTCATAAACCAGAACATTGCTTATGGATGATTTTCTCGTACAGATTACTTGCAATTTTTCTACCAAAAATTTTGGAATTTTCAATTACCCTTTGCATAATACGTAAACAATTTTCGAAACTGCTCCCGTTTTTCTTGTGTTTTCTTATAAAGTGTCACCTAGCTCTAAACTAATGTAATATTCTTGACCCGCTTTGATTACTAATCGTTTTGTTAGGATGCCTTTCATTGAAAACATCAGCTTCTCTGCAAGTCTTATAATTATCTTCACAAATGAGAACTAACTCAGCTATATCATGCAGTTAATCGTTCTGCCATTTTTGGTATATTTATTTAATAAATTACTTTCTTAAAATAACATGAAAGTGACAGCGAGTATAAAAATCACACGGAATTTATTATTAAAGTGTCAATCCAAATGACAACAGGTGCGTGAAGTTGGCACCACAACTTGCGGCGCAAATGTTCTTTTTAGTGCCAAAAGTTTGCGCTTAATATGCGCCGTCGATATCTGAAGAAAAAACACCGGCGCATTAATTTGTTACAAAGTTATAAACAAAAATAGTTATTTAGTATCAACTTCTTACCAGACCAAAATTTCCGGCGCAAACTTTCAATTTAGTGCAAATCGTTGGCGCACAAGATGCGCCGTCGATATCTGAAGAAAAAACACCGAAACACTTAATTGTTATAAAATTATAAACAAATACAATTATGTAGGTGCGTGAAGTTAGCACCACAACTTGCGGCGCAAATGTTCTTTCTATTTTTGTTTATAACTTTGTAACAAATTAATGCGCCGGTGTTTTCTCTTCAGATATCGACGGCGCATATTAAGCGCAACATTTTGGCACTAAAAAGAACATTTGCGCCGCAAGTTGTGGTGCTAACTTCACGCGTGAAGTTGGCACCAAAAAATGTTTTTGTTTATAACTTTGTAACAATTTAATGCGTCGGTGTTTTTTCTTCAGATATCGACGGCGCATATTGGGCGCAACATTTTGGCACTAAAAAGAACATTTGCGCCGCAAGTTGTGGTGCTGGCGTGAAGTTGGCACCAAAAAACTGTTTTTGTTTATAACTTTGTAACAAATTAATGCGCCGGTGTTTTTTCTTCAGATATCGACGGCGCATATTAGGCGCAAACTTTTGGCACTAAAAAGAACATTTGCGCCGCAAGTTGTGGTGCCAACTTCACGCAGCTAATGACAACCACAAAACTACTATTACTTAGACAGCAATTAAAAATTATCACGTGTTTACAGTTATTATTGCTCTGTAATGGTGAATTTTAAATTTTTCGGTTATTTTAATATAAATTCATATTTGTGTATATTTTAAAATTTGTAAATGGAAATATTTGATTACTTTAAAAATCAGTGTTGTTTAACAACATCTTTAAGTATTTATATTTCTATGTAGGATAGAATATTTCTTCTGCAATTGCCAAAAGTAGTACCTATTATAATGCATTTATCAATAATAAATAAGCAATGTTTAAGCAATTTATTCTACTTATTTCTCTTTAATTTCAATTCATATATTATAAATGTTTTTGTGGTATTCGCGATATTTTTAAAATTTAGTTCAAGGTACCGGAAATTATGAACAAGAAATGTTTGTTTATGTAATGATCTGTTTCAATTTAATTTCTGTTTATTTAAAAACACGTAATATTTTTTATTCATACTTAAGTAATAGTCAAAATAAATGAGTTAAAAGCGATATCTGCATATATTTTATAGAAAAATTAAAAATGTCATTACTTTGCTTGACATTTGAAAATTATATAATGTCAAAAGGTAATCCTATCAAGAATAACCTTTCTAGACAGTTATTTAAGAAAATTGTTTCCGAAGCCGTTATAAGTTTTTCCCGTAACACGAAATGTTCAGCTAGGTAATTAAATTTTAATACAAATAACTTAGTGATTAGATTTTCAACTTAGAATCGATATAAATATATGTATGGCGCGGAATTTTATTTTTGTAAACGTTGGATTATTAGTAATTCATGGGCTAAGGCTATATGAATATATTCCTTTTTTTCTTCTTCTGTCTAAGGGCATGCCCTCTATGAGACAATCTTCATAACTATATCTCTTTGAATTTAAAATTACTTCATAGAGGCCACTAGTGTACTTATATAAATGTTTTAAATATATTCAAAAACAAGTGTAATTATACATGTGTTCACAATGTTTATTATTGCTAATTAAAACTTCTAAAATACTCATTACACTAATATTGTCCTTGTCTTAAATTTCTTTATTTTAATACCATGTTTTAACTAAACTTTCTATGTTAGCTTAAGAAATCCAAAACAAAAAGGGTTGGTTGTAATTACCATAGGCGGTCATTATTGCCATGAACCTTTTAATTAATAGTATTACACCTTCCAAACGTTTTGTAGTGTTTCTATTTAATATATATTGTGCTTTCTCGTATCACATAATCATTCAAATTTGAAATTTCAAAATTCTTACCTCCAAAATATACTTTTCTATTTCAATGCTTCTGGGACATTGGTTGCATTCAGCAGACAGATCCGGAACCGTTCCCGCTCCAACTGTTCACTTGACAAAAGTTGAGTGTTCGCTGGACAGGACCGTTCACCTTTATGTGATCACTTTCCATTTGGTACTTTTCACTTCTGCTATATGTTAGAATTATACAGACTATACCAAATAAACAAAAATAATAAATTGTTTTTTGCATTGTTTCGTTGTAGTTTTTACTGTAAGGGCCGGTTTCTCCAACCCGAATTAATATACTCGGTTAATTCCAATATTTTATTACATTTATTTCAGCACAATACTTTTAATTTTTATCTTACTTTTTCAGTAACTTTCTTCAAAATTATGTGTTACGTTGGTGTTGGTATTCGTTAATGGCGCATGCATACAGAATACACTTACTAAGTGATCGGAGAATTTTTCCTCTCGTAAAGATGCAAATGTTCAGAGTGAGCGTACATCCACTGAATCCGATCATTGAACTGTTGCGCAACTGTTTATAATTTAAAATAGTTAAATCGGGAAACAAATTTATAGGTCATACATAAAAAATATTTTCTTAAAGAACTAATATTATTCATTTCAACTTTCAAGACATGTCGAACAATATTTACTCTTTATTTTCCATTATATAGATACTTATATCTCCAAAATTCAAAACATTTACTTTTTCGTTTTAATTTGCAATGCGATATATGGTAAACAATTATTATTTTAGTCCATGTTAATTTTCCATTGTTACGCTTATGTTCCGTATAATACATATTTTTAAATTTCAAATTTGGAAGCTCCCCTCCCTTTCGTTTAGTTCGCACTGCACTTTCTTTCCGCTAGAAAAAATGGCGTCCGCTAGGTCCATTGCAATTATGTAATAGGTCCTTAGAACATTTAAGCATATAGACACGCCTTAACTATCAAGCAGTGAAACAATTTAAACATAATACTACGCGGATTACGTCACGTAGTTGCATCGTGCCCACCGATGCAACTACATACCTAGACTTTGTACTACAAAAGTAAAGAAAAGTAGTAGTAAAAATGCGATAAAAGTATTACTTCCGGTCCGAATTTTGAAAAAATGTTTATACAAAAAGTATTGGAGATTAAGTTCTAAATATATTTATACTCGTAACGTACCTGTCTAAAAAGCACGGTTTGCGAAATATTTGCAAAAAACTGTTTTTCGATAAGATTTCCGGTAGAAATTTCAAACAACTTTGTAATAAAATTTTTCTCAAATTTAATTTTGAGTTCGTATGAATTCTTTATAAATTTGTTTAAACTTAGTAGTTGACGAAATATTGGCAAAATTCATCCATTCATTCACTGAAGTAAACTACTACTTCCGGTCTACCGATTTTACTGAAAAACTAATCAGATCTCAAGAGGGAGATTTTATACACGTAAAAAGTACAAAATTTGGAATTGATATCTATAGAGAGAGAGAGAGACACACACAGAGACATTTTTAAAACCCACTTTTTTGGAATCAGGGGACCTCAAAACGTGGACATCTGGAAAAATCTGGAGGTCGAAAATTTTCGTCATCACAATACTTCCTTATACTACGTATAAGAAAGTAAAAGAAATTGATTTATTTAATTTATATCTTAATTTATTAGTATATCTGTTCATGCATTCACCTTGATGATATAGCCTAATTTTACAATAATTAAAACTAATAATTTTAATTAAATTTACAATATGATTATTGTCGTCATCGTGGTCATACATGTGTTCTTTGTAATTGTTGAAAATTGTGCCATGAACGATTTAATCAATATTAACACTGTATCTATAACGTAAAAACGTACGTTAGACATACAACAACAGCAGAAACAAGCCCACCCGTGACGTCACATGCCTGCGTTATGTTTGCATCAGTTCGTATTCAAGGCGGGACGGAAAACGGCGTGTCTATATGTATAAATGGTCTTAGAATAGGTCTGCTGCGAAAGATGTCGCCGGCTGAATATAGCTACTGATTGAAACTTGTAACTGATAGGTCAGCGCACAAGCGATAAACCGGCTGAATATAGCTATTGTGTTGCGCAACATTTCAGTGATTGGATTCAAAGGTGTACGTGTATGGTGTACGCTCACTCTGAACATGTTGCGCCGCGGTGTTATTTTTGCGAGCGGAAAACTTACGCATTTCAACACCAACTTAACACATAATTTTGAAGAAAGTTACTAGAAAAGTTGGATAAGCAAAGTAAAGGTATTGTGCAGAAATAAATGTATTATAATATTGGAGTTAAGCGAGTATTTTAAACGGGGTTGGAAAAATCTGCCCTTATACGCCGAAACTTAATGCAAAAAAAACAATTTATTATTATTGTTTACCTATTCGGTTTAATCTGTATAATTCTAACATATGGCAGCAGTGAAAAGTACCAAATGGAAAGTAGGGTGATCGCATGCAGGTGAACGGTCCTGTAGAGCGGACACTCAACAGTTGGAGCGGGAACGGTTCCCGATCTGTCTGCTGAACGCGACTATTGATTTGTATATTCTGAATTTACTGGACCTTCAAGTTTTTATTTATACTTTGTATGTTGCTGTGGCGGCTCGTGAGTTCAGTAACTGGTGAAGCAATGTCGGCAAACTCCATCTCCCCCCTTTCTTTAAAAAATTAATATGTATGTAGCATAGATTAGAAGGAGATGGCGCAGTCAAGCCAAAATTTTTATCCGCAGTTTGAATTGCGTGAAGGCCGATATAGATTGCGCTGACATCAAAAAATTACAGTTTTCAATAACACTAAACAAATAGCGGGCGATTCAAAATGTATTTGGTAGCGGGAAATTCAAAATTAAGTTTATTACAAATTGGGGATTAATACCGCGAGATCAAAAATATATTGATAAAGGTTTGCCATGGAATGTAAAAATCTGTCTTAAGTTATATAATTAAGTGTCATACTGTCATTAATATTTGTCATTTTAAGAGAAAATATGACAAATATTAATGACAGTGTGACACTTAATGATATAACTTAAGACAGACTTGTACATTCCATAGCAAACCTTTTTCAATATAATATTTGATCTCGCGGTACATGACCGCAACACTGTCATCAAATTGCATACTATTTACTAGTTCCCGTAGTAATGAGGAATCATTGCTAAGGAAAACAGAATGCAGTATGATATTCAATTCAATTACAATGCTGTAACCACACAATAACGTTTTAAAGAAAAGAATTACTTAAATAATTACACTTTAATAATGCTACGTAGAAAAGGTACAAAGTACATTTATGAATATTAATAACTAATATCTAACACATATGTTTTAGTTAAATTACCAGTACAAAAATAAAGTAACGAAGAATAGCATAATCTACCAAAAGTAGAATATTCGACTAACAAACATATTTTTAACATTAAGATAGATTTCTGTCGAAAAAGCACAAGTACCTGCTCAAAATACTACAAAGTAGAAAAGGTATAAAGTACATTTATGATTACTATTGAAAAATTATAACTAACATCCAACATGTATGTTTTAGTTAAATTACCAGTACAAAAATAAATTAACGAACAATAGCATAATCTACCAAAAGTAGAATATTCAACTAACAAACATATTTTTATTAATAGAATAAAACACCTTTTTCACACAAAATAGTTTAATAACTAGATGTCACATTTTGTGTGCACTGTACACATCGTCAGTAATAACAGTTACTACTGACGATGTGTGCAGTGCACACGAAATGTGACATCTAGTTATTAAACGATATTTTGTGAAAAAGGTGTTTTATTGTATTACTATTTCTATATTTCACAAGTGTTCAACATATATTACTACAAAGATAGTTTTAACAATAAGATAGAATTGCTGTTGAAAAGTACAAGTAGGTACCTACTCAAAATACTACAAAGTAGGTAATTAAACCCGACAGATACACAATGACTTAAGCCCATGTTTACTACCACCATTTACAAAATCTTGTATTACATAAATGATGAACATAAAATAAGGCGACATAAATAAAAATATGGATACATAAGATACCTAACAAATTTAGTAGACGTCTTTTCATCAATATATAATTAAAAGAGTGACAATTAGGGCTTAAAAACTAAATAATGTTAATTACATGGCTATAGAAGAAAACAAAAAAATTAAACCTGCAATAACTAACACCAAATTGGTTAATTTATTGTTGTCATAAAACAAATGAGACTTCCAATGATATGGCTGCCTTACGCTCCAGGGGTGGCCTCATGGGATGGAGTGTCGGCACTGCATTTCTGTTGAGGCGTACTGAATGATGGTGTGCATAGCATGTTGTGTCAAAATGTAGGCTGCAAAGTTTCTTATTACCTACATGTTGTACTGGCATCTAGCACAGGTTTCATGCCCATTTGCTGTTGCCAAGTTTCGCTCCTGAATAATAAAATATAATAATTACAACTGTATACTAACAAATAATGTGGAGGCAATCCTTAAACCGTTGCACGTCATTCATTTTTTAAAAACCGTACCACCCAAAAAATTATAAAATTTACAATACACAATTATATTTTTCAGATATTTATATGTCAAATTTGTGTACATTAAAATGGCGTGCAAATCATATGATTTTTCAAACAGACTTGACTACGCTGCAGTATATGACGTCATTAACGAGTAATGACGTGCAATGGTTTAAGGATTGCCTCCACTATATCAACGATAGTATAAAGGCACATTTTCATTATAGGAAATTGCACAGGAAAATCATTAGGAAAAACCATAAATGCTTCTGTACCAAGAAATCTGAAGTTTCTATTAACACTGCTAAACATGGATTGATTGCTTGTGAAAAAACATGATATAGAAACTTAAAAACAAGTAGTAAGTTTTTCGTGTACTTTAAAGGCTTTCTTATACACCCATAGGGTTAAACTGCAGTTGAGGTGTCGGGCGACTAGTGTACCTTATAGAGAACCTCTAATTGAACACCTTTTTCTTATAAAACTATCAATGCAAACATAGAGAAATGGAGATAAAAAATAAATTAGGTACTGACCGAGTCAATTTTGCAGGTTACATCTCATGTAAAGTATCCCATATAGATCATTGAAATGATGAAAATCACGATAATTGATGTCTATTTCACATAATCACACACAATTTAGGTCAATTTGTATGTTTTCTTATGACTTTTCTGCGATTTTAAAAGCACCATCGAATGTCAACAAAAACAGCTGATATCATGTGATCTCGTATTTACAATTTTGCTAAAATTTAATCAAAAAACGTGGAAATCAAAGGTAATTGTTGTGTTGTGAGCTTAAATAAACATCATTTATTGGGATTTTCATTATTTCAATGCTCTATATGGGATATCTCACATGGGCTGTAACCTGCAAGATTGACTCGGTGAGTACCTAATTTATTTTTTATCTCCATTTCCCTACATTTGCATTGATAATGTTGTAAGAAAAAGTTGTTCAATTAGAGGTCCTTTATAATGTATACTAATTGTTGTGTATGTGTATACAAGTTGGCAACACTGACCACTTATATATATGTGAGCAAGGACACAAAAATAACAAGCATCTTCACACAGTTACTTTGACATGGTGTCATTATTCATTTCGTTATTTTTCTTATAGCGATGTATTGTATTTTTAAAGAGTTCAATAAAGTTAAAGTGTTGAATAAGTAAATTGAGTGTTTAAATACATAACACTGGCGACGAGGACGAAAAACATTAAGGAAAACAACAAGGCGTTGATTAACACAAGGTGTGTAAATAAGAAAAAATGGCGTTACTTGGGAATATTCCGGGATTCAATCCAGTAGACGATTTTATTATTTACAAAGAAAAATTAGAACAATTTTTTATTGCTAATGGTATAGAAAAAGAAAAGAAAGTAGCAGTGCTTATTACAACTTTATCTTCGTCAGTATATACGACACTTCGTGATTTATGTGATCCAGATACACCTAACAAAAAAACTTACGAAGAATTATGTGAAATATTAAGTAAGCAGTTTACAAGGCGAATATCCACTTTTAATGAAAGAATTACATTTTACGAGGCACAACAAAAACCAAATGAAGGTATAAATTTTTGGTACGCAAGAATTAAGAAATTAGCAGTAAATTGTAAATTTGGTAACAGTCTAGAATTTATTCTAAAAGACAAATTTGTTACGGGCATGTGCAAAGGAAAGATACTTGATAGGATGTGTGAAGAAGATCCCAGTTCAAAAAGTCTTCAAGATATCGTAGATATGGCAGTCAAAAAGGAAGCATCCCTTAAGCTGAGTACTGATTTGAGGCCAGAAGTTTTTCAAATGGAGAAAGGTCATAGTAAATTGAAAACAAAGCTAAACAAACCAAAGCAAGGTGAATCTTATTTAAAGTTCGGGAAGAAGAAAGAAGAGACAAATGGGGAGAAATCAGAAAAGGATTCCAGGCTCAAATGCTTTGCATGTGGTAAACCTAATCATAATTTTAGTAAGTGTAATTATAAGACTTATAAATGTAAGATTTGTAATAAAGTAGGGCATATTGCTGCAGCATGCAATGAAAAGAAACAAAATTTTTTAGAAGTAACAAATTCAGATTCATCAAATTCTTCTGTAGATTTAGACGATAAATGCTTTTTCAATATTAATAATAGCACCATTATTACACACAATTTTAAAATTAAAGTTTTTATTAAGGATATTCCATTTGTAATGGATATTGATACTGGTTCAGCAGTATCTGCTCTTAATTATAATACATATGTAGACAACTTTAATAATATTAAATTAAAAGAATGCAAGACGACGCTAAAGACATATAGTGGCACTAACATTTATCCAGCAGGCATATTGCATGTTCCATTAAAAATTAATGACATTGTTAAGCAAGTAGACCTTATAATAATTAAAGGAAATGGTCCTCCTCTTTTAGGACGGGATTTGTTAAGCATATTTAATTTAAGTGTTTCACCAAACAAAAATTTATTATTAACAATGGAAAAAAAGGAAAATTTAGGTATTGTTAACAATATTAATGACATAGTAAGTCAATATGGAGAACTTTTTAAAGATGAAATAGGACATTTTAGGTATGAAAAAATTAAGCTAAATTTAATTGAAAAGGTTAACCCAAAATTTTGTAAACCCAGGAATTTACCATTTGCCTATAAAGACAAAGTAGAAAAAGAGTTATGTCGTTTGCAAAAGGCCGGCATAATTACACCTATTTCGACTTCAGATTGGGGTACTCCATTAGTACCAGTTTTAAAAAAAGATGGCTCATTAAGATTATGTGCGGACTATAAAATTACCGTAAATCCTTATTTGAAAGACGTTAAATATCCTCTTCCACGAATAGAAGAACTATTTACAACGCTTCAGGGCGGGGAAAAATTTTCTAAATTAGATTTAAGTCATGCTTATAACCAATTGGAACTAGAAGACACTACAAAAGACCTACTAGCGTGGAGCACACACAAAGGAATTTATAGAATGGAGCGTTTACCATTTGGAACTAAACCCGCTTGCGCTATTTTTCAAAATGTCATGGAAAAAATTTTACAAGGAATTAAGGGAGTTGTATTTTTTCTAGATGATATAGTTGTTACAGGCATAAATGATAGAGAACACTTAGAAAACTTAAAAACTGTTTTTCAAAAGTTATTTGATGCAGGACTCAAATTAAAGCGAGAAAAATGTATTTTCTTTCAAAATGAAATTAAATATTTAGGACACATTATTAATAAAGACGGATTAAAAAAAAATATGTCAAAAGTAAAAGCTATCTTAGACTGTCCGGTACCCGAAAATGTAACTCAGGTTAAATCATTTGTTGGTATGGTAAATTATTATGCAAGATTTGTACCAGATATATCCACATTGTTAAAACCGTTGTATAAATTGCTTTCGAAAGATGTTAAATTTAATTGGGACGCGGAATGTAATCAATCATTTTTAAAAATTAAAGAAGAGATGATTTCAGAGAAAATATTAGTGCATTTCAATCCTGACTTACCTATTGTATTAACCTGCGATGCAAGTTCATATGGAGTGGCTGGAGTGCTATCGCATGTTTTTCCAGATGGAAGTAAAAGACCTATTAGCTATGTTTCCAGGACTTTAAATTCAGTAGAACTAAAATATTCAATGATTGATAAGGAAGCTCTAGCAATATTTTTCTCAGTTAAAAAATTTTATCAATACTTGTGTGGTCATACATTCGTAATTGAAACCGATCATAAACCATTAATTTATATTTTCGGTGATAAAAAAGGAGTTCCCGCAATGGCGGCAAGTCGTTTGCAGAGATGGGCTGTTTTTCTTAATAGTTTTGATTTTAAAATAGCATATATTAAAGGGACGACAAATGTCAGTGCCGATTTTTTATCACGTTTGCCTTTAAAAAATGAGCATAAAGTCGAAAAAGAATATTCTTATCTAAATTTTGTTACAGATAATTCAGAAATGCCCATTATTGCAGAACATATCAGAGACGAGATTCAAAAAGACACCATATTAGTAAATATATTTAAATATATTAGAGACGGTTGGCCGCATTATTTGTCAAAAGAAAGAAATTCTCTAAAACCATATTTTATAAGGAAATTAGATTTAACAATTGAAAACGAAATAATCATGTTAGGACACCGAGTAGTTATACCTAAGAAATTTCAGAATCAACTTTTGAAAGAATTACACTCAGCTCATGCTGGTATAGTTAAAATGAAAAGTAAGGCCAGATCTTATTTTTGGTGGCCGTCTATTGATGCCGACATTGAATTATTAGCGAAAAGTTGCGATGCATGCAATAGAGTCAGACCAGAATCACCAAAAGCTGCTGTTATATCTTATAATTCAGCTAGGCACGTTTTCGACCGAGTTCATGTAGATTTTTTTGGCCCGGTGCAAAATAAAATGTTCTTAGTTCTCATAGACGCTTTCAGTCGCTGGCCAGAAGTTGTAGAGATGCCATCTACAACTACAAAGTCTACTATCGATACCTTACGGCTAATGTTTGCGCGTTTCGGTATTCCAAACCAATTAGTCACGGATAATGGTCCGCAATTTATTTCAAATGATTTTAACACCTTTTGTCTTCGGAATGGAATCAGACATACTTTAACAGCACCATATCATCCAGCTAGCAATGGGGCTGCTGAAAATGTAGTTAAATCAGTAAAAATGGGGTTAGCAAAAGCTTTTAATGACCATGAAAACAATGATGCATCAATCTCTTGCATTTTAGCAAGATATTTGTTAGATTATCGTACAAGCACACATTGTACCATAAATAATACGCCTTCCTATTTGATGTTTAGCAGACCAATAAGAATTAGATTTAACAAACTAAAACCAGACAACATAAACACTAAAATTGAAACAAAAATTATTAAGCAGGGTAGGATAGACACATTTAAGATAGGGGAAGAGGTATATGTGAGAGATTTTAGATTATTAAATAAAAAAAGTTTCGTTAAGGCTAAAATTGTAAAAATATTAGGTTTAAGAGTGTACTTGTGTAAAGTAAATGGTACAAACTTAATTTGGAAAAGACATTTAAATCAAATAAATAAAACTCCTCAGATGAATACTGAAAATATTATAAATTCAAATTGTTCAAACCTTGTTAATAAAAATAGACATTATACTTGTGTAAACATTGATAAACAGGATTGTGAACCAAGAACAACCAATACGGTTGAGAGTGTGATTTCACCTTGTTCTCTAGATTCCACAGCTGTTGGTTGTTCTAGGCCGAAAAGGAATATTAAGATACCAGATAGATTAAACCTATAATTTATATATTAAGTATAAATTAATCTTGTCGGTGGAGGAGTGTTGTGTATGTGTATACAAGTTGGCAACACTGACCACTTATATATATGTGAGCAAGGACACAAAAATAACAAGCATCTTCACACAGTTACTTTGACATGGTGTCATTATTCATTTCGTTATTTTTCTTATAGCGATGTATTGTATTTTTAAAGAGTTCAATAAAGTTAAAGTGTTGAATAAGTAAATTGAGTGTTTAAATACATAACACTAATCATTTTGTCAAAAATCGCCTGACATCTCAACTACAATTATTCCCACTTATATTATGTATACTCCTAATAATTGCAAACTTTAATTGGTGTAATCGGAAACCAACAAAATCCTTGCTACAACCAGGTGGTCCTTGTCGCACATGGAATCAGAACTACAAACAAAAAATCTCCAGGTCACCTTCGGGTTATATGTCAATTATAGTGCCGTTAGTTACTTGTTCGCATTCTCGGAAAATATGCATCGCTCTTGCTTCTTGCTTGTATGCCGCACACACAATGCACCAGCTTCTATCCATCCTTAAAGTTTAAAGATGCATTATGTCAACTTAATAAAATTGTCATATTACTCTTTACAGAACTTACGGTACGATTATAACACCACTAAGTCCACTAACTAAGTAGTAATAAGAAAAATAATGTTTAGCAACACACACAAAATTTGTTGTTTCTACGCGTTTTCATAAAGTGACAGCGCAGTAGTAGCGACATCTCAATTATTCGGTTAAAGTCATGATTCAAATTTACTTCTAGGTCTCTTGTTTCTAACACCGTGGCGCCATCTAACATGGCCTGCATTAGGTAGATTAGGCGGCAAAACCCCTAATTTAACTGAACAAATTGATAATTCGTGGTATGTAGTTAAGATGTTGAGATCAAAAAAGATAGAAAAACTGGTTACGGTTCAAACATACCATTAGTGAAAGTAGTTTTACCTTATTTTCCGAGCGAAAAATTTAAGAAACATGGAATAAAATATTCTCTAATTGAAGAGAAATATAAAGTGCTTCACTTGATTCTTCAAGAAAGCCTCCACAGCTATGTTGACTCCTGGGGTGCGTTCGGACTCGCGGTGCGTTTGTTGAGCGAAGATACGACTAAAAAATGCTAACGATTGACAGGCGCTGTTTAGCGGAAAGTTAAAATTTTGAATTCGAGGTTATTATTAATAAATATAAATTATCATTTATCAAGTTTAATTAAAAGAGAGTAAGAACAAAGTTTTATGATTTCAAATGGCTACACTCCAAATAAATTTTGTAATTATCAAATACTAGTTGATGCAAATAATAAATTAATAATGGACTGCGAACACATCCTGCTAAAAAACATTATTGATAATAAATTTATTCATCAATATAAATAAATAGAATTTGATCGCCGCCAATAAAAGTAGATGCCAATAAAAATGCGACAACTTTATACTAAATATGAACGGGTCTTGATTCAAATTTATTTACCTGGGCGACGTCCGGATGGATATCCGAACGCACCCCTGGACAGTTTTTAGAATATATTTTTTATAAGTAAAAGAAATTCTACATATTTTAATGCAAACTTTGATCATATATGGGCAATAAGCCAAGACTACTATGCCCATGCGAATTATTCTTTAAAGAAATACCAAAATATGAAGAATTATGGAAAGTGCATATGCTTCCAATTTAATATTAATAATTTTATTTTAGAAGAAACACATATTAACAGCATTAATTATTAGTTGAAAATCGATAATTTATTTATTCCCCATGTCAACATCCCAACAATTTATTGTAGGTAAATTTAAATATAAATATTTCTATATACCGGGTGATTCAACGATTTCAAGCAACAAGTAAAAAATCTTTCAACTTTGTCAAACATAAACCTACCTACCTTCTACTCGATAATCAATCAGCCTCTGTTGAGATGTACTTCTTTCCAGACCTATTTTGCATACAACTGTGGTATAATGACTAATATATTATTAATTTTATTCATCATTAAAAACAACAGTTAATAAGGTTTCAGAATTACCTATTGTAAGACAGAAACTTAACCTTGCCGCACAAATAACATAATAAATCTGTTAAAGTTTCTTTTTCTATGCCGGTGCTATAAAGTTCAATTTACGACACCCGTTTTGGTTGCATAAAGTATTACTTTATCGCACGCTAATTTTATTTTTTTGAAGTTGGTAACAAAAAAAATTGAACCAAATCGTATTTAAATGTCAAAATATAAGCCTTTAAAGTAACAAAAATGTGCAATAAAATTGTACAAAGAATAAAAAGGCCACATGCAACATTTCACTTACTAATTAGCAATATAAATTGTTAAGCAGAGTTGGATGATAGGTTTTTGGATGCTACTATTGACATTGACTTACCATGTTGAATAACTGTTATAAAAGTTTGTTTTGATAAATATGTAGAGAGTTTGTGGACGAAAGATTTTGTAAATTGTCTTGTGCTATTTTGCGAATCTCTGGGGGCGTACAGTTATTTATTTCGTCCTTTTTGTTGATAATTTGAAATAATTTATTGTATAAATCAGTCTGAATTTTAAACACAATTACATATAGCACCACCGATATTCAAATATTTAAAACGTTCTACTTAAAAATCAGAGTAACCAACTTCAAAAAAGCAAAATTTCTAAAATATTCGAACAAAACATGTCTCTTATTTTAAGCTTTTTTGAACTTTTAATAACCGAAATAGAAAAAATAGTATAAAATACACGTTTCATAAGACATTTTGCGCACTTGTTCTTTAGAAAACTCGCCTAGCGGCTCGTTTTCTAAACTTGAACGCGTGCGCAAAAATCGTGTCTTATGAAACTTGTATTTTAATATACTATTTCAGTTCTACGAAGCGTGACAAAGAAGCATCGCTTCTATTTGTTTTTTTTTGTAAACATGATTTTTGTTTTGATGGCGACTTTTCTATATGTCTGACGAGTAAGATATAAAAGGAGTATGTATATAGACAGTCTATTTCCAGTAGATAAAATAGAAACATAAATTTCCCTCCATTCAACAATAATCCTTTAGAATGTGCCCCGAAATTCTAGAAATAGATAATAGGAATGGTGACAAAGATGACATTTCTAATCGGTTGACGGAGATTCTACGTCATACTGGCGTCTTGTGTCGAAAATGTATTTTACAGTTACATTCTTTTTTTTATCAAATTTTTTTAAATAGAGACCAATTAGTATAGGTTATACTTTTATCGAGTGGCACTCTTTTGCAAATATCTCGCAGAGTTACGGATGCCAGATGTCAAATAGAAATTATAGCGCAGCGATGCCAGAATTATATAATTTTAGGGAAAATTATGATACAAATTGTAGTAAGTATACGCCGACTCAAATGGCTGTATTACACTTATCAATTTCTTGACCAAGAACTTGATCAAGTTAAAATTGACAACAAGTTGTGTATTATGCTACGTACACACGAGACACTAAAATGTCGACACTTGTGTCTAGAGCGCTCTACTGCTTGTTCACACGTCAGTGTAAATTTTTGTGTAGAGTAATGTCTAGAGCAGTTCAGTAGATTGAAGTTGCTACACTTCTCTAGCATGAGTTTACACGCGTAATAAATGTGAGAATTATATAGACACCTCTGTGCACTGTGAAAAAATTATTTACACTTCCACACTGCATAAGTACATAAATAAATAATGACGAGAATAAGGTGTCGGTTTGCGGCCGCAGTCATTATTAATTGTGTTGTAAAAAAGCGCAAGAAAAGGAAAAGGCGAAGGTGTTGGGTGAAAGAGTGGATTGCAAAGAGAAACAAATTTGGTGCATTTTCCCAACTACTAGGTATGCGAATTAAGGTTGCAAGATTCAGAATATTACAAAAATTTTCTTCGAATGTCTGATACGGATTTCAATTTTCTATTACAAAAGGTGACGCCAAAAATAGAAAAACAAAATACAGTAACCTAATGCGTTCTGCAATATCAGCTGCTGAGAGACTAGCCGTAACTTTGAAATTTTTAGCAGGAGGTGAGTTTTATACATGATACAAAATGTTATTAAATACTTTTTTTAATCTTTATACAATCAGGTGAAAGCTATCATACATTAATGTATTTGTGCCGAATACCCGTTTCGACAATAATTCCAGATTGTTGTCAAGCCATCTATGACGTTTTGAAAGAAGATTATTTAAGGGTAGGTTCTTCTATACTTTGAATTGGAATAGTAAACTGTTAAAATTAAATTGAAACTATTAACGTGCAAAACAGTAAATAAACACATTTATTCAGCAAAGAAATACAAAAACTCTTCAAAATCCTATTACACAGAAACAATACAAATGAACATTTAATTTAATAATCATTCAAATTATCATCAAAATTCTCATAGTAACTCGCCGTTGACGGACATCTTGATGTTGATATGTCCAGAAGATCTTGCTGGGAGCTTGAAGATGTGGACATGGAAGGCGAAGGCAAATTTAGAAGACCAATATCACTTACTAAATGATTTGGTTTGGGATTATTTATTGTAACTCCCTCAAACAATGCTTCATCATAATCTGTAACTTCTAAAATGATGCCTTGGATTTTTCTTTTCAATTTTCTTTTACTACTTTCCGAATGTAAATTTCGTAAAGCGGCAGCGACAAAATCGCCAAAAATTTGCTCGTCATCATTTTGCTTGCTCATCTCCATTAGAGCCCTGTTGAGTAGATCATCTTCTTTATTTGATGTTTGTTTTTTACCTTTGCCCTTGGGGGCGGTACGAGACGTGCTTGGTGCACCAATTATTTGGCTCATTGTTTCTGTTGTTTCATCAGGACTAGTTTCTGTTTGACTTTGTGTGTCATCCAATTCCTATAATAAAAAAAATGTTTTGATACAGTTTTTCATAATTTACAGATGCCTAATTCAAGCAGAGAATGGCTAGAGTGTGCGCGGCAGTTTCAATACAAATGGAATTTTCCAAACTGCATTGGGGCTCTAGATGGAAAACATATTGTCATACAGGCGCCACAAAATAGTGGCAGTCACTATTTCAATTACAAGGGCAATCACAGTATTGTTTTGATGGCTTCAGTAGATGCCAACTATAAATTTCTTTACATTGATGTTGGCTGCAACGGTCGTGTATCTGATGGAGGCGTATTTACAAATTGTACATTATCGAAAGCATTGGAGGAAAATCGTTTAGATATTCCTCATGCAAGAACACTCCAAGGGAGAACTAAACAAGTGCCGTTTGTGATAGTAGCTGATGATGCCTTTGCAATGAAACCATATATCATGAAACCTTATGCATATAGAAACCAACCAGGCCCAAATCGTGTGTTCAACTATAGACTCTCAAGAGCAAGAAGAGTAGTCGAAAATGCATTTGGACACATTGCAAACAGAATTCGAATTCTGAGAAAACCTATAGAACTATGCCCTGCAAAAGTAATCAAAATCGTTTCGGCCATATGTGTTCTGCACAATTTCCTCCTAACGCGAAATACAAAACAAATATATGCAGGCCCAGGCAGCTTTGACAGCGAATGTGACGAAGGGGTTGTTGTTAATGGTAGTTGGCGCCAGGAAGGAATGCCTTCTATATTGTAAAGATATACGAACTGAATTCACGGAATATTTTTGTACGCCAATAGGAGAAGTGCCTTGGCAATACAGATATATATAAAATATTGTATTCTTGAAAATATACAAATAAATAAAATTGACTTACCAAACTTCCTTGGGTTTTATTGCACGTCATAGTCCCTACCAAAAATTTTAGTGCACTAAAGAACTCCCAATTTGATGTAAAAACCACATCATCTACCCCTTCTCCAGATTTTTTTTTCTTTATTTTTCTCATTTCGTTATTCATCTGAGTTCTTAAATTATGCAATTTTCTGGTAACCTCGGAGCAAGGAGCACCAAAGTATTCTGCAATTTTTGCTGTAGCAGCATTTTTTTTTTGTTCTATCTCTGTAAATAGTAGATGACGTGTCCCACAACTCGGGACTCGCTTCTAATAATTCAATTAGTTTCTTTGTATTTTCTTTAGTCCACAAAGCGGACTGGATATTATTATTATTACTCATTTTAATAATAATAATAATAAATGATAATGAAAATATAATAAATGATGAAATATCTGTTAAAGTGTACAGCACTCTAGCAACTAGTTTCAACTGTTGGTAGATCGACACCTTGTCTCGACACTAAAGGAAATCGTGTTCAGACTGTAGTGTATGTTGTGTCTACAGCGATGTAGCGACATCAAGTGTATGATCTAGCGACACTGCTCTAGGTGGTGTACATACGAAGACACTCAATCTAGAGATCTAGTCTAGACACAAGTGTCGACAATTTAGTGTCTCGTGTGTACGTAGCATTACACTTGTCAAGTCGACTTGATCAATTTCTTGCTGAATTAGAACATGTTCTATTTTTCTTCACAAGTTTTTAGTGATTTCTAGTAAAATTCATGTTATAAAGTTTCTTGCCAACTGTGTAGCATGTAAACACAAATTCCATTTTGGAATGTCGTTAAAAATGATATGTTAATTTGATACTTCTTGAAAGAATTGTATGCCTAAATTATTTATTTTCTTTTGCATCTCTTATGCAGTTATTTTTACATTCAATATCAAACACTATTCTTCGGTATTGTAAGTGTAAAACAGGCAAGGTCAACAATAACTTGACCAAGAACTTGACAATTTCTTGATCAAGAAATTGATAAGTGTAATACAGCTTTTATAATAATGTATTTGAAAACTTAAAACAAAATTATATATAAAAAAATAAAGAACTGACATGTTATTACGTTTTACGACACAGCATTTAACTAAATAAATTTATATTTAAATAATTAACCTAACAACTATGTCTCAAAATAAACCTCCACATCTTTCTCGTCATCGGATTTGTACAAATTTTTGTGTTCCGTTACTTGTGTGCTTGTAGCAAAGAATTAGACACTTCAAAATATTGCATTCCCCATTAGTATTTTGTGATGCTAAGAGCAATACATTAATCGAATTTGTACAAATCCAATTTCGAACAAATTAGTTTTTATCAAATCAACATGTGGTGTTACCAAAATGAATTTGCACAAATCCCTAAATAAATTTTGATCTGACCGGTCAGTAAATAACATAATTTCGTTCAAGTATTTGAAGCGTTTTCTTTGAAATCAAATCTTTCTAATTTCATTACATGAAACTATCAAAAATTGCCGACATGAGATATAAAAATCATCTTTTTCTTCACGGTTTAATCCGTTTATATTTTCAACCACTCTGACCCCAAGATATATTTCATTCAAACCAATAAACTGACACATTATGTGGATCATAGATGTGGATCAATATCTGATAGGTCAGATTTATATACATAAGTTGGGATTAAATAGGTTAATAACATGTCATTAAAAGTGTCAGTCATCTTGGGTATATACTTACTGCAGTAATGACAGCTCTTTCATTTTGGAAATATTGATTAAAATCAACCAACTTTGGTAGAATCCACTGCAGGAAATGAAAAAAACAGTTTAGTTTCAGAGTCAATTAGCCTGTTTGCAATAGTTTCAGAAGGGTACAACCTATATTCAGTCCATTGTTGTGAGAAATATAATTGCAAAAGTCCCCATTAAAAACTGTTGAAATTTAGTCGAGTTCGACGTTTAGAATTACTTTTAAAAAAATTGAAAATATCCCGGGCTAGGTCTTTACAATGGCGAGGTATAACCTTCCGTACCACTTCAGTTTTTGCTTCATTGCCTTTTGAAATGGATACATCAATTTTTGGCTGACTTGACCGGAGGATTTTGACATATTTTCCATGTTTTGTACCTTTGCTGTGATTTTTAATGACTGATAAGTCAGCAACAAACTCCCAATTGCATGCAATACATTTTGCTTTTAAAGCATTAATATCGAAAATAATAACCTAAACCATGCAAATTTAATAATTATATATTCTCTCTGAACATACCTTTAACAGGTTTTAACCAGCCTTTAAAAGCCGTTTCGCTTTCCCATTATGTTTTATAATTTGCGGCCTATTAGCGCGTCTTTGGACATTTTTAAAGCGCTTTTTATTGCGTTCATGTTCATCAGGGATGGGCTGCCAAATCATTATCAACCGGTTCGCTAATAATAACACTTTATTTCTTTATTAATATTAATTATTACTTATGATGTCAGTAAAAACAGATAGTTTTTAGCAATAGCAGTGGTGTCCCTATTGACCCTATTATATTTACAATACATATACTACAATTAACAGGTGAATTATAAAAATAAATTTACTGAAATATTTTAACTAATTGCCCATATTTGATTGATTGATTAATATTGGACCCCAGGATGGAGCATTTGGATTTTATCAAATTAAAGCCCATATTTGAAGTTCATTTTCTGAATATTTTATTTCCGCTTTTTTACGAATTCTCGTATCAGTTGCATCGCGATGCCTTTTTCGGATCCAAGATTTAACAAATGGAGTAGCATCCCATTGTGATAACGGTTTTCCGATTATTTTAATTGTCATTAAATCTGAAATATGTTTTATCGTAATATTACTTCTTTCATTTGTTGCAATGTCATTCATTACGCTAAATCCTCTTTCCGCTTCAGCACTACTAATGCTTATGGTATTTGCGATTTTTTTAGCACACATGATGGATGGAGGAACATTGTTTCTTGATTCTAGATAGGAATCAACAAAATCTCTAAATTCATTTCGATCAATTTCATATTTTAATAACTTTTCTAACGCCGGTAACTTATTTTCTGCTTCAATCCATGGAGAAAACACTTTTTCTAGGCACCACGATGATGTATCGATCAAGTTAAAGATATTAATTAGTTCCTGATATTTATCTTTATCCTTTAAATTTTTATCAAGTGATGATAAACATACGTGATCTGCAGACAAAAGTCTATTTTTTATATTATCTATAACACTTTGTATTAATCTGTTTCTGGGCAAATGTGTACATCGGTCATTTTGTTTAAAAGGTATATGTTTAAAAGTTTGAGAATTTAAAACGGTCTGTAATTCATTCTCGTATTTACCAGTACTATCTTTAAGTACTTCGAGTGCTCTAATTGTCCTTCTCATTAACCTGTCTGCTTTAGGCATTGTTGTTGATCGAGACTGAAATGCGTTAGATAATAATGATATTTCCTCCAAAATATCTATCATAAGAGCAAGATCGCATAGAAAATTTTTGTTAACCATTCTGTTAGCCATACCGGAAAACTTTTTAATTTTTGCAAAATGCGTGTATAGAGCTGAATATGCATTCCAAACAGCTTTAGCAGCTCGTAAACTACATGCAGACCATCTTGGCCCAAAGACTCTCCCAAATTTTAAAATCTCAATTTCTAAATCACTTGCAATTTGTCGTATATCTGTTTGATTTTTGTTAGATTTATGATAAATTGAATAAATTTCATCTAAGAAAATTTTAAAGTGATTGATCTCATTAATATCTTTAATGGAATCATCCAAAGCCAGTTGTAACCTGTGGTTCAAGCCATGCCAAACAATAATATTTGGAAAAATCTTCGAGAGTTGAGCACTCACACCAGATATCTTTCCTAACAAAACACTAGCACCATCGCAGCAAAGTCCAATTAAATTTTTTAATAAAAAATCTCTTGTAAAACCATGTTCGTTTAAACACTGTAAAAGTGTATTGAGGATACCTTCGGCCGTGGTGTTTTCAAGTTCTTTAAGTTCGATGAAAACAGTTATAGGATCTGGACATAAACTCAATGCACATTTCAAATATATAACAAGTACACTTCTTTTTGCAATAGTCGACGCTTCGTCTAATATTATGCAAACTTTTGCATTGTTTTCAATAATTTTATTAAAGAGTTGTTTTTTTATCTCCGAAGATATATGCTCGATAACTCGTATAGCTGAATATCTGGAATGAAGGCACGTTCCTAAATCTACACCGTTTTTTATTTGTAGTTCTACTTCGCGTTCCATATCTGACATTGGTCTATTTTGTTTTGCCAAACTATATACTATATTGAAAATTCTTGCAGTCACTTCAATAGACTTTTCATTAGCTTTTTCGATACATGTTGCTAAAGATTCTTTTCCAGATTGTTTCAAAATTAATTCGATTTTTGAATGAGACTGTGAAAGAGCATGCTCGTTTAGTTTTTTTCTAAAAGACGCCTGTTGAATGATTTTTGTTGAGCCATTTGCATTTACATTGTAGTTTACCCATGCAGATGCTATGTGAAAATGTTTTCCCTTTTCTACACCCAGAGAGCCAAGACGACAAATTTTACATCCAAGTTTACCGCCCTTTACTTCTAACCACGTATATTTTTCTTCAAAATATTTAAACTGTTTTAAGGACCAACATTCCGGCAACTCGCGATAAAAACCATTATCAGATATGTTGTCGTCAACAGATGTTATTGATGTTACTGAAAAATAGCTTAATTTAACTATGAACGTTCTAGATTTTAAAAAATAAATTTACCATCATGACCTGATCTTGATTCTTTAGTTTTTTTGTCACATGGCATGGATATAAAGATTTTATCTTCTATATTATCGGGTTCTAAAAGTGCGCAATTTATAAAAACAAGATTACTTATAAAATGAAGTTTGTTCATACCTTGCTCAAGATTTGTACTGGTTACTGTTGATGTCGTTGGTAGAACATCATCAGCTAATTTCATCACTTTTGGTTGAAAAAATGAAGAAAGAACACTTTGTCTTTTCATGATAAAAATTTAAAAATTGTCACTTACTAAGTAATCTAAACTTAACTTAAACTTCAACACTATTCGTAAACTAATTTTTTCAAAATCTACACGAGAAGTGAACAGACAAACGACGAACTATTACTGAAAATAAAAAATCATTGACAATAAAAAATCATTGACTGAACTGAAGGTTCACAGGCAATATAATTTTTTGCGTTTCACATCAAACATCCCAGTCATAAATAATTGTCGGCGAGGACTCTACTAATAAAAATACACCGATCCGATGGGGTATTCGGGTTTTTTAAGAAAACTGCAGTAATTTGAATTTTGTGCATTCTGTACAGTTTGTTTATTTCCTCAACCAATTTTTTTAATACGTGTTCTACCTGCTTTAATTTTTCTAATTTTTAACAAACGGTTCGCCGAACTCCTTAAGTTTTAACAAACGGTTCCCGCGAACCGATGCGAACCGCCTCCAGCCCATCCCTGATGTTCATCCGAGTCTGATCCAAACGATTCCAATGTATTTTGCGATGGACTTGCCGCCATTACAACTAATAAATTGAAAATGCAGCGAAAAGGCATAATCCAACAACCACCGACACCGATAGTATCAAAGTGACCAAAGCATGACCCAATACCGAACCAAAGCAATAAACAGAATAAATTACTAGGGATTCCCCGAACTTGGCGTGACGTGCTAACTATCCTGAACGCGGCAAACCACTCAATGTTGCCACGAAGGGCAAAACTTTTTTATTTATATCAGGATACCAGGTTATTTCCTGAATAGTTTTGAGCAAAATATTGAATCGATCGAAATTATGATACAATTTCATAATTATGGTACGTCTGGCATCGCAGAGTATGAAATCTCAAGTAATTTATTACGAAAATAGAAGTAGGTAGATACATACTAAGAATAAAAATTTGAATAATTTTTGAAAAAAAAAATCAAAATTTGGACCTGAACACATTTACTTACATGTTTATTTTTTTAAGAAAATAAAAGTATTTAAAACTTAATTTAGAACAACTTTTGTATAATATGAAACGCATTTTTTTTATTAAATAAACATTTATTACATAAATATGTATGTCCGCAAAATCCATGGTAGAATTGCACACTTAAATACTTAAATACAGTCAGTTCTTGTTTTGTAATATACAACCATTGTTTTTTCATCTTTAATTATTGCAGTTGCACATTGTGTTTTATAGCAACAAAGAAAGCAAATAAAAATCTACATATAGAGCTGCAGTCATATAAAACAGTCAACATGTATTCAACACAAAATTAAATAAAAATTAACATGAACAAATAAGCACTACTTTGGTTCCTATACTATTATTAATTAGATATAGAATCAAATGCATTAGGTTGTTCATTTCTACCAAAAGTAATTATCTGTGTATAAAAGGCTTACCATTTCATGGTTAATTAAAAAAATTGATCAGTAGTTTCATTAAATTGTACTTTAAATAAAATTAGATACAAAAATAAATTAGTTTGTCATATGCTACTTACTTGCTAATATCAATAGCAATTCATTTCTGTTAAAAAGAGGTACTCCACACAATAATCTTTGTGTAATTCCTTAATCCTTTTCTAAAAATAAAATGAACAACAAAATACATCAGCACAGAGTAAATACTAATACAAGATGCTTTCTGAGGAGGCCTATTTCCCCCCTTTTGGTGTTCCCTATGTTTTCTTCCAAGAATAATACATTTCTAAGGGCTTATTTACTTTCCAAAATTTGTCATTAACTTGACCCAGTGTTTGGTTTCCATTCAATTGCACATACTGCCCGCTAGTGGGTGAAATAAAGATGCAAAAATTTAACAAATGATGTGTCAATGACAATTGAGAATCAACATCTAATGTCAAACGCATGGCTAAATATTTATGAAGATGATCAACAGTAGCATTGGCTGTTGTTTTAATGTATCGCACGGAATTTTCTTTTAGTGCTTTAACAAGAGGATTATCTCCAGACATCTCAGTCGGATGTGGTTTAAACACCAGCTCAATTTCATTTAAGGTTAGAGGTTCTGATGGACCTTCGCCTTCAGTGTCAGTTTGATCTGTTCTTTCACTAGTTTCGCTCTCTTCACTTCTTTCTGAAGTGAAAGCACTTTTAGGTCTTTTTCCTATAGACTTTCCCATTGAAGATCCAGGACTAGGTGGCTGAGAAGGAGTACTTCGGCCAGATGGAGCTGGACTTGCTATTCTGTTTGTGCTACTGCTGCTATTACCGCTGACATTAATTGGAATATTTTCAGTTGAACTTGACATAGTACATGTACTTGCAACAGGAACATTGGATGTTGAAGTGGGAGTACTGATTGGATTGGTTTGAGGAATGCTTGTTTGAGGTTGTACATTTTGCTAGAAAAGCAAAATAATATTAACAAAACAAACAAAAAACTAAGTTATTAATAAAATTACTTACAGGATTTTCTACTGATTGTGATGGATTTTGATTTGAATTTTCATTTGAATTGCTGGCACTACCCTCTTCATTACCTTTCCTTGATCTGTTAGGTCTATTCTGCAATTGCACTTTAATTCCTTCATTGATAGAGTTCACCAAAGCAGCTTGGGAATGGCTTTTGTTCAATTTTGCCAATACACGTTCCTGATGAGCTTCATATTCATCTCGGCTCGGATATATTTTAGATATAAGTAAATCAAAATTAGGATCAGGGCGTAAAGATCGCTTTGATACTAGTTTCTTTCGGCAAGTAGGGCATTCTTTGTTACCAGATCTTAGGGCAGTTATGATGCATTCCGAACAAAATCTGTGGAGGCATTCTTTTGTCGTCATCGTTTTCTTTAGCATATCCAGACATATTGGACACATTAATTCACTATGAAGACTTCGTGGAGATACAGCTATTTCTGTGTTATCCACAATAGCATCTTGTGGGGTCCTGTGCAATTCATATAATGATAATTCCCAAGTCTTATTTAGACCTATTTGCTCAGTACTTGTCATTTTAAAATAATTATGACCCAGCCTTACTTCATAATAATACAAAGTATTCAGAATTTTCTAATTATTTAGATGTTATTTGGACTATTTTTCAGACTGTCAGTTATAAACGAATCAATATTCAAAACACCCAGCAAATAATCTGAAGTTGGAGACTAAAATCAAGCGTCTGTGCTTGTAACTTAGAATAAATTGTTTATATCTATTAAATAAATAAATGTTTGAATAATTGATTTTTTTATATAATTAACATATTTATTTATATAATTAACATAGATCAATACTTTTAAAATTGAATAATTTTATTAACACAATAAAATTTCAAAAATGTATTATAATTAGAGGTGGGTCGTTCGTGAACGAACCGGTTCAATGAACCGAATCCCAGCAGCGAACCGAGAGAGTCTGTTCGCTAAATTTTAATAAACCGGATCTCGGCTCACTTGGGAAGTAACTTTATCCGAACGTATCAAAACCATAAAGGAACCTACTGTACTGCTGTACGACTGGCTGCCGAGTATTGACTGAATAATTTGGAAATTATAGTTGGAATACCGTCGCAGGAGGGATTGAAAAATAAAAATTGATATTATACCGGGATCTTTTTTTATCATTACACATAGCATTTTCCCTATGTGTAATGATAAAAAAAAATTGTCAATGCATTAGCGATAGAGTCACTGTATAGTAGACAACCAGTTATACACCAATGAAGAATTTACGTATAGCATACCTTAATTTTTAAATCAGGTTGCCATGACGGGAAAAACATTTTTTATGTCTAATATTTCTGAATTTTTATTCAAACATAAGTCATAAATTACATACATTTTATTAAAAAATAGATAATTTATTTATAAATCATGGATAAATACAACAGAAATGAAAAGGTGGCAATAGTAATGTGGTACCAGAAAAATAATAGTTTAAGGCAAGTTAGAGACATGTTTTCCGTCAATTATCCAGACAGGCCAATACCTTGTGCAAAAACAATTCTGAACTTTTTTAAAAAGTTTCAAGAAGATGGTTGTGTTCTAAATTCTCACAAAAAAAGAAATAGAACCAATCATGTTCGAACAGAAGACATGAAATTAAATATGCTGTGTTACGTAGAGGAACGGTCTGTAGGATCCCTTTTAGATGTAGCTAAACATTTTGGAGTATCGTACAGTTCGGTATACAAAACTCTGAAAGAATTTAAATATAGGCCATACAAAATATCAAATCATCAAGAGCTTTTCGAAGAGGATAAGATAAAACGAACTGAGTTTTGTGAAATAATGTTTAACATGTTAAATGAAAACCAAGAAATTTTAAATAAAATAATTTTTACTGATGAGGCTACATTTACCATAAACGGTGAAGTCAACTCTCAGAACTTTCGGTTTGTACCCTACATTTATCCATGAAAAATTATTAAATTTCCTATCCATTAATCTATTAGGTACTGGTCCCGTACAAATCCTCACGCTCAAAACCTGACCCGAACACAGTACCCTCAAAAAGTTAATGTCTGGATTGGAATAATAAGCGATAGACTTATTGGCCCATTTTTTATTGACGGTAACCTCACTGCAGTGAAATATTTGCATTTGTTGAGAGACCATATCATTCCATCAATTGATATGATGAATGTTGATGAACCCTGGTTCCAAATGGATGGGGCCCCGCCACAATCTACTAACGCTATCAGGAATTTTTTAAATAACTTATTTCAAAGACGGTGGATTGGTAGATTTGGTCTCAAGATCAGCTGATTTATCTCCAAATGACTATTTTCTTTGGGGTTACCTAAAAAGTAAAATTTACAACAATGTACGAATACGCAACTTGAATGAACTAAAAGAGCGGATACGTACTGCATGTAATGGAATAAGGCCAGAATTTATTAGAAATACACTTCGTTGCTTTCAAGATCGCCTTGCTTATTGCCTTGAAAGACAAGGTGGACATTTCGAGAACTTGTTATGATATTAGACTTCACATTAAGTTCGTTTAATTGTTATAATAAACCAATTATTTTGTTCCAAGTGATATTCTGCATTTTCTTTATTAAAAACATAATCTAATTCTTCTAAGCTTTATTTTGCTCTGTATCGCCCAGTGTTACCAGTACAAGTATTATTGCCGAATCAAATACTTTCGCGTTAAATTTTAACATTTTCGTAATAAATGTAAAAGGTTTTATGTACGCTGCAAAGTTTAATTTTTCCGTACAAATAATTTATGGTAGAAGTAAGAGAAACGGATCTCCAGAATATTATTTTATTTGTATCAACGTTACGCGGACAGTGGGAAATGGCGGGAAATCCTTAATGTAGCAATTATGATGTTGACGACGTGATATATTTCGAATTTTAAAATTGTAAGAAAAATTGTATAAAATTAGTTATTTACGATATAATTGTTAAAAGTGCTATTTTATTTTGCGAGTAAGATTTGCGACACGAGGGTGATTAGGAACTGGAGCAATTTAAAAAAAGCAAAATAAAATAACATTTTAACACGTGTATCGTACAGTGTTTCTGCTACAAACTCAATTTTTATTTTAAAATTTTAATAAAAAGTTTAACGAAAATTGACTGATAAAAATCTTATGACAGCTCACTGTTCCTGCTTGTCAAAATACGAGTGTATAACTGGTTGTCTACTATACAGTGACTATATCCCTAATGCATTGACAATTTTTTTTTATCATTACACATAGGGAAAATGCTATGTGTAATGATAAAAAAAGAGCCCGGTATAACAGGAAGGTTACGCACTATACCCTCTAAAATATTTATTTTTGTACAACATAGAAACATATTGCGTAAATATATAAAATGAATATACTGAAATGAATAGTGAATATCAAATTGTAAAAATAACTAAACAGCTTACGTATAAATCTAAATTCTACATTGATAATTTATAAATTATAATTTAAAAAAATTAATATATAATTTAGTTTTACATATATTTTGTTTAATTTGTGTACAACAGTCTAATAATTTGTCAAATTTGTGTGCATTATAGCTTCAAATAAATTGTTTGTCAAACATTTTGTATAATTGGTGTGCGCGCAGCCTAAATTATTATCCCGGTTCGTTTGAACCGACGACGCGCCGATATAGGTGGATTTACACGGACGCGTCAAGCGGGATGACGTCACGCGTTTTTGTAAGTGACGTCACACTTTCACGGGAAAATTCTTGGCTTGCTTTCAAATTGAAGCGTTTTTTCTTAAATCTTAAACGCAGGCGCGTAGTTAGAGCGCGAAAACGCTGAAGTGTTGTTTAGACATCACATTGAACCTCATTACAAAAATTTATAAATCGAAAGTTTCTAAACATGAATAACGAAGAATGGAATTTGTTAGTGCAATTCTATTTCTTATATTTCTAACATATAAATATACAGGTAAGCAGTCATATATGAAGGTTAAAATGTGTAAGAACAATGATGTATTTTTAGGGACCACCACATAGTGGCTCAAATTTTTATAATTACAAAATAGTATATTATACACCTAGGGAGTGAAATGATGTTTTTTTCCGAGGTGCAGTTTGTAGCCCGAGGGCGAAGCCCGAGGGCTCTACAAAGCACCGAGGAGAAATTCATTCACTCCCGAGGTGTATATACTATTTTTTGCACGACCCAAACGATTTTAATTGAAGAAATCTAACTTTTTTTAAAAATTGTCAACATGACGTTTCCAGTTGTCGAACGCAAAAATCATGCTGGTTCTGATGGAAACCCTTGACGACCGATAAATAAGGGTAGCCATATTGGTTTTTTGTGAATATCGAGAAACTGCCCGTATTTTCTTCGCTTCGTTAAATAAGCATTGGAAAAATGTGTGACGAAACTATTGAAGAAACGGCTTCAAAAATAGTTGTGAATTTATTGCCAGAAAAATCTAGGAAGATCTACGAAAAGTGCTTCAAGGAATTTTGTGATTGGTGTCTGGTAAAAGAAGTAGATGAAATTCATAGCGAGAGTGTGCTCCTGGTATATTTTGCCGAAAAGGCGAAGCATTTTAAGGCTTCAACACTGTGGTCACATTATTCAATGATAAAAGCTACTCTTAGCGTGAAAAATAATGTCGACATCAGCAAGTACTCACGATTAGTAGCATTCCTTAAAAGACAAAATACTGGATACCAGGCAAAAAAATCAAAAATTCTTACTAAGGAGCAAGTTCATCAATTTCTAATAGACGCTCCAGAAGAAAAGTACTTGATGGTTAAGGTAAACTAAAAAAGTTAATGTTTCTAATTTAAGATAATTATACACTATGATTTCAGGTAGCAATGATTATGGGAATTGCTGGGGCTTTAAGATCGGATGAACTGGTAAAATTGACAGTAGATGATGTCCAAGACTTGGGATCAACTATTTTGGTATCTGTAAACAATACCAAAAATCATGTAAATAGAGCATTTACGATAGTCTCCAAAGAAAACTGTGCAATTGATTTTGTTGTTATTTGTAAAAAATATATGGTTCTGCGGAAAGAAAACACAGATCATAGACGGTTTTTTGTATGTTACAGAAATAACAAATGTTCCACACAACCCGTAGGTAAGAATACTTTTGGAGGATTGCCTAAGCAAATAGCTTCATACCTCAATTTACCCAATCCATCTTCCTACACCGGCCACTGCTTTCGGCGCTCATCAACATCTTTTCTGGCCGATTCAGGTGTTGAAATTGGAGTTATAAAACGTCATGGCGGATGGAAATCTGATACTGTCGCAGAGGGATATATTGAAAATTCATTAGTTAATAAGAATTTGATTTCCGAAAAAATTCTAATCGGAAAAGACTCGGAAAAGGAAAATCGACCGTCAACTTCCAGTGGGTCAAATCAAGTGGATATTAATGTAAAAGAAAATCGACTGTCCAATTCTAGCGGCTTTAAGCAACGTGTGATTAGTCCATTAACATCTTTGTTCACTATTAATGGTGGTACTAACATTAATGTCAATATTAATATTAAATAAACGATTAAATTCATAAATTGAGTTGGCTATGTTTTTTATACCAAGGGAGCAAAAGAGTCACTTCACTCCCTCATTTAAGGGAGTGAACGTGCCTATTATGCAAGGGTCGTGCAAAAACAATCATAGCATTGTTTTGATGGCTTGCAGTGATGCAAAATATTGTTTTACTTTTGTGGATATAGGGGTGCAAGGAAGAAAAAGTGACGAAGGTGTGTTTAAAAATTGAGCATTAGGTCAACTGTCAGAAAACAAGTCGTTATTAAAACCGAAGCCATGTAAACTGCCAAATTCAAGTATGATGTCGCCTTTTGTATTAGTAGGGATGAGGCATTTCAAATGACTCAATATATGATGAGGCCATATCCTGGAAGAGGTGGCCTTGATTTGCCAAAAAAGACATTTAAGTATCGTTTGTCATGCATTTGGTATATTATCATCAGCATGGCCTATTTATAGAAGACCATTAAATGCTAGTATGAACACATATGAAAATATCGTTAAAGCTACAGTATGTTTGCATAACTGGTTAAAGCAACTTGAAGATAAACTTCCAGCAGACCAAAGATCATATTGTTCCCCCCATCTAGTTGACCGTGAGGAACAAGGCAATGTGATCGCTGGTAGCAGGAGAAATGAAGAAACAGGTGCTTTGGAAAATGTACATAATGTAGGGGGTAATAGACACAGTGCCAGTGCTGCAACTATAAGAGACACCTTAAAAGCATATTTTGTCAACGAAGGTGCTGTTGAATGGTAGTGGACAAAGGCAACTAATAATGCAGATTAAGTTTATGTAGCTCATAGTTATATTATGTTACAATTGTTATGGTGTTTTGCATTTCATTAGTGTAATTTACTGTCAGCTGGCAATTTTTACACACAAATTTTTCATACAAATTTGGAATAATGTATTCTAGTTATATTATTTTTTAATGAAACAGCGAAATATGTATAGCCAAATCTAAAAAACGAACAAAAATATTATGAAAATAGTAAATAATTTATAATCTAATCTGATTATTGTCTGCACCATGTGCATATACTTTATTTTTATGCTTGTCAATATATACAAATAATTGTGTGATATATAATATAAATATGAAAACAAACTTTTTTTTATAAAAGAGTGTTAAATTAATATTAAGTATGCCATAAGTTACATTATTGTTTTTAGTTTATCTGCTGAATGAGAATTATTTGTTTTACTAATGTTATACCTACGTGAAATAATTACTTTTGGTTTACATATTTTCTAGAATAAAAGAAAACACCTTCATAGTATAGAAGAAGTATATTATTATAAAAAGACAGATTAGTGTTTTTATACATTTTCTTTTTTTTTGTATTTCTGTTCATAAAGCATACTTAAAACCAAGTGTTACAAAATTTGTTTTATTAAGGACAGCTACCTGGTCACAGATAACTGGTTTAAGCATTTGGTACACACATGTTGAGTTTTAAAAATCTTCGAACACCGCGTAAATATTAGAAGAAGATAGATTGACATACTAAAAAGAGAAGCACATATTAAAAAGTTAAAAACGCAGAAAAATAGAACACTGTTCTATTTTTCCCCCACCAACTGCGAGATTTCTATTTCAAAATTTTCAGCATTGTGATTGGTTATTTCTACTATACGTTCATGAACGGTATGCTATTACGGATCCACACGGTTCAAATGAGCCGGTTCACAATGACGAGCTGAACCGAGTCGAAGAAATCAACCGTTTTGCCCACCTCTAATTATAAAAGAATACGTCCTACCTTCAATGAAGTTAGCTACTAGAAGCAAAATTTGACATTAAAAATTTGCTTGTAATGTTAACGGGATTTTCAGATTCAGTTTAGAAAGAAATTTGTAAACGAAAGAATAAAAATGCCGGATCATTTAGGAGACGATATGCGAAAACTAAAACAAGAAGAGAAGGAGGAAGAAAAGGAAATAAAATGTAAGTTTTGAATTATTTTCAAAATTAATCTGTAGGTTAATATTCTGTCTGTAGCTCTGGATGAAGGGGACATTGCTTTATTGAAAACATACGTAAGTAGCTATACCATAGTATTTATAATACATTTTTAACGAAAGAATTTAGGGTCAAGGACAATATACAAAGAGTATAAAGACTGTTGAAGAAGATATACAAACTATTATAAAGCGTGTCAATGAATTGACTGGAATCAAGGAATCTGATACAGGATTAGCCCCACCAGCTCTTTGGGATTTAGCAGCCGATAAACAAACTCTTCAAAATGAACAACCACTTCAAGTCGCTCGATGCACAAAAATCATCAATGCTGATACAGATGATCCAAAATACATAATAAACGTTAAGCAGTTTGCAAAATTTGTTGTAGATCTTGCAGATTCTGTAGCACCTACTGATATTGAAGAAGGAATGAGAGTTGGGTAAATTTATTTTTATTTGTGTAAAATATATAATGTTATTGATTATCTTATTAGTGTCGATCGTAATAAATACCAAATCCATATTCCATTACCACCAAAAATTGATCCTACAGTAACAATGATGCAGGTAGAAGAAAAACCTGATGTTACATATAGTGATGTTGGAGGATGTAAGGAACAAATAGAAAAGCTTAGAGAAGTTGTTGAAACACCTCTTTTACATGTAATAATCTAAGATCTTTTTGAAACCATTGTTTAATTATTCATATATTCTTAGCCAGAAAAATTTGTAAAATTAGGAATTGAACCACCAAAAGGAGTTCTTCTTTTTGGACCACCAGGTACTGGTAAAACTCTTTGTGCAAGAGCTGTGGCCAATAGAACAGATGCCTGTTTTATTCGTGTAATTGGTTCTGAATTAGTACAGAAATATGTTGGAGAAGGAGCCAGGATGGTCAGAGAATTATTTGAAATGGCGCGATCAAAGAAGGCTTGTTTAATATTCTTTGATGAAATTGATGCCATTGGTGGAGCACGTTTTGATGATGGAGCAGGTGGTGATAATGAGGTATGTTCTTTTTTACTAAACAATTTATTTGTGCTTGTAGTTACACAGGGAAGCCTTTAGCTTTAAATTTTGAAATTTTAACTACAGAGGTCTCAATTAATTTTTGCAGGTTCAAAGAACGATGTTAGAGTTAATTAATCAATTGGATGGTTTTGACCCTAGAGGTAATATTAAGGTACTCATGGCTACAAATAGACCAGATACATTAGATCCTGCCCTGATGAGGCCTGGACGTCTAGATAGAAAAGTTGAATTTGGATTGCCCGATCTGGAAGGCAGAACACACATATTTAAAATTCACGCAAGATCTATGTCTGTGGAACGGGACATCCGCTTCGAATTGCTGGCAAGGTTGTGTCCAAATTCGACAGGAGCTGAAATTAGAAGTGTCTGCACAGAGGCTGGAATGTTTGCTATTAGGGCTAGGAGGAAGGTGGCTACAGAAAAAGATTTCCTAGAAGCTGTTAATAAAGTAATTAAGTCGTATGCTAAATTCTCAGCTACGCCAAGATATATGACTTATAATTAATTTATAATTTAAATTATTGTAATATAATTTTGTATTCTAAAAATTAAAAATGCATAAAGGAGATGTAGTTTAAAATCTCTTTTTTTTATTTTCCATGACTGTGATAGTGGATATTTAAGATTCTAGAAGCTGGTCTGAATATATATGAATCAGTTATTCTTTTTTTTATTAGAAATCATAATTTGTACATTAATATTTACCAATAGCTTTATTCCAGTTACAGAGGACTTTGACGGGGATGAGTCTTTATTATTATTATTATGGGATTGTTATGGCAAGAACAAAGACAAGTAGAAAATAGAAACATCTTGGATCTTAGTGGACCCATATTGTTTTGTTTCCGATTTGTGAGAAAATTAATATTGACAGCAAACAGTGTTGCCAATGCTGGAGAAATTTCTTCATATTTGAAGAAATTGCATTACTAATTGAGAAATTTGAAGATTTGAAGAAATCGTCTTTGATTTTGAAGACTTCTGTTAAATGCACTCATAATGAGAGAAGTACATTATTTTTTAAATTTTCTGACAACTGTCGTATCTACTAATGTTTAGTGTGTTTTGAATTAGATGTTGGTAATGCTAATGTCACCATTTGCCTCTGACGTAATGAATAAGTGACATTTTGGGTGCACAGTTTCACCTTTCTATGGTTTCACCACACAGTTTGCGCCAAATTTCACGTTTTTATGTGGTTTTTTTGTCTGGTTCGTGGTATGTTTAATGAAATAAATTGACCATATTATCACTTGTTACGATTGGTTTTTAGATCACGGTCATCTAATATTCTAATAATATGGATTCAGACACTACAGACGTCAGCGATGAAATTCCAGTCGAATTTTCTTCTAAACCAAAGACGACAGTCAGCAAACGTTATCGGCATAAATACCAAGTATGCTGGGAACAGCATGATAATTACAAACGATGGATAAGACCCAGCAATAAAGGAGAATTCTATTTTTATTGCGACTTCTGTTGTAACCATTATAAGTGTGGAAAGGCAGAGCTAATCAGACACTTAAATTCGAAAAAACATTCTAAGAACGCAGCAGAATATGGCAGCAGACAAAAGTTGACAAATATGCAAATGTTTAGTTCATTAGACACTGAAATCAAGAAAAATGAAATCAAGATAGCATGTTTTATAGCTGAACACAACCTCCCAGTAAATATAGTGGATCATTTCATGTTGTTACTTGGAAGTCTTAATCTCAACAAAGAAGTAATTAAGAAAATGACCTGCAACCGCACAAAGTGCACAAACATTATCACTGGAGTAACAGGCAATTACCAAAAAAATGAAGGTTTAGAAGATTTGAAAACTAATAAATTTTCACTCATCATTGATGAGTCAACCGATAGAAGTTCCATAAAACATTTGGCGTTAGTAGCAAGGTATTTCAATAAGGGTCTAATTCGTGATTCATTTTTATCACTTATACCAGTTAGTGATGGTACGGCAGCAAATTTACATAATACTATAAAAATGTTTTTTGATGAAAACAATGTTCCATATCAAACCAATTTAATAGGATTTGCTGCTGATGGGGCAGCAACAATGATGGGGAGTAATAACTCTGCATCTGTTTTACTTAAGAGGGATATACCAGAATTATTTATTTTTAAGTGCATATGCCACTCATTTGCTTTATGTGCTGCGTACGCAACAAAAAATATTCCTGATGAAGTTGAAGTCTTAACTAGAGACATTTATACTCACATGAATTTTAGTTTTAAAAGATTGACCGAGTTTCAACAATTTCAAAAATTTACTGAAACTAAACTTCATAAGATACTTTATCATCATCAGGTTAGATGGTTATCACTTTCTTCTGTGGTAGATCGGATCCTAGAACAGTATTCAGCCCTAAAATTATATTTCCGTTCACAATATTTAGATAAACGTGATAAAACAGTTGAAAGTATTCATAAGAAACTTGAGAATCCTGTTTATCAAATATATTTACAATTTCTTAGTTTTATCTTACCTACGTTTACTCATATAAATAGGGAATTTCAGTGTGAAGAACCCAAAATACATAAATTGTATGAAAAAGTACTGCATACGTACTGCACGCTTCTTGATTTTTATATTAAACCTGAATGCTTAAAAAAGACCACTGTGTTGGATATTGAAATTCAAAATCCTAAACATTTTTTAGATATAGACCAAGTTTACTTTGGTCCTAAAGTTACTGAGATGCTTTTAGGGCAAAATTTGAGTGGAGCAGATATACACAACATCAAAATTAACTGTCTTAATTTCTATATTTCAGGGGCTGTACAGATAGCTAAACGCTTTCCTTTTAAAGAAATGGATAAATTAAAATATTTAAATTATATTGATCCTGATTATATTCGTAATAATAAACCTCCTTCAGTAGTGCCTTTAGCCAGACATTTCCAACATTTAGTAAATGATATTGACGAACTGGATCGTCAGTGGCGTTTGCTAAGGAATGACAATCATTTAGAAAATTTTGTTGGAAGTGATGTAGATTTTTGGGTCAAATTAAAACAAAAAAAATGCTGATGGATCAGAAATGTATGGGGCCCTAATTCAGTTTAGTCTGAATTTACTTATTTTGCCTCATAGCAGTGCCAATGTAGAGCGGATTTTTTCTGCTATAAATTTAAATAAAACTAAAACCAGAAATCGTCTCTCAACAGATGTTCTTGCTGGTATTTTATATACCAAAGCATTTATTGGTAGCAATAATTGTTATGATGTTACAATTTGTGATAATTTAATTGCAAAACATAACGTGAAAATGTATGACTAGTCTTTATTTTGATAGTATTTATAGTGTGTTAAACGTTTTTTTTTTTCAGAATTATTATTTTTTTTAATATGTTTATGTCTTTTTTTGATAGTATTTATAGTGTGTTAAACGTTTTTTTTTCAGAATTATTATTTTTTTTAATATGTTTATGTATTCCCATTGCAAATATGTTCATTTTGTTTGTAACTTTGAATAAATTTTCATTAAATTTTTGACCCTCAGTTCCCGACTGTTTTAATCTTTTATAAGTAATGAAAAAAATTAGCAAAGGCACGTTTGTAAAGGTAAGTCCGTAAGTCTGAAGAAATCTGAAGAATTTTGAGGTTAACAGTTGAAGACTTCAATTAAGCTACGTTGGCAACGCTGACAGCAAATCCAAGCAATGATATAATAGAACTACTAGATGGACTCATAGACAAATACAATCCTAACGGAATAGAACGAAATGTTAATGATAAAGTAGTTGAACCTCGATTGAACGCGCCATCTACTGGATTTTTTTTTGGTGGAGAACTTTTCCGTGGTAATTTGAAAATGGTATTACAAATAGAATATGAAGCATGTAGAAACGTCGAATACTAAAATAAGAAAATCTGTAATACAACTAGACTACAAAGAGTCGACATTTAGAGTCTAAGTAGCGTTACAGATTCTCTTATTTTAGTATTTGACGATGGTATAAATTGTACAATACATTAACTTCATTGCCAAACCTACTCCATAATTAAAACTGTTATCGGAATAGATTTTGCGAACAAAATTAATAATGTCATTTCATGTGGAATTCTAAACAAAAAAGGAATAGAAATAAAATATGAAGAAGTCTTATTTTTTATATTTCTTATAAATTTGATTAGCATGTTCATATAAAGGTGAGGTAGTTCGCAATGGTCTTTGATCTTTACCATGCAAAATATTATTTACACCATTGAAATAATTATACAATATTAATTTACTAAAATTATATACAATTTTGTTTATAATTTCTTTAGAATGTTCGCATTCAACGAAATTAAAAGTGATTGATTTTTTTAAAGTATAAACAGTTTTTTCTAAAAGCTGTTTAGCACTAGGATATCTATATAATATATATTTTACAATATTATATATTTTTACATATGTTTTAAATATTTCATTATTACAGTATTTAAGTCTTTGTTCAACAGCTCCACCATATTCTTTAGCTGCTATGAACTCATGGAACGAAGATTCTTCACAATCCCTTCTTAACAAATTATATCTACATGCAGTACATTTGGTTAATTTAATTTTTTTTTTCGTTATATAACCGATAACATATGCTAATGCTTTTTCCTCCAGCGGTTGCAATTGATTAAAATCGTCCGGAATTGGAAAGGTCTGCCGCTCTTGTATCCGAGTTGATTCGATTTTCTGTAAAATGTTAATTGTAAGTAAAGTTCAAAAAAAATTCGTGTTGGACATACCTCAGTAGTAGTTATAAATGTTTTCAACGTTACCAAAATGTTGCAGTTATCTGTCTCGCAATTTGCTCCGACAGAATGTTTGCCGGTTAAATTGTTGACAAGTAAAGATTTATAAAATGGTTCAAAGGCAGAACAGGTTGGATTTATAAATCTACCACCTCTCTGCCGAATTTTTCCAAAAAAATTTTTCGAGTGGATCCTGGTTAAGATTTCGTGGATTAAATCTTTTCATTCCGACAGCTTTTAAAGTATCTTTTAGTAATAATAAATTTTTTAATGTCACTATCCAATTTTTAAAACTTGGTGGCACACGTTTTTTATTATCCTTGTCGACAGTGTTCATGGAGGATATAACATTTATGGCGTTACGCCATACCTCGCTATGAGGACTGTCTTCAGTTAAATTCACGCCAGTTCTTAAATGTTTCCCTGAAGAATTGAACATACCAGAGCCATTAACACTGTCGAACAAAGTATCAAAGAATTTCAAGAATTCCGCTGTTTGAGTAGCTCTACTATCCATTTTGACTCCTCGCTCGCTAAATTCTATAACCAGAAAATAATCAACTAACAATATCTATTTATGAAAAGCACTTACCAGATCGAGCCATCAAATTTATGGAAGATGAGACAGTATGACTGAATACTTGTGTACACATAGAAACTTTCATTTTTTTAATACAGTCCTTCTTAACATGGAATTCCGTTAATTTGGGCATTACACGTAATTCTCCACTGAAATTGTCCAACAACCATGCAGTATATATATCACTCCATTTAGCCAATTTTTCCTCATTGTTTATAGTATACATTATATCTTTTCCAAGTAAATTATTCCTAACACCTTTCATTAGATGTGGAGGGTCATATAATGGTATGAACTTCTCATTATTTATTTCAAAAATGTTGTCATACAACACTACTCCACGCTTCAAATAAGTTTGTTGCGTTTCATGAATTAAATAGTTGATCGCTGCCACATTATTCGATCCTTGATCACAAATTGTACCAACTATCTTAAATGTAGTATCAGCCATAGCAGCTACAATGTCTTTGATAGTTTTCACTATGTCGACTGTTTTTACAGCACCTTCTACAAACTGGAATAAAATTGGTTGCTTCCACTTTTGGTTTATCCCACGCAACATGTATACCTAAAAAATGAAAGAAGTGTTACTAAATTTTGCACTCACAATAGGTGACATGGATGTGAATTTATATAATAAATACCTGTACATGATCAGCAATTCTGTCTGTGGTATTTTTCCCAATTTCTTGAAATCCTTCTACTCGATCTTTACCAATATTGTAATACAAATTTGGAGATAAAGACATCTCATCAAAAATTAAATAGCAATATTTATCAAGTGCTGAAAGATTCCTTCCCATTTCTTTCAGACCATTGAAAATACATGTATTAATACCTGCTTCAATTGGTACACTATTGAGTAACTTTGATAATGTTACCCTTGATGGAAGAGAAAAAATTTGGGATAAGAATCGATAACCAACTCCAGTTTGCTTGTAAAGGGCTAAAGCCATTATTTTCTCATCAGTCGTAAATCTGTAGCCTTTAGCTTTTCGCTTAGCACATCTTATTTGGCTATCAAAGAATGTTCTGCTAATACCACTTAATCCACAACTATACTTTTGAAAAGCATTGCTACTTGCATGTTTTCTTGCTTTGGCTAATTGTTTACGAAAATATATATTTCGTTTTTTCAACATTGCTTCTTTCTTTCTTAAAGTTGAAGCTTGTTTATAATAAAACATAGCCTTGGGAGATAAGTCTAACTTCCTCTTAGTATTTGTGCACCCTAATAAGCCTCTTCCACCTGCAAATATGGTTTAGTGAAACTCTACCAAGAATTTAACTATATATTCACGAAATTTTGAATAATTTATGATTAATTAATATTAATATGAATAGATAGGAGGTACTCTAGATACCTTTTTTTGATACAGGTGTAATACATAATTGTTCATAGGATTTATCAATATCAGATGTAGGTTGCACTTCATGTTGTTTGCTAGTACTAGGCATATTATCATCGATTTGGTCACATATTTCAATATTAGCTTGCTGCAGACTAATAGATGGCAGGCAGTATGAATGCTCCTCTACCTGAAATGTTTCGGTGGGTTTTTCTATAGTGGTAGTTTTTGAAGAATCGACATTCATTTTAGGAGTTACTAAAAAAAGAATTTTTTTCAAACATATTAATATGTCCGATTAAGTTTTTCAGTTTATATTTAATAATTTACGTGTGCATATAAACAAAAACAATAAAACAAATCTGTTCTACACACCTGGTAAAAATAATGTTGGTTGAGAACCCCTTTTTAATTTACTTGAACGGAAGTTCTCCTTTTCAAAATGTTTTGAACAAACTCTATAGTGTTCATATATATACATATCACTGAGTCCATTCAATAGCTTATTATTAATTAGAGACATCCACTTTTTAAATAATATTTCATATTTCATAGGATTGGGAAAAGAATGACGTGAGTCAGTTTTCCTTGGAATACATCCAAAAACTGCACAACCAGCCTTACCCATATTCACTGCTGGGTGTTAACACTAAAATAGAATTTTCAATGCATCAAGCACATTCCCATATAAAATATAAATTGTTTCTTACCGCTTACGTATTGTGGATCAGTTCAGTAAAATATATAAATGTCTGTAATATACTTATGAAATAAACTATAAACTACTATCTACGCTACTATATACACTAAACCGACAACTATCTACACAAAAACAAAAATAAATTCCAAATATCCAAACTCCCAAAACATATAATCGTAGATATAATCAATGGCACGTGAGGTTAAGTTGAAGTCAATCCAAATGCAAACAACTATGACAAACAATCAGTGAATCACCAGGAACTAGTGGCGCCCCCAGTCGGTACACAAGGCGTATGGAGAACTTGTCCGCCATGATTGTATTACTTTAGCCTATATAAGATTACACGGCATGGATGGATTGTAGAGAGAGAGGAATTGACCTCTACATACAAAGGAGACAGATATAGAAAACCGTTAGTTGTGGGCAAAACATGGCGATATCGCATGGTTTTGTATATAAACTTTCTCAATTTTGTTGATTTATACATATTTATTTGTCTTTTTGGTAACTTGGATTATGTATTTTATTAATAGATTTCTTCTAGTATTGATTTTATTTCATACACCACGGACTTTATTTTTATTTAAAGAAATACGAGTCTAAAGACAACTGTGGATTCATGATGATTCAATCAACTATTTTTATTTATAAAATTGTGATTGTAATTAGACACATTTTAAGAATTTCATTTTTATTTGATATAGGTAATGTATATAAATTGAGAATCATCTAGAATATTGGCAAATGTTAACTTCAGCTTATAATTTAACAGTGTTGTTCTCATGGATTTAGTGTAATATATTTGGTTAAAAGTGCTATTATCAGTAACAAAATTACAAATAAATATTTTAAATTGTTGAATATTATATATACCAGCTTCGCAGTGCTTGGAGTCACATATTTAAGACACAGTGGTAATGTCATGTGCAGCATATGGTTGTACTAATAGGGCAGAAAAGGGAATGAACGTATCATTTCACAGGTTAACTATTCTTAATAAAATACATGATTTGTAGATTTGATATAAAAAATTATAGTTTTCAATCTAATCAAGTACTATGCAAGCAGTGGATAATTTGTACTAAACGAAAGGATTTTAAGCCATCAAAATATTCAAGATTGTGTTCAGAGCATTTTGCTCCTGAAGATTTTGTTATAAGTTATGGAAGAAAATATTTGCCCCAAAATGCAATTCAAAGTATTTTCAATTTTCGTGCTCACTTGAGAAAAAATCCCTGTAATAGCAGATCTCAACGATTAAAAATTATGCACCAGAACTGTTAAAGTAAGATTTCTATTTGTAGTTATTATTCTACCTAGATATTTTTAATGTTCTATTTACCTTATAGCTCAGAATCCCCAAATGTAACTAATGTTGAAGTATTTGAATTAGTCACAGAAAAAACACCTCACGAAATAATACAAGTTGTTATTGCTTTATGTATTTTTAATATTTCTTTCTCCATTTTTCTTCGATCACATATTTACCATTTACGTATTTGTTAATCCATATTAATTATATGTACATATATTTTAATAAAAAATTAAGCATTAATTGTCTTTTATTTTGAATATATCAGAAGTTGTAAGGAACACCTAAGAAAAGCTGTCAGTTTCTATATTTATTTTTTCAGAACATAATATTTTGAAAAATTGTAGTGGTCAATTCAAAATTTCCAACTGATATGTGTAGTGATTTTTAAAATATTTTTCTAATACTACGCGTGTTATAAATAAAAACTGAATGGTCATCAAACATGCTAAAACAGGTATTATTAGAAGAACAAAATCATATAGTTATCTCATAGTCATTAAAAGTCATATTTATTTAATTTTCTTTCCTTAATGAAGAATGGCAACTAGCATAGACACCTTTAAAATGTTATTAAACAGAATATATTTAATACCATATTAATAATATATATTTAATTATTAATCTTTTTGATTATTAAAGTTGCAATACCTTTACTTTCCTCTTAATATAGCTTATTTTTAACAAAATAATACTTTTAAACATTATAAGCCATTACAAGCTATAGCAACATATTTGAATTTTGCCCACATAAAACGGTCAATTTTGTTCATCCTTGTCAAACTTTCGACGCTCATATATTTTCCTTCTTTCTCGTATGGTGTGGGTCACTTCCTAATCAGCAAGACATAGCGTACAGTGCATCTAGTAGTATAATAGTATTAGATCATTGAATCCAAGTATGTTTTTGATTTTTACAGTTTGATGTTTCTGACCTTATAAATTTGTTCTTTGTAAGTCAAATGTTTCCGCGTTTATAATTTTCAATTTTATTTTTGAAAATTTCTTATGACATTTATTTAAAGATATAATGTAGATATACAGGAATATTCAAAAAGACTGTTTATTTCGCCTAGTTAATATTTGACGCACATATTTATGACACTCCTGAACTGTTTGTTGGTTATATTACTTGAAATAAAAAATTTTGCAAAATCTAAATTTGAGGCTATTTTAAAATATTGGCACATGGTTGCAAAGCAACTCGACTCATATATGTATATTCTTCTTGTTGATCGAACGTGGATCAAATGGAAGAAGATACTTCTTCAGATCATTTTCTCCCACTTACTCTTACAATTTTCTATTGAACAGCATAGCCTGTAAATAGAATAACAGATAAGGGAGATTAGAGATAGCCGGTGTATATGGAGAGATTGGCAACACAAAAAATAACCTTAAATCAATCCAAAAGATGGCGTATGAATGTAGAATTATCAAGGCCAACTGTATCTGATATCGTTGCGTGATATAAGGCCGTCATAAGTTCGATTTACATTGATGATTTTGATTCTTGTAACAATTAAATATCGATCCTTATGTGGCGCCATCTAGTAGTACCCAAAAGAAATGATTTCCGAATTTTTATTGAAATAACCTTTAAAATAACACTTTAAACATTAATTTTAAAGTGGGTAATAAATATTAATAATTTTAAAATAATTAAAAAAGTGTTGCTGATAATAAAGTTGTTGGGTAGTGTCAAGAATTAGAGTTTTACTTACGTTTCTAACTTTTTATAACAATTCAAACTAGGGCTCTACTTTTGCGCGGATATCCGGGTACTCGAATCTTAGATTCAAGTATCCGGATATCCGGATACTTGTTTTTAAATTATGATTACTGAATCGTAATCTAACTTCGTTCGATTAACGATTACAGTAATCGTAATTTCAAAAATTTTTGAATTACGATTTTCTAAGTAATCGTACCTAATCGAAGTTGTTCAAAAAATGTCGGAGCTAAACGCGGCTCAATTAAACTGGTACGCGTTATATATGAAGGCAATAATTATCCGAATAAGAATAAGAAAAAACAAAAATAAAAGAGTTTTTAAAATACACCAGAAATTAAAAAAATAATGAGGTGTGGCTACCACACGACTTTTTTTATACGTATGAGCGTATAGAAAAAATTTTTCAAAATCCTATTTTGAGTACTTTTATTCTCATAATAAATCATTATAGAATACATACTTTCCAAGATATTCGAAAAAAAGTGCGACTCGCAGACCGACATTTGCACGTACTGGCGAAGATATCTCGCGGTCGAAGTTATTAGTGCTCGTTCAATGAAGCTCCGCATCAGTATTCGTTTTTTTTAAAATTTCGTGGCACGTAATTGAGGCACAATTAAATTGACTTTTGGTGATTGACTTATTGCGATTTTGGTTAGTTCTTTAATTTGTATGCAGAAATAGCGTTGCAGTTGCATTGGAACATGTTGCTGCATATCTTATGTTTTCCATTTCGGTTCGTAGCTAAGATTTTAGCGTTTCTTAAGTACTTACTACTAGTAATAATTGGATGGCGCCACGATGTTAATTCTAACAAACTAAACTAATTCTGAAGATCTAAAAACATTTCAAGGTCATTTTACCTGCTTATTGAATTTCTACCTACAAACGTAGATTTGGTCTGGCAGACTTTCTTTGCAATTCGATTTTATACATATGAATCTAATCGATACTTGTCAACTTTCATGCTGAAGGGAGAAAGACGCGCGAACTTTAAGCATTCATTTGAATTTATTTGTAAAAATTTAAAATTACGTTTCTTTTATTTATAAATTAAGTTATTCTTAAACATATTCGCTAAAGGTAGGTGATACTCATCCATTCGACTTTCTTATTTTCTTATTTCATATATATTTAGGGGCTTTACAGGCTTTGAAACAATCAATTAATACTGCTGAAGTTGAAAATCCTCTAATTAAAACGGAGGAAATTATTCAAGAAGTGTTTGAACGACAGCGTCGTCAGAGCAACGTTGTTATTTATGGTGTCCCTGACGTGGTGTCTGGTGTGAAGGAGGATCGGATTGAATCTGAGAGATCTACGTTGGCAGATCTTTTCTCTGCTGCTGGGGTTGGGGTGGATGGTTTCAGGCATGTGAGACTCGGTAAATTTGATCCAACTAAAACAGATTCTAAACGACCTATTAAAGTTACGCTGTCATCGAGTGATCTTGTCTCGAGGCTACTAAGAAAGAATACAATCTTGAAAGGGTTGGATAAATTTGCTAATGTATTTATCACCCAGGATCAGACTCCTTTTCAATCTAAATTATACAAGTGTGTCAAACTCGAATTGGAGAATCGTAAGGCTAATGGCGAGTCCAATATAAGGTTAAAGTATGTAAGTGGTATCCCCCGAATTGTTAATTCTTTAAACTAAAAGAGCCCAACAGTGTGTCCCGTACTTTTCTTTATTATCAAAATGTTAGAGGTCTTCGTACCAAAACGCAAACTTTATATGAATCTAGTTTTTCTTCACCCTACAGTATTATACTTCTTACTGAGACTTGGTTAAATGATTCTATTAATAATAGCGAACTTTTATCTGCTTCTTATATTATCTTGCGATGTGATAGAGATGCAAATCTTACTGGTCGTGCTCTTGGAGGGGGTGTTCTTATTGGTTTACATAATAGTATTAAATGCAGTGTAGTTGATACCAGGTCCTTTAGGTCAACTATTCCTTTGGTTGATTTGCTGGTCTGCAGGATTTGTGTTGCGAGCTTTACATATTATATTGTCTTGCTTTATATTCCTCCTGACATGAGTTACATGGAGTATGAACTATTATTAGGTATGCTGGAACTGACCATCTCTGACTATCCTGTCCTTATTGTGGGTGATTTTAACCTGCCGCATTTTACTAATTCTAGTACTACTTCTGATTCAAAGGTTGATCTTCTTTTCTCCTTCATGGCATCATTAAATCTAAAACAATATAATACTGTCACTAATGCTGACAATAAATTGCTTGACTTAATCTTATCGAACATTGATTGCGACATTGAAGTGGCTCGCGATATTGATCCTTTAGTTCCTGAAGATAACTATCATCCTGCTTTGTATTTTGACTTGGAATTTACACAGAATCATCGCATACCGGCTTTCCGTTCTAACAATGGTAACAAAAGGTATAACTTCAGAAGAGCTGATTTCAGTAAATTATATTCCGACTTACTCGAAGTTGATTGGTCTTTTCTTGACCGATGTTCTGGGGTTAACGACTGTGTTGATCGGTTCTATTCTAGGATTTATGCCATCATGGACCTATCTGTTCCTACAATGACTACTGTATCTAAACTTACTTTTCCTCCTTGGTTTACCTCTAGTATTATAAATCTCTTGAAATTGAAAATATACTATCACAGGAAATGGAAATCTACAGGCTACTCTGCTCTAAAATCTGAATTTCAACGAATACGTAGACTTGCTAAAGCTGAGATTTCATCAGCATATACTTATTATATTGAATGTGTGCAGCACAGAATTACCTCCGACCCTCGTTCTTTCTGGAAGTTTGTCCGATCCAAATCTAATACCCCCAGGATTCCTGGCCAACTTCATAATAATAACTCCACTTTTTCTGAGCCTCAAGGTATTGTGGATGCTTTCGCTGACGGCTTTGCTGATGTTTACTTGCCTAGGCCAAATATTCTTACATTACCTGATTCTATTTCCGATGTTCCGCCCTTCCTGATGCCCGTTATAACTGCTCAGGATGTGCTGAAGGCTGTTTCACGAATGAGCTCTAAAGCTACATGTGGTAATGACAATATACCTTCGTATTTAATTAAAGACTGCGCTAATATTTTTGCGGTCCCTCTTACTAAAATATTTAATTTGTCCTTGCGTACTTCAACATTTCCTGACGTCTGGAAAATTGCTAGAATTTGTCCAGTTTTCAAGAAAGGTGATAAATCTGATACGAGCAACTATAGGCCTATTGCTATTATCTCTAACTTTGCTAAAATATTTGAATCAGTTATTTATTTTTTCATCTCTTATCACTGTAGGCCTTTTCTTTCACCGCATCAGCATGGATTCATCTCGAATCGATCAACTGTTTCTAATTTAAATACTATTACTCAGGATATAGCTGAGGCGTTGGACGAGGGATGTCAATTGGATGTCATTTATACAGATTTCAGTCGTGCCTTTGATTCCATAGACCACTCGATCTTGCTCAATAAACTTTCTTATTTTGGATTTGGACCTTCTGTAATTAAATTTTTTAATTCTTACCTGCTTAATAGGATTAATTTTGTCTTTTATAATGGCTACTCATCAAGAGTCTATATTTCTACTTCAGGTGTCCCACAAGGCTCGAATTTAGGTCCCCTTTTATTTGTCCTTTTTATTAATGACTTAATAACTTCCATTGGCTCCTCCGTCTTAGCCTATGCTGATGATTTAAAGATTTACCGTCGGATATGCACTTCTTATGACGTTGGTTGCCTACAGGCTGATCTCAACACTGTCTATAGTTGGTGCTTAAATAACAAGCTCGCTTTAAATATTAATAAATGTGTTCATGTATCATATACAAGAAGAATTAATAAGATACACTCGACTTACCAAATTGACAGTCACACACTTGAAAGTAAAAGCACTGTCACTGACCTTGGTGTCTTGTTTGATAGCAAGTTAAGTTTTAATGAACATATAACTCGTATTACCCATTCTGCGTCGAGATCTCTGGGATTCATTTTTAGATCTTGTAAAAGGTTTAGCAATATACCCGCTATTGATTCTTTGTTTTATGCGTACGTGATTAGCAAGTTAGAGTATGCTTCGACTGTGTGGTACCCTATTTATGGAGCTCAGCGGAATGCAATTGAGCGTATTCAGCGTAGATACTTGAGATATCTGTCTTACAAGCTAGATGGCCACTACCCAGATTTAGGTACGGATTATGACACCTTACTTCGCAGGCATAACTTCGAAACTTTACACGAACGAAGAAACAGATGCAGTGCAAGGTTCCTGGTAAACATTTTAAGTAACAAAATTGACTCTCCATACTTACTGTCCAAAGTGAACTTCAGGGTTCCAAGGATTGAGGCGAGATCTTCCCGGACATTTACCGTACCAACTGCAAGGACTAATGTACTTGGTAGAGCACCGTTGATGCATGCATCTGTGAATGCTAACATTTTTTTTGTGGATGTTTTTAATTTGTAGTATTTATGTATATCTTTATATCTAGTTTAGTTTCATTTGTTATCTTTTTGTTGATTATATGTAGAGCGTGTATTACTCTTTAATTATTATTATTGTCCTGTCTTGGATTATATCTGTTGGGCAAATAAATCAATATTATTATTATTATTATTATTATTATTTATATTTTGTAATTTATATTAATACAATGTTGTTCTCTTATTTTGGGAATTATAAACTAATATTATTATTATTATATAAAACCACACAATAAATAAACAGCAGTGTGTTTGTGTTATGCAAAATAAAATATTTTCTGTTACTTGATACATTTAGTACGTAGCCTGCATCTCTGTTGATCATGTCTAATAATAATAATAATAATAATATGCAAAACTGCAATATAGTCATATTATTGTCTTCCAGTGGCGGCTCTTTAATGAGAGCAAGTGAGCAATTGCACCCCCTGGAATTTTGAAACAAAACAAACCAAGCGGCGACTAACTGTGAAAGTATTTATTTATTACGTATTCATTGTTATTGAACAGGAACGTGGCGTGTACGGCACGCGAAACAACCTACATGCACCGATCGTAGTCATAGATATAATGACGACTAAGACCAACAGCGCACGGATGTAAAGACCCCTTCCACCGAGAGAAACATACCCATGTGCAAAGCGCTACTGTTGCTGCGTTAAGCCATTAAACATTACATTGAAGGTGGGGAGAACTGTATTTTGTTCTAGTTCCATATCGTATAATACATAGCATGTGAGCAAGATTCCTGTCGGCTCAACGCTGTTGTAAGATGAATTTCGTGTCTGCGATGCAGAATAACACGTTTTCGCGGTTAACGTATGATGAAAAAATCGCAATAAAAATCTTAAACGGCCGATGCCTCAATTATGTTTAGGAAATAACCAATCTGTTAAAGGTAAAGACGTTATAAGAAAATTCAAAATGAATATTTATCAGAAAAATGACTGGATTTGTGGGTGTGAAATTAAAAATACTTTGTTTTGTTTTCTGGGTCTTTTGTTTGGTGGTGAACCGTCTTGGTCAAAGAACGGAATAAAAGATTTAATTCATCATAGTGCTAAAATTACGAAACATGAAAATTCCGAAGGGCATTTGAAAAATATATTTAGTCTAAGAATGTTAGGAAAAAATAACATTCAGAATGTTTTAGATCATCATATAGAAAAGCAGTTCAACAACACAATGAACAGGTAACAAAAAATAGGCATGTGTTAAATTTAATAATAAATTGCATTAGATTTTGTGGCGCGTTTGAACTGGCACTTCGGGGTCATGATGAATGGCAAACGTTGAATACCAAGGGCATTTTTCGGGAATTGATAAATTTTACGGCAGAATTAGATAAATCGCTCAGAGATCACATCGAAGCAGCACCGGTTTTTAATTGAATTTATAAATGATTTCCCAAATTTTAATGAAAAAGTGATAGAACTGTTCTGCAAGTCAAAGACACGCAAAATTGACTTCGTTTATCGTCAGATGTAATCAAACTGTAGTGTTATATTTATTATTCCCTCAAAACAAACTGTACAATGAACAGTACCTGTCTGGAACAGTATGTCGGTGAAACTTATAAAGATTGGGTAAGCGTTCTTGTATTATACTGTGAATCCCGGTGACTCAGTCGCCTTATATACCATGCATGAAATGTTCCCGAACAGTACGAGCATATTCTGCAATATACCAGGGGAAATCTAGACTTTTTCTTGCTTTCGTCGCACATCTGTGAGATGACTCACTACATTTACGATATTTACCAGCAGCGAGAGATGATTTATGGCAGTGTGTAAATAAGAGCGTTTTTATACGTTGCTCTGTCCCTTTTTTTGCGTGTGACAATTTCGTTTTTATCGCGCCGAGAGATCTGATTCTTTTATTTAATGTAAACACATTTCGTTACAATACTTTAACTTTCTTATACGTAGTATAAGGAAGTATTGTGATGATGAAAATTTTCGACCTCGAGATTTTTGCAGATGTCCACGTTTTGAGGTCCCCTGATACCAAAAAAGTGGTTTTTAAAAAATCTCTCTCTCTCTCTCTCTGTGTGTCTCTGTATGTGTGACCACGATAGCGATCAAACCGCTACAGATATCAATTTCAAATTTTGTATTTACGAATATAATCTTCCTCTTGAGAACTGATTAGATTTTGAGCAAAATCGGCAGACCGGAAGTAGTAGTTTACTTCAGTGAAAAAATCGAATTTTGCAAATATTTCGTCAATTACTAAGTTTAAACAAATTTATAAGGAATTCAAATGTACTCAAAATTAAATATGAGAAAAATTGTGTTAATAAAGTTTTTCGAAATTCCGACCAGAAGTAGGTCTTTTACTCTTATCGAAAATCAGTTTTTTGCGAATATCACGCAAGTCATGCTTTCTAGGCAGGTAAATTATCAGTATAAAAGTATTTAGAACGTATTTTTAAATATCTTTTGTATAAAAAAAATTTCAAAATTCGGACCGGAAGTAACACTTTTACTCTTACAGAATAACGATTTTTTGCAAATATGTCGTAAATTATGCATTCTATATATATTTATGAAGAGTACAAAAGTATTTAGAGTTGGATTTGGAATATTTTTTGTATAAATGAAATTTCAAAATTCGGACCGGAAGTAACACTTTCATACGTATAAGAAAGTCGTGTGGTGGCCACACCTCATTTTTTAATTTTGAAATTATGCACTCCCTATGTGAACCACCCCGAGCCGCCACTGTTGTCTTCATAACGTACCTATTAGTTCAACATTCTAATAAATATATTTCACCTGCTAAAAATACATGTAAAGTTAGTATTTGCAAATCCCAAGTGCCAGTTTGACAGTTGATCAGTTTTTTTCATGTTTTTATTTTATTTCTATTTTGTAATTTGGCTCCTGGACAGTTTTCAGAATGGATTTTTTTTTGTGAGATTACTAAGTTCGAATAAGAGAAATTCTATATACATATTTTAAGGCAAATTTGGTCATAGGTACGTTGTTACTTTATATTATAACTTTTCAATTCAAATATCGCGCCAAAACGGTACCATTTTTAACAGAATGTATTGGTTCCTATGTAAGTAAATTTAACAAGGAATTATAAGTATGCGATATCTTTATATTTTATAACATAACCTAGCCATAATTTGTGAAGCTGTGAACATTCTCTTATTATATTTTACTGTGTTATTATACACTATCTGTGCGTTTAAGTACGTCACGAACATATTAGATAAGGCACTTCTAACCAAACCGTGAAAATCGCCACCCAAACAGCTTCAAGTATTTTTACAATAAAGATGATAAAAACAGTTTTAAATATGTACAAAGATTTAACTCTACAAACATCAAAAATAAAAAGAACAGTAATTGTAATAAAAATCTTCAAAACTAAGTAAGGTAAAGGTGTTATTTTAATGTTAATATATTATAAATAATTAGGCTATTATAAAGATTATTGTTATTAATCGAAACTAGAAAACCGGCGAACTGACCTCCGGAAGAAAGAGTGGGCAGGCATATGCGATTTGAACTAGGGATGCGCACGATATATTGTTTTGTAAAAAAGTATCCATGTTTTCTTTTCGATAATCGTGATTGAAATCGATATTTTTTTATTTAATAATATTGACTGTTATCGATTTTTTTATTCGATAATATCGTTTAATCAAAAATGCCATTCTACTTATATCCTGGTAAACAATCTTTGACATTTTACACATTTATTTTACATTAATATACAAAAGAAACTGTTCATATTATACAGAATACAATAGAATATATTTTTAAGAAAGAAGTTGGAAATTTGAAAAATGCCTACTGCGATGTTTGCTGTTTCGTAGAAATTATAATCCGGAAGCGGCAGCGGAATATTGCATTTCATAGACTTGACATCTCGTATAGTTCGCCGAATCGCCTTCATGGGGTGTTTGTTATCTTTATCACAATTACTATTTCCTCAAAATTGTAAAGAAGATATGTTTTAAGATGTTTATTTTTTACTTGTATTTATGTATGTGTTTTATACAACTAGAATTATATATTTGAGTTTTGGATTTCTTATACGTTATAGATACAAATTTATATTTTGTTTGTCTTTTTATTGGATTTTTTTTTGTTTTTTGAGTAAATATATATTTTAAGTTAAAGATTTTATTTGTTACTAAATGGCTTGAAAAGCCACAGCAAAGAACTTTTAATATAAACATGATAAAAATGTCGATATCAAGGTATATCGATATTCTTCATTCAATATTTGTTTAAAATCGATTTTGAATTTTTGATACATTATTCGATTCTAATATCGATATTTTTGAAACGTTGCGCATTGGAATTTTTTAATTTGCTAATTTGCTATATAGTTTGAACTATAAAATTTGATGAATACGTCAAAAATACTATAAACATGGTGTGCAGTTTCTATTTAAAAAATAAACGATTTCAAAGTTCTGAAAACTGCTAACAAATAAAATGTACCTATATTTACATTTTAAGTAATTAGCAACAACCTTAACAAATTTTGAAGAAAAATGTAAAACGTTCTTAGCCGACAGTTTCTTTGCGAACTTCGTAAATATAAAACGGCTATTAGGCTTTTGTCGGCGTAAACAGTCTCAGTTTAATTAATTTACATAATTCATCTTATTAGTAAAAGCATTGGCATCTTTCAATTAAGGATAACAGAAAACTCCATATTTTAAAATATTGCAATTTCATTAAACTCGCAAATTAAACTTTGTAGTTACTTTTTGGTTTTGTGGTGCCAACCAGTGATGTCAACTGTTGATTGTCTATTACGAACTTTCAAATAACTCGTAACATACTAAATTTTATAATTAGTAACCGCAAAAATTGTTGTTAATTATAATTTTAAATTATAATGAATAATTAAAGTATCGCATAACACACAACTAACCTCTAAATAATTGCAAGATAATAAAGCCATCTGTATTATATGTGCTACACTGTTAGGCGACGTAAATGTAACAGATATCTGTAATGTATGTAAAGACCCACCAAAAATGTAAACAAATTTTATTTCATGGATCACTTAAAAAATTACACATGTATTTAGCTACTGTTACTATTTTTACCTTCCAAATATAAATACCGAGTGTACTTGCTATATTACATATAAATTTACCGTGTAATTTTTAAATGTAGCCATTTTTTCTAGTACTTGCAAAACCACTAACTTCCCATTTTATTTACGGCTTATATATTAACTTAATTTAAAAAAGAATTCGACCGTTCACTTCGTTTAACCTTTAACTTCATGCTTAATGCATAAAATTTACATGTTTTGATATTTTACGCCCGTAAAAATGGAAATAAAAATGGTATTTTTGGGGCACATTTCTCTCCCGCCAAAGCCTTATCACTCGCACGAATCACACCTATTGGTATACGTGACTTTGTAATTGTTTCAGACGCTCAGGCGCTAGATAGCGATACGTATTTTACACAAAAACAACGGTATCCCGTATTATCAAGTATCCCGTTTTACCCACATTTCCTCTAATGGAACAATTGATTGCCCACATCTCCTATCATGCTTAAACTTCCTTTTCAAGGAATAATCTTCTTCGGGATCGCCACTGGTCACCATGTGTCGTGGTGCGAACTTATATGTATTATGAAGATATATTTTTTGTTTCTAATTCAGCAAGTAATGCATAATTCTTCAACTTTATATATAAATATATGTATAGTTATAAATTATTTATATTGCAAATAAGAATATGATTGATTTGTTTTTTATTAATGTACCTACGTTCCTTCTTTGTTCTATAATTGGTTTGATATTGTTGGACTAAATAAATTATCATTATTATTATTATTATTATTAGTGCAATCGTTATGGCGGAACGCAACATTATGTTATGAGGTAAAGAATAGATACGTATATTTTATTTTTTTCTTATTTCACTAAAGCAAACAACATTTTGAAATTTTTTAATTCTTTATTTCAAAAGTAGCACTATTTATTTTTTTAGATGAAGGAAATACAGCAAAAAAAATATAAGTACATGGTAAATAATAAAATTTTATCATGCGCAATATAACTCAACAAATACAGAAACTTGTATAAGTAATGTAGAGGACATATTTGTAGTTGAAAATAGAAATATATACAACTGCATATGTACTTATCAGAGAAATATTTTATTAACAAGTAATAACAAGTAATATAAACAGTAGAAAAACTTTAGCCCTATAGTACCAATATCTCAAATAGACATGTATATCGAGGCTATAATGCGAAATAAACTTAATTGCATTTTGTTAATATAGATATAATAAAAGTAAAAAAATCGGTATTTTTACTTTTTGGACATACCTCTAATAAAAAAACATTTTGCTACCTTCTCGTATTTAAATTATCAGATGGCCAAGGCCCTACACAGATTCGGTACCCAAATTCCAAGAAGGTAGTAAGTCAGACACCACCACGGTAATTAACCTTCTATTTAAATTTAGGAAGAGGCTTGTCTATTAAATAATCACCAACTTATAACACTCAAGTCTTACCTCTTACTTCCCAGGGGTCGATGTTAAATATGGGAGTCAGCACCGCCTCCAGCTACAGTCAGAATTAGGGCGAGTTCGAACACAGTACTAAGTCGAAGGTTACGTTGTCAGGGCGCCTATCCGTAAAAATATGCTGAGCCCAACAGATATTCAGACCCCGGACAAGATCCAATATAAGATTCCCCAGGTGATAAGAAAAATAAGACCAACACACAGTCATTCAAACTTAACAACAGGTTTATTAATATTTAAATACCCAAAACGTTTCAAATATTGAGCACAAAACCGGCTATTACTATCTAATCTTCTGGTTTTCAACAATATATTCAAAAGACACAAAACAATGAAATATGAATCACAAAGCGCAACTCAGTTGCCAGTAATAAACTTATGAAGGAATGAATAAAATCTTAAATGGTCACCCAAGTGATCCACAACTTCAAATTACCAATGATTTATAATTACAAAATTTAAGAAATTCAAAATGGAAAACACATGAAACAACCTTAAAGTTAAAATAATTACCTGACAATATTCTTACAAAAGCATACAATTATAAGGCAACTTGCCGAAAGTCCCTCCAAAGTCGAACAGTTTGATCGTAAATTGCAACACGTCAACACCAAAATAAACACTCTGTATACCAGAGGCAACCGACAATCTATTCGACAGAAGAGTGCAGACTCTAAGTTATATGGTATCTAATACTATAAATATTAGCGCTAGTTAACTATGCTTTACATAAGAAAACGTGATTAAAATTAAATTCAAAAATTTCTTACAAGATTGTACAAAAATAAATTTAAATGGTTGACTAATTACACTAAATAACGAGCTATAAATTTACACAATGCAGATGCGAGGCTGCAACGCCAATACACATCCAAAATTTGTTCAAGTTCTGAATCCAAAAAAAAAAAGGCTACATAACGTCTCCAAAAATGACAAAGTAACCCCCCAACTGGAGTCACTGTTATTAATAAAACTACGTTAATTTAATAAATTCAAATTATAAGGCACTCAGGCCAATATGCAATTAAATACTGAAATTACGATGACTTGAGCGATTAGTTAAGCCGAAAAATTGAACTTTACTGTACGAAGTACTCGAAATTGACATAAATTTTACCAAAACTGTTTGGCCAATAATTCCCGTGTTATGGGTAATATCAGGAAAATTACACAGTCACAGTACCTTAAAGGAAAACCACATCCACAGCTACCATACACGATACCTTCTACGGATCACACTCGTTACAAGGAAAACTGCCTCACATATCTTCGGCTAACGACATCTTCAGGAAAATTAGCGTAGGAAGCCTACAATATTTGATCTATCTGCACCTCAAATTATGTCTTCACCGCAGGATACAGCAATTAATTCCCTTGGAACTGTAAAATTACCATAGGCACGTGGTTCTTAGACTTAACCCAACAAAAGTGCTCAAATGAGATCTATGCCATGTACTAACAGCTATATTTGAATATAGAAACAACACAATTAAGATCGATCAGACACGTGGAAATTATACTTACAGCAGTTAAACAATTCTTAAGCCACGACAACAATATCCTCAGCAAGATTATAATTATAACGCCAAAACCATATTAAACCTTGAGAAATATTATACCATCCGCTTTTTACTAGCGATTACACACGATATACTTTAACATCCAACATTTCTCAAGTAGTTAGTGACTAAGAAGATTGCATCTGCTCTGTGATGTTTTAATGCTTCTTCTACGACAGTTAACGTTCAAAAGAGAAAGAATCCACTTGTCATCTAGCGATCTTAAGCGTTATCAACACATTGGACTAATAACCACGAGACCTAACCCGATATTTTACACACACGACATAAGCGCAGATTCAAATGACAATAGAAAAGTGGAAAATAATTATAATTAATTTGTTACATAACTCTAAGCCCAAAAAGAAACTCCAAAACTAAATTAGAAAATAATTAAAAATACCCAATCTATTAGATAAAACATCGTACGCCATCTACCCGTCAACACATGTATACGTTACACACATGAGATAAGGCAGACCGCTCGGCAGTAGGAATCTTATGAAATCCTTCCCTAGGTGGCAGAAGGAGTCCGAAAGATGATCTATTTACCCGAATTAACCAGGATAATTTATTTAATCCGAAATAATTTACGTATTCAAACGATAAAACTAAAATTCTCAATTCAGAGATAAAATACAACAATATAATTGTAACAATTTTTTTAAAATATGTTACATAGTCTTAAAGAAATTTTCGGTATTTGATCGCATTTTCTATATATTTTACATTTCTCTGCTGACCTTATGTTGCCGAATAAGTACAGTTTACACACTTACTGCATACAAAAAAAAAACGATTTGCAGCGTAATCTCTCTCTTACTTTAGAAAACCGATATTCATATCGTTACGTGCTTGTTCCAGTTCGTTCTACAATTCAGTGAATAAAACCAAGTCTGCAACCACTCCACACTACATCCAAATCTTTTACTTTGCTTTACGTTCGACCCTGCTAGACAGCCTGCTACGTCTGCAATCCCAATGCAACGAACTAAAATTTTAATTTTAGTGTACTCCATACATTTAGCGACATCTATATAGCATTAGATTTCAAACTTTAGCTAATTTCATACCTATTGAAATTTTTACCGACTATAACCCAGCCTTAAAGTACGCGCGTCTTTCTCCCTTCATCATGAAAGTTGACAAGTATCGATTAGATTCATACGTATAAAATCAAATTGCAAAGAAAGCCTGACACAAACCAAACTTTCGTATGTAGGGATAGAAATTTAATAAGTAGGTAAAATGACCTTGAAATGTTTTAAGATCTTTTCTTTAGAATTAAGTTTAGAATCGATATCGTGGCGCCATCCAATTATTACTAGTAGTACTTAAGAAACGCTGAAATCTTAGAAACGAACCGAAATGGATTTGCAAAGATTGAAGCGCGCCCTTAAATTATTCAGACGGCTCATTTTTTTCCTGGGGGGACCGAACAACAGGGTTTTTGTTGTAGTTCGGGAATATCAGATATTCTTTTTTATTTGAAGTGTTATGTTATAAAATGGAAATGCTGATTTAGAAAAAGAATTTTGGGATTATCCAGAGAATATGTCTATTTTTAATCATTTCATCTAAAAGACCTAATTTTCCTAAATTGTGAAAAACTATTTCATCTTGGTGCCTTGTCTCCAAACTAACGCCGAACGCCTAGTGGTCGTCTCCAAAATATGTTGCCAATAATAGTCATTACATCGGCTATTTGTAATCTCCCTTATGTGTGATAGAATCAAGAGACATCCATTATGGTGAGTAATTTGTCATTCCCCGACATATTCATTTAGTCTCTAGATCTCTTGCGACCTCTATGGTGCCGCCAGATTATAAATTATTCTAATTAAATATTATGTTAAAATTGATAAGTTTATATCGATAATTTTCAAAATAATTGTTAAAACCCTTTGCGACATTTTTAGGACTAAAATGTTATTTTTTGACAGTTACGAATTTTTTTGCATTCAAACCATTGTTACTTATGTTTTCTATGATTCAAACGCCCCCTTAAACTGTGTTCATGGGATTATAATCTCAAATTTGACATTTATGTTTGTAACGGTAGGCCCTGTATATAATGAATAAAATATAAATATAATATAACATCCAAAATATTTATATTAGGGTAATGTATATTATGATGTTATGGTGGATAATGAATCAACACAGATCAGGAAACATGTATTATTCATTTATTTGTATTAAATTATTATATTCCTGTGTAAAATGTTTCTATGTAAATTCTGTATATGTAAGAAAGAAATAGTGCGAAGGGTATCGGTGTGAAAGAATGAAAAACACAAGTGGCGTCAATATTATCGCCGCCAGCCAGGAAGTTATGCGACATAAATAAGAAACAGTGTGTGTGCAACCGACACGTGGAACCTTGAATGTGGTGAAGAAATGTAAAGTACATAGGTGGCCCGGGGAAACCCCGAGCAAGAATACGGCGTGGCGTGACTTAAGCAAGGAATAGGCAGGGAGACGTTCCCTAGTCGGCGCATGAAGTGGTTCTCAGGTCGTGTAGAATGACACTAGACCGCACCCAACAAAAGGGAACGATTTCACAGGCTAATAATGCGTATGAGAATATAGAAATTCTGCGCATTAGTAATAAGTAAAAGAAAAAGCCTAGTGAAAAACAGTTATAAGTTTTAATAAAACCAATAGTGTACTACCTGAGGTAGAAGTTTTGTTAAAAACAAGTGTGTGCTCTAGTACGAAACAAAGAAGACGACGATCTGAATCTACCCTAGGAAAAGCTGCCCGGTGAAGACCCTGTGCCAGCGCCACAACATCGTATCAGGTACCCAACGTTGTTTGAATTAAAGGCCTATATCATGCATGTTCTTTTTTAAAACAATTAAATTAGCATTTAATTAAATCCATGGGATACTGTATAGGTAAAGCGTCATTGCACTGTTGTTAATTGTATTTGCTCATGTTGTACCATTTAAATTGTGTTGTGTTTCTATAACCTTTGTTTGTAACCTGATCTGTGTTGATAGTGTTTTTTTTATCAATATATTAATAATATTTAAATATCCTTTTGCGTGTTATTTGTCTACCTCACTCTAAGAAATTTGGAATATAAAATAGAAGTAATAGTACGTGCAGGACAATAATCTTAGTGTCTAAATACCTGAACCGTCTTGAAATTAAGAGTCTTATGCTAAACCGAACTATTTAACTGAGCTAAATTACGCGGAGCATTCAATAAGTCATTTTATTTATTTGAGTCATTTTAATTATTTTATTTAAATTTGTATTATTATCTCTGAACACCCTACTTTGGGGCATTTTATTCATTTTTATTTAATTTTGAAGGACCGTACTATTACATATGGCGCACCAGCCGGTGGGCACGAAAAGACACTAAATTTTCAATTTATTTCAAATTTGTGTGGAGTAGTTTGGTAGGAACAAAGCTTTATCAAATATTTAAGAAATATTTTCACGAAATTTTTAAATTCTTTTGAACAAAATTTTAATTTTTAAATAAAAGCGCAATTTAGATTTGAATTAAAAGGTAGACAATTTAAGTATATTTTTTTGTGATATACAGGGTGTTACAAAAGTTGTGTAAACATTTTCAGGGCGCATAGCATATAAGGTATACGGTACAATAATACGTATTATACAGGGTGTTTTGAAAGAAAGGTCATTTTATTGGGGGGTAAATAGGAATAAAACCCAAAATATTTTACACGAATAAGCGGTAATTTTGGAAGCAAATTGGCGACGTATTATACAGGGTGATCCAAAGGAATAGGCACACCTGGTTGGGGGGTCACCGGAATTAAGTAAATAAACATTTTATACAAGTAGCGGAGCTTTTAAAGGCAAAGTGGAATAAAATTTGAACGAAAAAGAATTTTCTTTTATAGCGTTGTTGTCAAATTTTTATTTAGTTGTTTTTTATATGCCTTATCGTTGTTTAAATAAAGCCGCCGTTGTATAAAATAAACATAGCCGCCAAAGGAAATAAAGTTGGAAGAATATTAAATAAGGAATTGAAGTGAATGCATTTAAGGAGTGGTAAAATGATAGGAGAAAAAGAAGCAATCATGGGAAACTCAGAGGTAGAGAATAAAAGTGAAGAAACAAACCAAGGAGCATCCGGACATAAAACCCCGGACGAAAATATGGTCGAAACGGAAGCGACGCCCAAAGGAATAGGAGATATGCAGGCATTTTTTGACTTTATGAGACAATCAATGAAAGATTTAAAGAAAGACAGTGATGAGAAATTCAACAAATTAGATGGAAACATGGAAACTTTAAAGAAAAGTAATGCGGATTTAAAGAAAGATAGTGATAAAAATATGGAAACTTTAAAAGAAGACAGTGATAAGAAGTTCGAAAAATTAGATAAAAATATGGTAGAATCCAAGAAGGAAATGAGTGAAAAAATAGACCAAAATATGGGAAAATTCGAAGAATTAAAGAAAGACATCCAAGAAGCAAATTACCAGATGTATGAAAAAATAGCAAAGAGCCAAGGACAACTAAGAAAGGAAATCGATGATTTCAAGGAAAAAACAGAAACAGAATTGAAAGCAGTCGATGAGAAGGTTCAGCATCAAGCAGAGGAATTCGAAAGAAAATTAGAGGAGGAAAAAACAGAAAGAAGACATGAAGTCAATCAGAAAATTGAACAAGTAAACAAAGATGTTGAAAGAACTAACATGGAAATTGAAAACACCAAAAAGGAGGTCGCGAAGACCAGACAAGAAGTCGAACAGGAAATTGAATGTTTAAAGAAAATAGCGCCAGTGAGCATAGAAAGAATAATAGAAGAAAAGAAAGTACCTATGTTCAATGGGGATAAAAGAGGGCTTCACCCAAAGGAATTCCTGGAAGCACTAAGGAGACATTTTGAATTTGGAACAATACCAGAAAGAAAGAAGCTCGATTTTGCGATAGGCCAATTGGAAGGTGATGCACGAGTATGGGCCAATGCAGTGAAACATCAATGGGACAATATAGAAAATTTCCAACAAGAACTACTGAAGATGTATTGGTCCGAAAGCGAACAAAAAAGAATTTGGATGGAATTATTGAGGCCCAGGACATATAATGCGAAATTCGGGACCATGACTCAGCATGTATGGTATTGGGTGAATAAGACACAATATGTGGATCCACCAATCGGCGCAGAACTATTCATAGAAGCAATACGTAAGCATTTCTCCTATGAAGTGGAAAGTATTCTACTATCAGCAAAAGCCAAGACAATACCCGAGCTAATAAGCATAGTCGAGGGAATACAAAATCGAGAGGGGCCTTCTTCACGAAACCATATCATGAAACCGTGATGATCGCAGGGACGTGCAAATGATCCACCAAAACAGAAGTCACTATAGAGGAAGAGGTCGTTATAGCAACCGAGGACGCCGGAGTTCACCACCGAATGTCGATTCGGGAAACGAATAAATGCAGAAGCAAACGCTCCTCGCCTTCTGCATATGAAAATAAGGGAGCCTGTAAAAGAACCAAATTCATGGAAATACACACCGAACAGGACCACCCAATTAGAAGCCCGAAAACAATATATACAGCAGCTACCTCTCCTTCTCAACCAAAGCCACTGTCTTAAGCACGACAAGGAAGACCTCGAGGATTCTCCACGGGATGCTCCGATTATACCCAAGATCCAGATCTATATTGAAAAGGATGAATATGAGGCATTGATAGACACCGGGAGCACCATCAGCGTAATGTCTGAGGAAATGTTAAAACAACTTAAGGAAAAATGTGTAGAAATACCAGAACTGCCTGTGACGAACCTGACTATACAAGGAGCCACTGGAAAAATCGTCAAAATCCAAAAACAGGTAATGCCACAAATTAAAGTAAATGAAGTGGAAATGCCACTTATATTATTTGTAGTCCGAGGGTTAATAACACCACTCATCCTGGGACAGATTGGTTAAAGAAGTATGCCGCAGAAATTGATTTCCTCGAAAACAAGCTGAAATTCCAATACAAGGAAAGTTACATTCAAATACCATTAACCAACTGTAGGAAGGAGGAAGTTGACGAGGAAACTACAAGCCTACAACTAACGATCGAGTCAGATAAAGAGGACGAGTTGATAATAATGACTCAGATCAACCAAGATGCTGTAAAATTCCGTTGGCAACATACACTAGAAACAGAAAAAGTAGTAAACAACGAAGAGGAAGGTAGTGAAGTATTACCCGAAATAGGAGAACCACCACCAATAGTTCCCAGCCTATTTGAGTCTGACTACGAAACTGCGAAAGTCAACCCACTAACAGCGTGTACAACAGAATGCAATCCAGTAAACAGGGTGGAAAAGGCAATATCCGACTATTCTCCGATAAACCTGGAAAATGTGAGGTATACAAATGTGTTTTAAAGATGAAGGACAACCAACCATTCGTACAGCGATCTTATCCGATACCTTTCTCGAAAAAGAATGCCGTAAAAAGGGAAATAGAACGAATGCTAGAATGGAACATCATCGAGAGATCCAGCTCACCATATTCCAACCCCATTGTGATAGTGGCGAAAAAGGACGACAGTGTACGTATTTGTCTAGACGCAAGGAAACTAAACCAGTCAATTGTACCAGACCAAGAATCACCACCCATGATGGAAGACTTATTGAGAAGATTTCATGGAATGAAATATTTTAGTTCACTTGATCTAACCTGCGGTTATTGGCAACTGCCTTTGGACAAAGAGTCTCGCGAGTGTACAGCCTTCCTAGCAGATGGGAAAAGCTACCAGTTTCGGGTGCTACCTTTTGGCCTTAACGTATCAGTAGCCATGTTTAACAAATGTTTGGAAAAGGTTCTAGGCCCAGAAGTATTAGCATTTGCCACAGTATTTGTGGATGACATACTTATAGCCTCCGAAACGCTAGAAATACACGAAGATCAGCTAAGAAGAGTTTTTGAAAGACTGAGAAAGGCAGGAATGACCATCAAGCGGGATAAGTGTCGTTTCTTACGAGAGCAAGTCAAATTTTTGGGTCACATCATCACGCCCGAAGGAATAAAAGTCGACCATACGAAAATCGACATGATACAAAACTGCCCATCACCAAGGAATGAAAAAGACCTGCAATCCTTCATAGGCCTCTGCAACTTTTACAGAAAATTCATCGCTAATCATTCCGAATTAATTAGTAAATTAACACCACTGTTAGAAAAACGAGCCGTATGGAAATGGTCAAAAGACGAAGAAGAAATTTTCCAAAAAATCAAACAACGTTTCATGGAAACAGTTACTTTAAAACATCCAGATTTCAAGAGACCATTCTATTTAGCTACAGATGCATTAACGCAAGCATTAGGGGCTCATTTATATCAAAAGAACGAAGCAGGTGAAATTTTGGACATCTCGTTCGCGAGTCGAAAACTAAGCAGCGCCGAAAGAAACTACACTATAACTGAACTGGAACTACTGGGTGTAGTATTTGCGTGCGAAAAGTATCGCACCTATATCCTTGGGTATCCAACAATTATACAGACAGACCATAAGGCCTTATCATTTTTGTTTAACTGTAAAGTACTAAGTGGTCGACTGACGCGATGGGTGTTGAAACTGACCGAGTATAACCTACGAATCGAATATATCAAAGGATCCGACAACAAAGTTGCCGATTTCGGATCAAGGTACGGTCAGGATGATCCGGAAAAGGGAGAAACAATCACCATAAATGCCTTAAGAACTGGAATAGACCAAGTAAGAACGGAACTAAAGGATTTACCAAAAAAGCAAAGAGAAGATCAAACTTTGAACTGGATTATAATCGAACTTGAAGAAAACAGCCAAGGAAAAAAATTGAAGTTGGAACAAAACTATTGCATACATGAGAAAATATTATTCAAGAAGAGCCAGCGTTCAGCGGATTGGTGGGTGCCTTACTTACCTAAAGTATTAATAGGACCAGTAATACAGTATTATCATGAAGCTTTTGGTCACTGCGGATCAGCAAAATGTACTTCACTATTGGCAGAATCCATTTATTTTTCGAACATGACGAAAATAGTGAAGCAATACGTATCATCATGTGACACGTGCCAGCGAGTGAAACCACCCAACCAGGCCAGCAAAGGGCAGATGAAGAATGTATTGGCAGAACGCCCACTTGAAAAGGTATCAGTAGATTTATATGGCCCATTGCCGCAAGGTCGTGGGGGAGTTTGCTATATTTTTGTACTTATGGACATTTTCACTAAATATGTCAAACTATATGCAATAAAGAAAGCCACAGCAATATGCTTACGGAAAAGAGTTCTACAAGACTATGTGACGGAGGTAGGAAAACCTGAGGTAATACTATCCGATCATGGAACACAGTTCACCAGTGCAATATGGACAAATAGTTTAAAAGAGGCAAACATACAAGTGAACTACTCGTCAGTATATCATCCACAATCAAATCCAGTCGAACGGGTAATGCGCGAACTAGGTAAAAGTTTTCGAACCTACTGCACCAGGCGACATACAGCGTGGCCAAGTTATGTGGAAACAATCGAGAATTGGCTTAACTGTACAGAGCATGACTCCACAGGTTTCACGCCGTATGAATTAATGAAAGGAGAAAGGCCAACGCGACAAATCGAAAGGCTCATCAAATACCCAAATAGGACGGACATGACTGGCGAAGTAAAAATAATATTGGCTCAAGAACGTTTACAAAAACGAGCAGATCAACGCAAAACAAGGCACGATCAAAAAATTTCTCTGACGAAATATGAAATAGGTGATCAAGTGTTGGTAAAAAATCACAACTATTCGTCAGCACTAACCAAGGAAATAAAGAAATTTTTTCATTTGTATAACGGACCTTATGAAATTATACGGCGAGTAAGTGAAAATGCTTATTGGTTAGGGGACCCAATCACCAAGGAATACAAGTGCACCCAAAATATTACGAATCTGAGGAAGTATAAAAAACCGCCAAAAGACCCAACAGAGCTATAGGGTGAATAGAAAATTAATCTGTCAATATAAAATACATATCTATTCACTTATTACTATCAAATTATTACTATTCATTTAGCAAACTAGAAGTACATATAATCTCAAAATTAATTTTGTAATTTTTTTTTATATTTCATTATGTACACGTTACCATTATTTGCTTTTCATTTAGACTTATCAGCCTGTCAGAAAAGGCAAAGGGGGGTATCTGTAACGGTAGGCCCTGTATATAATGAATAAAATATAAATATAATATAACATCCAAAATATTTATATTAGGGTAATGTATATTATGATGTTATGGTGGATAATGAATCAACACAGATCAGGAAACATGTATTATTCATTTATTTGTATTAAATTATTATATTCCTGTGTAAAATGTTTCTATGTAAATTCTGTATATGTAAGAAAGAAATAGTGCGAAGGGTATCGGTGTGAAAGAATGAAAAACACAAGTGGCGTCAATATTATCGCCGCCAGCCAGGAAGTTATGCGACATAAATAAGAAACAGTGTGTGTGCAACCGACACGTGGAACCTTGAATGTGGTGAAGAAATGTAAAGTACATAGGTGGCCCGGGGAAACCCCGAGCAAGAATACGGCGTGGCGTGACTTAAGCAAGGAATAGGCAGGGAGACGTTCCCTAGTCGGCGCATGAAGTGGTTCTCAGGTCGTGTAGAATGACACTAGACCGCACCCAACAAAAGGGAACGATTTCACAGGCTAATAATGCGTATGAGAATATAGAAATTCTGCGCATTAGTAATAAGTAAAAGAAAAAACCTAGTGAAAAACAGTTATAAGTTTTAATAAAACCAATAGTGTACTACCTGAGGTAGAAGTTTTGTTAAAAACAAGTGTGTGCTCTAGTACGAAACAAAGAAGACGACGATCTGAATCTACCCTAGGAAAAGCTGCCCGGTGAAGACCCTGTGCCAGCGCCACAACATCGTATCAGGTACCCAACGTTGTTTGAATTAAAGGCCTATATCATGCATGTTCTTTTTTAAAACAATTAAATTAGCATTTAATTAAATCCATGGTATACTGTATAGGTAAAGCGTCATTGCACTGTTGTTAATTGTATTTGCTCATGTTGTACCATTTGAATTGTGTTGTGTTTCTATAACCTTTGTTTGTAACCTGATCTGTGTTGATAGTGTTTTTTTTATCAATATATTAATAATATTTAAATATCCTTTTGCGTGTTATTTGTCTACCTCACTCTAAGAAATTTGGAATATAAAATAGAAGTAATAGTACGTGCAGGACAATAATCTTAGTGTCTAAATACCTGAACCGTCTTGAAATTAAGAGTCTTATGCTAAACCGAACTATTTAACTGAGCTAAATTATGCGGAGCATTCAATAAGTCATTTTATTTATTTGAGTCATTTTAATTATTTTATTTAAATTTGTATTATTATCTCTGAACACCCTACTTTGGGGCATTTTATTCATTTTTATTTAATTTTGAAGGACCATACTATTACATGTTGAATTGTTAGCAGGGGCAGATATGCAAAAGGTAAAATTCCCTGGAATGCAAACGGCCGATCAGTAAATCAGTTACAAGCACCCGTTATTTTTAACGCAGAATTGACAATCTTTTCGAATCTGTAATTAGGACACAGGCTGTATTGTTTTATTTTTTTGTGCCAATAAATAATTTTCGAATTGATCTAGAGCTAATGGTATTTTATATTTGGTTGCATACCCTACGAAATGAACTTTTAAATGAATGAAGTAAACATTTTTTTGGATATTGAAAGTTAGTGCTACCAGAAATTACACAAGACATGTTAAGGATTGGTGTATTGCATTTCGTTTATCAGATTCAAATTCTTTCAATAAATATATTTTTATTTTAGAAATCATAATTTTCAGTTACAGGAAAATACTATAGGATATATTCAGTAAACTTTTTAATAATCGCTACAATGAGCTTAAAGCACATGTCGACCTTTGTAGTGTTATTTTGCATTATTACTGTTTCTATTTAAATAATAATGTAGACAATGCCACTTTGAAAATAAAAGATGTATAATGTGTCTCTCTGGTCGCATTCAGCAGATGCAATTGTTGTGGCACAGTTGCGGAAAGCAGTAGCAGCTGGTGAGTTCGTTTAGGTGGGGCAGTTACATAGATAAGACTAATTTGTTTATTATCGGTGATATATTCCCGGATGCCATTATTAAACGAATCTTGTCTATGTAATTGCCCCACCTAAACGAACTCACCAGCCGCTGCTGGAGGAAACGTCTGCTGGATGCATACGCTACATCGAATTAAGTCACGATTACATCAGTACATTATTTTATTGTCATTTTATAGACTCAGATTTTCATTGAGACAAAAATAGCACTTTGCTATTAACACAAAGCTATTCTAACTTAAAAATGGATTTTCGAAATCCTAAAATAAGAAAAAAGATATCCCTAGCAGCACTTTTCGATTTTGGCGGGTGTTTTAAGTTTGCGCTGGACGCAATAAAATAGCTTACAGAGGTGTACTCGTTGATAATGTCACTGCAAAATTAGTGAATTGGAATGTAATTTTATGAATCAATATTTCTACATCATTTTTTGACCAATCTTCTACTTGGGTACACAGTATCTTCTTCATTTCGTGAGTCATGAAAGACGGTGGGCACAAAAAAAAAGCTTACCTATTTTTTGTACATAAAATTCATTTTCCTGTTTTTGATGCTGGAAAAGACGTTTACGACTTTGTTGTCAAAATACGGGTTAGACCGGATGAACTACTTTTTTATGGATAGGACCGCCAATGCGTTCAGTCGATCTTCTGACATTGTGTTTCTCAGAAAAGTTTTAATGCGTTTGAGGGTGGAAAAACATCCGTTCACATTCTGCTGTCGACATGGGCGTTGCACAAATAATATCCAACAGTTTGTATGTTTCCGTCAAAACCCTTTTTAGGTTGTTGTTTGTTATGAATAATGAAAGTGGCAAAACACCACCTAGGTCGCACACGTCATCGCGCCCATAAATTGCTGAAAGTTCACTTTTCAATTTTACACTGTCCAACATAGGATAAGATTTTACAGTTTCATCAAAATGTTTTTGTAGAAGTGAATGACTATAAGTTTTAAAATTTTGAGAATCAAACAATTTTGCTGCACTTAAATGATCCCTAAAATCAAATCGGTCGCCAATTTGGCTTAAAATAGTGTCACATACTTCCTTTGCAATAATAGCTCTGTTAGCTCCAGCTGTCGTTTTTTGTCTTTTCCTTGTAGGTTCTTCATTATTGCGTTCTTGATTGTCATTGTCAGTAGAAATTCTTAAATTTCTAATGTAAATAATTTGCTGTTGGAATTGGTCAATTGCCTTTTGCAGTTGAGCACTGTCAATCCCGCGGCATTTGAGTCTGTTTAAATAATATTTCAACATATTGCTGTGGTATTTTTCTTGTTAAATAAATAAATACATAAATAAAATAAAAAAAAAACCAAACAAATAAAAGAATTAACAAAAATAAAACACCAGCACATTTATTTAGCAAGTATAATAAATTTTTTACATATTTAATAAATTGTAATTCAATATTTCAACAAATAAATACAGTATAATCCACTAATCAGTACAAATGTATGTAGTCAAAATTGTATATATTTAGTATTTTAATCAAATTCATAACTAGGCAGTAGTATACACGTCAATGCAATATGGGTTGCATACCCGTAAAAATAATAGCATTCACAATTAAAAATAAAAATGAAAAATATAAAACAATGTTTAAATAAATTGGTGCACAGGAATTACATGTTCTATAAAACAATATTCAAATACTGACCTCCGTTTAATAAAAAAAGGATATAATAACTTAAAGCAGTATTACTAGCAGTTAATAGAAAAGTAGGTCAACCCGGTAATACATTCTTTAGCAGCAATAATAGTTCTGAAATAAAGAATAATCACAAAGAATATCAATATTATAACCACCAACATTGTCAAGAATAAATGTTATGTATCACTATGCACGTTTCACTTATATTTTCTGTATAAAATATTATTGAGTGTACGTAAGGGGCACGATTTGTTTATTTTCTTCTCTACACGAATATATTCCAAGAAAGTCCAAGCTAAAACAAAAATACAATATTAAACAAAGGTCTATATACATAAATAAATATATATATACCACTTATTTCACGGTCACAAGATCAATTGTATTTTCTTCTGTATGGGGCATGGAAATGCACACAAAGGTATATGATTTATCTGTTTTCGATATACACTAACGCATCCAGAATGTAAATATTGTGGCCTGGTTCATCGTTGAAAATAAAACATTATGTTGGCTATGAAAATTCACTGATATTTACAGAATAAAAGGACATTGTTGAATGTACATCTAAATATGCGATAGTACATAATTTTATTCACGTACAAATGCTTCAAGATTTCAGGCTAAAATAAATAAATAAAGCATTAGTCAGTACATAATATAAGACAATAAAAGAATACTTACCAACAAATAAAATCATTCAAAATGTCCATGGAATAAAAGTATAGAATATGTAAATAATAACAATAACAAACATGGTGGAAAGAAGGTCACATGATCACATGACTCCGATAGTTATCAAAATAAACACGGAGGGCGCAGCGGATGAAATTTGAATTGAACGGACATGATTTAAAACAAAACAAATCGTTCGTCGAATGTTAATCGCTATAAAAGGCGACGCACCGGCGAAAATAAGGCAGTCCATAGGAAGTCCATCGGAAGCTCTTCAAGACTTAAAAGGAAACCAGTGCTCCGAAGAAATAAAGAATCTAAAGGCATAAAACGCTTTAAGATTCAAACGCCGTAGTCGTAAGAAGCGGCAACGATAACTGCGCGCCAGATATAGAGGCGCGAAATACCGGGATTGGACCGCACAAAAGCTACAACAATAAATTTAATTAAAATGGAGGGACTGGGCTACCAGGAAGAATTCGAGATGTTATACAACCAAGAAAAGTGAGTACAAGCACTATAAAATAAACCCCATCTTGCAATCCTAAAATAAATAAATGAAAGGACCTTCATGAGTGTTTCATAAACTATCGAGCAACAAAATTTTCGAATATTTAAATAATTAACAAATGTTTCTTTGAATATGCTTTGGGTTAACGTGCGAATCTTAATTCAGGGCGATTTAACGAAGCATTAGTAAATTTTCCGGATAGCAATAAAATTTAGAACATTATTTAAATAATTTAAAATAAATTCTTCTTTGAATATGCTTTGGGTTGACGTGCGAATCTTGATTCAAGGCGATTTAACGAAGCATTAATAAATTTTTCGGATAGCAATAAAATTTAGAATATTATCTAAATAATTAAAAATAAATTCTTCTTTGAGTAAGCTCTGGATTGACGTGCGAATCTTGGTTCAGGGCGACTCAACGAGGCATAACGCTTTAGTTGAATAACGGCAATTTCGAAATATGAGCATACATGAAGGATTAGAGCAGTGAATTTTATTTTATTTATTATTAACAATTTCTTGAAGAATCAAGGATTGCAAGGTGCTTGTACCGCAGATGAAAAAAGCTGGATATAATAATGAAATGAATAATGTATTGTATTGCATAATAATGATATTTACTCAATGTTTTGTAAAAATTTATATTAAATAAAATAAGTTGTGCTGACATTCATATCTACTTATTTATACCCATCCCAAAGGAGAACATAAGGAAAGTAAACATCACTATCACAGCTAGGACTCACAATAAGTATAAGACTGCGACACATTACCCGTTATCGAAACAAATAAATTCACACTTAGACCCTGAGATTACTAAAGTACATTAATTTATTAATTTAACTTTTGGTTATTAACCAAAATAGAGAGGTCACAGCAATATGGAATGATGAAATGAAATATTTTCAACCGGTAGAGAAATTCCGGGTAATTCAAATGTTTCAATAAACCACTTGCTTCACTAATAGTATTTGAATCCATCCCATCTTCGTCAATAATTTTGTCTAAACATTCTTTGAAAAAATCCTGGTGTTCAAATAATGTGTTCACAGTTGGACTTTGAAAATCCAGCATGTAGGAGCAGCGCGAGGTAATCTACGTTTGACTATTTCATTAAGAATTATCGTTCGTTTTGGCGATCGAGAAGAAAGCTTGAAAACGACTGCAAATTTGCAAAGAATTTTTTTTTATTTTTATTGCACCCGTTCGTTCAATAATTAAATTAAATTGATGCGCGTAACAGTGAATATAATGTGCATGTGGAAATAACTTTTGATAATAGCTTGGACACCATTTGTCTTACCACTCATCACGGATGCCCCATTGTAACTTTGAGCCATTAGTTTATTGTTATCAGACCCAGAAGGAGAATTTAAAATTATTTACAATTCATTCAGCAATGTTCTTGTTAATACTTCAGCACTATGTCCACCCGGCTTAAAAAATGACCAAAAGCGTTCAAAAATTTGTCCATTAAAAATGTATCGAATAATAACAACCATTTGCCGATTATTAGAGGTGTCTGATTTAATTTCTATTAATAGATTGAATTTCTTTTAATATTTCCTGCTTGTAAATTTGTAACATTGCATCTAGCAATTCGTTCTGAACAGTTTTTGAGGTGCAAGCACAGCGTCTAATTCAGCTGCAAAGTTGATTAAGCCTACATAAATAGGTACCTGGATTTTCCGACGTCAATGTCTCATCATGGTCTCGTAACGCCAATAGAAAAGCTCCGCAAAATTTTATACACGTACACTTCGTTGTACTTAAGTTTATGTCGCAAATAAGCACTGTCTAACTGTTCACGTATATCCACTTTGCCTAGAACACTAAAATTCACGCATGCATTCATATGAGAAACGGAATTTTCGTGTATCTTTGCCCTCTGCGATATGCTTTAAATCATTCAACCCTTGTATTTTCCACGCACTAACCTCTTTCTTAAAAATTAAGCAGATAAAACAAAATAGTTTATTTGTTAGTGAACATCCGCACATCCACTCATATTTTTCATATATTTTTTTATTGAATATATATTCTATTGTATGTTCGAGTTTTACTTGTAGAAGTGTAGTTTATTTGAAGTTCTGGAATAGGCCTTCCTTTCTCCTTAATTAAAAGTTTTTCCTCAAATGATAGCGGGTTTTTTTAAAAGATCTTGCACAGAATTAACTTCCATTATTAATAATAAACGTCACTTCAAGGGTTTGAAATCACACACGCAAGGAACGCAACAAAAATATGCACTCGCAATGAATGTAAGACGTTAACTGAAGTCTGGCAGATTAGTGCCCCAAACCGAAATTTTAAGCGCATATGGCGAAGATAAGCGGAGCGAGCCGATTCATACTAGAAAGAGGTACATCTGAAATCGTGCCCCGGAACATAGTTTTGAGCGTTGGCATATGCTAGTGTGTGTGGTGCGGAAGGAAACTTTGATACCATCGTTATAAAAATACGTAAAAATAATAAAATAAAATAATGCACTGAATTACATTCGAATTTTTTTGTGCCTTTATCTTGATGATTGGGTGGGCACGTGCCCTTGTGCCCTTTAGTACCAGCCGCCACTGCAAATCACAAATGTTATTAAGAACCAAGACTACTCCAAATCCTCTAAACAAGTAAACAAGAACTCATCAGCTGACTTGTTTCAAGTTTGTTAGCAAATAACATATCCAACAACATAAAATCGATAAAATTCAGAATAAAAGTACACAGGCTATCTGGACATTACTGTAGGACCTTACAATCTTTAAAATAAGGATAAAGGGTCATTTAAAGTTCTTAAGCCAATAAGATCTACAGTTCAAAATAAAATTTGTGGAGTATAGTTTGTGCTAGTGACGTCTCGTTTAATGGAGATGAATGTAGTACGACCCTTGCGCTTTAATGAAACCGACGCTTGAGGGATTGTAATAAAATACAAGTGGATTGGCGGTCCCGTCTTTTTAATATACAGTCTTTTTCTATTGGTTTTCCCCTTTTGTCAATTGTGTTTCACAATTTGTCAAATGACTTTCCCATTTATTATAATATGGCGGCGATGTGTCAAATAATTTCCTTATTTGTCAAATGTGTTTCACTATATGTCAATTGACTTTCACGAAGCGTGTTAATCATTTTATATTCATCTATTATGGAGAATCGTCGAATTAATAGTAAAATAAGTAATGATTTAAGAGCTTTAATAATTCGTTCTATGAACAACGGGCTCACGGCAAATAATATTGGAGAGCAATTTGGAATTTTACCCAATACAGTAAGAAAGATTTATTCTACATACCGGAGAACCGCTAATATTCATAAAAGAAGTGCTGGTCACCGACTAAAAAAATTTTCTATGCTACAGATAAATGAAATTTGCAATTGGATTGATGAAGATTGCAGTTTATCACTTCGTCAGTTAAAAGAAAGATGTTTGACTCAGTGGCCATTTCATCAAATATCGCTATCGACGATTAACAGAGCACTTAAAACTTTCCATTATTCGTTTAAGAGAATCTCTTTCGTTCCCGAAAGAAGAAGTACACCACAAATCTCGAGCAACGAAAATAAAAGCTCAACTAAGAGGGCGTAATTATTCTGTGGCTGCAGCAATGAATATAGATTCACTATATTTGTTCCAAATCCAAGATACACCATTCAATACAGTTCATTTCTGTGAATTTATTTCAACTCTAATTAATCATTTACATAATGATAACATACAAGGCGCCTTTTTTGTTATGGATAATGTTAGATTTCATACAAATGAAGAAGTTGTCAATCTCATTAGAAGTCATGAGCATTTTGAAGTTTTTTTACCTGCTTACTGTCCATTTTTAAATCCTATAGAGGAATTATTTAATCAACGGAAACACATAATAAAGAGAACTCAGCCGACAAATGAGGATGAATTATATGCAGCAATACACAATGCTTCTGAACAAATAACTGCAGATAATTGTCTTCATTATGTTCAGCATATGGAAACATATCTGGGTGATTGTTTAGAACAAAATGAAATATTAAACTAATTGTTTCTTCATTTATATATTTCGATGGTTTGTACTGTGCATATTTGTGATATTTGAAAATGTTTTGCATACATGTATGTTTTTATCAATTTCTATGTACATTACACAAGAATAAATTAGATAACTTAAAATTTCAAATGTATACTTTATTTTCAAGGGTACGTCAATAACTAAATGAAAATGATGCATGCACAGCTTGGTAAGTAGTTATTAAGCAAAACATATAATTTACATACATGGGAAAAGTAATTGATATAAAGTGAAAGAGATTTGACAAAAAAAAGAATTTAATTTGACATATATGTCAATATGACAGGAATTGGGAAAGTCATTTGACAAATTGTGAAACACTATTGACAAAAGGGGAAAACCAAAAGAAAAAGACTGTATGACACAGCCATATATGTGCCACATTTTTAGAATATGTTCTAAATTTATTGGTAAATAATATGTGTAGAATTTATTTAAGTCAGAAACTGGTCTTGAAATCGACGTTCCTTCTTCTTGTATTATTTTTGTATAAGACTAATAAATGTAATTTATGCTGCTGGACGTCAAATAAATTCGTCTATTGTCTTTAAAATATATCTATATATTTGAAATGCCAATGGAGCTGTATGTACAGCCGACACGATAAAATGAATTAGAATTGCCTCAAATTTTATCTGCCAAGTAATATAACCTACAAAAGCCATTTCAGGGCCATCATAAATGCTAATATTCATACACCCCTTGACATTTGTCATAATTACCTAAGTATTGACGTTTGTTATAATTGACTGTCATCTAAACAATTTAAATTTGTCAACAATGCTTGTCTACTAAACAGTATAGCCAAGTAGTAAGTAAAATATAGGTGTAGAAAAGTATTATTTAATACCTTATTTATAATATTTAATTTGTAACTGGCTTTCATGCAACAGCATTTATTACTCGATTTATTACTAGCTGAAGGGTATATATCCTGAAATATTCATTAATGAGTTTAATTTTATTGTTTTGAAATTGTTTCTGTCCATGGAAATTTGTAGTGGCATTGATTCGTCGTCTTTAGTTTATACTTTGGCCGTGTCGGTTGCCAAAACGACTCAACTATATAATGTGTTTGTAATTGATTTACGCCGCCGCCATTTTTACGTTTTACAATTTCCACGGCCTGGGAGAATTCAAATAAATTGTTAAATTTGATATTAGAATCTCATAAGCGTAGTTTCTAGGGTTTACTAGCAGTGATTTTGAAAATGAACGACAGAAATTAATCAACTTTAACATAATGCATGAATTTAAAATAGTAGGTATTAATAACCTGTAAGGTTATTAATACAACTTCAACATATTAGAAATATTAGTTGCATGATCATGTGATTATAAAATGATGTTTACATTAATAAATTAAATATTGATGTATGACAGTGGCGGTAGAAGAAATGAAGAAAGTCGTTTTCAGATTGCCGATATAATAAAATAAAAATTTCTAAATCGCAATGCCTAAGTAAATGACAGATACTCATTACCTATAACCTACAAAAATTCGCCTCTGCCATTTGCATTTCAGCGATTTTTACATTTTCCAATTGCCACGCCTGCGTGAATATAAATTAATTGTCAAATTTGACATTAGAATCTTATAATAGTATATTATGACACTAGTGCATAATCAAGCTTTTAAAGCACGAGTAACGAGTTTAAAGCCACGACGCGAAGCGGAGTGGCTTTAATGTTACGAGTGCTTTAAAAGCTAATTATGCACTGTGTCATACGATATTTTTTAGTATAAATGCAACAATAATTTTAATTAGAAGAAATCAAATCAATAATTTCAAAACATTTTATCGAGTGACATGTGTCTCTATATTATGTCATTTGACATTTCACTTAATTATTAAACATCATTGTTGTATTAATAATGTCGACAGAAATTCAAAAACTAGCTGCTGAAGCTGAATTAAGTTTAATACCTGCAAAGTCCAAGCATTTATATTATAAAGAGCACGAAAAATTATTATTATGGATGGAGCAGAAACAGACTGAACATATTGATGAATCAGTAATGTTAGCGTATATATTGGAAATGTCCAGAATTTATAAAGCTTCGTCACTTTGGTGCATTCATTCCAAACTGCAAGCTATGCTAAGGGATAAAAACAGAATCGATTTAGCATCTTATCACAAACTCCATGCCTTTATGAAAGGAGTGGGCAAAGGTCAAGAAGCTAAAAAATCTTTGGTTTTTACGGAAGAAGATTTATGCAAGTTTTTTAGTCAGGCTCCAGATAATATATTTTTATTTTTAAAAGTTGTAGCAATTTGTGGAGTGTTTGGTAGTTGCAGAAGAAGCGAAATGTGTAATCGGGTTATGAGTGATATAAGAAAAGAAGGATCTGCCCTGATAATTTGTATTCGTCCGTCAAAAACAGAAAAAGGCCGGACGTTTGCTGTAGTAGATAATTCCAACATAAAGTATGCCGAGATATTTAATAAATATCTTGCACTACGTCCAAAGCATATCAGTACAGATCGAGTTTTCTTAAAATATTCTCAAGGACTATGTATAAAACAAGTTGTTGGGATTAATACCTTTGGAAAGTGCCCTTTCATTATAGCACGTTATCTAAATTTCATAAACGCTCATAAATACACATATATATATAAAAAAAACTTCAATGGAGCATCCCTTGTTAAGATACAGCCCCATAAAGGGGGTACATAAAATTTGTTTTACAATTTTTCTCACAAACACTAAAAATGAAATTTATTTCCAATGTAACTTTTTGTCTGATTATTTGTTTACCATTTAAAAATCTATTTCCAATACCTTGTTTCATTCGAAACAAAAAATGTCTCTTGAATTTTTTGCCCAAAAGTAATCAGTTCTCTTTTTCGTTAAGGAATCACCCCCTGAAATGTTTTACACTTATTTTGTTAAATGGTAAACAAATAATCAGACAAAAAGTTACATTGGAAATAAATTACATTTTTAGTGTTTGTGAGAAAAATTGTAAAACAAATTTTATGTACCCCCTTTATGGGGCTGTATCTTAACAAGGGATGCTCCATTGAAGTTTTTTTTATATGAAAGACCCTATCTCTTTTTCGCTTAGGAATCACCCCCTGAAATGTTTTACACTTATTTTGTTACACCCTGTATAAAACAAACAACAGTTACAAATCAAACATAAATGTGACAAATCACTTTATCCCTGCAAATATTCATTGACACTGTAATAACACTGTCGCAGTAGAAATGTTTTCAATGATATTTTAAACTGTGGTTTATATGCAACTATCGTTAATTAGGTATGTTAAACTTAATAACTTTTTCTATTCCGGTACTATAAAGTTCACTTTACGACACCCGTTTTGGTTGCATAAAGTATTACTTTGTCGCACGCTAATTTTATTTTTTTGAAGTTGGTAACAAAAAAAAATGGAACCAAATCGTATTTAAATGTCAAAATATAAGCCTTTAAAGTAACAAAAATGTGCAATAAAATTGTACAAAGACTAAAAAGCACACATGCTAACATTTCACTTACTAATTAGCAATATAAATTGTTAAGCAGAGTTGGATGATAAGTTTTCGGATGCTACTATTGAGATTTACTTACCATGTTGAATAGTACAACTGTTTGTTTTGATAAATATGTAGAGAGTTTGTGGACGAAAGATTTTGTAAATTGTCTTCTGCTATTTTGCGAATCTCTGGGGGCGTACAGTTATTTATTTCGTCCTTTTTGTTGATAATTTGAAATAATTCATTGTATAAATCAGTCTGAATTTTAAACACAATTACATATAGCACAACCGATATTCAAATATTTAAAACGTTCTACTTAAAAATCAGAGTCACCAACTTCAAAATAGCAAAATTTCTAAAATATTCGAACAAAACATGTCTCTTATTTTAAGCTTTTTTGAACTTTTAATAACCGAAATAGAAAAAATAGTATAAAATACACGTTTCATAAGACATTTTGCGCACTTGTTCTTTAGAAAACTCGCCTAGCGGCTCGTTTTCTAAACTTGAACGCGTGCGCAAAAATCGTGTCTTATGAAACTTGTATTTTAATATACTATTATGTCGATAATTTTCAAAAACATCTGCTGACAATTTAATTCATCTGTCAAAAACATGACATTTTAATACACGCTGTGTTAGTTTGCTATCGGATAAACTGCATGTTTGCTAGCGGATAAACTGCATGTTGATTTTCCATGGCAACGAAAATTCAATTCTGACAGTATCGTTCAAATAAATTTCATACATAAACATTTATATTTTTCTCTTTCTTTTGTATATGTATTCAAAGGAATGTTAAATAAAAATATTTCGGTTTATTAATATTAATTAAATGATTCATTAAATTGTCTTACCAAATACCATTCGAGTTTGTGTTTATTTCCGGAACAAACTTTCATTTTGACAAAACTCAAACTTTGTTGCTTAAGGGTAACACGACTCGAACAAATAACGAAAGGTAAAACCGCTCCACCTTCGGTGTCGCGGTTTTACCATGTTATTTGTTCTCGTCAGTTACCAAGCAACAAAGCTTTCGTTCAAAATGAAAGTTTGTCCGGATAAACACAAACTCTTATGGTATTACCCCCGAAAAATCCTGTAAACTGCACTTTTAGTATGCATGCATCATAAACCAATCAAAACACACCCATAAGCGTGCATAATCGGGCCTTTATCGCACGGCGTGCGTATAAAGGTTGCTTGGTAACAGCCAATCCCAAGCGTTTAATAGTCCATTGAAATGTCAGGAAATGTCAAATGACATATAGGTACATGTCACTCGATAATATGTATTGGAATTATTGATTTGGTTTATTTGGTTTGTACCGCATTTAATATCGTATAACACATTATTATTTTATTGTAAACTATCAAATTAATCAACAATTATGGTCAATTTTATTTCAAAACATGTAACATGAACGGAAAAATTATTTTAAATGAATATTAAACGTACAATTTTGATTATTCGTTATTGTTAAGTGACTTGCAGCATTGCTTATTTGTGTATTTTCAACGTTCTTATCAGTGTTAACAAATGTGTCAGATCCAATATTGCCTCCTTTCTGAACAGCTCCAGCAATTAATTTTGAAACGCCTAATTTGTTTGTGAGATACTCTTCAATATACCCACTCACTGTCGATGAGGATTTCCAACCCACTTGGCGTTTCAACTCATCGACATTCATCCCTCCATTAGCCATAATCGTGGCAGATGTTCGTCTGAAGGCGTGACCAGTGTATTTATGAGCGTTTATGAAATTTAGATAACGTGCTATAATGGAAGGGCACTTTCCAAAGGTATTAACCCCAACAACTTGTTTTATACATAGTCCTTGCGAATATTTTAAGAAAACTCGATCTGTACTGATATGCTTTGGACGTAGTGCAAGGATATTTATTAAATATCTCGGCATACTTTATGTTGGAATTATCTACTACAGCAAACGTCCGGCACAGACTAAACAACCCAGACCGGTAACTACTTGAAAAAAAAATATCCAAGATCTTCTATCCTTGTTACACATCAGTGAACTTGGTACGAAGATGGCGCTAGCAGCATATTGGCGCGAAATTTTAAATGAGTTTGTTTTTAATATACGCTTATTAAATACGTTATTTATGTAACAAAAACATACACAAAAGTTACTAAAACTATGGTAATAAATATTAGTTACAGTAACAATTATAGCCATAGTTTGAGCATCTTATGTGTAATTTTGTGGTGTTACATATTAAATATGTGATACGAAATATAAATATTAATCTTTAACTTACAGGTATTATAACATCCCTCTTACGGTGACCTATTAGACACAATAAACTACTACTCTATATAAGATTAAGAGAAATATAATAATCTAATAAGTGAAAACTGTCAAGGAAAACATAGGGATTAAATAATAATAGTTTTTATTGATACATATACTTATACAATAAGACATAATAAAATTAAATTACACAACCAATAATGAGAAGACAATAATAATAATACAAATCTTGTGTAATATGACAAATAAAAACACTAATATGTACCAAAAAGAACAAATTCAGCATAGTAATAATAATACTAATACATAAATCAAAAGGTATCAAACCTGCAAGGCAAAGAGCATGTCAAAAATGCGCTTCTTAAACAAAGGAAATGCCAATCTTATCTTAAACCTATGCTTTTTGTTAACTTCATCCTGTCCAAACCCGCACACTAAACACTTGGACTGGTTATTTGTATCAACATATAATTAATACGATGTACCAGAAAGGATTGCAAAAATATGTCAAACGTGTCAAATTTGAAATGTAGTTTTGAATGACATATACAAACATTTCAATTGACGCTAGCGCCATCTCATCTCCAAGTTCACTGAATTTGACAGAGATGGTAGAGTATTCAAATTTACGTTTGCTAAACAAGGATGAATACTCTGGATAAAATCTAGGATTAAGTTGCCGGTCTGGATTGTTTAGTCTGTGCGTCCGGCCTTTTTCTGTTTTTGACGGACGAATACAAATTATCAGGGCAGATCCTTCTTTTCTTATATCACTCATAACCAGATTACACATTTCGCTTCTTCTGCAACTACCAAACACTCCACAAATTGCTACAACTTTTAAAAATAAAAATATATTATCTAGAGCCTGACTAAAAAACTTGCATAAATCTTCTTCCGTAAAAACCAAAGATTTTTTAGCTTCTTGACCTTTGCCCACTCCTTTCATAAAGGCATGGAGTTTGTGATAAGATGCTAAATCGATTCTGTTTTTAACCCTTAGCATAGCTTGCAGTTTGGAATGAATGCACCAATGTGACGAAGCTTTATAAATTCTGGACATTTCCAATATATACGCTAACATTACTGATTCATCAATATGTTCAGTCTGTTTCTGCTCCATCCATAATAATAATTTTTCGTACTCTTTATAATATAAATGCTTGGACTTTGCAGGTATTAAACTTAATTCAGCTTCAGCAGCTAGTTTTTGAATTTCTGTCGACATTATTAATACAACAATGATGTTTAATAATTAAGTGAAATGTCAAATGACATAATATAGAGACACATGTCACTAGTGTCATAATATACTATTTTGTGCCGCTCATATACACTGTAATGTGTCTGATATGAATAAAAACTTATTTATTATTATTATTATGTTTATATTGTAAATAAATTGTTTATGCACGACAGTAGCCGTAGAAGCAAATAAATTAAAATATGTATGCAGATTATGATACGATTTATATTTTCCTATCGAGATAATTTAATTTACACTAAGTAATTAAACACAAGGAATTTTAATCTCAAAATTAGTTTTTTAATTTTTCTTTCATTATATACACCTAGATAAATTACCTTTGGCTTAATTACTATACAGTACTACTTTAGAATACTAAATTATCCAGAAGTTTATCTGGACAATCATAAGGGGAAACATTCGGTGGAATAATTCCTCCCGTAATTGGAAGAGAGGATTCTCTTCCTATTAAGAACGTGTCTACGCTCCTAGCTGCTAATCTACCGTCAGCTATACAATGCATAACGAGAGATTCCCCTCTCCGGCAATCACCCGCCGCGAAGACATTTTGAGAGTTTGTTTTGAAATTCTTCGTCTTAAGACAAAACTTCGAATCGTAGTGAAGATTCATTTTGGTTCCGAGCAATCTCTCCGGTCCTATAGAACCGATCGCTATTAACACTAAGTCTGCTTGGATCGTCTCTTCGGAACCTTTAACGTGCCTGGCTTTCAGTCGTCCGTCTGTATCCACCCAATCTACTTGCATTGTGCGAATTTTCGAGACCTGCCCATCGTTGCGTTCATCTAAAAACTCTACAACATCTGTGTTGAACTTTCGCGTTTCTCTGCCATATTTAGACTTAGCGGCTTGATATGTTGGTTGACCTAAGTCCATGTTGGGATACTGCGGCCACGGATTGTCATATAATCTTTCTTTTGGAGGTTCATTTTTTATTTCCAGTGCTGTCACGGAAGCAGCTCCCAATCGCAATACTGTTGCTATGCAGTCGGCTGCTGCAGCACCACCACCTATAACTACCACGTGCTTATTCTCGACTTCCGGGCAACGGTTGTTAATACCAACGTTTTTATAGTAATTTGCCAAGAAATCGATCGCCTGTTGTATTCCTCGTAAGTGCCTGCCTGGCAGGATCAAATCGTATGGTAGCATTGCGCCTATGCACAGCACAAGTGCGTCATACTTTTCTACCAAGTCGGTGGGCTCGATATTTTTACCGACATATGCCGTCGTCTTGAAAACAACACCTTCGGCCTTTAAAAGGTCCACTCTTCTCGCAACAATTTTTTTGTCCAATTTAAAGTTGGGAACGCCATAGATGAGGAGACCGCCAGGAATTTCTGAACGTTCGTGTATTGTCACCAGATGGCCTGCTTTATTTAATTGAGCCGCACAAGCCAATCCTGCAGGACCAGAGCCCACGATGGCAACTTTTTTACCGGTGCGTACTGCAGGCGTGACCGGAATAATCCAGCCTTCTTTGAAGCCCCTATCTGCAATAGCACACTCGACGCTCTTTATTGCCATTGGTGCAAAGGATAAGCTCAGTACGCAAGCTGTTTCACATGGTGCGGGGCATACTCTCCCGGTGATCTCGGGGAAATTATTAGTTTGATGCAACATTTGCAGAGCTTCCTGCCACCTATTTCTACACACCAACGCGTGTAGTTGTGGTATTACATTAGCTAAGGGACAGCCGTATGTGGCAGAAGTGCAAAAGGGTACTGAACAGTCCAGGCATCTCGCACACTCGACACCTATTTTTTCCCGTATACGTTTAAAATCGTAGATTTCATCCATGTCTTTGAGACGCTCCTCTACAGGTCGGAGGATATTCTTTTCTCGTTGATATTTTATAAACCCCCGCAACCTATCTGGTTTGCCGATTTCTTCTCCATTTTCTTCGTTTTCCTTCTCTTTATTTTTGATTTTCATTTGTTGCAGCACACTGCGCGGCACTACTTTGACGAATTCTTTGTATATTTCATTAAAGTCGTGTATTAGCTTTTCACCGTAATGACTGCCTGTCATATCTATGAATTCGTACAATAAATGTTTGATGGTGTCCATATCACTCTTGTCTTGCACATGTTGTAATTCCACTGTTTCTTGATTACATTTTGAACTAAATGACCCATCTACGTCCAAAACGTAAGCTATTCCACCTAACATGCCTGCTGCAAAGTTTCTGCCAGTCAAACCTAACACTACTACAGTACCGGAGGTCATATATTCACAAGCATGATCGCCAACACCTTCAACAACAGCAATCGCCCCGGAATTCCGCACAGCAAATCTCTCACCTGCTATACCTCGCAGAAATATTTTTCCAGATGTAGCACCATATAAACATACGTTTCCAGCGATTACATTCAAGTGTGATATAAAGGCCGCTTCTTTTGGCGGGAAAATAACTATCGTACCACCAGACAGCCCCTTTCCTACGCAATCATTAGCATCTCCTTCCAATATGAGGACTACTCCTTTTGCTAAATAAGCACCGAAAGCTTGGCCAGCGGAACCGTTCAATGTGACGAGGATGGTGTAATCATCTGGTAAACCGGCTTCGGAATATTTTTTCGAAATAATGTAACTCAGCGTGGAGCCGAACGCTCTGCAACGGTTGCTTATGTTCATGTCGATATTTACCGATTTCGTTTTTTCGTCCAAGACGTCACGGGATAAATCTATCAATTTACCTTCTAATCTGTCTTCTAAGTAATCGCCTTCTTCGGGGTCGATGACTACGTCTGGAGCTTCATTAATATCTTGATAGTAAAAGGCATCTAAATTAAGAGATTTTTTTCTACAGTCATCGGTTGGGATCCTTACTAACAGATCTGTTCTGCCGAGTAGTTCGTAATAATTATTTACGCCCACGGAGGCCATGTGGTATCGGACATCATTAGCTAACATGCGCATGTAATTGATTACGTGATGAGGTTTTCCTCGGAATTTTCTACGAAGTTCTGGGTCTTGCGTGGCAATTCCAACAGGACAAGTATTCAAGTGACATTTCCTTGTCATTACACATCCCAAGGCTATCAGTGGTGCTGTTCCGAGAGCTACTTCATCGGCACCCAATATTGCCGCGACGATTACATCAAATCCCGTCCTAATTTGGCCATCTGCTTGCAGCGTAACTCGCGATCTTAGATGGTTCATTTTCAACACTTGGTGTACTTCCGCGACACCAAGTTCCCAGGGTAAGCCGGTGTTTCTGATGGCTGTCCATGAACTAGCAGCTGTACCACCATCGTGCCCACAAATTACGATGTGTTGGACTTTGCATTTTGCAACGCCGGCGGCTATAACTCCCACGCCAGCGGCGGAAACTAGTTTGACGGAAATTCTCGCTTCTGGATTTGCACATCTTAATTCGTATATCAGTTCGGCGAGATCTTCTATTGAATATATATCATGATGGGGTCCTGGAGAAATCAAGTCGATATTCGGAAGGCATCCTCTTAACTTGGCAATGTTGGCAGTTACTTTGACAGCACCCAATTCTTCTCCTTCGCCCGGTTTTGCACCTTGGCCAATTTTAATTTGTATATCGTCTGCGTGAGCCAGATAGGACGAAGTCACACCCCACCGAGCCGATCCAATCTGCTTGATTGCCGATCGCTTTTCTGCGTCCATGTATCGCGCCGGGTGTTCGCCGCCTTCCCCCGAATTGCTTTTGGAAGAAATTCTATTCATGGCGATTGCCAGTGTTTCGTGAGCTTCTATGCTGAGGGATCCGTAACTCATAGCTCCTATCGAAAATCTCTTCATTATATCCGATGCCGATTCAATTTCGCCTAACTGCAAGTGTTGATCCAGTGTCTTGAGCGTAAACTGTCCACGAATTAGACATTGTCTGGCGGATTCCGCTGATAATTCACGGAATTTCTTATAAGCGTCAAAGCTTTTTAGCTTTGCGGCTTCTTGTAACTTGGCGATACTTTCCGGATTGTTAACATGCTGCTCACCGCCCGATCTGTAGTGGTAGACACCGTGATCTTTCAAAACCACCTGGGCATCAGGAGTAAATCGATACACGTGTTTGTGATGATCGAACATTTCGGATGCTATCATCTCCATGTTCAAGCCGCCAATACGTGAGGGCGTACCTTTAAAACACCTATCGATTACGTCTTCTGCTATACCAACAGCTTCGAATATTTGAGCGCTTTTATAAGATTGCAACGTCGAAATGCCGGATCTAGCCAGAACTTTGATGATACCGTCTTGTAGAGCGCCAGAATAATTCTCGTAGATCTTGTGCTCTGTCATTGCGGTGTCGAATATTCCTGCTTTTGTTAACCCTATACCAGCTTCCACGGGCAGATATGGACATATTGCGTCTGCACCGTAGCCTAATAAAACACACATGTCATGAACCGTCAGGGCCTCTCCTGTTTCAACTATGAGAGCCACTTTCATTCTAGTCCGTACACTAATAAGGTGTTGATGAACAGCACCCAATGCTAATAAACTACTTACTGGAACCCAGTCTGGTCCAACATGTCTATCCGAAAGCAAGATGAATTGATATGTTTCACTAGCTTGTTTGGCTTCTTTGCATATCCTGTCAAGATGTGTCTTAAATCCTTCCTTTCCTTCTGACACGTTGTAAGTCGTGTCGATTACATACGTAGACCAATTGCGGTACTTTGTCATTTTGATTACATTTAGATCAGGTATGGAAAGTATGGGTTGCTCTAACCATAAACGATTAGCTTGTTTTTCGCTAGTTATTAGAAAATTTTGGGTTGGACCTATAGGACATTCTAGTGACATGACCATTTTTTCCCGTATTGAATCTATGGCAGGATTGGTAACTTGAGCAAATAGTTGTTTGAAATATTGATACAAGGATTCCCTAAATTTTGTAAAACATGGCAACGGTATATCGCATCCCATGCTGCCAAGGACTTCCTTCTTTGTAGTAAACATTGGCAAAAAGTACGTCCTGAACGCTTCCATCTGGAATCCAAATAATGCCAACCGCTTGTCCGTCCATCCACTAATGGTTGAATTGTATTCAAGAGAATTCCCAGCCTCAAGGTGAGCCTGTCTCAAATCATTCATAGTTATTAGTTGTTTTTTTAACCACTCACCATATGGTTGCGATGTCACAATTTTATGTTTCAGTTTCTTATCTTCTATTATAGCATTCTGTTTCATGTCGACCAGTAGCATCCGTCCAGGTTTCAGGCGACTTTTAAGTATGATATTGGATGGATCCTCAATGTCGTACATATCAATCTCACTAGCCATAAGAAGTAAGTTATTTTTTGTGACATAAAAGCGAGATGGTCTTAAACCATTACGATCTTGTACCGCACCTATGTACCGTCCGTCAGTAAATGCGATTAAAGAGGGACCATCCCAGGGTTCCATAGCGCATGCTGACCACTTATAAAATGTTCGTTTCTCTTCGCTCATTGTTTTGTCATAATGCCATGCTTCTGGTATCATGGTCATCACGGCTTCTGGCAGTGAACGATTACCAGCGTGCAATAAAAATTCTAATACGCAATCCAAACTACCACTATCTGATAAATTGGGTTCAACGATTGGATACAATTTGGATAATTGTTCACCTAATAGGTCACTTTTTGTGTTACCTTCTCTTGCTACCATGTAGTTAATGTTTCCTCTTAAAGTGTTAATTTCACCATTATGCACAATCATCCTTTGTGGGTGAGCTCTTTCCCAACTGGGAAATGTATTGGTAGAAAATCTGTTATGTATTAAAGCCATGTAAGTACTATAATTGTGATCTAGCAATTCTGGAAAGTAAATCCATAACTGGTCAGAGGATAGATGACCTTTGTATACTATCGTTTTGTTGCTGAGCGAACAAATATAAAATCTATGCTCGGGACTTGGAATAGTATTTGAAGCACGCTTACGTAAAATATAAAATTTTAGGTCATATTCTTCTTCAGGAACGTCTTCATTAGGAACGATAAAAACTTGTCGCATTAGCGGCTCACTATACTTGGCAATTTCCCCAATTATGGCACTGTCAGTTAAAACGGTTTTCCAGGCAAATATAGACAAGCTTAATTCTTCGGCCAACGTCGTAAATTTGTCCTCACATTCTTTAGAACGAGCATGATCCATGAATATAATACCGGTTGCGTATTTTCCTAGTGGTGGCAGTTGTATCCCTTGCGAATCTTTCAGTTGCGTAACATACAACTCGTGTGGGATAGCAGTTAAGACACCGGCTCCGTCGCCACTTTTATTATCATAAGACACGGCTCCTCTATGTTTCATCGATAGTGACAATCTCAATGCGTAACGTATGATTTCTGAAGATGCCTGGCCGTCGAGGGAAACAACCATACCGACACCGCAACCTTCCTTTTCAAACGCCGGGTCATACAGACCTCTTTTTGATGGCCACTGCCAGGGTTTAGTTGAATATCTTATAATACTGTGTGAGAAATTTTGACTGCTCTTGTATCTTAGAATATTAATATTCAGACGAGACAAAAGCATTTTACTTTACAAGTTTTGTACGCCATTTTAGCAATTGACTCAATTTGTCTGGCGCAAAATTATTTGACATTATCGATGACATAAGCTCTACAATATACAGACAATGTATGAATAGAGTAGCTGCATAAAATACTGACTGTTTCCATAATTACGAACAACTTCTGGTCTGGGCATATATACCGTGAGTTTTTTTATCACTGAACATAGGGCATGATAAAACCTATGTTCAGTTTTAAAATATACGCGTCAATGTATAGGAAAATTATTCAACCAGCACTGTAATAATTGCGAGTGTCATCACCTGTAATAAGACATAAAATGTCATTTCTGTTTTGCACATTACTGACATTGATTTTGACATTTGTCGAAACATATAATCGACCGATGTTTAGTCACATAACGTTCCCATGCAATTGAATTGAACATATACTGGAGACGCGTTAAGTTCAGTTGCACGTCATCGATGACGTTTGCATGTTGTCATAACTGTATTAGAGAAACTAAAAAAGTTACATTGTTAAATTATACTTGAGGGCATTTATTTCATTAGCTGAAATAGAAGTTTTATAAATTGATCGTAATATACGCATTCATGGCAAATAAAAAGTTTCCGTTTCAATATTAAATTTCTTTATTACATATTTTTAATAGACTAATAGTTCAATTCGGTGTTGACAGATAAATCATATCTGTCAAAATGACGTGCGTTGTGTATATTCTTCCTGTCAAATTTTTCATGTTTATTTTTGCTTTGATATAAATTGTTTAAAAACAGTGCTTCTTAGAAGTGTATTTAATATTCATTTGCGTCCATTGAATATAATGCCGAAAGGTTTCTGTAAACAGTCGAGGCTTTTTAAAAACTTTTCTATAATCATGTGTTAAGTTTAATGTGAATAGCGTAAGTATTGCTTATTTTAAATTATATTATGGATACGTAATATAACAAGTAAGGTTTTTCGACAATCTAAATCAATATAATAAATAAGTTCAGAGAGATTGAAGTCTTAGAGCATTTCAATTACTAAATATATTACGTTATAGTTATTGTATTGTGAATAATTTTTTTCTTTGGTTATATTAAATGTCACTGACAGAAATAAAAATAGATCCGGCAACATATACAAGGCGAGTCGTCATGGATCTAGTATGACGTGCAACGGAATGTAACGCGTTTCCACCATAGGTGTTATGTTCAGTGATAAAAAAACTCACGGTATATATACTGGAGACGCGTTAAGTTCAGTTGCACGTCATCGATGACGTTTACATGTTGTCATAACTGTATTAGAGAAACTAAAAAAGTTACTTTGTTAAATTATACTTGAGGGCATTTATTTCATTAGCTTAAATAGAAGATTTATAAATTGATCGTAATATACGCATTGATGGCAAATAAACACATAGTTTCCGTTTCAATATTAAATTTCTTTATTACATTTTCTTAATAGACTAGTTCAATTCGGTGTTGACAGATAAATCACCTCTGTCAAAAAGACGTGTGTTGTGTATATTCTTCCTGTCATATTTTTCATGTTTATTTTTGCTTTGATGTAAATTGTTTAAAAACAGTGCTTCTTAGAAGTGACTTAAGTTTTTCAAATAAAACAATGTTTTTTTAAAAAAGAACATTAATTTATTATCCAACTTTTCGAACCGTTACATTCAATATATACGTAACGACTAAATACTATTCTAAAAAGCATCTTAAAATGTTAAGAAAATGCAGCTGTTTATCTATTTTATAAAGTACATAATATCACGTACGCTACTAAGAATTGAAAGATAATTAATTCTTAGCGTGTACGAGTGGAATCGTAACACCTCCCCTGTAAGATTAAAATTTACACTGTAAACCAGTTAAATTTTGTGAATTAGAATTATTTTCTGAATTAGGCTTGAAACAATTTGATTTCGGAAATTTCTTTTCTCTATACATTTGACAATTATATAAATACAAACTATTACAATTATACAATATAAAATAATGATCCAAACACTGGGGTTTTTATTTAAGAAATTTACATCGTCTTCAATATTCCTTTGTAAATTATCTAAATGGTTTATTAAATCTTTAGTTTTTTCTAATTGAACGGATTTTAAATTTATAGGATATAAATCAGTTTTGGTGTTACTTTTTATTTCAATATTGTATTCAAAATTAAATAATTTATACCTACTATTTCTGGTTTTATATGAATTTTGTATAATAATACCATTAATAGTTACAATACAGTTTGGTGGAATATAAATAATATTTGTGTTTTGAATTTGTTTAGCGTACTGATTATCATTACATGAAATTGACATTTTAGTTTGATTAGCTGATACAATTATCCAGTAATTATTCTCAATTTCTTGTATCTTTATATCATCTAGGATTATTGGTATTTGTTTACAACTTTGATAATTATTTGACAATGATACAATTTGTATTTCACATGGACTCTCATCACTTATAGGTATTAAATTTACAGTTTCACACAAAAATTCATGAGGTAATATTTCTTTACATTTATCATTTAAATTACTATAATATTGTTCATTACTTAGCATATAGTGGGTTGACGGAATTATTGTTCTTGGTGTATTTCCATATTTCATTGGAAGTGAATATATGTGATAGAAATTATAGACAATCTTCGAAACTAGTGGTACTTCGAGAATGAAAACGATATTCATATCGTGCTGATAAGCTTTGGTATTGATTGGTGACTGTTAATTGAAGAGAGGTCCTGAAGTAGTAAATGCGGCTCAATAATAGAAGGATGCATTGTATTTAATCTAGCAAATACTAAAGATGATCTGATATCAGACAGTATTCGGGCTATCATCATTAAACTATTTGTTAATTGAGAATACACTATAGATAGGGTAATGTAATCGTACCTTGATTCTTGATATTTCTTCGATTCTGTGATTATTTTTCCAATTTGTATTATTCTACTTTGGATGATTAGTTGATTATGCTTCAAATTTGCTACTGTATTGTTGAATGAGGTAATAGCGTGTTTTGTTAGCGATACATATTCTTTTAAAATTTGTGCCTTCTTTTTATTTGATTTTTGTAATTCTTGAAGTTGGTGATCGATCTTTTCTGCGTCTTCTTGGTCCATGTTTCCGGTAATTAATTTAATTGCTGTCCCAAGTCCATTTAAAATTCCTCTTCTTTGAACCCTGTGTTGTGGAATAACTTGTTCAATTAATTTATCAATTTCTTGTCTTAAATAATATACTGGGAGTTGTGCATTTCTTTTATATACCATTTTTCTGCCTCTTCTTGGTAAAACGATTGATTTAATTTAGTAGCTGCGTAACATAACGATTCATATTCCTTAATTATTTCTTCTATATTAATATCCTTAACTAATGTCCAAGTATTGGTTTTTACCTTGGCGATACCTAATTTATGCGGTAGTAATCCGGGATTATTTTTTATTTCGTGGATTTCCGTTTCTGATGCCATTTCCGTTAATCTGAAGTGGATGAGGCACCTACAACAGGCGGTTGTTTTAATCGATTTGAATGTACTATAATTTCTGATTGTGTTTTAATACTTTTTATAATACATGTATGATTCGATCTTATCTCAATTAGTTCAAAAGGGCCGGTATATTTATTTGCCAATTTACTTCTCTTAGCTTGTTTGACATAAACGTGTTGGCCTATTTTGAATGGTGATTTTGGTAAATTTTCGTTTCGCTTTTCTATTATATGTTCTTTACGTGCTCTTGTTTTCTCCTTAATAGTATTATATAATCTTTTCATTCTTTCTTTGTGTAAATCGACATAATGTTCGTAAAATTCAGATTCATAATGTATATCAAATGGGTCTAAGTTTGCTGTGTATCCGAATAGTATCTCAAAAGGCGTGAACTTTGTTGTTGCGTGTATACTATTATTATATGCAATTAGCGCATATTTCATTAAATTTACAATTGGTTCGTCTTTTTCTTGAAGTAAGATTCTTAAATGTTCTAATAATGTACTGTGGAATCGTTCTACTATACCGTTCGATTGTGGATTATGCGCTGTAATCGTATGAACATTGATTTTATGATCATGCAAAAGACTTGTAATTGTTCGATTAACAAATTCTGTACCATTATCCATAGTAATTGATTTAGGTATTGAGTAATGACAAAAGAAATTTAACAGTTTATCTAGCATTTCTATTGCTGTTTTGCCTTTAATATGATAAGCCTAACCTATTTTTGTAAATGCGTCAACTATGGTAAGGAAATCAGTATTTTGTATTGAAAAGGTATCGATATGGATTTTTTCGAAAGGTCTTTCAAATGTTTCGGTTAGGTTTAGGGGTGATTTTGGAGGATTTCTATCGTATTTATTCTTTTTACAATTTTCACAGTTGTTTATATAGTTTCTAACGTCTGTTTCCATATTTTTCCAGTAATATCTTCTTTGTAAATAAGATGTTGTCTCTGTTGATCCCCGATGATTTGTTTTTCCTTCGTGATGTAATTTTATTAAATCTTTTCTTTCTTCTACGTTATCTACTGTTCGTAGTTCCTTAGTACATCTGATAATTTCGGGTCCTTGTTCTCCAAATATCGCAATGTATTCTTCACAGAAATATTTGTACATTTCTTCTGTATGGAACGTTATATGATATTTTCTATTGGGTTGTAAATATTCTTTCAAGAAGTCTCTTATTAATTTTGTGTTTTTTGTTTTTATTACTTCAAGATAGTAGATGGTTTTACCTTCTTTGATTGTGAACTTAACAGGTTGTGGATCTATATACACTGTTTTTACATGAATTTGGTACGGTTTGTTGTTAATTGCTTCTTCTTGAATCGGAATACTTGTAGGCGGTGAAGATGGATCTGCTATATTCGAATTAATCGTATCTAAAACATCGTTCTCCCGGTCTAATTCCCTTAGAATGTCATCGATTTCTTCAGCCGATAATCGTCTATTGGTTGTATCGCTTAAGAGTTCGTTGAATTCATCTTCAGCGATGTTTTCCATTAGTGATTGTGTGTCTAAAGGATGAATTTCGATTCTAGACGGAGGGTCTGCTTTCGTTTTGTATTTTCCTTTATCTTGTAAATTACTTCGTAATCAAATTCTCCTAATTTTAATCTCGGACGTGCGAATTTCGAATGTTTCAATGAAAAAAGCCACTGCAAAGGGCGGTGGTCGCTGTATATTTTGGATCTTCGTCTGTATAGATAAGGGTGAAAGTATTTTGTTCTAGGTCGAATAATATTTTGTTCTAACATAGATGATATCTGTCTTTGAACTTTCGCTTTGTGTATTTGCGGATATCGATAAGATTTTGTAAATACACGAGAAGTATTTTCCTTTACCTTTATTTGGTGTTTAATCGCATTATTAGACGTCAAGGGTATTTTATCATTATAAAATATGTCTTTGTATTCACAGCAAAGAGATTTTATTGTTCCGTTTTCTTCTTTATTCGTGTGAAGTTTACTTAAGTTTTCGTTTGTTTCAGTTTTACTAAGATTTGTATTTTTTTCTGTTAATGAAGAAAATTCATTGAAATCGTCGACTTCTATAGGTTCGTGAAAATTAATTTTCTGATCTTGGCCAGATGAATTAATAATAGCAGTATAACATTCAGCATTATTTACATTCACTACGGATGTAGGTATTTCTAAATTTAACTGGAATTTTGTATATGGAGAAAATTTATGTCCTAAATTAACATTTACGGGTAATTTTACTAATTTTTCTGTTCTTATGGGACTTATAATTTTCTCGCTTTTGGTATTCTTAACCTGATTGTCTGTATAAAACGGTATTTTTGTTTTGCTCGTCACTAACACATTATTTTTAAATCTATTTCTGCTTCTAATTTTCGAAGTATATCTAGACCGATTAAGCCATCATAATTTGGATTAAAATCGAATACATAAAATTTGTGTTCTAAACTGTCCTTAAAAATGTGTGAAATAGGTTTTATTATACTATGATTATGCTGACTTGCGTGATGAGCCGTTTGAATAATAAAATTATCTGCTTGTACGAGGTGCGGATAATAAGATGAAGCTAAATGTGTTGAAATTAATGATTTTGTAGATCCGGTGTCTAGCAAGAACTTTGAATTTGTTTCAGGTAGGATAATGTAAGGAAGTTTTGATACAGAACTGGTAACGTTAATTTCTACTATTTCGTCGTTGTTTCCGAGGCTGTTATACGAAAATTTTCTTTTTGTGTTTGTGGTTGAAAATCCGTTTCTTCGGTGGAAGGTTCGTTTTCATAACTTGTGACGTTTTCTTGGTAATTTTCCCAATCTTCATAATTAGGATACTGGACATGATCTTGGTATGTGTATGGTTCTTGATAGTCAGGTGTATCTTGATAGAATAATTCTTGTGTATTATATGTTGGTTGGTAAATTTGTTGGTAATTAAGATTCGCTCTACTCGTGAGTCCTGATGGTGAACTTGACCAATCCATCGGTGTAGGTTTTGATAGATTTGATTTAACAGTATTTCTTGTCATTTGTGAAGGTGATTTAAAATTATTAAATAGAGGTTTTTGTGGAAATGACTGCTGACGTTGTGGGAAAAATTGTGTTTGTTGAGGGTAAAATGGTCGTTGAAAATTATTTTGTTGAGGTTGGGTTTGTGTGAAAGGAAATGATTGGACTGAACGTATTGGATATTGCGGTCGAATCATAGGAGTGTTGGAAAAATGTTGGCTTTGTAATGTTTGAGATATTTTAGGCATAACTGGCTTACTGAAAGGCATAGGCGTCTTTTGTCTTTGATAATTTACGCTCTCTTGTTCTTGTGCAAAATTCAATGCATCTTCTAGTTTTGTTGGATTTCTACATTGCATTATTAAACGCGTTGGTTCCCTTAATCCGTTAATAAATGATTTCAGCGCCAATTCACGATATAATTCTATCTTATTATCTCTTAAAGTAATATTTTTCTCATGCACGTTAATTCGAGCAACTAATAAGCTACATAAGTTTAAACAACGTTCACCAAATGCTGAAGGCGTTTCATTTGTGTACTGTTCTAACCTCTGCAATTCTATAATTAAAGTAGTTTCATTTCTTCTATCACTGAAGGTGTTAATTAATAATTCCTTTAATTTATCCCAAGATTGAACATTACGGACTGATGCGATCTGTGCGGCTTTACCTGATAATTTATTTAAAATTCCTCGAAAAAGAAAACTGTTGTATGCGGTATCGTTTTCTTTTATAACGCTTTGTAAAAAACATTCGCAACAGGAAATAAAACTAGAAATATGTAGCGGATCACCATTAAAATTAGGGATCGTTTCTAAATGATCTCGCATAGATATTGTCGGATGCGCCATGTCACTTATAGAAATATTTAAAATTTGTTGAATCATTTCTTCTAAACCGCTGCCGTCAACCGACATATACTACAATGCTAGTAGTAATGATAAACAATAAAATAGTACTTACAATAAAATCAAAATTTGTTTCATTTGGTTTGTTTTCTTTCGTCTTCTTAACCTAGGGGTCGAACTTCGGCGATGTTGTCCTCCGTTCGGTTTGGAACTCGTCGGCGATGTTTGTCCTTCGATTCCTGCTGGAAGTCCTAGGCGATGTTGTCCTGGATTTCTGGTCTTTCAGATCACTGCACAATCTGATTTTTTGTTGAAAATTGCGATAATTTTCGGTTTGTAGATTTCGCGAAATAAAGTGTTGAAACACACGACTTTTTATATTCACTAAAAAGCCTTTTCGTTAATCCTACTGACTGCGCCACTTAAGTTTTTCAAATAAAACAATGTTTTTTTAAAAAAGAACATTAATTTGTTATCCAATTTTTCGAACCGTTACAGTCAATATATACGTAACGACTAAATACCATTCTAAAAAGCATCTTAAAATGTTAAGAAAATGCAGCTGTTTATCTATTTTATAACGTCCATAATATCACGTACGCTACTAAGAATTGAAAGATAATTAATTCTTAGCGTGTACGAGTGGAATCGTAGCAAGTGTATTATTATTTAGTGAAAGTTAAAAAAATTAATTTTCACTCATCGTTGTTTTTTTTTCAAATTCCACGAAAATATCTTTAGATGGTTAAGCACTAAAAATCAAGCCTCTACAGAAAAAATAAAGTAAAACAAAATTTTGGTTTCAGAGAAAAATCAAATTGTGTTGCTAGAAATGTAATTTAATTATTAAGACAGTTACTGCATAGAGAACTTTGAGAACAATTGAATAACGTTGCCGGGATTTAATTTGTACATCCCTTATAATTTTTGAAAAAGTCAAATGTCATTGTTGACAGTTCAGTAAAAAGTGTTAATTTCGATTTTTTGTTTTCCCTTTCGAATAAAAATGGCTGAATTGTCTATGTATCTCAAAAAAGAGATCATTTTCGCTTATGATGAATGTCACAAGAACTCTTACGGTTTCGTTTAAGGAAACCGTAAGAGTTCTTGTCGAACGTCACCCGAACGAAGGCCTTTCAAAATTTAAAGTCAAAAGAATAATAAATTTATTTGAAGACACAGGAAGTGTCCGCGAATTAAAGCGTGTAAGGGAAAAGCCAGTCGCTGGGAATCAAGAAATAGTGGCTGCTGTAGTGGAGGCATTCGAACAAAATCCAACAAGAAGTGTACGAAATATTTCTCAAGTTTTGGACGTGCATGTTTCAAGAAGTTCCATCCATAGAACATTAAATAAAAAAAAAACATTATCCTTTTAAAATTTCTTTGCACCAAGAGTTGTCTGAAGATGACATGATTAATAGATTAAATTTTTGTTACTTCATGCTGCAAACGATTGAAGATGGATCCTGATTTTATCAGTAGGATGCTTTTCTCTGATGAATCAACGTTTAAAAGCAATAGTGTTGTAAATCGCCACAATATGCGTTACTGGGCAATTGAAAATCCGCACCAGCGTGTGTGGTCACCAAATGTGTGGGGTGCTGTGATTGAAGAGCACGTAATAGGGCCTCACTTTTTTTGATGGAAATTTGAATGGCGCCATGTACCTATTATTTTTACAAAATGAATTTCACAATTTAATTGGACATCTACTACGTATACTTCGAAATGAAATGGTCTTTATGCAAGATGGAGCGCCGCCACATTTCGCTAGACCAGTCTGTGCTCATTTAGATACAACTTTTGGACCTCGATGGTAGAGGTGGGCAGTTCGGGTCCGAACAGGTTCAGTGAACCGAATCCCAGCAGGGAACCGAGAGAGCCTGTTCACTAAATTTCAATGAACCGGATCTCGGCTCACTTGGGTCGACTGAATAATTTGGAAATTATACTTGGAATACGGTCGCAGGTTGGATTGAAAAATAAAAATTGATATTATATAACAGGTAGGGTACGCACTAAAATATTTATTTTTGTACAACATAACAGCATATTGTATAAATATATAAAATGTATATACTGAACTGAATATCAAAATGTAAAAATAACTAAACAGCTTACGTATAAATCTAAATTCTACATTGATAATTTACAAATTATAATTTAAAAAAATGATTTGTGAAGTATTCGCGGTTGTTAATCGACTTCTCCTGTCAGTAATAATGTTCCCAGATTTACTAAAAATGCGCTCGCAAGGAACAGATGTAGCCAAGACACATAAACGTTTTTTTACTATTTCGTAAATTCTGGGATAGACATCTTTTCTTTGATGCCACCATGTTAGTGGATCTTGATGTCTATTGGTTATCGGTTCATTTAGGTATTTATCAAATTCAATTATTCCAGCCGCTATCGATGTCGAATTTGAAATTGCCAGTTGTTTTTCAACTTGCTTATCAAATTCCTTCCACAACAGAGAAGTGGTACATGATAATGAAGATGAAGGAACATTTGTGAAATTTTCATCAGTTTCACTGCTTATATTAGAAATATTTGTAGAACAAACTTTATTTTTTAATATTGCACATGCCGCTTCATATTTTGAATTATTTGAAAAACCAAATTTTTTAAATCGGGGGTCCAAAATTGCAGCCTCCGCGATTAATTCATTATGTTCAATATTTCTAAATCTTTCTGTAATTTCTCGATGAAGAGTGTGGGTCATATTCCGAATTTCTGCAGGTAATGTCTCATTATTCGAAAATGTTAAAACATGACGTTTCATTCATTGCACAAACAAAATTTCTTTTGATAATGTTACATTTTTTTCAGCGCTTATTTCCATTGTTAGGTCATTGAAAAGACTTAAAATTTCGGATGCCACAGTTGCAATATTCCAATCATTTGGAGTCAGTGTATTTATTTCTTCATTCGAAATAATAGCCAATGTAGATACCACGGCGTCTTTAATTTTTAGAATTCGCGACAACATTATATACGTTGAATTCCATCTTGTACAAACGTCTTGCTTTACCTTTGGGATGGGTATATCCATTTGTTCCTGGAGTTGCTTCAACTTAGCCGCAGACTGAGCACTTCGCTTAAAAAATGCGACAATTTTTCTGATTTTTGAAATGGTGTTTTCAATTTCCATTACCCCCTTTTGTACAATTAAATTTATCGTATGTGCAAAGCACCCCAAATGCCGCCAACCACCCGCCCGAACTGCAGCCACAATACGTATTAGCTGCATTATCTGACACAATGACTGTAATTTTATTCTCGATATGCCATTCTTTGAATGTTTTTTGAAACATTTTAGCCATATTTTCAGCAGTATGTCGTTCAGTGAACTGAACACAGCATAACAATTTTGAACTAATTTCCGTGTTCTTACCCAGCCAATGAGCTGTCAAAGCTACAAAGCTGTCATTGTTAATTGACGTTCACGCATCAGTAGATATACATACGGCAAACGCTTCTTTAAGTTTTTCCTTTACTGTTTTTTTAGTCCTATTGTAATATTGCGGTATTAAACTAGAAGAAATAGTTTTACTGCTGGGAAGCTTATATCCAGCGCACAATAAATTGACAAACTTTTTTAATTCTACATCCTCAACAATTGTAAATGGCTGGTATTCTTTAACTATCATCCTTACCAGTTGTTCATCAAACTGTTTTAATCTATTTAAAGACACTGGTTTCATATTTAAAAAGAAATCGGTGATGTCTTCTTTCCTTTTTACTGCAGGTGCCCTGCTAGATGAGCTCTCTCTCTCAGGACCCAGGACACATTCCAAGGGAGCACTTAGTGAATTATAAAGAATAGGTGGTACTGATGAAGTAGTAGGAAGAGACTCCTCAGGTTCATCTATAGTTTGAGATGACTACAGTACTTTCCCTGTTTATAGAAATTCCCACATGTTTTTTCTTAATATGCCTTGTTAAATTTCCTGTTGAACCGCCTTTAGCAGTTATTAACTGTGAACAGTAACAACATTTTGCCTTGTCTTTATTAGCCATCTCAGTAAAATGATGCCAAATTTCACTTTTCTTGCGTGAATACGATGACATGTTACCTGGTAAAATTAAAATAGGCATTCAATTTTTCAACATATTTCAAACACATTTATTTTGATTACCTCGTAAACAGCAATACTCAGTATTTCCAATACTATAATAATTGTGTGATACGTTGAGGAAAATTAATAAATTGTATGTAAAATGCGGTGCACTGTATCCGATTAAGCGAATTTTAAGAATATACGGCAGAGACGTGAATCTCTTAAAGGGTAAGAGGAAACTGAATATAATTTATAATATTTGTATTTTCAATTCTCCCAAAAATTATAAATTTCACCCTTTTCATATCAAACACAGACTTTTCTAAGTATATGTGAACACTTGAAGTACCTATATTAGTAGTTTAACAATGGCCTGTTCTGTATCAGTCAAAGACGCATAACAGTACTTATTTGTTATTTATATAGTTCTCAAAAATATTCCTTTGGATAATAAAATAAACTATTTAATTTATTAGTTGTCTGTGAGTTACAAAATTCTTACAAATATTTTTATTACACCTGAATCATAATCATAATTGCCATTTAATAATGCTATGAAAATTATGAAATGCTCTAGTTCTAATTACTTTTTGTTCGAATGGCATTCTCTTTAATAATTATACATACCAAATGAATGTATAATTTAGTTTTACATAGGTATATTTTGCTTAATTTGTGTACAACAATCTGATAATTTGTCAAATTTGTGTGAATTGCACCTTCAAATAAATTGTTTGTCAAACATTTTGTATAATTGGTGTGCGCGCAGCCTAAATTATCATCCCGGTTCGTTTGCGCCGACGACGGCGCCGAGTATTACATACGGTATGCTATTACGGATCCACACCGTTCACACTATGAGGAGCTGAACCGAGTGAGCCGGGTCAATGAAAAGAACCGTTTTGCCCGCCTCTAGTATACTGTATGTGTATAGACTAGAGATGGGCAAAACGGTTCATTTCATTGCACTGAACCGAATCCCAGCAGGGAACCGAGGGAGCCGATTCACTAAATTTCAATGAACGGGTCTCGGCTCACTTGGGTCGTTGCTTAATTTGTATACAACAATCTGATAATTTGTCAAATTTGTGTGCATTATAGCTTCAAATAAATTGTTTGTCAAACATTTTGTATAATTGGTGTGCGCGCAGCCTAAATAATCCCGGTTCGTTTGAGCCGACGCGACGGCGCCGAGTATTAGATGTCCTACACGTTCCTGGAACGGTATGCTATTACGGATCCACACGGTTCAAATGAGCCGGTTCCGGGACCCGGCTCACAATGAGGAGCTGAACCGAGTGAGCCGGGTCAATGAAATGAACCGTTTTGCCCACCTCTACTCGATGGGTAGGAAGAGGAGGCCCAATACCTTGGCCGGCCCGATCACCAGACCTCACCCCCTGTGACTACTTCCTGTGGTGATACGTGAAAACAAAAGTTTATTCAACACCGCCTACAACTGCTGAAGATTTGCAGAACAGAATTCGAGAAGCATTTGCATCAATAAATGCTAACATGCGAAACGTAATTGATGATTTTAGGATTCGTTTAGAGAGATGTATTGAAGCGGACATTCGAACATCTACTATGACATTTTCATCTGATTTTTGTTTTAGTGTTCTCGTTTTTTGGTCGTTCTTTGTTATCAACTTTTGTTATTAAATTGATTACTTTCAGACCTGAAATTCAAAGTTTTTAAGCTAGTTGAATTCACGTTTTAAAGACTATGGTTGTTTCAGTATAGCGAAACGGTTCTTCACATAATAAATTGTCTATATTCCAAAATTTATAAAAATTCGGTCAATAATAATGGAGATATATGACCCGAAAGTCTTAGCCGGGACACCCGGTATATACGGTCAGTCTGTTTAACCTCAGCCATCGGCCATATCTCGGCAACCGTTTGTCATACAAGCTGGCGGAAAAAAATCTTGATGGTAAAACGGACCACGGGAATTTCAACGAAAATATTTTTAAGTTTTCAAAGTGCCCGAGAGGGGGCATAATTCTCAAGATGAATTAAAAATTCGATAATTTTTCTTTAAAATCAAGTTTAAGTTACGAAGGGGGGGTGGAGGGGGTACGCCTACCTACAAAAGTAGGTATAACTTCGGTTTGCCTTAACTGATTTTAATGTTTCTAGGATAATTAGAAAGAGAATTTTACAAAGAATGGAAGTGTATGTGCTTGGAACTTATGTGGTTGTCCAAAAAAATAACAGCGAGAGCTGTTCTTAATTCATGTATATATTCTCGTATTACTTGTTTTTTCCTTAAAATTTTGAATGGAACGATAAATTTTTAATATCATAATATTGAAGCACATAAAAAACTGATGAGAATGATAAAAATGGGAAGTTGCTACCTTTTTTCTTAACGAAGAAAAAATAACAATTTAAATATAAATTTATTTATTTATTGCCAGTAATAATTTTATTTTAATATTTTAAGAATGACTAGACAGTGTGTAGTTTTCTTTCATTTAAATTTCTAGCATATTCTTCCATAAATCTATTAATTTTAATCTTTTCACCGATTTTTTAAATGTTTTCAAATTCTCTAGCTATTCTTTTCTAAATACTATTTCTTGGAGTGTGTGAAGTTAGCCCCCCTTTTTTCGAATATCAGAAATCTGACGGTTGTTCCAGGTTGTTCTAGGTTTGTTCTAAATTGTTCCAAAGTATTTCAAAAAAAAAGTCAAAATTGGCCGAGATAATTGAAAAAAACGACTTTTTCACCCAGCCCCCCTTTTTTCGAAAATTGAAATTCTGAAGGTTGTTCCAGGTTGCTCTAGTTGTTCTAAACATTGTTCCAAAGAATCTCGAAAAAAAATCAAAATTGGCCGAGATAATCGGAAAAAACGAGTTTTTGCCAGCCCCCCTTTTCTTGAAAATTGTAATTCTGATGATTGTTCTAGGTTGCTCTAGGTTTGTTCTAAATTGTTCCAAAGTATTTCATAGAAAAAATCAAAATCAGACGAGAAAATGGGAAAAAACGAAAGCCAAAAGTATGAAGTCGGACCCAGTTTTTGCAAAAATTAAAATTTTGACGGTTGTTCTAGGTTGTTCTAGGTTTGTTCTAAACATTGTTCGAATACGTCAAAACCGTATCTCTTATATATCAAAAGATATGGCAAAAAAAGCAAATCCAAAAGTGTGAAGTTAGCCCCCCTTTTATCGAAAATCTAACTTCTGACGGTTGTTCCAGGTTGCTCTAAGTGTGTTCTCAATTGTTCCAAAGTATTTCAAAAAATAAATCATAATTGGCCGAAAAAACGGCAAAAAACTTTTTTTTTCTGGCGGTCCATTTTTCGAAAATCGAAATTCTGACGGTTGTTCTGGGTTGTTCTAAGTTTGTTTTAAATTGTTCCAAAGGATTTCAAAGAAAAAATCATAATTGGCCGAGATAATAGAAAAAAACGATTTTCCCACGGACCCCCTTTTTGCGAAAATTGAAATTCTGAGGGTTGTTCCAGGTTGTTCTAGATTTGTTCTAAACATTATTCTTATACATCAGAACCGTATCTCTTATATTTCAAAAGATATTGCAAAAAAACGTTTTTAAAAAAGTGTGAAGTTAGCCCCCCTTTTTTCGAAAATCTAACTTCTGACGGTTGTTCCAGGTTGCGCTAGGTGTGTTCTCAATTGTTCCAAAGTATTTCAAAAAATAAATCATAATTGGCCGAAAAAACGGCAAAAAACTTTTTTTTTCTGGCGGCCCATTTTTCGAAAATCGAAATTCTGACGGTTGTTCTGGGTTGTTCTAAGTTTGTTTTAAATTGTTCCAAAGGATTTCAAAGAAAAAGTCATAATTGGCCGAGATAATAGAAAAAAACGATTTTCCCACGGACCCCCTTTTTGCGAAAATTGAAATTCTGAGGGTTGTTCCAGGTTGTTCTAGATTTGTTCTAAACATTATTCTTGTACATCAGAACCGTATCTCTTATATTTCAAAAGATATTGCAAAAAAACGTTTTTAAAAAAGTGTGAAGTTAGCCCCCCTTTTTTCGAAAATCTAACTTCTGACGGTTGTCCCAGGTTGCGCTAGGTGTGTTCTCAATTGTTCCAAAGTATTTCAAAAAATAAATCATAATTGGCCGAAAAACGGCAAAAAACTTTTTTTTTCTGGCGGCCCTTTTTTCGAAAATCGAAATTTTGACGGTTGTTCTAGGTTGTTCTAAATTGTACCAAATGATTACATAGAAAAAATCGAAATTGCCCAAGATAATAGGTAAATCGATTTTACCTATTATCTATATTTTAAAATGAATAATAATACTCATTTGTGATTCAGAATAAACATCTATACAAGCAGTAAATATACATATATTTTCCCAAGTAATATAGTTCATTTGTTTGAAAACAATATTGTTACTAAATGCTGATGCTCCTAACATAAAATAATATTAGAACAGTGACGTTAGTTACATTATTAATGTAGATTAAAAACTACCTCATAAACATATTGAGAATGATTATACCTTGCTCATAAAAAGATTAGTGTTTTTCTCATGAGCTGCTAGGTTGATGTTTCTTTGTTTATTTTTATTAGAGTTCATGCTTTAGTTTATCCCTAAAATCTAAAATATATATTTTTTCTGTAAAATTTATTTATTGATATTATTTGATAACATTGACATAAATAATATATTTTTTTATCAATTTGGTATTGTAAAACAGTAGCCTTTCCCAAATCGGCTACTCTTTAACGGATATACTATCTTATATTATCTAAATAGGTACCTATATAATATTTTTTCCAAATAAAGTAATAGTAGCCTTTCAATCGTTTTAGTGAGAAATTAGACAGCATATTTCAACATGTTTACGAAGAGGGGCTACAAAAAATAAGCATACTTGATAGGAATGTCTACACGTGCTTGCATTCCCGGAGCAAAAACCATGAAAAAAAGTGGCCAGACCACGGCTAGACAAAATAACGTTGTAGTGGTTTACTATAATTAAAATTTTCAAACTTGAAAATCAGTATTTTATTTTTATTATTATTAGACAAAATAAAATAACAAAGGGAGCCTGATAGACTTCCCCATTTTGTTTGATTTTAGTTGGGTACCCATATCCAGCGCTTTTTTTTTTTTTGAAATATTTTGAAACTGTAAGAATTTCGATTTTTAAGAAATGGGGACTGGGGAAAAATATCGTTTTTTCATAACCGGTTTTGATTTTTTCTTTGAAATAGTTCATCAGCATTTGGTAACAATATCGTTTTGTAATAAATGAACATTATATTTCTTGCGAAAATATATATTTATTGCTATATTAGATGTTTATTTCTTTAAATAGAACTGCATCATACAAAAACTTCCTTCAACACAGTAATGTTCGAAAAGTGCATTCCGCCCATTGTAAAATCGTTTTTTGCTATTATCTCCGCCAATTATGATTTATTTTTTGAAATACTTTGGAACAATTGAGAACACACTTAGAGCAACCTGGAACAACCGTCAGAAGTTAGATTTTCGAAAAAAGGGGGAGGTAACTTCACACTTTTTGAAAAAAGTTTTTTGCAATATCTTTTGAAATAGAAGAGATACAGTTCTGATGTATAAGAATAATGTTTAGAACAAATCTAGAACAACCTGGAACAACTCTCAGAATTTCAATTTTCACAAAGAGGGGGTCCGTGGGAAAATCGTTTTTTTCTATTATCTCGGCCAATTATGATTTTTTCTTTGAAATCCTTTGGAACAATTTAAAACGAACTTAGAACAACCTAGAACAACCGTCAGAATTTCGATTTTCGAAAAAAGGGCCGCCAGAAATAAACAGGTTTTTGCCGTTTTTTCGGCCAATTATGATTTATTTTTTGAAATACTTTGGAACAATTGAGAACACACCTAGCGCAAACTGGAACAACCGTCAGAAGTTAGATTTTCGAAAAAAGGGGGGCTAACTTCACACTTTTTTAAAAACGTTTTTTTGCAATATCTTTTGAAATGTACGAGATACGGTTCTGATGTATAAGAATAATGTTTAGAACAAATCTAGAACAACCTGGAACAACCCTCAGAATTTCAATTTTCGCAAAAAGGGGGTCCGTGGGAAAATCGTTTTTTTCTATTATCTCGGCCAATTATGACTTTTTCTTTGAAATCCTTTGGAACAATTTAAAACAAACTTAGAACAACCCAGAACAACCGTCAGAATTTCGATTTTCGAAAAATGGGCCGCCAGAAAAAAAAAGTTTTTTGCCGTTTTTTCGGCCAATTATGATTTATTTTTTGAAATACTTTGGAACAATTGAGAACACACCTAGCGCAACCTGGAACAACCGTCAGAAGTTAGATTTTCGAAAAAAGGGGGGCTAACTTCACACTTTTTTAAAAACGTTTTTTTGCAATATCTTTTGAAATATAAGAGATACGGTTCTGATGTATAAGAATAATGTTTAGAACAAATCTAGAACAACCTGGAACAACCCTCAGAATTTCAATTTTCGCAAAAAGGGGGTCCGTGGGAAAATCGTTTTTTCTATTATCTCGGCCAATTATGACTTTTTCTTTGAAATCCTTTGGAACAATTTAAAACAAACTTAGAACAACCCAGAACAACCGTCAGAATTTCGATTTTCGAAAAATGGGCCGCCAGAAAAAAAAAGTTTTTTGCCGTTTTTTCGGCCAATTATGATTTATTTTTTGAAATACTTTGGAACAATTGAGAACACACCTAGCGCAACCTGGAACAACCGTCAGAAGTTAGATTTTCGAAAAAAGGGGGGCTAACTTCACACTTTTTTAAAAACGTTTTTTTGCAATATCTTTTGAAATATAAGAGATACGGTTCTGATGTATAAGAATAATGTTTAGAACAAATCTAGAACAACCTGGAGCAACCCTCAGAATTTCAATTTTCGCAAAAAGGGGGTCCGTGGGAAAATCGTTTTTTCTATTATCTCGGCCAATTATGACTTTTTCTTTGAAATCCTTTGGAACAATTTAAAACAAACTTAGAACAACCCAGAACAACCGTCAGAATTTCGATTTTCGAAAAATGGGCCGCCAGAAAAAAAAAGTTTTTTGCCGTTTTTTCGGCCAATTATGATTTATTTTTTGAAATACTTTGGAACAATTGAGAACACACCTAGCGCAACCTGGAACAACCGTCAGAAGTTAGATTTTCGAAAAAAGGGGGGCTAACTTCACACTTTTTTAAAAACGTTTTTTTGCAATATCTTTTGAAATATAAGAGATACGGTTCTGATGTATAAGAATAATGTTTAGAACAAATCTAGAACAACCTGGAGCAACCCTCAGAATTTCAATTTTCGCAAAAAGGGGGTCCGTGGGAAAATCGTTTTTTTCTATTATCTAGGCCAATTATGATTTTTTCTTTGAAATCCTTTGGAACAATTTAAAACAAACTCTGAACAACCCAGAACAACCGTCAGAATTTCGATTTTCGAAAAATGGGCCGCCAGAAAAAAAAGTTTTTTGCCGTTTTTTCGGCCAATTATGATTTATTTTTTGAAATACTTTGGAACAATTGAGAACACACTTAGAGCAACCTGGAACAACCGTCAGAAGTTAGATTTTCGACAAAAGGGGGGCTAACTTCACACTCTTGGATTTGGTTTTTTTTGCCATATCTTTTGATATATAAGAGATACGGTTTTGACGTATTCGAACAATGTTTAGAACAAACCTAGAACAACCTAGAACAACCGTCAAAATTTTAATTTTTGCAAAAACTGGGTCCGACTTCATACTTTTGGCTTTCGTTTTTTCCCATTTTCTCGTCTGATTTTGATTTTTTCTATGAAATACTTTGGAACAATTTAGAACAAACCTAGAGCAACCTAGAACAATCATCAGAATTACAATTTTCAAGAAAAGGGGGGCTGGCAAAAACTCGTTTTTTCCGATTATCTCGGCCAATTTTGATTTTTTTTCGAGATTCTTTGGAACAATGTTTAGAACAACTAGAACAACCTGGAACAACCTTCAGAATTTCAATTTTCGAAAAAAGGGGGGCTGGGTGAAAAAGTCGTTTTTTTCAATTATCTCGGCCAATTTTGACTTTTTTTTTGAAATACTTTGGAACAATTTAGAACAAACCTAGAACAACCTGGAACAACCGTCAGATTTCCGATATTCGAAAAAAGGGGGGCTAACTTCACACACTCTATTTCTTGTCTTTTTCAACATGGAAATAAAATAATAATAATAATAATACAGTGTATGGTTTGCTTTTATTTAAATTTCCATCATATAATATCGCATGCACCGTGATAGTGAACTATATTATTATGGGATTTTCAAGGTGGGCCATAAAAATCGAAATGTCACAATATTAGTGTCACTTATAGTTAAACGTGTTGTACGTATTTAGCAAATGAAGCCTTTTTGGACACCTGCACATAATTACTGTTTGTAAAATATCATAATCTAACGTTGAGGCTTATGATATGATCAGAATGGATTTTCAATGCTTTGAAAATGCAGTTCTTGCTTCCCGGCAATATTCCGAAAGAAGATTATTCCAGTAGAGTTTCTATTCGCCTTGTGAGATGTTCTTAATAAAAACCTCCTCGAAATATAAAGGCACAATTGGCCTTAACCGCGGAGATGACTCACCCTGTATATATAGGGGAGAGTGTTTACCCATTACGACTGTACTCAGTGAGACAAGCTCTTAAAGTCATAAACCATATTTAGTTGCGAATTTGGTTGCCTATAATTCACGCGTGCATCGTAAGATGATAGTGTATCAAAGAAGACGACGTAAAAGCAAAAACTAGAATTACTGTATAAAAAAGACTGTTCTTTATGGTATATAATGACTCTTATATCCTATTATACGAATAGATTTGTGATCGCATGTTTAAATGAAAGTCAGTAAAACTATTTCATTACTGTTTGATTACCTCAAATGCATACTTTGCATAGCAAGCTAAGCGGTAAAATATTATTCAGGGAATAAAGTTGATATTACAAAAGTACACACTGACACATTTATATCGGTACACATTGAGACTGTCTCAGTGTGTACTGTATATTGTGTAAAGTATACATGGGCGAGATAGGGGAATACGGTTCAGCTTCATTCAGATAGACCGACTCGTGTTTTCACGGCTCTGGGGCACCGTATTACCTATCGGTTTCCCCGAGAGTCGACAAAACACGAGTCGGTCTAGTCTGATTGAAACTTTACCGTATTCTCCTATCTCGCCCATTTATAGTGTAAAGGCAACAAATACCTATCCAATCACTACATATAGCCTAACTCTCCATATTTGAAAAAATAATAAGAAAAGTAAACAGGCTTTTATTTCAAAATTGGTTCGTTTTTGTAACAGAAATCTGTCATTATCAGTCAGACTGATTTAATTTTTTAAATAAATAAAAAGTAAAATTATCCACTCTGACATGCAGCAGCACAATATAACGTAAAATTTCAGACACTACAGAGATATGTTGTAAAGATAGGAAACAATCCAGAAGTACAATTCAAAGTGGAGTCTAATTATAGTAATAAACAAATATTTAAGGATAATGAAGAAGAAATATTAGCTAATTACTTAGATATTTGTAGCAAGATGGCTTATGGTTTAAAAACCGTGGATGCCAGAAAATTAGCCTTAGCTAATCGTATTGCGGTAATAGAGTCTTGAAGAAACTCAAATACAGCCGGCGAAGATTGGATGAAGGAATTCTTAAAACGGTGCAAAACTTGTAGTGTAAGAAAACCAGAAGCTTATTGCTTGTCAAGGCTAAGATCTTTTAACAGATACAATGTAAACATCTTTTTTGATAATATCAGAAATATCTTAGAGGCGATACCTTTTCTTAAGAGATGGTTCCAGAATCTATAATCTGGAGGAAACTGGAACCACTATTTTTAAAACCCCGTGGAAAATTATAGCGAAAAAGTGCGTAAAACAAGTAAGTCACTGTACGAGGGCAGAGCGTGGTCAACTTATTACAACGTGTGCAATTGTTTCGGTGACAGGATCCTTATTGCCTCCAATACTTGCATTTCCTCAAAAATTCTTCAAACCTCATATGCTCCAACTTCCTTCTCCAGGAGCATTAGGACTGGCAACACCCAGTGGATGGATGAATTCAGAGCTTTTTGAAAGTGTGTTGGTTCATTGCATAAAACATACAAACAATTCAATTCAAGATCCAACACATGCTTGTATACGATAACCATTAACGCCATATATCAATTACCGTAGTAAACAAAGCCCGAGAATTCAGAGTTAAATTCTTACACTACCTCCACATTGTAATAATTGAATGCAGCGCCTTGACGTGGCGGTATTTGGTACATTTGGCATATTTTGATAATGCGTGGGACAAATAGATGTTAAGAAATCCAGAAATACCGTTAACAATTTACAATATAGTCGTATGTGTCGGAGAAGCTTTTATCAAAGCATTTATTCCAAATAATATTGTTGCTGGTTTTGCTAAAACAGGGATTATGCCCTACAATCCGAACATTTTCAATGATTTTTTATTATGCGCAGTTACTGATAGAATAGATGAGAATGCTACCAATACTGAAACTGCTGCTGAACTACAACCATCGTAATCGAGGCAGCAAGAGAAAATTACAAGTAATGAATGAGAATTATCGGAGACAACTTTGTAGGAGTAGGAATAAGGAGAACCAGCATACAGATTCTGAAATATCGCATTTATATCGCCAGAGAATATTAGAGGATATCCAGAAGCTCAGCCAAAAAAATTAAAAACAAAGTGCGACAAAACTCATGAGGTCAATAATAACAGATACACCGGAAAAAGGAAAATTACAGAAAAAAGTATAATATGAAGAAAGCTGTGTCCGAAAAGATAAAAGAAATATTGCCGAATTAGGGACTAAAACTAAAAAAACTGAATAACAGCCAGAAATTGCATGTCAAAGAAGCTAGTAGCGAATCGGAGTCGAGTGTTGAATTTCAGGTAGATTCTTCAAACCTATGTTCAGAAGATGAAGAAATTGAAGATGAAGAGAAAGAAATAAAAATTGACAAATTTGTTTTGATAAAATTTAGCAATGGAGTGTATTATGTTGGTAGAGTTTTGACAGAGACTGGAGAGAGGTGACTGTCAGATAACATTTTTGAGAAAAAGTGCAAAATATGAAAATTCATTCTTCTAGCCGATTGTAGCCGATGTTGAACCGTAAACAAATCCGATATACAATTGGTGCTACCGGAACCTATACCCTCTTTAACTAAAAGACAATCAAATATATTTAAGTTTTTGTTAAAATTTCATGGGCTAGACGTACGTTAAAGCTTATTTCGTATAACACTAACTGTTTCACTGTGTACTAGTTTTTGTCTCAGTTTGTACTGCCAACGGCACACAGTGAGAAAAAAGATTTTTTTTTGTCAATCTGTAAGAATGCAATATGATTTTCTTTATATTTTTAGGTGTAAATAGTGATCACATGCAAATATGCATATTTAATTAAATTTTGAAAACTTTTACAAATAAACTCTCTGTGCTGAAAATTTTGTTTTTTGTCTCATGTAGTACCACCCTCACCTATATATATATATTAAAATTCTTTGCCGAATATACAAGAAATGTATGGTGTAGCGGCACTATAAAATGGCAAATTGCCATTACACTAATGATAATCATTCGAAGCATAGACCATCCTTAATATCTGACAAGCAAATCCATTTTACAAGTTCGTTATCATTATATTTGAACTCCTGATATTGATACTAAAAATAACGAGAAGAAATCTTTATTGTTCCCTAAGAAATATTGGCATTGCCATACATTACTAACACAGATATTCTAAAGGTGAGTGGATTTTTAATTTTGGTAAGGTGGTACAAAATTGACAGAGAAAACCGTGCTATTATGAATGGAAGTGAAAAAGGAAAATGTTTATCATTTTATGTGTTAATATTAAAAAGGCATATAAAATTACATTGCCGGACTATATTACGCGTTTGAAATATTTCTATACAATAAGATATGCCATAAAGAGCCTTGAGCCCTGTGCTTATGGGTATATTTTAGTTTTTGAATTAAACTGACAAAAATTATATTCATTCCAGAAAGCGGAACCTTTTTAGGATTCTGGGGAATACGAGGGATAAGCTACAATTATTGAGAATTGAAAAATCTAGATATCCGTGCAAAACAAAATGTTGTTTATTAAATAGTGCATTATTTTATCTGTCAATTGCAGTTTAGTTTGTGACATTTGGTTGAATAGTGTCTGAGAAATAGTCCATAGAATAAGCTTCTGTTATCGGAAAAATGGAATTATCACGAGAGAACTTTCTGATAATGATTTACTATGATTTCAAGGAAAGCTTGAGCGCGTGTGAGTGCGAGAAAAGTTTAAAATCGATAGATATGTTGAATGCTGGATGCCATCAAATTATTTCTAAAATTGTAACCGGCGATGAAACGTATGTACATACCGTTTTTTGATGTTCTCACTCGCCAAGAAAGCCGAGTCTGGATACATGAAGAAGAGGAAACCCCTATGATGGTGAAAAAACGACGAGCAATGAAAAAAGTTATGTGCGAAGTATTTTTTAGAAGTACGGGTTTGGTGGCCGCAATTAAATTATAAGATCAGAAGACAGTTACCACTAAATGGTATGTTGAAAATTGTTTGTCTACTGTGTCTAGTAAAGTGCCCAGGAAGGAGATCATGTGACATCATGATAACGCGTCGTCCCATACAGCAGGGACAACTGTTCAGTATTTAGCGGCAAACAAAATCAAAATTATAGAACATCCTCCTTACTCACCGGATTTGGCGATGTGTGCTTTTGGCTATTTTTTGAGCTCAAAAAACATTTGAGAGGGAAAAGGTTCCAGTCAGAGGAAGAAATTGACATCGCCGTTAAGAGGCATCTGTACGCTCATGCGAATCGTGCGTAGAGAGAGCGCATTTTCTTCTAAATAGTGCAGCTTGCTAGGACGTATAGACAAATCCATTACGAACCGGACGTGCAGAAAGCGAAAGGAGCGACAGAGTCTACCCGATATAGTTGTATTTTTGTGCCGTACGCGTACGCCGTAAAAATGTCGACACACGTGTTGTCTTCACAGAAAAAAAGACATGAAAAGAAAAAGTGGCTAGGCTTATTCACAAAATAAAATAACAGGATTTTGTTTGATTTTAATTTTATTTTTCTATTCCGGTGCTATAAAGTTCACTTTATGACACCCGTTTTGGTTGCATAAAGTATTACTTTATCGCACGCTAATTTTATTTTTTTGAAGTTGGTAACAAAAAAAATGGAACCAAATCGTATTTAAATGTCAAAATATAAGCCTTTAAAGTAACAAAAATGTGAAATAAAATTGTACAAAGAATAAAAAGCACACATGCTAACATTTCACTTACTAATTAGCAATATAAATTGTTAAGCAGAGTTGGATGATAAGTTTTCGGATGCTGCTATTGACATTTACTTACCATGTTGAATAGTACAACTGTTATAAAAGTTTGTTTTGATAAATATGTAGAGAGTTTGTGGACGAAAGATTTTGTAAATTGTCTTCTGCTATTTTGCGAATCTCTGGGGGCGTACAGTTATTTATTTCGTCCTTTTTGTTGATAATTTGAAATAATTTATTGTATAAATCAGTCTGAATTTTAAACCCAATTACATATAGCACCACCGACATTCAAATATTTAAAACGTTCTACTTAAAAATCAGAGTAACCAACTTCAAAAAAGCAAAATTTCTAAAATATTCGAACAAAACATGTCTCTTATTTTAAGCTTTTTTGAACTTTTAATAGCCGAAATAAAAAAAATAGTATAAAATACACGTTTCATAAGACATTTTGCGCACTTGTTCTTTAGAAAACTCGCCTAGCGGCTCGTTTTCTAAACTTGAACGCGTGCGCAAAAATCGTGTCTTATGAAACTTGTATTTTAATATACTATTATATGGGGCGATTATGACTTTACTTTGGAACCGCCAGAATTTCGAATTTAAAAAGAAGGGGACTGAAAAATATCGATTTTTCCTATTATCTCAGCCAGTTTTGATTTTTTCTTTGTAATAGTTTATTAGTATTTGGTAACAATATCGTTTTGTAATAATAGAACACTATATTACTTGAGAAAATATATATTTAATATTTCCTGCTTATATTAGATGTTTATTATAAATCACAATATAGTATTGTTATTGAACTGCATCATACAAAAACTTCCTTGAACGCTGTAATGTGCGGAAAGTGCAAGTCATTCCGCCCCTTGCAAAATCGTTTTTCCTATTATCTTGGCCAATTTCGACTTTTTTTTTTGAAATACGTTGGAACAATTTAGAACAAGCCTAGAACAACCTGACACGACTGTCAGAATTTAGATTTTCGAAAAAAGGGGGACTAACTTCTCACTTATGGATTTCGTTTTTCTTTTGCAATATCCTTTGATATACCTATAAGAGATACGGTTTTGAGGCATTAGAAAAATGTTTAGAACAAATCTACAACTACATGAAACAACCGTTCGAATTCAATTTTCGCAAAAAAGGGGAGCTGTAAGAATATCGTTTTTTCCTATTAACTCTGCCAGTTATAATTTTTTATTTGAAATATTTTGGAACAATCTAAAACAAACCTAGGATAACCTAAAACAACCGTCAGAATATCGATTTTCGAAAAAAGGGGCGCTTGGGAAAAATTGTTTTTTGCCTTCTTCTCGGCCGATTACGATTTATTTTTTGAAATACTTTGGAACAATTGAGAACAAACCTTGAACAATCTGGAACAACGATCAGATTTTCGCTTTTCGAAAAAAAGAGGGGCTAACTTCTCACTTTTGGATATAGTTTTTTGGCAATTCTTTTGATGAATGACTCTGCCCTGTAGTGTCCCAGGCACGGAATTGTGTCTATATGCGGATGATACCATGTTGTTAGTAATGGGAAAAGAACTCGAAGAGCTAAAAGCAAAATCTGCAGCTGCCATCCAAAAAGCAAAGGGCTGGTTTGCGGCAAATCAGCTGAAAATAAACCCGAACAAAATACAAAACATGAAATTTTCCACGAAAACAGCAGAAGATCGGGAAAAAGCCAAATTTTTAGGTCTGATAATGGACTCCAATTTGAGGTGGGGACACATATAAATAGCCTAGCTGGTAGACTGACAACTGTGGTATTCACCATAAGAAGACTGAGACATGTACTGTTCGTATTTTCATTCTCTTATAAGTTATGGAACTCTCTTCTGGGGCAGGCGGCTGATGCAAATAGAATATTTCTACTGCAAAAAGAGGCTACCAACAAACACACATTTTATCCAAATAGAAACAAACATGAGTACAACACACGAAGTAGAAAGCATCTAAGAACCCCTTATCATCGACTTTCACTGTTGCAGTCGGGTGTTGATTATTGGGGTCCCAAGCTATATAACCACTTGAAGGAAGAACTTAAAGACCTACCACCCGACGAGTTCAAGAAAAGAGTCAAAGGGCTGCTGATGAACAGGAAGCACTACGGCGTCGAAAATTTTCTGGCAGTTATCGCGAGATGCTGAAGTATATAACATTCTATCATTTATTATTATTTGTTTATTTGTTTATATCGTCATATTGTTGATACAGTGATCTTGTTATATATATATATATATATATATATATATATATATATATTGACACAGTTAAAATAATCATGCCATATATATTGTTTACTGAGATTGTAATTTTTAAAATAATGATTTATATAGTAATAAAATATTGTTAAATGAGATAATCAGGATTTAGTAAGTTGTTGATTACTATAATGGATGGTATTTGATGTGGATCTTTGGTTTACTCCGAGATGCTGAAGTATATAACATTCTATCATTTATTATTATTTGTTTATTTGTTTATATCGTTGTTTGTCATATTGTTGATACAGTGATCTTGTTATATATATATATATATATATATATATTCAACCGACGTAACCAGGCCCGCTATATTCATGCTACCAAGTCAATCCCAGTGTATAACACACGAGTTGTCATTCAATCGACGCTTTTAAACCCAGCGATTCTACCGTCTTTCGAGTCCCAGTGTGTAAAAAAGCAACATTTATCAGACCTTGTCATTCCCGACAGCATTGCCAAGTATACTACATAAACAACGTAATTTGATAGTCCCGCTCGTGCTATGAAATTCAGCTTAAATTTATTTAAGATGTTTTAAGAGTAAGGGAAAAGTAAGATTTTAAAATACAATATTTTAAAATAAATTGTGTTAAAGGTAATTTAGATATTTGCCGTTATTTTTGGATGTTTCACTTTCTTTAGATATCTATATTCTTTTAAATATATCAAACAAAAGGTAAAGAAATGTGTATATCTTCCATTAGTGTTTTTTCGAGTATTCTAATACAGCGTTAGTAAAATGTCCCGGAACGGTCGAATAACTTTGTTATTTGAAAATTATGATTTCTGAAATTTGGTATGGGGTTATAGTTACTATAAATGCATTTTATGCAATACAGTTAATATTTTTTTCACTTCCGGTTTAATCGGCAATACGTCCAACTTTTTTTTTTAAATGGAACGCCCAGATTTTTTTAACACTTTTGAATGCAAAATAAAAAACTACGTTCAGGAAGTATTAAGATGTTTATTTTTATTCACAAGAAAACAGTTAAAAATTAAAAAGTGTCCTAATACAGAAAAATCAAGGTACCTTTGAAAAAAGTTGTTGTTTAGTGTTTGCATTCTTTTTGCCGTCACATTTGACAATTTTAAAAGCGTTTTAACTTTTGCATCGCTATAAATTTACTTATTTTTGACATTGACACATTTGAAAATGGCAGTAAAACTTACTGAATCAGAACGAATTGAGATATTAATGATGCGTGGGTACGGTGATCGTCAACGTTCTTTTGAACAGGTTCGTATTTTGTTTAATACTGTTTATCCGGATCGTCACATTAGTAAAAGTACGGTATGCCGAACAATTCAAAAGTTTGAAGTCTTTCGTCAGGTGAAGGATTTACCTAGAAGGGGACGTCCATTAACAGCAACAGATGAAGAAACTAGTTTGAATGTGTTACTTACAGTGGAAGAAAATCATCACGTGTCCACAACAGAATTAGGTCAAATTCATGAGATCTCTCAAAAATCTGCTCATAATATTCTTAAATCAGCAAGAATGAAAGCCTATAAAATGTATCCCGTCCATGAGTTAACTGAAGATGATCCAGATCGTAGACTACAATTTTGCGAAACAATGACGGAATTGATCGAGCAACAGCCTAATGTTTTAGATCACATGATTTTTTCAGATGAGGCAACATTTTGTCTCAACGGCACTGTGAACAGACATAATTGTTGCTACTGGTCAATTGAAAATCCGCATTGGATTGAAGAAGTCCATACACAGCGTCCTCAAAAGGTGAATGTCTGGGCTGGTCTTGTTGGAAACAACATCATAGGACCATTTCTTATAAGAGGAAATTTAACTGGCAACGTCTACTTAAATTTATTGCAAAATGAGGTTGTTCCAGCACTTGCGGCCCTCTTTCCAAATGCAAACATAGGTGATTACCCTAATGCACATTTTTGGTTTCAACTAGATGGAGCTCCCCCCCATTTTGCCCATAATGTCCGCGATTATTTGAATGAAATTTTTCCAGGACGTTGGATCGGACGTAGAGGAGCAATCGAATGGCCAGCACGTTCGCCAGATCTCTCGCCATTAGATTTTTTCTTTTGGGGTCACTTGAAATGTCAAGTGTACAAAAATCGTCCCCATAATCTTGAACAATTGGAAGACAGAATAGTTCAAGAAGCCAATCGCATCACTCCAGAACAAATACAAAATTCAATAAGAAATTTTACTGACCGTTTACATTTTTGTCAAATTGTAAATGGAGAGCATTTTGAGCAATTATTGTAATCGCAACCTGAATAGACAGGTATCTTGATTTTTCTGTATTAGGACACTTTTTTAATTTTTTAACTGTTTTCTTTTGAATAAAAATAAACATCTTAATACTTTCTGAACGTAGTTTTTTATTTTGCATTCAAAAGTGTTAAAAAAATCTGGGCGTTCCATTTAAAAAAAAAAAAAGTTGGACGTATTGCCGATTAAACCGGAAGTGAAAAAAATATTAACTGTATTGCATAAAATGCATTTATATTAACTATACCCCCATACCAAATTTCAGAAATCATAATTTTCAAATAACAAAGTTATTCGACCGTTCCGGGACTTTTTACTAACCCTGTATATTCTTCAATTCTATTACTTTTATTATTTCAATATATTAGTTTATTTAGCTGAGATTAGAAGAGTCGCAATTCTAAATTAATATTCTTCAAATAATCTTGGAATTATTTACTGCAGACTACTTTAAGACCAACTATAGTAATTGTAAACAGAGATATATTATTCGAAAAATATACCTGTAACTAATTATACTTAAATAATCCGTCAGAGATCAAATTAATTGTGCCATCTGAATGGGACACAATCTCTTCCACTTACACCATGTAACCGATACCCATGTAGTTATACGTAAATAAAGTATTATATTAGTAGACGAAAATGATTTATTTGATAAAATAACAAGCAATACAAAACAACTTAGGTCGGCGATAGTTGTTGCTTTGTATATATAATAAAATTTTTATTTATTAGTTGAGAAAGAAGAAACAAGTCCGGGTCTCTTTAATAACCTTGGTAGAACAGCTGATTTATCAAAACTAAGAGATTTGCTTGCTTTCTGTTTTCATTTTATATAATCAATGTTAGGGATTAGTAAAAGCATTTATTCAAATATTTAATTAATTAACTCCCATTACAACAATAGCTTGTATGCTAATGATTACGTATTTAAAAAATCATACTTTTGAAAAGAAGCAACTTTGAACAAATCTGAAATTACGTTATAATATTAAGTCGATGATTGAAATCCGTCAAATTCACTAGCTGAATAAAAAAAGAAAAAAGTGTCAAGCAATAAAGTATTTCGAATTGGATGAATTTAATATACTATTGTTATTATTAGAGTCTTTATTACTAAATACGCCATTAACTCACTGGCCAGTAGGTATGCCACACTGGTCAAACAACGTGTTATTTAGGTACTCTAAAAATCAAAAGTATCCACATTCAGGAGTAATCATAGTTGTCGTTTGACAATTAAAAAATTTAGTGGAGAATGAGGTAGACAAAATAGATAGATAGCTATTATAACAGTAATAGGTATGAAAAGGTCAGCATTTACACTACAAGGGAGTAATTCGCTTATCTACAGAAGTTATACATATATGCAATTTCAACTCTTGGATTCAAACATATAATATATGTAGTTCATTATTAAAAAGCCTTGCTTTCTATTTATTTAAAGCATCTGTCAGCAAAGACAAGATCGAAAAGTTTCGATTTTAAATAATTAGTCCATTATAATAATATAGTTGTACCTTTTGTGCGCTGACCCATTCTTGGGGAGGTGATGATACATTAATATATTTATGCTGTTTTTTTTTGTTTTTTTAATGTATTCTGTATTTTTGTATGCCGTATTGTTTTCTGTTTTTTATTATTATCTGTGCATCGTATTGTGAATTATTATTTTAAGTCACTGTTAATTTTTGTATATATTACCCTGTAATTAGATGTATCTGTTGGGTATTAAATGATTAAATAAATAAATAAATAAATATATAATCTGGTGTTAGCAGAGCGAAGAAAACTAAAAGCTTCCATAAATTCGTTGATAAAATTTTCAAACCTTAATGATTATACTATTTCTTTTGATTCCAAGAAGGTCTGACCTTGTTGAACGTAGAATTCCTTATTTCAACCATACATAAAAGTTCTCTATTTTTGTTAAGTAATACTATAACTGCTATACTATATTAGCCATGTTGACATTCTTAAATAATCTTGCGCTTATAAATAAAGTACACAATGTTTTCTTTTACTTTGTTTAAAGGGCATTTTTAAATATTAAAATGTATTGCTTAATCAGTGTGTTAGATTTTATGTGTCACAGCAAATATCGCGGCTATTGTATGAATGATTGAGGAATTACGTATAAGAAAGTTGGATAATTTTTTAATAATGTGTCAAAATCGGAAAAACTATTGAACATCAAATACTAAAAAAAAAAATTTCATATTTTAAATGGAACATACCTATTATTGCATATTCTGAAACTACAAGAATTTATCTTTACAACAGTATATCACATGTTATACTTGTTTCATTTATTTACAGCGTAATAGAATAACTAACTGAGCGTGTTAACAACCTAAACAGTTTAACTAATGAGGTGTGGCCACCTCACGGCTTTCTTATACGTATGAGCGTTTCAAACTATTAAAATTGTTCTAAATTGTTTTAAATACTTTTATCTCAGAAACATAAACCTGTGAGTAAGTGTGTTACTTCAAGTCCAAATTTTAAGAATTTTTTTATGTAAAAATTATTCAAAATCCTGGTATAAGTACCTACTTCTGTTCTCTTAATAAATCTCCGCAGAATGCATACTTTGCGAGATATTTAAAAGATAATGCTACTCGCTAAGAGTAAAAGTGTTCCTTCCGGTTCAAATTTTGAAATTTCATTAATACAAACAAATATTCCAAATCCAGCTCTAAATACTTTTGTAGACTTGATAAATATACAGTGAGGACGCGGGGGTTGGAATAAATTCATTTAAAATTTTTGGTTTTGTTTTATGGAAAAACGCTGGGATAGGTCGATTTTTATTTTTAGCTGCGGTTTTTCTGATGGTAAATTGATGTACAGTTCTGTGCAATAAATTGGCGTACACTTAATATACGCTTATGTAAATATGACTTTTGTTTGAATACCTGTCATGTATGACAAATTGAATTGACGCTATAATTCCATTTGTCAACTTAACTTACGCCATTTTCACAATGGCAAAATAATGTCAAAATTAGCAATAAGACGTGTACGCCAATTTATTGCACAAAACTGTACAAACGGTGGTCCAAAAATAAGTTACGACCATCAATTCTTTTTTTCAGATGGAAACATATATTTTTTATTTAATTTATTAATTCTGCATCTAATTCTAAGTATGTTTCATGTACCATATCCTATACCCAAACTCAACAGTTATCGAGAAATTTACAATTGAACATATCAATAACTGAGAGCGTATCCTACAAAATTTATTTCACTTTCTTGTTTGAAAACGACCGATTTATTAAAAAAAAACAGAAAAACAAGTCAAATTAAATGTTCATACTGTTGACTACTAACTTCCTGACAATAGGCAAGCCGAAGATCAGTTTATCATAATACTGTAGTTAACGTTTGCGGCTTAATTTGTTGTATTTCGGTTATAATTTCTCGATAACTGTTGAGTTTGGGTAAAGGACATTGTACATGAAATATACTTAGAACTCGATGCAGAATTAATAAATTAAATAAAAAACATATGTTTCCATTTGAAAAAAAAATTGATGGTCGTAACTTATTTTTGGACCACCTTTGTACATCAATTTACCATCAGAAAAACCGCAGCTAAAAATAAAAATCGACCTATCCCAGCGTTTTTCCATAAAACAAAACCAATAATTTTAAATGAATTTATTCCAACCCGGGCATCCTCACTGTATATATAGAATTCATAATTTACGACATATTGCAAAAAAATCTATTCGATAAAAGTGTTACTTTCGGTGCTAATTTTTAAAATTTTTTTATAACGAAGGTACTGGAAATTAAGTTTTAAATACTTTTATACTCGTAACGTATGAGAGAGAGAGAGAGAGAGAGATTTTTGCAAACACCAAATTTTCGGTGTCAGTGGACTTCAAAACGTTGACATCTGCAAAAATCTGGAAGTTGAAAATTTTCATCATCACAATACTTTCTTATACTACGTGTTATTGCTAGCGTATCGAAGTGACAGTAAATTAGCATTGTTTATTTTCATCTTGTGACACAATTGGTGATAATGATTATTGTAATAAAGAAAAAAATTGATATATTGAGAGCGTACATAAGATATAATGGGAATCTTAGAGAAGCTTCTGCATTGTATCGAACCTTGTATCCAGAAAGGGTACACAGACTCGCACGTTGGCAAAAATTGAACGTAATTTAGGAAGAAACGGAGTTTTAGTGCTAAAATGCTAAGACCAAGAAATTAACGTGCAGCACATGAAGAATATGTAATGGTATTGGCATATTTTAAAGTACATCCTAGCAATTTATACGTGAAGCAGTACTCGACATTGGAATAAGTCTTTCCATTCTAAAAACAATATAAAATGATCCCACATAAAATTAAATCGATTTCCGGTTTAAGAGTTAGGTATTTTGATAGGAGGTTAATATTTTTTAACTGGCTTAACAAAAATCAACATCAATAGTAACGGCATTTCTAACAAAAGAAAACATCATTTCTAGGATACAGAGAATCGTGATGAAATTCGGGAATGCAGGTTCCAACACAGATTTTCTATTAATGTGTGCCTCAGTTTTATTATTGTATTACGTGGTAAATTAATTAAGTACAACATATGGTAGACGGTTGTAAAGATAAGTTCGTGTAGAATATATACTAATTACTATCCATTTAAAATATTAAGTTTTTTTGCTTTACCTGAATAATTTGATGTAAAATTATTTTTGCCGATTTTGACACATTATTAAGAATAAATAATCTAATGATTTTCTTGTATACCTACCATTTTCTAACCATTAATACAATAGTCGAGATGTGAAAATAAAACAAACAAATGTTTAAGATTTACACTGTATAATACAGTGTAAATCTTAAACATTTGTTTGTTTTATTTTCACATTGAAAATGGATTTACATCAAGTAAAGACCAACTCAATCCAAGAATAGTCGAGATATTTGCTGTGACATAAAATCTAACACTGTTTTATATAAAATATGATTTTAAGTGATAGGTAAACATAATATAATATAAATAAGTAGATTGCTCTACATCATTAATTCATTCGAAATATAGTTAAGGATAGTATTTCAAAGAATCTAGAAGCAAATGTCTCAAAATAATATTTTGCGTTACTCGACCAATTGAAGAGTATTAAAAGAAAGGCAATGTGTTAGTTCTATAAGTATTATTCCTAGAAGTGTTTCGCTTATCGTCATTTACGTAGCTGCCAAGTTTAGGGCTTGGGAACGTCGGTATAATATGGTGGGCTTGACAACGTAAGAGTAAAAGTTTTTACACAAATACGCCTGGCCCTCTCCCAGAAAATCCCTGAACTAAACTTGTATATAAGTTGATATTATACCGCGTTAGCGGACCCAAAAAATTTTTTTTGAAGTATCATTTTTTATTATAAGCATTGAATAATAGACCGAAATAACACAAGAAACGTTGTCAGTCCCGAAACCGGGACTGACAACGTCTTTGCGGGCCTGACAACGATTACTGTATGTAGCAGATCGGGTCTGTGTAGACGGTTAAATAAATATATACATATATATATATATATATATATATATATATATATATATATTCAGCGTCGTACAAAATAAATAACAGCGGGAAAAAAGTAGGAACTGTAAAGATCTATTCTGGGATTAACCTCGATTCGGAAACCTTTGCTAATTACCGGTGTTGTTTTCATGGCAAGTGAGCTGAGCGTTAGAATCACGAAACTAATTCTAAATTGACAAACTGAAGTTGTGGCATGAAAAATATCCTGTTTCTCTTTCAAGTTAATAATAACAATAAATGAAACGATAAGTGAATCCTTTTTTCTGCAGCAAATTCCACGGGGAATCATCCATCACTTTTAAATTAATATTTAAAAATAAATTGCTACAATCAGAAGGTTTTCTAATTTTGATTAAAAATTGCTTTAATTTTTGGAACGTTTACTTTTAGCTTATTTATTTTTAACCACTCCGAAATATCGTCTAGAGTTTGTAATTCATTTTTCTAACAGCATTCATTATTGACCGACACACGCTCACTAACGTATCGTTTGTATGATTTTAGCACTCTTCGTGATATTGCGGCCCCAAAATGTACGATATCTTAAACGGAACGATACTCTTTCATAAAGTGTAATACCCAACACCATTAAAAAAAAAGACAAAAAAGTGAAAATCATTGTTCTAAAATATCGAATTAATATTTCATTCACCAAACATGAGTGTTATTAACAATTAATTAAGTAATAAGTAAGTAATCAAATTTTATTTGTTATTACAAGACGTTTGCAATAAACAGAGAGACACCACATGCAAATTATAGAACTGAAGTAGACATTTATACATACATACAATTGATTTTAACTACAAACCTGTTCGCAGACATCAGGCATTATATAACTATAATCCCTTACAATAGAAACTAATATGTGATGCTTTGTTTTTACGTAAAGCTGGCTTAAAACTACTTATATTTCTAGTAGATTTGTAAATGTTTTGTGTTATATACAATATATTGTTATACTATGTGATAAAAAGGAGAATCTAGTAAGTCTACCTACTTAGTAAAAGTATAGGTATATTTTTACTTAAATTTTGTGTAAATTATTTACTGGGCTGAGAAAAATAATTGGTTAAATTTTCATTGATATTACGAATCCGTTATAGAAATTTTCAAAAACAAAATGGCTGACAAAATATGGCGCAAGTTTTTTTTTTAATCATCAGATAGATACAAATTTTTGTATCTGGGGTTTATTGCCGTCGTTGATTAGGAACACATTATTATTATAATTATTTACGTTTTAGGTACGTCCCTAATTATGAATAAATATACAGGGTCCGGCAACGAAGCGGGGACGGAAGATTACATGCTTATTTGAAAGTTAGTCAAATATTTAATCATCGGATATTCTTGCGCGCCATCAAGTGCACGTTTTAAAAATATTTTGGTTTATACAGGGTGTTCCAGATGGAAATGCCAGACTAAAGTTGATTTTTTTTAAATGGAACACCCTGTATATTAATAGATAAAATAATCCGCGCTTGAAAGCTGATTACATCGATATAATGCTGTATGGGTCTAAAGTCGATAGTTCCTGTGTTAATAATTATTTTACTTGATAAATTAATACATTTCAGTAGGCTATTCTGCATAAGAAAAAACAAAAGATCCGAAACCAACAGAATAGAATATTTTTTACTACTATTGAGTTTCGTTGCTACGTGAAATAAATTCTGTAACTGTTCGCGTTATACAAAGTGTTCACAATTTCGCAAAATCGAAGAAATTTCGTAATTTTTAAATGGAACACCTTGCATATCAGTTCATTTTTGAATTATTTATTAAATTTCATGTCAGAAACATGTAAGACGTTAATACCTTTTTTTCTGTGACGGGAAAAAAGTTTGACATTTTATCTTTTTGACAGGTAACAAAATGTCACTTTTTTCAACCCGGGCAGAAGGTGCTTACTTTCTGCCCGGGGAAGAAAGTGCTCACTTTCTGCCCGGTTAAATTGACAGATATTTGAATACTTTACAGGTTTCCATAGCAACGCAGGTGTAATGTCACTTGAAATGTCACATCGATTGATTTTCTGACTTTAATATATAGTATTAACGTGTTCTTTTCAATATTAAATCGTCGTTTTTCCCAACACAGAAAAAAATTGTGTATTATACAGGGGAAAAAAATTAGATTTTAGCTCTCGGTATTTTATCTCGGTATTTTATCTCCCTCCGCTTCGCGTCGGGAGATAAACCTTACCTCGAGCTAAAATCTAATACTTTTTTCCCTTGTATTATAAATAACTATAAATGTGACTATTACTGAGCTATTGTCTCTTTTTGATATAATTTTTTCAGTTTTGTGGTTTTAATTAATATAGTATAGTACCGACAAAATTATATCAAAAAGAGAGAATAGCTCAGTAATAGTCACTTTTAAAGTATTAACGATTTACATGTTTTTGATGTGAAATTTAATAAGAAATTCAAAAATGAAATAATATACAGGATGTTCCATTTGAAAAAATTGATTTTTCTGCAAGAACTAACAGAAGCATATCAAAAAACGACAGTAGCTCAGTAATAGTCACATTTAAGGTATTAACGTCTTACATGTTTCTGACATGAAATTTAATAAACAATCAAAAATGAACTGATATACAGGTTGTTCTATTTAAAAATTACGAGATTTCTTCAATTTTGCGAAATTGTGTGTATAACGCGAGCAGTTACAGAATTTATTTCACGTAGCAACGAAACTCAATACTAGTAAAAAATATTCTATTCTGTTGGTTTCGAATCTTTTGTTTTTCCTTATGCAGAATAGCCTACTGAAATGTATTAATTTATCAAGTAAAATACTTATTAACACAGAAACTATCGACTTTAGACCCATACAGCATTATATCGATGTAACCAGCTTTTAAGCGCGGATCATTTTATCTATTAATATACAGGTTGTTACATTTAAAAAAGAGCAACTTTAGTCTGGCATTTTCATCTGGAACATCATGTACCTATAAACCAAAATATTTTTAAAACGTGTGCTTGATGGCGCGCAAGAATATCCGATGATTAAATATTTGACTAATTTTCAAATAAGCATGTAATCTTCCGTCCCCGCCTCGTTGCCGGATCCTGTATATTTTTTGACATATGTTTTAGACGGTCATGCTAATCGCAGTTGGTGTGAAAGAGCTTAAATATTCATTACTCTCGTAAAGCACTCTGATTTATGCGTGCACTCTGCGTTTGTTTTTTGCCTCCATACTAGGCATGTGTCATTCAAATCAACGTGGACTATGAATATGTGTCTTAGAATTCTTATATAAGCTGTTCATTTCAAAACTTCCCACCCTAAATTTCTGGAAATCTGGAGATCTCAGAAAAAATCCCTGAAACACGTAAGAAGTATTATCGTGGGTGCAATTTCTTGATGGAAAAATTGACTCACCCACTTTAATGCCTTGGAAACTACCCCCTTAAAAATCTTAAATAGTCGTCATTTTAAAGGTCTTTTGAAACAGTACATTTTGGTGATTACTTTTTTTTAAATTGATGGATTCGTTTTGAATATTTTCAAAAAAAAATTGTATTTTGTATTTCTAGTTAGTCTATCCTTTTTTACGAGCATTGGAACAAAAGCCAACATTAAAAACTTGTCAAAAACATACGATTCTTTAACTTTTTAGTAATGTTTAATGCAGAATACTTTTCCTTCTTCTTGTAGGTACTTATTAAACAAAAATACATGTTTTAGGAACGGTTTTATACAAAAATTGAATCAATGCACGCTAATTGATTCAATTTTTGTAACTAATAAAATAATATTCTAAACGAAAAACAGGCAATAGCATAAAAAGCGGATATATCATTTTTTTTTGTTTCGATGCTCCTCGTTTGGAAATACATTGTATGTTGCTTTAGTATAAATTGTTATTTAGTGTTGGGCTACAGTTTGCAAGAAAGGGTTGAAATTGTATTAATTTATGGAGCCAAAAATCAATATGCTCGACGAACTGCCGCAACATGTAACAAAAGCATTCGGATAAGATCACATATCATGGGTAGGTATGTCCTAAATCTTACCGACAAATTTACTCAGACTGGATCTGTTGCAAATGTGAAACATAATCAGCCGAGAGTTTCAAATGAAGGCTCTCAATTGGAAGTGCTGGGTCATTTCGGCACAAATCCAAATATCTTATTACATCAGATATCTGCGGCAACTTGAATTTTCGTGAAATTATAAAACTTCATAAATTCCATCCTTATAAATTGCAAATATGTCAAGAGCTAACTGAAGACGATTATGACAGAAGAGTAAAGTTTTGTGAACAAATGACCACTACGATTAATAATAACAATGCATTTGTGAAAAATATCTGCTTTAGTGGTGAATATACTTTTTATTTACATGGATTTTTAAATAAACATAGCTACAGATACTGGAGTAACGAAAACCCTCATCTGTCTGTAGGACATACTCAGTATCCTGAAAAAATTAATGTATGGGCGGGCGTTTTTAGAAGAACTTTGTCAGAAACTTAATGCAACTCGTCGTGGAATTCAAAAAGATGTTTTTGAAAATGTACGCCACAGTTTTGAACAACGGCTAAACAATGGTATTTAGCGATCAACGGAGAACTTTCTGAACAATTATTGGATTGAATTTTTCTGCAAAAAATATTTGAATTCTTAAATAACTTTAAAATCAAAAATTAAACAGTAGTTAAAGTGTTTTTGAGTAATAGATATTTAAGCCTAAAACAAAAAACAAAAAATTGAAAAAAAAAAGATTTTATTAAAAATTTTCAAAGCAAATCAATCAATTTTAAAAAAGTGAACGCCAAAATGTACTGTTACAAAAGACCTTTAAAATGAGGTATTACTCGATACCCCTTTCCATTTAAGATTTTTAAGGAAGTAGCTTCCGGAGGCATGTGGTTAAATTGGGTGAGTCAATTAATGTATCAAGAAATGGGCCCCACGATAATACTTCTCACGTGTTTCAGGGATTTTTTCGTAGATTTCCAGATTTCTAGAAATTGAAGGTGGGAAGTTTTGTAATGAACACACTGTATATGTGTCTCTGTTAGAGATCTGGAACTCCGCCTGCTAGACGAAACTCTATAATCTTTCGCTTTAAAATTTCTCAACAATTACTCTTGCGGTATTTATTTTAATTTCCAAATCACAGGTTTAATTGTGAACATATTTTTTCGACTCCTTCAAGGAGATAGGTGGAATATTTTTTAAATTATGATAGTGTTAATTTTCGGATATTTTTCTAATTTAAATTTTTTTACATATATTTTCGGAAAAAGGACCACGCTATCATATTTCTTTTACTTTTTTTTTAATAATTTAAAAAATAATTGTTTAAATATTTTAAAAAATTATAAGGTCAGGATTGGGAAGAAATTTATTGAGGTAGTAGGCAATTCTCCTTAAGCGTTTGGTTTTCAGTTTGCCGGTGGGACGAATATAGAATGTGGGGGTAAAATTAAGTGTTGTAAAGGGGCAGTTTATATTGACAAAAAGTTGAACCGGATTTGACAAAGTAAAAGAAGTGTAAATTCATTTTGCATTAACAAACTTATTTTATCGTTATGACTGGATATTAAGCTTTTAAGAAGACGCTTCTAAAATGATGTCATGGTACAAAGATGTAAAACACGTGTAAAAAAGTATTTAAAAAAAAAGTCTGTATTGCTACTTCTATAATATTAACATAGAATATGTGTAACTTTTACCTTACTACAAAAAATATAATTAATTGATAGGTATCAACAAATACAGTATCTTTTCTGATGAGGATTTAATTTTTTAAATTTAATTTTGAAAATATTTTTCCACTCCTTTAAGGAGATAGTTGGAATATTTTTTAAATTATGATGTTAATTTTCGGATATTTTTCTATTTAATTTTTTAATATTTTCAGAAAAAGAACCACGCTATCATATTTCTTTTATTTTTTTTTATAATTTAAAAAAAAACAATTGTTTAAATATTTTAAAAATAAAGTCAGGATTTGGAAGAAACTGATTGAGGTAGTAGGCACTTTCCTTTACGCGTTTTCAATTTGCTGGTAGGAAGAATATAGAATTGGGGGGGGGGTAAAATTAGGTGTTGTAAAGTGGCGGTTCATATTGAGAAAGTAAAAGAAGTGTAGATCCCTTTTACTGTAACAAACTTATTTTATCGTTATGGCCGGAAAAAAAATCTCTTAAGAACACGCTTTTAAAATGAAGACTTCAAGGTATAGAGATGTAAAATACGTGTAAAAAAGTATTTAAAAAAATCTGTATTGCTACTTCTATAAATTAGAAATGTGAATATGTGTAACTTTTAGCTTACTACAAAAAATATAATTAATTGATAGGTAACAACAAATACTGATGAGGACAATTTAGTTTTTAAAAATTCTACATATACTAACCCTTATTAAAACATTATTTTAGTTGAACGTATTTTGAAGTCACTTTTTCACGTTGGGAGTTTTCGGAGACACTTTAAGTACTTTTAACTGAACTGGGTTTGGTTTAATAGTGTACATCTTTTAAAATTGATCTGAACTAAACTTAAATAATTATTACTGCCACTGGAAAGCTTGCTCCGATTTCTCCAGTACATACGTAACATTATTTAAGGTGAAGTTCAGTGAACCAATTTGAAAAAGAAGGTTTTCCCTTTCAACCTTCTTTCATTATTATATAATTTGTAAATAAAATTAGCTATTCCTACTTTTATGATTTTGTTACTGTATATTACACATATTCTTATGTAACTGTTAATTTCATATAAATAATATTCATATATGCCTTAGTTTTTCTTCTCCTACAACATTTTCCTCTTTGGTTAAAGCAGTAAGTAATGAATATAGTTTCAGTATCACTCAAGTTTGTGTGGCACTCTGTTATTTATTTCATAATATGAATTTTAAATATGTGATATGTACACAGAAATCCTCAGCTGCTATATTCACATAATAAATATTTATAGTTTATTTTTACTAAAATGAAATATTTAATTGTACAGAATATGATTTTTAAAAGATGAAATATGTGCAAATAGCACAAAGAATAAGTTAAAATGTAGAAAATGGCGCCAATGTTATTGAAACACAATATACTAATTAAGATCAAAAACAGTAGGAAATATGTTGCCAACTGTGTTCAATAACGTCTTAAACACTATTTAGATAACCGGTGTATTTATTCGCATTAAAGAACGCTGGTTAGAGATAATCAATGATTAGGCTTAATCAGTGATTAGTTACCAGAGTATTTTAATCGGAGTTGGAAAAAGCGGCCCTTAATAAGTTCCATGGCAATCAAAAGCTTAATCTTATCTCTTTAAACGAATAATATGATATAGTCGTCAATGCAAGTATTGCAATGGACGTTTGGTTATGCGGAATGAAAGTTTCAAAATAGAATAAAGATAAATTTTTATTAAAACAAGTTTTCAATTGCATGGACCACGAATCTGGATAAATTAGTAATAATAATAATAATAATAAATCATATATTCTACATAATTCATCCAATTGAACAATTTCTTTTTTAAAGAAGTACTCAGGAAAGTGACATACCGGAATTGTTTTGGCAACCGACACCGGCATAGCACGAACTAAAGACGACGTTTAAATGCCACTACAAATTTCCATCGACAGAACAGTAAAATTAAGTTAATTAATTAATATTTCAGGATATACCTACAGCTTCCGTTAGGTAAAAACATGAAAACCAAGTACAAATTGCATATTAATAAAGTTATTGAGTATTCCTATTATGTACCTATGGTTAATTTAATACTTGGCTATTCTGCGTAATAGGCATGTATTGTCGACAAATTTATATTGCTTAGATGACATAACAAACATCAAACGGTGTGTGAATATATTATTATTTATGACTGTCTTCCGAAATTCTTGTTTAAATAATTTATTATGCAATTGCTCACAACATTAACAGGTTTATTTCCTCAACCTCCACTTCTCCCCGCCCCGCGCAGGTCAGTAGTAAGTAGTTTCGAAATTGCTAAAATTTAATTAAATCTCTTGAAATTGGGGTAAAATGTTGTGTAATGAACAAAAGCAATTATTCTGATTTTCATAATTTCAATGGTGCGTAAGAGAGATATCATTTAGAATGTAGCCTGTAACTTAATTTTACCAATTTTATATTATCTTCTTAATTAGATTATGGAGATTGTCGTCCATAAAATTTACAATTGCATTGAATTATTTTACCTAATTGATGTAGGTTTGTAAGATTTAGAACGTAATCTTAATTAATGTACCCCAGGCTACAGATCCCTAATGATTGCAATGAAATGTGTTTAGAAAAAATATAATGGTGCATACAATAAAATAAAATAAAACATTCCTGTATAAAATAAGAAACATAATTAAAAAAGAAGATATAGAATGAGTGTTTCTTCAGGCTTCAACAGTCGTTCTTTTTTGTTTCCTGGTAATTTTAATTTGTGTTTTAGAATTAATATTTAGCTACATATTTGTAAAAAGAATCTAATATTAGAAACCAAAACAATCTCAAATGTCATATTCACCTCCCACTCTCAATTTTTATTCACCAATGCGGTTCTTATGGGCGGACACATATCTCCTTCAAAAACTAAAAAATATAGTCTTATTTAACTTATATAATCTGTGGCTAGACCCATTTAATTTCATTTATTTTCCTGCGCAGTTTGGAGCGTAGTGATATGAGAGGGGCTTGCTAGTAATATTCACTTAGAAATTTGAGACTTTTTTTATTTTGTTATATTTGTATGTTTTTAAATGTTTTGAGTTTTTGTTGTCGTGGTTTTGTAATTAATATTTATTTATTATTATTCTTTTTTCTTCACTAGCTAGAGTAATAAATGTTTATACTTTCTTCATATTTAGAACAAATATTAAAAAGATTTGTTATATAATATTATGTAGTAATATGCAATTAATAAAATGTGAGAGCTTGTTTCTTTATACAGTATCTATTACTTTCTTATACGTAGTACCTATAAGGAAGTATTGTGATGATGAAAATTTTTGACCTCGAGATTTTTGCAGATGTCCACGTTTTGAAATGCCCTGATTTCGAAAAAGTGGTTTTTTAAAAAAATTCTCTCTCTCTCTCTGTGTGTATGTCAGTGTGTGTCTATATGTGTGTGTGTGTGTGTGATCACGATAGCGGTCGAACCGCTATAGATATCAATTCCAAATTTTGTATTTACGAATATAATCTCCGTCTTGAGATCTGATTAGATTTTCAGTAAAAGCGGTAGACCGGAAGTAGCAGTTTACTTCAGTGAAAAAATCAAATTTTCCCAATTATTCGTCAACTACTGAGTTTATACAAATTTATAAAAAATTCATATTGCTGTGACCTTCTCTACTATGGTTGATAACCAATAGTTAAATTAATAAATTGATATTCTTTAATAATCTCAGGGTCTAAAAGTGAATTTCTTTGTTTTTCTATAACGGGGAATGTGTCGCAGCTTTTTGCTTATTGTGAGTTCTAGCTGTGATAGTGATGTTTACTTTCCTTATGTTCTCCTTTGGGATGGGTATAAATAAGTAAATAGTGAATGTCAGCACAACTTATTTTTATTTACAATATAAATTTACAAAAACATGGAGAATAATATTTTATTATCATACAATACAATACTTTATTTTTATTTTTATGTGTTCTCTTTTCATCAATAGTACAAGCACCTTGCAAATCCTTTGTTCCTTAAGAAAATTGTAAAAATTACTGAATTAATTCTTCATGTATGCTTACAAATCAAGGAAATTACTAAATTCACTTTCTTTACCTTTTACCGATGTATCCCCATTGGATCATCTCGACCTGAGATTCTCACGTCAAAATCGAGATTTAAACAATGAAGAACTTATTAGATGTTTCCCATAATATTTCAAAATTATTGTTATTCAAATGAGAGCGTTAATGCCTCGTTGAGTCGCCCTAACTTGAGATTCTCACGTCAACCCAAGGCTTACTCAAAGAAGAATTTATTAAATATTTAAATAATATTCTAAAAATTGTTGCTATTCAGGTAAAATTACTGATACTCCGTTGAATCGCCTTAACTTGAGATTCGCACGTCAACCTAAGGCTTACTCAAAGAAGAATTTATTAAATATTTAAAATAATATTCCAAAAGTTGTTGCTATTCAGGTAAAATTACTGATACTCCGTTGAATCGCCTTTACTTGAGATTCGCACGTCAACCTAAGGCTTACTCAAAGAAGAATTTATTGAATATTTAAAATAATATTCTAAAAATTGTTGCTATCCGGTAATTTTATATCACGCACATGAAGATTCCTTTATTTATTTATTTATAGGATTGCAAGATGGAGTTTTATTTAATAGTGCTTGTACTTACTTTTCTTGATTGTATATCATTTCGAATTCTTCTTGATAATCCGGGCCTTCCATCCTTCTGGAAATTTTATTATGGCGGGCTTTGTAAAGTCGAATAATAATATCCCGCGCTTTTACTGTATATAGCGCGCACTTATCGTCTGTGAAGCGTATCACACGTTTTGTTTTTGCAACGTCTAGATCTTAAAGGCGTTTATGCCTTTTTAGATTTTTATTTTTATTTATTTCTTTACAACACTTGGAGCACTGGTTTAACTTTTCTTTTCTTCTTGAATATTGGAGATCTTCGGGTCGACTCCTTTATTTTGCAAATGCACGCCTTTATATATCCTTCAACAATTGCCAAACGCTTTATTTTGTTTCAAATTATTTTTGTTCAGTTTAAATTTTCTTCTACTGCGCCCTCCGTGTTTGTTATGGTAACTATCAATGTCACGTGGTCATGTGACCTTTCTTCCGCCATGTTACTGTTGTTATTGTTTACATATTCTATATTTGCATATTTAATGGACATCGATTGATTTTATCTATTGGTAGGTATTCTTAGGCTGTACTATATTATATACTGACTAATGTTTTATTTATTTTTAGCTTGGAATCTCTTGAAGCATTTTTATATAAGGAAATTGTGTACCGATCGCATATTTAGATGTACATTCAATAGTGTCTTTTTCCTGGAGATATCAGTGAAATTTGCTTATCCTACATGATGTTTTATTTTTAATAGTGAAACAGAAATGAGTGGAATATATTTATTTATGTACAGAGACCTTTGTTCTTGCCGTAGTGTTTATTATTATTGCAATATGTTGAACGCAGGCTTCTATTCATTGATTATTATTACTGCTAAAGAACGCATTACCGAATGACCTACTTTCTATTAATTACTAATAATAATGTTTAAATCGTTACATATCCTTTTTTAGACTGAGGTCAGTATTTGAGCATCATGTTTTGTATGATATTTAACACAATTTTTGTGCTCTAATTTATTTAAATTGGGGTCAACACTTTTTAATTTTCAATGCTCTCATTTTTTTACGGGTATGCAACCCACATTGCATTGATGTGTATTCTACTGCATATTCATCAGTTTGAATAGGTACCCACTGTTATGGGATAATTTGAATTATATATATATATATATTTATATAAATTAGTGGATTATTCTGTATTTATTTGTTGAAATATTAAATTATAATTTATATCAAATATGTAAATTTATATTTATTTAAAATAAATGTGCTGGTATTTTATTTTTGTTGACTTTTTATTTGTTTGATTTCTTTATTTATCTATTTATTTATTTGTGCAGAAAATACCACAGCAATATGTATTCAAAATTAAATTTGAAATGAATTTTATTAAAAAAGATTTTCAAAATTCCTACCGGAAGTAGGTTTCTTACTCTTATCGAAAATCAGTTTTTTGCGAATATTTTGCAAGTCATGCGATTTAGATTTAGACAGGTACATTACGAGTATAAAAGTATTTAGAACTTAATTTTCAATACCTTTTGTATAAAAGAATTTTCAAAATTCGGACCGCAAGTAATACTTTTACTCTTATCGCATAGCAATTTTTTGCAAATATGTCGTAAATTATGCGTTCTATATATATTAATTGAGAGTATAAAAATATTTAGAGCTGGATTTGCAATATTTTTTGTATAAATAAAATTTCAAAATTCGTACCGGAAGTAATACTTTTACTTTTAGCGAGTAGCATTTTTAGCAATTCTGCATTCTGTAGAGATTTATTAATAGAATAGAAGTACTTAGAATAGGATTTTGAATAATTTTTGTATAAAAGAATTTTCAAAATTCGGACCTGAAGTAGCACATTTACTCACAGGTTTCTTTTATTAAGAGGATAAAAGTATTTAAAGCTTAATTTAGAACAACCTTGCATAATTTGAAATGCACATATGCACAAAGAAAGTCGTGTTATGACAACACCTCATTTTTTTTGTTATTTATACATGTCTGACTAGCTTTATTTTATATTATATATTCTTTTTGCCTATCCGATTTATACACGGAATAAAACTGTAATAATATTATAAATCATCTATATTGTGTCTGTCTGACTTCCATCAGTCTATTTATTATATTGTGGTCTTTTGTGTTTAGTTTTTCTCTTAACTACATAAGTATTTATACTACCCGTTTGTAGAGACTAGTCTCATGAAAGACTGAAATAGAAGTGGCTATAATAGAAGTAGCTATAAAAATAACCACATTACAAATTATCACAAAGTAATACATTCGCGCTGGAAAGCGTGTATTTTTTGCTGGACTTGAACACAAGGTTTTTCGGTATTCAGATCGAATTCAAAAAATGAGGTGTGGCCACCACACGACTTTCTTATACGTATGAGTGTTCTAGATTATAGAATTTTTTTATACAAAAATTATTCAAAATCCTATTATAAATAATAAATAATAAAGTCTATAGAATGCATACATTGCAAGATATTCGAAAAAAAGTGGTACTCGATAGGAGTAAAAGTGTTACTTCCTGTCCGAATTTTGAAATTTCATGTATACAAAAGACATTGCAAATCCAGTTCTAAATACTTTTGTATTCTTGATAAATATATATAGAATACATAATTTACGATATACTTGCAAAAAATTGCTATTTGATAAAAGTAAGTGTTACTTCCGGTCCGAATTTTGAAATTTTTTTTGTACAAAAGATATTTAAAAGTATGTTTTAAATACGTTTATACTCGTAATGTACATGCCTAGAAAGCATGACTTGCGAAATATTCGCAAAAAACTGATTTTCAATAAGAGTAAAAGACCTACTTCGGATAGGAATTTCGAAAAACTGTTTTATTTCAATTTTTCTCAAGTTTCAGAGAGAGGGAGAGAGAGAGAGAAAGAGAGAGAGAGAGAGAGAAAGAGAAAGAGAGAGAGAGAGAGAGAGAGGGAGAGAGAGAGAGAGGGAGAGAGAGAGAGAGGGAGAGAGAGAGAGAGAAAGAGGGAGAGAGAGATTTTTTAAAAACCACTTTTTTTGGTATCAGGAGACTTCAAAACATCTGCAAAAATCTCGAGGTCGAAAATGTTCATCATCACAATACTTCCTTATACCGTTGATTGAGGGAATACATAAAGATGCGCCACTACATAGCACTGAGCGTAGCCAACACTGGATCCGAGATCATAGCGACAGCATCAGTCGTTTGGATCCGAGATTCGAAACAGCCCGAGACAGCGATGATGTTTCTCGGCAAGGGGTTTGCGGGACGACTTAACGGAAAGACTACTAAGACTACTAAGCGTTGCGCATCTTTATATATTCCTTCAATCAACACTTATATTACGTATAAGAAAGTAAAAATAACGAATTGAAATATTTATATTTAAAATATTAGTGTTCTGTACAGATTGTAATGGAAATGATTTTATTCTGAATGAATTATCCATACTTCTCTCCTCAGTGATAAATTACCCCCACAAAAAACAGAGCGAAGTCGAAGTATTACACGCGTTCAGGGACTTACAGCGCCGGAAGCGCTAAGTTCCTCTGGGTCTAATGGTGTCCTGAACGCGACTGCAAAGTGTCGACGCTCGATCAAGCGATCGCTATTTTGTCTAGCGTGGTTTAGCAGCGGTAAAAGAAAACGATTAAAATTCAAATTTGAATCATGTGTATAATACGATCAATAGAAACGTTCAATTATGTTGTATAGTAGGTTTTAAATAGTTCCAAATAATTCTTCTAGATTTATTTGTATATTTATGTATTGAAATACACGTAGATATAATAATAACTAATACGTAAGCAATGTAAAACAGCATACTTCCTTCTGATCATGAACACTGTAATACTGAATTTAATCAAAAATATTAACAGTAGCTACTGAAACTTAAAATGTTTTATGTGCTGATTTGTAAAATACATTAATAGTGGTTTATTTAAATGCCTTATGGATAGCTATAGGTACTGTCAATTAGATAAAGTAACTTACGACTTTTGCATAAGAACTTCGACAAATTCTTTGCTAACATCAGATACCAACACGTTACTTCTGGCAGAGTGTTGCTTTTATATCTACATTTGGAAGTAAAGTGTTACTGTCGATTTACCTCTTAATCGACAGTTGCACTTTACTTCGACGCGAGAATCATATCTTGTGAATATCTGGTGAACTGTTAGCTTCTTTATATTTGTAAAGAATGTAAAAGAATTCAGAAGTCAGCGAAATACTTTTTGTATAAAATTAGTTTAAAAAATCGGACTGAAAGTATAAAAGCTGCGGATGTTTTGTAAACCTAATTTCTAATCATCTTTGCATAAAAATTAAAAATTCTGAATGTACACCAACAGAAATAATTTTGCGTACACTTCGCGGAGATATAAAGTGGATAAACATGCCGATACCACCTTATATCTCCGCAAAGTGTACGGAAAATTATTTCTCTTGGTATACCTACATATTGCTCTAAGCCCAAAATACCTGATGATTTAGAATATTTGTGGAGTAATTTAATGTTACTATTTATAAAAAATAAATATTTTTAAGTATTGTCCACTAAATACAAATATATAAATGAATGTGCAAGAGAGTTTTATTTATACAATAATAACTCTGTTGCTCGTTTAAGCAATTTTTCTGCACATGTAGTTAGTAACTGTAAAAAAATAAAACATACTTCTATTAGGACCTCTTATTGTAAACAATACTGCAAAAAATGTTGCCCATTTAATACGTCGTTTTCGAGAAATATAATTTTATACAAACATTGAATTTTTCAGAACAATGGGAATAAATCAAAACCTTTAGATTTTAGGCCTATACTATCTTATTACTTTTTGACTAAAAATTATACTGGGAATACAAAAATTCAATAATGTATAAGGTGTTCCATTTGAAAAACTATAACTATGGTTAGCCACTAAGTTATGGATCACTCAGTATAATACAGTATATTTTTGAAATGTAATCCTAATGAGCAGCTATTACAAGAAAAAAACCGCTTCGAAATATCATTACTCATAATGGCATAATCGGCCTTACCTGCGGCGATGACTCACCCTGTATATTATTATTAATAGTGTTTATTCGTGTAAATTAACTTTACGAAAATGCCAGACAATATGTGTACAGATAAATAAATAAAACTTATATAATTATTAAACACAATATAAATACATTTTAAAAACTAAAAACATCTATTGTAAAAAAGAGACGAATAATAATAATAGAAACTATGATCTACTAAGTGTTTCTTGATTAATGCTTTAAACTTATGCGTCGGTAGCGCTCCAATCTCGGGTGGTAGCACGTTAAAAAGTCTTGGACGCATAATGCCCCCAAGGCCTTCTTCTGAAGTTCAAACACTCGGGAAAACCCGCAAGACTGCCCCCAAAAAAGTATTCCGTAAGAAGCAATCGAGTGGAAACATGAGTAGTACGTCAACCTAGCCGGTTCCTGCGTTGACACACGCTTGATACGCTTGATCGCGTATATTGTCGCCGTCAGCCTACCACACAATTGCTCCACATGACTCGCCCAGGTAAGGGTACCTTCCATATACAAGCCCAGGAATGTTGCTTGCATAGGTACTGACTCGCGTTTATTATGGAATATTACTGTATTGGTTTTCGACTCATTCTGTAATAACTTATATTCATGGAACCAATCCAGAGCTTCCTGCATTACCCGCACAGATTCCGAAGCGCTGCGCGCCTCGGAATTTAATCTCGCCACTCGGGCAATAATACTCATCTTCTCAACCTTAATATGTAATATACTATTTTACACCACGCCGATGTAGGATGTTTCTCTACTAATTGTGAATGAGAAGGAGCATTGTCCATCACTATTAAAGCTGGCTCTACCAAATTACATATTACATATTCTTCAATCCACTTCTTAAACATTTCTTTATGACGCTTGCCATCATAACTCTCACGTTTACGAAAACTCTGTATTTATGTTTTTAAATAATTCTTCAGGAATAATAATCGCATCTCTGTTATGTTGGATCTTTCCACTAACGCTCGGCGATTATTCTCCTTTTAAATTTAAAGCCAATATTATGAAGTACACGATTTAAACCGCTTCTACTCATAAAATATGGTTTTCAGCAATTTCTGCATTTAAAGTTTGTACTGTAACATGCTTTTCCAAAATTAAGGATATTATTACCAGAGCTGGGCAATTACTTTCAAATAGTAATTAATTACAATTACAAAATACTTTTTTTTAAAAGGAATTAATTACAATTACAAAGTACAAGAGGTTAAGAAAGGAACTTTTCTTCTAATTACAGTTACAAATAAAATGTCATTTACAATTACTTTTCTAATTACAATTACAATTACATTTGTTTATAAAATCCTAGGAAAAAGGTTTTTTTCTGTTATTAGTCTTTTGTTGTATATAATATACAAATCGGAACTTAAAATAGGATTTGGAAAAGAAATCAATTATATTCCAACCCACCTGTAGAAAAAACAACGTAATTTTTTATATAAAAAACATAACAAAGCAACTATCCAAGTATTAAATAAAATATGTGATTAGAAACAAAAAATTGCACCATAAAACTAGGAATTAAAATAAGGTAATTTAGGGTAATGGTACATGGGGTGACAAATTTGGAGTAGTATAAGGGATCATATGTATTTCCTCAAAATTATTGCTACTAAAATAATTATTAAACCATGTCACGCGTAGGTGTTGTGCTTTAATTTCACACATTTTTTAGTTTATTTTTGTATGCAGTGCTTTTTTAAAGGCTGGTTTTACATAATAATATTTCGACCCCATTATACACTTTTTTTCAATTTTTTAAAATACACTGTTGAGCTCTAAAATAATATTATTCTTATTGAAGAAGACAAAAAAAAATGACTTGAAATTGAAATTTTCCGTAAAAATCAAGAGCTACTTTTTAAAAAAGCGCTGTAAAGGTTAATATATACATTAAATCAACTTATTTTCACCTTCGGAAAGTATTGAAATAAGTATCTTTTATTGTTACATTTAATATAAAATACCAAAACATTTGGTATTGTTGGTTGGATGATTTAAAATGATCATTTAACTGTATATTTTGTTGCTTTTTATTACAACTAACTTTTCAAAATTTGTGTTTGAGAGGATGGAATGAATCATAGTAGCGAATGAAAATAATTGTTCGACAAGTGCAGTATTGTATTTAAAAAACACTTGCTTAATGAGAGGGTAACTTTCTACCATGGGAAAGTTTTGTCTTATATCATCCAGATACTGTAAAATTTCAAGATGAATCTTATTTTGATTTTCAGTGTCAGCTAATTGTGCGATTCCTTCAGTTCCTTCATTAAAATCAAGTAAGCTGCTATTGTTAACTTCCTTCTTATAATTGTCGGTACCAATATCTGTAACATTCATTAATTCGGACTGTTCAGTAGAAAATAATTCACACTCCGAAATAAGCAGTTCTTTAATAATATGTTTAGATAACGCAGGCGTTGACTCGACTAACGGAAACCAAGGAAGTTTAAACTCAGGATGTGTAATTGCTCCTAAAAGTGCATAGGTATCCTCTAAAATTAAAAGATGTTTAAATCTATTATCTAAACCTTTAATGGCAGTTTTAAGTATTATATCTCCGCCAGCTTTAAACTTCTTTTTACTTAATTTATTTATCTTGTTTTTAAGTGACCCCAGACTAGGAAGAAGAACGCCATAAAAAGCTTTGTTTTCACCTTGCAAAATATTTAGGGTCTCTGCTATAAGTGCAGTGACTTCACAATATTCTTGGAATATGTGAGTTTTTTCAGAAAAGCACGGTATTTCTAATTTTAAAAAGAGGATGGAAAGTTTTTCTTTCACATCCAGTATTTGTTTAATACTGTCATACATTGAGTTCCACCTAGTGATTCCAGGAGCTAAGGGCATGTCCTAAATATGAGTTAATTGGAAAAGTAATTCTATGAATCGTATGCCGTGCTTCCATCGTACTGGAAACACATGCATTCGCTTCTGCTATCCTTGTTATACAAGTTGATACTATTTTTTATTTCGATGTAGACATAATTCTTTGATAGAATTATATATTAGTGACGCAGAGATTATCGTGTATGTTATTCAATTTAGCACCCTATTACTAGAAAAAAGCTCTAAAATATAATAAGAACAAAACAGATCCTAATATAGAGCTTCGTGGTACGCTCATACTCATTGTCATTTTATCTGACAATTAATATTTTATTTTCACACTCCAACGCTTGTTGCTAAGATATAACTTCAAATATTGTGAAGAAAAGTGATTTCAAATGTATTATTTAAGATTATGTAATATAGTTGTATGATCAATACAAGGAAAAAATATTGTACAAACCACTTGCGTGAAGATATCTTCTCGCTTCCTGCGGTCACTCGTTCTTTCAAAGTGCGCTCATGCGGGAAAATAGTCTTCCCGCACTTGGTTCGTGAATAACTATATCATTCTTTAAAATTTAAGCAGGGCTTTTTCCTTAGACGTGCCAGAGTAGTGGTAAGAAATATCAATATGTGAGTTTTTATTTACGAAACAAAATTATGTAGTTTGTTAAAGGTTGTCTCTCTATGCACTAACAGACGATGGAGTAGTATTTCTGAATACGTTACAGATTTAACAGTGGCGTAACGAAAGTTTGACAGAATTGTATAAAAATATACAACAGAATCCATATATTGTAACATGGTGGCGCAGGGGGAAAGCAAGATTTGTACTAAATTTGAATAGATGAATCACGTCAAGTTCGCTCGCATGTTTCGGTCACGGCACTCTGAGATTTATTCTCGCAGCGAGAACCATTCAGTCAGTCCGTAGCTATGCGTCTATTCCATTATGGTTAAGAACGAAATCAAAGTTAAAACATTCCTACACTATTAATAGAGGCAAACAGCTACATAACATACATACATACTCACACACATACACACATATATATTAAGTTGTTTTCAGAAATGGGAATTGTTCCGTCCTTGTTCGATTTTCAATCTTGACGTCCGCCCACTTTTCTTCTTTTTTTTTTGGACGAAGGAGCACTTACACCACGAAAAATATTGAAATAAGATTATAAAATTAGATATATTCCTATGTATATAGGCAATAACTTGCAAGAAATGCTTGTGCTTTCATTTGCGCATAAAGCTAATGAATTTAACAAGTACCTACTTAGATTTGTTGTATGTATATCACTTTCGAATCGAAATTTTTCTTACGTTTTGCGAATTCATTGATGAAACTAACCTCACAAGACCGGATACATATTTCTAACCAGCCGTGCAATTTATTTGACACGCGATGTAAAATTAATGTTACACATGCAATGTGTATGGTTTATGTATTAAGTTGTGTCAAATTTTGCGCGAAAGTATATATAGAATTGTTATTGAGGAATTTGTGCCTGCATACTTACCTGTGCTATTTGCGCAAAGTAGATATTAAGAAACTTAGACAAACAAACAAAAGATTACACTTTAACTTAATTGAATTTTATTTATTTATTTTATTGAATATTGCCCAACATTTTAAAAAAATCCAAGGCAGTAAAACAGCAATCTATATAAATAAAAATCACATGCTGTTCTTTGCTAAGCATATCACTGGAGAATGGTTGGACCGATTTGGCTAATGTTTTTAAAGAAATATTCTTAATAGTCCGAATGTGGGTTTTAGGGAGAGAAATTGAAAAAGTTGCCCGGAAAATTGGTTAATTTGGGAAACTGAAAATGCTTTTCTTTGTAAGATTTTTGTATGAACTCAAGACCATAACTCATGATTCGTACGATGGATATGCGCAATTCTTTTTTGTTTTGTTCGTTATGGTCCTGGAAAAGTTTTCAGAAAAAAATAATTCGAAACAATTAGAAAGGAAAGTCGGAAAATTCGGAGAAACTGCAAAAATCATAAGGTTTGTATGAACTTTCGATCATAACTGACGATAGGAACGACATATTTTTTTTGTTTTGTTCTTTATGCTCCCGGGATGGAAATAACTCTCGAGAAAAATCTTTATAATAGTCGATGCGTTTGTTAGTGATCGGGTAACTTCTGAACGAGTTGACCGATTTAGATCATATTCAGACAATATATTTGGTTTGTAGAGACGATGGTTCCTAATTATGCTAGTATGCGATAGGTGGCACCAGATTCTAAATTTATGAATCAAAATGACTCATGCATAAAATATATGTTGCTTTATTTCAGAAAAAGCACACAATCTGGACCCGAGAAGTGGTGTTATGCTCCAGTTATTAATTAATTTTACATTTTTAAACCGAAATGATTTTTATGAACACATTATGTTCGCGTGGCCAACAAAATTGCTTTGGTACCTATATACTACCGTACGATAGATGGCGCTATTTTGTTGTAGAATCAAGGCCAACTGTATCAATATCGCTGCGCAATATAAGGCCGTCACATAACTCGAATTTTCTGATTCTTATAACCTCAAAATATTGATCCTCATGTGACGACATCTATAAGCATTCTCAAAGCAGAATAAAATGCTCAGCATTTTTAGAATCACGTCATAAAAGTATGCAATATGATTGAATTATATCAAATCTACTGTTATTGACAGTTGACTGATATGACATTTATTTTGTTTATTCCATATTCTTTTCTACTTAAATTATTCTAAAACTACACATATTCAGTCGTTTCATTTAATGTCGGATACATATTTATTGTAATATAGTTTGGAAGTTACGTCGAGTACCAATAGAATACTATATATCCAGTTTTCTCACGGAAAAAAACGTGGCTGTTCTGGGTCATTTAGTTTTTACCAAAATAGTCTGCGATAAAGGGCAAGTAATAAGGTACTTCGGAAAATGAGCATTGAATGTTCGAAATGTAATATAAGGATAATTCTTGGTAAATAGCTATAATTTTTTTGCATTTTTAGGTTAAATATATATCTTAATATTTGTAAATGTGTAAAATTCTAATGGAAAAATTGCCGGGCTGAAATAAAGCTGCGTTAGAAAATTTTTAAAAAGGATACAAGTGGATTTATTATGAATATTTGAACATTGTTAATTTTTAGACTTGCGCTTGTTGAATAAATAAAGATGCTATAGTAATTTTAAAATGCTCTAGTTATTTAATTATTACCAATAATGCTCCGTGTCATCATCGTAAGTTTGAGAAGTGCAAACAAGAAACTGATTAGTGTTATAAGCAAATTTTGGTCTGTCTTGAAATGTGTGTGTCGAAATACTAACGGATTTACTATAAGCAGCACCAAAGAGTGCATTACTGTGAGTAACTAAATTAGCAAATTGTAATAATGCCAAAATGGAAAAAAGTAAATCAAATATGTACCGAAATACACAGAAAAAAGAGGTTATTGAATATTACCTTCTTAACCAATGTCATTTGGAAATATTCTATATTTCTTTTAATAAGTGGACAACAAAGTTATTTTGTCTTAACAAGATCATTTAGTTGTGATTCTGTAGACCACATGTTAGGCTTAAAAGAGGTGCAAATTATAGCACCGATGCCAGAGTGGCTGAATATTTTATAAGGCATAAATATTGCGATGTGGAATACCTAGTAAAACTTCAAAATATTCCAATACAGTTGAAAGCGGTGATTACGTTAAACAAACACTTTATAACGTACTTGAATCCTAATTAGTATTTCCCTTTGAATTGTTATAAAAAGTTAGAAACGTAAGTAAAATTGTTATTCTTGACACTACCCAACAATTTTATTATCAGCAACACTTTTTTAATTATTTTAAAATTATTAATATTAATTACCCACTGTAAAATTAATGTTTAAAGTGTTATTTTAAAGTTTATTTCGATAAAAATTTAGAAATCATTTCTTTTTAGATTTCGAAATAGCGTACCTTCAAATACTTTCCTCATTAGAGTAGGCTGTTGTTTAAGTTTGTCAAGTAATCAATGTTGGTGTACATGCTAAGCTTTTGAAAACTTCAAATTCTGACAGTTGTCATACTTAAATTCAAATTATAGACGCTTATTATTATTTATATGACATAACCAAACTATCAAAATTATGCACTGTTACCAAACATTAAAAAAAAGCGTGGCGGTCTCTAATGAGGAAAGTATTTGAAGGCACAGTATAGCATCAATAATGTGTATTACTGCGTTCATCAACTCAACATTTTCATTATTTACTATAGAGGGACTTTAACCAAATTACACTCATCGGTGGTACGATGAGTGTAATGTACCGGATAGGGCAGAATAATATCTGCCGTGACAGCTAATTCCAAAATAAAATTTAAATTTAATGTACTAAGTGTATACAACATGACTCAACAACTATTTTAGCTATTGGCTAATAAATTTCTGTATAATAAAATAATAATAACCCTGCTGCAAAAAATATGTATCTGTCATTCTTTAAAATTTTCAGACAATACAATATAGAGTGACAGAATAATAGACGATAGTTGTGTCACAGACTAAACAACCCAGACCGGCAACTACTTGAAAAAAAAATATCCAAGATCTTCTATCCTTGTCACACATCAGTGAACTTGGTACGAAGATGGCGCTAGCAGCATATTGGCGCGAAATTTGAAATGAGCTTGTTTTTAGAAAAGAAACATACACAAAAGTTACTAAAACTATGGTAATAAATATTACTTACTGTAACAATTATAGCCATAGTTTAAGCATCTTATGTGTGATTTTGTGGTGTTACATATTAAATATGTGATATATAAATATTAATCTTTTACTTACATGCATTATAACATCCCTCTTACGGTTACCTATTAGACACAATAAGCTACTACTCTATTTAAGATTAAGAGAAATATAATAATCTAATAAGTGAAAACTGTCAAGGAAAACATAGGTATATAATAATAATAGTTTTTATTGAAACATATACTTATACAATAAAACATATTAAAATTAAATTACACAACCATGAGTAATTTATACTCACTTGTCGAGATAGACAGGAAACCTGTGCATTTTGTCAACTTCACCCTGCCCAAACCCGCACACTAAACACTTGGACATCATATTTGTATCAACATATAATTAATACTATGTACGACAAAGGATTGCAAAAATAAATATGTCACACGTGTCAAATTTGAAATGTAGTTTTGAATGACATATAACCACAGCATAACAAACATTTCAATTGACGCTAGCGCCATCTCATCTCCAAGTTCAGTGAATCTGACAAAGATGGTAGAGTATTGAAATTTACGTTTGCTAAACAATGATGAGTAGTCTGGATAAAATCTAGGAACAAGTTGCCGATCTGGATTGTTTAGTCTGTGGTTGTGTTTATAGGTATTTAGAACATTTTAGAAGACATTTAAGAAGAAGAGTACCGTTGATACTTTCTTGGTATTATTGACCCTTTTTGGTAAATATAGGAATTTTATTTGTTATTGAGAAAGATAAGATAATGTTACTGGTTTGTATTGAAATATGTAAAAATACCTGTCAAAGCATCAGTGGGAAAAATGTGATAGCCTTTGAGTTTATTATTTTTTGAAGGTATCCCTGTAGTTGTACTTATATATTTGTAATTGATCACGTCTTCTAAATATTGATATTAAAAAAAGCGTTTCTCCTTCTTCTATGCCCCCTTGCCCCTATTTAAAAACTATGTAATTACCTAAAAAGTTAGATCTCTGATTATATGCACGAAAATCCGTAAAACGTGCGCATAAGTACCTATATGCACGTATTTTTACAAAAATATGCTCAACATATAGAAATATGCATCCATATGCAAAACTTTTAGCAATAAAAAATCAAAGTCCATTCCAATTTAATAAACACAAACATATTTATTATTATTTATTATACATTTTAAAATATAACATTTAGCAATATACCAACTTATTTACAAAAATTTTAATATTCTGCTATTCTGTGATTAAAGACACTAGCTTAATACCTATAATCTATAATAATTATTAATAAAAGGAGTAATATACTTATATACTTATTATAAATTTTATGTTTAAAACGAATGTCGTCGATCGTCTAGTAAATGTTTAAACGACGAAAAAGATCGTTCAACATCGGCGGAAGTAAAAGGCGCATATTTTAAATTCCTTATAATATATGGATCTAATTCAAGTTCATCAACAAATTCCCCTTTCTAAATATTAGTCACTTTTGGCAGAATTTTAAATCCTTCATGTTTATCCAATACAGAGTTAAGCTTTTTAAAAATTAATTCTTCAAGTTTTTAACAGCTGATAATTCTGTATGGCATTTGTTTATTAAATTTACTGAATCACTCAAAAGCAGCTCTTTTGATTCTATTTCAAAATTGTTTTGGCCACTACAGAAAAATTACTTGCAATAAACGCTAATTGATTTAGTATTACATTACTTTTGAAACATTTTTTGGCTTTTTGAATAGCAGTAGATCCGGCAGAGAATTCTAAAATTGAACTTCTAATTTTTTCATAATACAATGGCTAAAATTATGCTGAACAAATTGGTGAAAGTACATTTGGTTATACCTTCATTTCAAAAAAACGGCATAAATCCTGACTACATTGATTGCACTATAACCCTGCTTATTTATAAACATCTTTTTTGAACTTTGGAATTTGCAGAAAATATGCACAAATATGCAATATTTCCTAAAATATGCATTTTACATATAATCTGAGCCTTAGTAATTATAAATACACGATTCCAAAAGTAGATAGCGAAGATTGTTTTTCCATTTGAATATATTATAAATAAATAATAAATTAATTTTTAGTTACATCTAGTTAACAAGTGTGAATAATATAATAATAAAACAGTTTATTCTGTACTACAAAAAATATTGTATTGAAATTGTCAAAAAAATTACGTTAATAACAAGGTAGAATAAAATTGTTATCATCATCAATATTTAATTAGTATTCAAGTCATATTTCCCTTGTTGTTTATGAGTAGTACAACATTGTCTACTTAATTTATGATTATTTTAAACATTGCTTTGTGCGAGACTCTTGCGTCAACTTTTGGACGTTAAGCCGAATCAGTTATATTATTAGTATTACAAAGTTGTTTTTATCACACGTTCGAGTTATTTTAATCTTTTTTTGCGTAAAATTCAACTGCGAACGAACACAAATCAAAACGGGTACACATTTTCGGCGTTACGTAAATCACATACAGTCCCGTGTCTTTATAAGTAAATACAGCACACAGTTCCTGTTCGTTCTATTTCGTTTCCCAAGTATTTATTGAAACAAGTATTTTCTATTCTTGAATTATTTCGACCTAATAGACAAATTAATCTCAAAGAAATCATACAATAAATTATTAGGTGAGATATACCCTGCTACTAAAGATCAGTCAGACAAGAAGTTTAAATAATTCACTTATATAGGTCAAGAACAAGATAAATTATCAAAATTCCTTAAAAAAGAAAATATTAACATTTCTTATAAGACAAATAATAATTTATCTAAGTATATCAAAAATAATAAAGAAAAAACTACTAATCAAAAAATTAGGAGTTTATAAGCTATCTTGCGGATCATGTACTCAAAACATATATTGCCCAGATAGGAAGAACTTTTAAAAAACGTATCACATTTCATTACAATTTCTATATTAATCATAAAAGTGATTCTACCTACGCTAACCATTTAATAGAGAATGGCATTGAATTCATTCACAATTTGATATTCTCCATGTAGAAAATAAAAGTAGAAAATTAAATTGCTTAGAATCACTAGAAATTAACAAACTCAAAAATTCCGGAATATTACTAAATGACAAATTAGATCTTAATGCGTCCCCAATATTAAATATGTTTGGTCTGTGAAAAAAATTTTTCCATGTAGTTATGTTCAAGTGTTAAACTTGTAGGTACCCCCACAAATTAGATACAGTTATGCTTACAAATAGCAATTAAGTTAATAGTTATAAGAATTTCCAATACATATAATAAATGTTGTATATTGTAGGTAATATTTTAGTTTAAAGAGTAACACCTGAAGAAGCTACTGTGTAGTAAAACAGCTGTAGTGTTTTTATTTTAATAATATAGTGTAAATTTCCAAACATCCTAGAGTAGGTTTTAATTTAGTTTGAAGTATGCAATGCTGTAAACCAAAGAACGCAAAAGTTTTACCCAAGCGACAGTAATATATAATAATAATTTTTTTGGTTTTGTCAACACAGCTTTAGCGTAGCAAACTGAACAATATCACCTAATCAACTAGGCCAACTACCTAACTGCTACCTTTTCGGGTGCCAAAATTTTCCTGACATCGATTTTACCGGCAAAACTAAATCTCTTGTGTGAATGTGTGTTTTCACAAACGCCATGCCATGAAAGCCACTAATCAAACTGGTTTAATAAAGGTTTACTAAATTATATGAACATTTTCTAAATTCCACATTTTAGCATGACTACTAACGTTTTGGTCTCGCCAATGTGCTTCAATACGTGCAATAGTTTCGCGACCCAGTTCATTCGAAAAACGCGGAAATTTCGTGGCAAGATTTCTTTAACCGTAATCTTTTTAAACTCGTTTATGGTGCGTATCAGTACTAAATAATTAGCAAGTATGAAAATTAATAATATTGAAGCTTTTGGGTCTTTCCTGAAAGCCAAACGAACAAACCGCCTCTATGCAGCTAGAAATGATATGTATCTTAAATCTTTCAATTTACAAGGAATCCATTATTATTATTGCCTAACGGGATATTTTGGAAACTTATTTGTACACAGAAGAGATGTTACCACTCAAAATATTATGCAGGTTCACGAAGCAGTTCGGTCCCGAAAAGGGCAATAGGAAATATAAGAATGAACAGCAAATAGAATGTCCACAATAAAATTCTCGAGCTCAGTAAATGAAACGAACTCGATAAATAATCAAATATCTATGAGGAAAAACCTCCTTAGTTATACTAATAAATGAATGATATTTCTGAAATGTTTGATTATTTATTATATCTGCTTGTACAGTTAAAGTAACAACGGCTTATGTATGTATTTAATTAATTATGCTTAGAATCAGCTATAGTGACATGACATTTCTATCGTGGCGAATTTACTCTGCATAACTTATTTGTTCTCCACCATTCCCGAATTCAGGTAACAAGTTCTTTGGCTTTCTTTTACCAGCATGCAACCCCTATATCACTCAATTCGCTCATAACATCAACCATCCATCTTTGTCATGTGTGTTCTTCTCCTTTCCTCTGGTTCACTTCTCAAGATATTTTTAATTCCCCTATCGGTCTGCCTTTGTTACGTTCTAGTAATCTCTGTTGATATACTTCATATCAATCTTCTGAACATCTAATTTTAAATTTGTAGTTTAGGATTATTGTGATAATGAGCACATTCGACCTCAAGATTTTTGCTAATATTTACATTTTGAAGTTCCCTGATACCGCTAATATGTTTTTTTTAATAATCTTTCTCTTTCTCTCCTTCCATCGTCTTCACTTTCATTCTGATTACATCAGCGGTAAAACGGCTACAGTTATCAATACGTTTATTTGCAAATATAATATAAACAGCTATTTAAAGCTGCATTCGGAATAACGTTGCTATAAAATTAATTCCTAAGAGTAATAATAACTTGTACCAGAAGTTATACTTTTACTCACAGTATTATTTTATTAAGAGGATGAAAATAAATTTTGTCTACAAAAATTGGAACTCACATACGCATAAATAAAGTCGTGTGGTGCGCACACTTTATTTTTAGTTAATGTAAGTGTATTAGTAGCCTTTGCTTATACGTACCCAATATTTTTTTGTTATTTTCACTCATACTATTTGATTCATATGAGGAAGTCACAATTGGCTTAGTAATTGTATTTTTACTTTATTCTTTAGATATAGTTTCGACTTCACTAGATAATTTATTACAAAATAGCATCTACCACTAATCCACTCTCATCTCATCAACTAACACTTTTTTCGTAATTAATTATGGAGCAAAGGTAAAACTTTTTTAGATAAGCATAAATTACTTTGCTATGCCATAACCAGATGCATCTGTAACCGACGTATATTTGGTTTTCAATGTATTTATTCTTAGCGTCAGGTAAATTGAACAGTCCTCCACATATATCCTTTAAATCTTATATTGATTGAATTATACCATCCATGTCATCGCGATATGCTAGAATCTGCAATGTTTGCAACATCCTATCAAGCCGAACACATTAAAGGAAAATTAAATAAGATTCATATGTATAAGTCTTAATAAACGTAAATATCTGATCTAAAATTCTATAGAATCTAATATTGTTAAATTATCTAAACACATCTTCGCAGGTTTAAACAATGCATATTATACCTCTGACAGACTGAGACTTCTACAGATGTCCAAGTTTTGAAGTCCCCTAACAGAGAAACATAGTTGCCTTTCTGTCTTTACGATTCTGTTTCTGTGTATGATTAAAATAGCGACAAGATCATTAGAGCTATCGATACCAAACTTTATACAGCTTGTGTAATGAAACACTTGATATTACCAAGTAAACATTGCAACGTTGTATTCTGTGGCCGCAGTGGGCAGGCGACGAAAGACAGGAGAGGGTAGAGGTAACTGCGATACTGCCAGTCGATGCTTCACCGCTAAACGTAGCAAGAGCGGAGATACAGTACTCGACGTTGCAATTCTGATGTATTTTGGACTTGCTATATCAAGTGTTCCATTACACAACCTGTATAAAATAGTATAACCCTCTTTTCAAAATCTGGTTAGATCGGTGAACTGGATGTAGTATTTTACTTTTGTGAACAAATAAAGCTTTACCAATGTTTCGTCAACTACAAAGTTTAGACGAATTTCTAAAGAATAGAAAAATACTCAAAAGTAAACTTATTTATTATCAATAACTATTTTAAATAAAATAAAAGTAAAATAAAACTCTTGAAAACTTTCCATTTTTATTTAGTCTTTGCGACATATGTTTCGGTATTGTTCATACCATTATCGAGCGGGGAACTAACTAACTTATTATCTGAAAACTCCAGGATAAAAGAACATTTACTTTGTAATTTTTGTATAAATTAATAATTGGAATTGCCTATACGTATATATATACGGCTTTATAATAAGCCGATATAACAAAATACATATACATATAATCAAAGCGTATTTGCGAAATGATGAATATTTTATAAACCACAATGAAAATATTAATTTAACATTTCATTTTAAAGTCTTCTCAGCAGCTGAACTTATATTTAAATTAAAAAATCTCAGTTATGTTAATCACCTCTTTTCTAATTAACATATTTCAGTTGCTCCTTTGATTTGAAACTGTTTCCGCGTAAGCGAGCGTAGAAAATAAAATTAAACATTGGAAAAGACATTTTACTTCAAAGAAAAGCACTAAACGGGTTGAATTATGCCGCAATTTAGTAAAGTACTGAGTATCATTTACAGCACGTAAAAATCTCACGGTATTTATGTGCGCAGAAATTGCAGTGAATTTGTGGAAAAATAAAATTACCAAGTATGTAGGTATGTAAGCGATTGATAATCAGAAAACAATAAATTTACTGTGTTATTAAGATATAGTCTGACATTTAGGAATATGCATATGCACCTGTGTGTGAAAATTTACAATATGTTTAGACCAAATAATTTTCATTCTATTATATACATTTATTACAAATGCAGAAGCATTTACAACTGATTTGAAAAAAATTATGTAAAAAAAAATTTCAAAATTTGGACTGGAAGTAACAGTTTCACTTTTATCGAATAGCAGTTTTTTTTACAAATATCTGGCAAATTATTCATTCGATACAGATTTATTAGCTTAAAATTATTTAGAGCTGGATTTTGAATAATTTTTGCATAAAAGAATTTCAAAATTACTTGCGGAAGCAATATTTTTATTTCCAGCTTTATTAAAACAATCCCAAACATAGATTTTAATATAGACAAGGAAATATTTATATTTTTATTACTTAGCATTTAATACTAGTTAATTATTGCAAATACTTATTCAAGTATTTTATTCAAAATATAAATAATATAAATCACAATGTTTTGATGAAAATGTTTATCCAGTTCTACAATAGATAATTGTCAAAAATCTTTTCATAAATTTATCCCTCATTAAAAAGCAATAAACTTTAACAACTGTAATTCCGTACATACACACATTGGCAAAATTTCAGAAAATGTCAAAAGGCTTAATTAAAAAACACAATAACGAACATATATCACAATAAAAGACAACTGATAAATATATGTTGGTAAAAATAAAGCACATTACTAATTTTGTACACAATAACTGGTATGCTGCCGTACTTTTTCGACAATATGTTTCGTGTTCATTCTCTTGCATAGAATTTCGAGGAAGAGCATGTAACAACCAGCTGTATATATTGCGCCAGCTGTGAGATGAGTTGGATACCAGAGATATAAGAAGTCACCGGAAATACAAAAGAATGTTGCGTGTAGTCGACATGGAGATCTGGGTTGTGAAAATTGTAAATTTTCAATGCACTGGCAATAGCGTACCTAGCATAGACATAGTTTCTCTGGCAATATCACATGTAGACCAATTTTGGTGAAACCTAATAATAACAATATCAACTGTTTATTGGATGCTTACAAATAACATAAGAAATAAATATATTGAACACAATGCAAGCACTATTTCACCAAAGCAAACATTTGCACATACTACTCTGATAATCTAGCGTCTTGCTACTTAAATATTTCGAAAATAGTTTTCACTAATTGTTAGGAGCAAACATTTTCACATACTACTCCAACAGCTTAGTGTTCACACATCAAAATATTCTCGTATATGTGTGTCAGTTTATTTAATTTATTATCCTGTGATTATATAAATCTTTAATGGCGCCTACCAATCTATTTGAGGCAAACATTTTCACATAGTACCTCAATGGTTGATTCCACATCATTAAAAATATTTCGAATTAATAATGAAAAGCAAAATGTTAAACCAAGTGAACATTCATTTAATTATCAAAAAAATAAAATAAAACCACAAACTTTTTAATGTACATGTCCTCCATTTTTATTTAAATTTTCTAATCTAATAAGGATAATATTTACAAATTATGTCTATTAATGAGATATTCCAATATTTTAAAACGAGTAGTGCATACAGCCCTATTGTATTTACATCTCTATATTTCATTCTTCAGTATGACGAAATTTTAAAAGATATCGCCGGAACTCCATTTCAAGTTTTAAGTTTTAAGAGCGATGTAGGCCAATGTCGAACTCTCTTGCTTCCATCTCGTTCCCGTATTTTATAACAATGAACAAATGAACATCGATACTTTAGCGCCTTCTGACTTAATTTGGTCCTACTGCCACTTCCTTGGTTGAATATTCTTCTTACTTAATTTAAGTTGGTGAATCTACTCATTCACTTTGATAATTATTAAATGATGCCCACAACGTAAATCTTCATTATTCAAATTTATAAATTTTCCTCTGTCTATTTCAGGTAAGTGTGTTGTTTATTTTTCTTTTTAACGTAAACATTTGTTGTATCTATATATAAATCCATTACTCTTGTAATTGTTTGATAAATATCTTCTTTCACCATTTATTAATCATATTCTTATTTTCTGTTTACTATTCTTTTCTATTGGAAATAGAGGGAAAAACGTTGCAGATGACTTCTATCTTCCTTATGTCTTATCATGAAGGCTCGTTGCTGTTTCCCTCTCTTTATTCTCAAACCAATTCCTTTTCTTAGGTGAGATTGCTAATTTTAATATGCTACAAATACATTATTGATGTTTTCTTTTCTTTTGTAGGTATTGGACCATACATGATTGTTGTTGATGTTTCAAGAGCACAAAACTACACGTGCGAACTGAAGAATATATATATATTAACATCTTATTATTGTCACAATATGTTTTATTTACGATTAACATGTAATGTAATGAATATCGTAGTTATATCCTTTTTTTTATCAAAACAGTTCGTATTTATAACATCTTTTTATTTGTATTAAAGCCCTTTATCAATTTATCCTATGCACATCAGTATTTACATTTTTATTTGAGATGATGTCATTTTCTTTGGCATATCTGATCTTATTCTGTTCATATAGTTTGAAGGCATTTAAATTCTTCACTCCTTTTACTGTTCCATCCATCATCATAACTCTTTGCCTATTGTTTGTTTTCAACACCTTTTTGTTTCTGAATAATGGTCCATTATTAAGTATATTTAATGCAATTAATACTGTCTGTTTAAAGTTGGGTTCTGTATCCTTTTGTTCAAATATTACTTCTTGTTTACCGTTTCTACAAAATAAAGTTTATTCACTTGTTTAGCATGTATATTATACTTCATATAATTCAAGAAGGAATTCATCCTTTATTGAATATTTATAGTATCTGCAACCTATATTACTTAAATGATTCATTCTAGCTTATATGTCACTTGTTCGATATCATGATATTATTTTTAATTCATTCTAATGTCCTTATTTCTATACTTATTTGATAAATTGTTTTTAACTCTTTATATCTACACCTATTAACTTAATGATTAGTATAATTTTTACTATTTAAACTTAAGTAAATATTTAATTGAACTATAACGCTTACACTATAACTAAACTAATTCTTAACACAGCATATTTTTTGTGTATTCTAATTTTTCGCTAAGTCTATGCAATTTAATTCTCGTATTGGTAAACAAATTCAAGAACACAATTCAAATAATAAAAATAGTAATTTCCATTACTACACTTACTGCGATGTTCTCAAAGCTTTTGAAAAGAGTCGACAAATGCACTTGGAAAAATGTTTAATTCGGCTGTTATTTTTCTGAATACCTTCTACATCTTGAAACCCTTTTTCTTTGAGGACACTTTTCACTGTAGGAAAGAGGAAAAATTCTTATGGTGCCAAGTCCTGTGAATAGGTTCTCAACACCTTCTTTCGTAAGAAATACCCTCACAATTAGTGAAGGTGCATTGTCATGTAAAAAAGACATCTATCCCTTTACTCTAAATTGTGGTCGGACTCGAGAAAAGCGCTTCAGTAATCTCTTCATTTCTTCAAGGTTAGTATGCATCAGGAACTGATTGTCTTTCTGGTGAAATACTTTATTGATTACATCCTGTCTATCGAAAAACGTAATCAGGATCGTTTTGATTCTGGATTTTTCCAAATAAAACTTTTGGGGTTTTGATATTTTTTCAACCCACTGAAAACTCTGGCGCTTCGTCTTAGGATCGTAATAAAACACTCATGATTTATCACCAGTGACATGACATAAAATAGTATCGATAAACTTACTTTTGTACCACCGTAACAACTAGAAAAATTCGCGAATTATTTAAAATGAGTGCATTTTTAATGGTTTTGTCAGGAGAGCTTTTACCAATTGGCAATAAATCATATTTAGAAAAATTAAAAATAAGTTAATTGAATGAAAAAGTCAAGTTCGAATATATTTTAAGAATATTATGCATGACTAAAAAAATTCATTACCAGATATATACCAGATTCAAATCAAGTCAAAACAAATATAAATTCGAGAGACTGGAGCAGAATATTTGGCTGACTGTAACCAGTAAAGGTTCAGAAAGAAAAGGAATTGACAAACGGATCATAACAAAAACACTGGGAAGAAAACAATTACTAGATCAGTCAAAATTCGGACATATGAAACGATAATTTGGCCAGTATCACTATAGCTACTGAAAAATGGACAATCACAAAAGGTGGAGAAAAACTTAAAACCTGGGAGGGATGAGTAGTTAGATAAACTTTTGGAGTCAAGGAGCAGGATAATAAATGGCGAATAAAAACAAAGATACTGTTAGAAGAAGTATATAGAAAACCCAAAATAACACAAATAGTCAGATCACGAAGACCTGAATGTTGGAGCAGAGGATTCTTAAGAAGTGTTACACGAAGAAGATGGTGGTAAACGAAGAAGAGGTCGTCAACGGAAAAAGTGGAAGTTGTAAAGGATATAGAGGAATAAGTGGTTTATGAATGGGGAGAAAGAGTGAGGGCCGGAAGAGGTGGAGACAACTGGTAAGATAAAAGGTAAAATAAAAGCCAATGGCCTCAAACGTCTGCAAAGCTGCCAAATATTCTAAAGGGTTTGTTCATAAAGAAACGGGATTTTATTATAACAAAAAGACAGGAAAAAGTTAAATATGACCAGCACTGAGTATTAGTCGTTCTTCTATGGTATAGATGGCATTAGAAAGTGCATTTCTAGGTATGTTCTCAGTGATATCTGATATCGATTGGTTAAGTTAAGAAAATAATAATAAATAAATATAAATATTGTTTAAGGTAACCCCTTAACCAGTAGTCAGCCGGATTTATGTCTGGCGACCTAACAGGCCAACTGTTTGGAAAATGCCTACTAATTATTCGATCACCAAATGTGTTACTTAATAGTGTGTTTTCGGTATTGGGTATGTGAGATGGAGCTCCATCTAGCATATAAATAGAAAACCATTTTGTATGATAATAAAATTGGCACGTTAACCATAGAAATTAAATAAAAATCGTACAACAACCCCTATTATATCACAGAAGATCGACTAACTTGTTGAACAACACGGTGGTGGTCATATTTAACTTATTCCTATGTCTTCTTGTTACAATAAAATCCCGTTTCTTTATCAATAAGTAAGTGCTTTTATTTTTGTAAATTTTCCAACCGTATGGCTATTTCAAACTGGGAACTTACTTCAGAATACCCTTATATATTACATTTAGAAATATGGGAACCAAGTTTTATAGTGTGAACATGAATCTTCTGTTGGTGTTGCCGATAACGCCATGTAATTACATTGGGTGCAAAATTTTATGGATTTCTTGTTAGAGGTGAATTCTTCAAGGATGCTTTTGTGAATGACGTCATGAATTTTACTGGTCAATGTTTTACCAAGTCGTTGTACGTTCATTAAAATATTTCAAAACGCTGATAATACGTTTGTGCGGTCTTTTCATTTTCTGAAATTTTGTTTCACACCACCACATGCTAAAATATATTCAAAACACGATTTTTATCGCAATTATTAATTTCCATAGTAAAAGTCATTGCGATTTGTTGATTTAAATTATATATATTCACATTATTGGTTCATAAGGTGCGAGTACATTATTCAATAAAAATTTAACCAATAAAATTATATTTACAGCATAGTAAGAATTTGTTTAAAACTTAGTTATTCTTACTCTCTGTCGTTATAAACAGAAGTATAGAAATTGAAATATTTATAAATGACGCTTACAATATAAATTAATTGTTACAATTATTGCAACTAGCGTTTAAATTGATTATTTCCTAATGGCAAATATTTTTCCAATTGTCTATTTTAAAAATATACACTCCTCGATCTTGTGTACTATGTATATATCAAAAAGACGTTATTATTCTAGAATGTATGTAGATATTATTATTTTAAGTATTCGGAAAAAGTAGGTTTTCATATTTCTGGAAATTCGAATTAAAAATGTTATTGATAAAACGTAATATACCGAGGTATGTCATAAATTTTTCCACTGTATGAACAAATATACATACATAATTAAACTGTTCCAGTAAGATCCTATTTTAAGTAAATGCACTTTGAATTCTTCTCTCTTGCAGAGTTATTTCGCCAATAATAATCCGTACTCAAGGTGTGCGTTTATGAAAAACAGCAATAAAACATCATTAATGTTACGTGAGCGGGACTATAATGTTCAAATTTTGCACCTATTTTCTAGTCCGTTTGGATATTTCACGCTTTGGAAAACTATCATTTTTATGTGGCTGTTTAGAAACGGTGGGGGCGTATATATATTTCGGTAATTCCGTTATACTCTAGCAGTGTCAGTTGCATTTTTTCGCGGTCTTAGGCGTACCAACAGCAACAGCCAAAATGGTAAGCGAACACATGCATCAGCGAGAAAATACGCACGTGCTTTGATAATACAAGATTCAATTATATCTATGATATTAATGATTGCTTTTATCAATACTTGATCAAAATACCTTATAAATCAATGTTTTGTAAGAAGAATAATACACAGTTGTAACGGCAGAGTTTCTTTTAAAGAGTATTTTAAAAAGAGTCATTAAAGTTTGTTAATTAACAGAACGTATATGTTAATTTCTAAATACATGCAATGCTTGTTTTTAGAGTGATGAAGAACAGAAATTACTCGTCCTTCGCAAGGCCTTCTCCATGTTTGACGCGGGAAATACCGGAATCATTGACACCATCAAAATTTCCACAATCCTGAATACGATGGGTCAACTCTTCGACCATGGTGAATTGCAGAAACTCATAATTGTTCAAGACCCAGACAAGACTGGAAAAGTGGACTTCGACGGCTTCGTCGCTATTGCCTCTCACTTCTTAGATGAAGATGATAATGAATCCACAACACAGGAGCTGAAAGAAGCTTTCAGGTGAGCTTGCGCATGTAATTTTTTTAAGTGTCACTTGAACCAGAAATATTGAAATATATCACTTGATTTTCATGCAAATTATATCACCAAGACTTTTGTAAACGATCTTTTAAATATTTCTAAGTATTGCATGTTTCTGTTACCTAAACCATTTTCTGTACTTTTTGAATTGTAATAACTATAACAGCACAATTGTTAGGAGTTTCTTAATTTAATATAAAGGTTTTGACAATTGTGACTTCTTCAGTAATTAATTAAACATTCTAAGTAAACTACTCGCAAGTATAAATTCGCACAAAATGTATTGTTATAAGATTATTTTAGATAAGTTTAATTATTAATACCCCCCCCCCCTCCTCTTATTTTGCACCATTTTTTAATATCAACTTATGAGAATCATAACAGTTGTAATTAAGTATATCAATATAATATCTGAAAGAAAAGCATTACCTCTACTCAGAATTAAATCATGGCATAGCATGTACAGAAATCGTCTACTTAGTGTTATTAATTTAACTTTTCTGGTATTTTCATATTCCTCATGGTTCTCGTTATATGCTATCGTTTCAGACCATCAAATATCTGTATTCTCTATTTACTATCGTGATTTAAATCTTGTATGAGACTTTAATTAGAGTGATTTCTCTTTAATTTGCACATACTTTTGAGTTTCCTTTCTTATATATTTGCACAACTATCAATTTTTTCACTCAGTTGGCATAATTTCCTTTTTTTCAAATGTGGATTATTAGCTTAAATATTCTTTACCTTCCATGTCTTATCAATTCATTGACAGTATTATCCGTTCTCCCTGCTTTGTTCATTTTAAGCTGCGCTATTACTTCGTGGAGTTTTTCTTCTCTTGATGTATGATGTCCAAATCTTCTTCTTCTTTGTTTTTTTCCCAGGTTTTCTCTTTCTCTTTCTGTTACCATATTGCTGTCTGTAGTAGTAGTTTCTCAAAATGATTTCTCCATTCCATTCCGCTTATGTTTGTTCTATTTCTTTCCGTTTTGTGTTATTCTTATTATCGCTGTCCATTACTTTCTTAAACCATCTTATTTTTATCAATTTTGTTTTATATTTTCTAATTTTTTTATATGTCTTATGATCTACTTCGATTCCTGTTCTTAACCATTTAGCTGTCTTCTTTTTCTGTTATATTTTTTGCGGTCTTCATCAAACCATTCATTCAATCTTTTTGGTGTTTTGTTTGCCTATAACTTTGTCTGCAGCGCCTTTAATGCCCCTTTTTTATGTTACTCGATTCTTAATCTATATTTTCATCTTCTGACTTTTTTGATGTTCTATGACTTCTTCTTCGTGTCGTTCTTTATTTTCTGGCATTTTTAGAGCTTCCATCTGTATAATTTATACCCATCCTTTAATTCAATTGTAATTGGTATCTGTAATAGTATGTATATAATGTAATAGTGGGGTTATTCAGCAGGGGCACAACTAGTAAACTGTAAAATAAGCTCAATGATATGTAAATAACACACAACCATTATGCGTTACCCATCAGCATATTATTCTAAAATGTGACTTTTTAATGTGAATCCCATTATGTATGTGTTTAAAACTATTAAACGGTAAATTATTAAAAAAACTGAAATTGCGAGATGCTGAATCAATATAGTTTGCTTTACAATTATTTAAAAATAATATGAAACGCTTATTCTCCACTTCGAATGTGCACATCCTCCTCCTGTGTCACGCCTTACCATAATCATGCTTTAATGTTTATCAATATAATCACGCTTTAACACTAAAAGTTTCTCTTGTTTACAGATTATACGATAGGGAAGGAAATGGTTACATCACGACTGCCACATTGAAAGAAATCTTAGGCGCTCTTGATGATAACCTGAGCAGTAGGGACTTGGATGGTATCATCGCTGAAATTGACACTGACGGCTCAGGAACAGTAGATTTCGATGGTAGGTACCTCTTTTTGTTCTTCTTTATCTTAGAAGCAATCTAAATCAATATTGTATAATTTCTTTTTCATACAGAAGATAACTCATACTTATTCGACGGGAACTTTTCATGATTGTTTCTTTTTTCTCGTGTAAATTCATTTATTTTATTACTTCTAAATTGTTGCAATAATAATTCCTTTTAAGAAACCAAGTTAAAAGAATATGATAATAACGTGCAAACGTTTTGGAATAATTTATTATTAACTTCTTGACGATTAAACTTTCATATGATTAATTTCATTGTACGGTAAAAATTTGGCATTTAATATTAAGGATTATATAATCATTTCCGTGGCAATTCATTGCATTCAATTCAATTTCATTAAATAATTAATGAATCTAAGATATGCTTCATTCATGACATGTATTCTTCAACCGATTTTCATATTATTTCATGCCGTAAGAGAAGTTTTCCACGACTTTGTTCGCTTTCAGTATTTTTCTCACAATGCTTATATGATACTGCTTGTTATTAGATAGTGAAATAGGAGGAATAATAATGACCTTTTATGAATATACTATTTCCATTCTGGCAGACTAGACCAACTGGAAAAAACATATTTTAATATATTAAAAAAAATCGCATTTGGCTAAAAATGAGCATACTTAAAAACACAAAATAATATGTTTGAAGCTTACAAACGCTTCTTGGTTAAAAAAATGATTAAGTTTCAAATGTTGCCTTTTTACTTCGAGTCATTATCTGTAGCTTTGAGTATACTGTATGACATGGAAACTGCAACACCAAGAAGGGGTGCGGATTTTTTGACCAAACTTGGTAGAAACGTATAACTAGTCAAAGGCAATAATTGATTAAAATTTCAAAGAAAAAAAACAAAAGACTAACACAATTTAACATAATTTTTATTAATAATGTGTTGAACGGCCCCTATTAGTGTCATACTCCCTCACTCTTCGTGGCATTGATTCGACTAGGTGGTCGATATCCTCTTGGGGTATGGTGTCCCAAGCAACCTCTAATTCATGCCGGAGAGCTATTAGTGTCTGCGGGGGATTGGCTAAATTCATAAGTTTTCGTCCCATAATGTCTCACACATGTTCTATTGGCGAGAGGTCGGGGGATTTGGGTGGCCATGGCAAGATATTGACATGAGCCTCTTCCAAGCGATTTATAGAAATTCTCGCTACGTGGGGAGGGGCATTATCCTGCTGGAAAAGTGGGTCTTCGAGCGTTTGAAGATATGGTAGAATATGGGGTTCTACCACCTCATCAATGTAACGCTGGGCGTTCATGGTGGTTTGGATGAACACCAATTGAGACCTACTCCCATATGCTATAGCACCCCATTCCATAACACCCACTGCTCGATGCACATGCCTTTCAACGGAAAACTGAATATCACGACGTTCCCCACGTCTTCGTCTGACCCTCATACGGCCATCATGCATCCCTAGACAAAATCGAGATTCATCACTGAATACCACCCTGTGCCACTCCACGTTCCAGTGCAGTCGCAATCTACACCACTCCAAACGTTACTGTCGGTGTTGAGCCGTAAGTGGTAACACAAGATGTGGACGATGAGATTGTAAGCCGAAACCCCTAATTCGACGATAAACGGTTCGAAGGGTTACAGGACGACCAATATTACCTAACCACACGTCAGCAATTGATCTGGTACTGGAAAACCTGTCTCTTAGTGCCATTAAGCGAAGGCGGCGGTCCTGTATCTCATTAGTTCTTCTTCGGCCTCCGGTTCCTCTTTGGCGTCTTTCCTGACCTTCCCTAGTCCATGATTGATAACAGCGCATAATGGTGGATTGGTTCCGGTTAAGGCGATTTGCAATTTCCGTGTATGAAAAACCACCTTCTCGCAAACTAACAATTCGACCTCTGTCGAATTCGCTTAATTGGCGATAATTTCCACGTTGCCGCACTCTAGGCATAATAAAACTCTTTAAACACGTTAAACAAAGATATAATAAGACAAAACCGTTGAAATTAATTTCAAACAAACAATTAATACACCACACATTAATGTCAGCGAAAACTGAATGAAGTGTCAGATGTGTCATGACCACTTGATCTATCGCAACAAAATTTTAATCAATTATTGCTTTTGACTAGTTATACGTTTCTACCAAGTTTGGTCAAAAAATTCGCACCCATTCTTGGTGTTGCACTTTCCATGTCATGCAGCATATTTATTGAGAATATTCGTATTTTCCTTATAAATTAAAATATTAAGAAGACGTTATTCAATATATATACAGTGAGTGTCTAAAGTACCCCCCCCCCCCATGTTATATGTTAAACGAAGTGGAATAAAACGTTGAAACATAAATAAAACAAAACCACTATAAAAATACTAACTTTATAACCCTGACTCATTTTAAAATTGTGACAGATGACGCTGTAGGCTATATCAACTTAAAAATTATAAATGGCAAAGCGGGTTGAGTGACTCCTAATTTGAATGGTATTTGGAAGATCTATTCAAAATGTTTTTTTTTGAATTTCCTTCGTTTCTTAAAAAGAAAAACGCCGAATTTCACGGCTAGGATAATTACATAATTGTTTTGCAGTAGGTTGTTATATTGCCAAGAAATTGAGGGTGCTCATTTTGAACATTTTGTTTGAAATTATAGTAATGTGTTAAGGATTATTTTTTTATTTTCCAATTTTAGTATTTTTTTAGTCGCCTTGCTAAAAAGTTTGATTCAATTGTTCATTTATTTTCTGAAAAGCATTATTTCATCTGTTTCTTTTATTCTATCCAATTCATTCCAATTACCGTTCAAATCCAACCCGTCAAATTCGGCGTTTTTTTTTAACAAATGGTAGCTTTCATAAAAGATAATGTTGTTTCCAAAGAAATATTTTGGTAAATATCCGATAAGAAAACTAGAATTAGACAGCCCAAACTACTTGAAACATTTCTCTTTCACATACTATTTTTATTCACCAATGCGGTTATTATGGGCGGATACATACCTACTTTAAAAACTAAGAAGTATGTATTGTATGAAAATTTGAATTACTTCTAACAATTATTTCATTTGACACATGGAAAACTATATTTATATTTATTGATATAGGCTCTGAAGTAAATAATTGAAGGTAATTATTATACAGTTCCTTATTTAGTAAATTTGATGTTAAGCTGTATTATAGAAATATTTCATTAAACATTGTATTGTTTAGTAACTGTAAAATAAATATAAAAGGTGTTTTTTTATATCAATCCACTATATATACTGCATACTTTGAGTTACTAATACAGTCCCTGGAAGACTCAGGATATGTATCAACTCTGCTAATAAGTAATAATAAAGATTTTCCATGAAATTGGCCTTGAGCATGAGCTCAATCCACCTCTATTGAGCACTATTCATCACAACTGATATAACTTTGTCAACATTGTAATTCTTATGTGTACAGGGTTATTGACTATATTTGGACCAATAGATAACTTTGTTATTTGAAGGATTAGAAAAACGTTTAAATTAGGAAAGTTGTAGGATTTCACTCAAGGCGCTAGAATTTGATATCAGAAAAAACAAACGAACGTCGTAAAGCCGTCAAAAACGGCTAACTTAGTTTTTTTTAAATGGAATACCCTATATAATGTTACATAATCTGATTCTAAATAAAATTTCGAGTATATTCCATTTATATAACATATACCTACATTCAACTGTTTTCGCGCTATCGCTGATTGAAAATCGTACTACTAATATGTTTTCTACACCCTTCGTATATGAATTTACGTAAGTCATTACGGGGTTTCTATGGAAACATCGGTAAATGTCAGTTGCCATTAATAATTAAGCCTCCAGAAAAAGGGAAAAAGTGGTTTATTTTCACTCATTATGGGATATACTCAACAAGAACAACTTAATTTACGGCATTGTTTATACTGAACTAAAACTAATGAATTAATTACAAAAAATGTGGAATTAATATTGAATATTCACTTTAACAAGTGCTCAAAGTGACTTCCGTTTTGTTCGACACAAAGACGATAACACGTTTTTAAGTTGTGGACGGCATCCCTCAACGACTGCTTCTGATGGATTCGAATAAACTCTATTTCTTCCAAAATTTTCCGTCTTAAATCTGCTAAATTGTCGAATGTGTGTTCATGATGACTCGCTCTTTAAGTCATCCCCAGAAAGACCTGTCCATCAAAGTAAGATCAGGGCTATTGGGACACCATCGAATTGAACAATTTTTTCCAACCCAAGTCTCATATCTTTCATTTAAGAAGTGAGTTACGTTCGCCGTGCTGTGAGGAGGGGCACCATCTTGTTGCCAAATAGATCGGTTGAGGATGTTAAGCGGCAATTCATCTAAAAAGTTCTCTATTTCTTCAGTGAGAAATTGGTAATATCTATCACCAGTTAGACCGCCTTCGTAAAAGATAGGTCCTAATATTCTATCGCCAACAACGCCACACCAAACACTGAAAGCTTTCCATCCTGATGTTTTAACGGCTTTAACAAGGCGAGGGTTTTCTTGACACCAATAATGGGTATTATGTTTATTATAGGCACTATTTGTTGTCTGTCCATATTATTCTGTCAAAAAAAGTGTCGTCCATACGTAGTTGTTCCAACATAGCATTACAAAATTCAAGTCGTTGGCGTTTATTTGCTTCGGAAAGTTGTAGAACTTTCCAAAACTTATAAGATTTGTATCTGAACTTCTTGAGTGTGCTTTGGGCTCTGTAGAATGTGGTATTTAATGCTTCACATGCTGTAGGTATAGAGTGAGTCGGATTTTCTAAAAGTTATTTAAAATGTTTACAAATAAGTTAGTAAAATCAAGTTTTGTATATACCATTAAAATAAAGAAGAACATTTAACTGAACATGATCGTCAGGTTGTCGCGCTGTCCTTTTTTTTCTTTTAAAATCTTGAGAATTTATTATTTTCGTGTAGACTCTCGCAAAGGTGTTCAAACTTGGAACTTGCAGGTTCTGATACAATCTTGCATATAAAGTCCTGGCTTCCCTTTTATTTTTATTACATTTAACGTATGCCATAAATATATTAAGTTGTTCTTGTTGAGTATATCCCATAATGAGTGAAAATAAACTACTTTTTCCCTTTTTCTGGAGGCTTAATTATTAATGGCAACTGACATTTACCGATGTTTCCATAGAAACCCCGTAATGACTTACGTAAATTCATATACGAAGGGTGTAGAAAACATATTAGTAGTACGATTTTCAATCAGCGATAGCGCGAAAACAGTTGAATGTAGGTATATGTTATATAAATGGAATATACTCGAAATTTTATTTAGAATCAGATTATGTAACATTATATAGGGTATTCCATTAAAAAAAAACTAAGTTAGCCGTTTTTGACGGCTTTACGACGTTCGTTTGTTTTTTCTGATATCAAATTCTAGCGCCTTGAGTGAAATCCTACAACTTTCCTAATTTGAATGTTTTTCTAATCCTTCAAATAACAAAGTTATCTATTGGTCCAAATATAGTCAATAACCCTGTACATACATAACCCTCATCATCATTTTATTCTATATTGTTAATTGACAATGGTCCTTTGTATTCGAGTTATATACAAAAATTTTTCGAACACGCAAACTTAGTTTCAAATGTTTTAAATAAAAATATTCTCTGTGGAATGTATAATGAACACTGTTTGAACTTCGTGGGATAAGGAGGTTGCCTAAATATGATATAAAAATTTATTTTTTCTATTCTTTCATGGGATTCAAATTTATAGTGTCCTGCTGGCAATATGGTTGAAGATCCTGTCATGTTAATGGTAGTTAAGATAATTTTAAATGTTTAAACATGCTCAAATTTTTATCATAAGACAATTATAATTCCAGAGTTTAACGCCCTGTTTGAAAATTTTATTGGAAGTTATTTTAAAATGTTTGATGAACTGAATTTTTAATTCCTGAATCTTCTTTGATCATCAGTTTTAGTTAATGACTTGCGACAGAGGAAAACATTAGAAACACAATATAATTGATGAATGCAACAATATGTATATACCTATATAAAATGAAATATTATTATTAATTATAATTAATTCTATTTCTTTTTGTTTTTACAGAATTCATGGAGATGATGACTGGTGATTAAAAGATCAACAAGAAGACTTACCTAATTTTATATAACACACCCATGTATATTGTTAATTTATTATTAATTTATACACTCAAATGAAGGATTATGACTTAATAAAAGAGATTAAATGTTAAGTTTATTTTAATATGTCGTGTAATTTTTCATTATTAGAAAAACAAGCTATCCCAAATTGATTATATACCTATATAATATAAAAATTATATTATGCATTCCTATTTGTACTTATCTCTAAATGCTCCAAGCATGTGTTATTTATATATTTAAGAAATAATATAAAGAATAGATAAATAAACTTTATTGTAATATATAAATATTTTTATTTAACACACACATAATTATAATATACAAGCGATTTACTAAACGTGTGACGAACATTCAATTGATTATTTCTTGGATTATTTTAGTTTTTTTGGTTTTTGGAAAATATTCGGAAAGACTTCTTCATCTGCAAAAACTGCTGGAAATGAGTAATTCAAGCTAGGACGCATATATTCAGTCTTCTCTTGAATGATTACCGAACTAAAACACCAAGATTGTTCCTCCTTGGATAACATCCGTCAATTTTCCGATTTTTCATATTTTCCTCATCTTTGACTGGAGTAGTGTACAAGTATATAATATCTTCCAATGGTACAAAAGGAAAAATCTAAGACTTTTAAGCCTGGGAATCGGGCAGGCTATAAGTGTGGTCCATTTCGAATAACACAGCAATTTTTAAATGTAGTGTTTAAATATTCACAAAAAACTAAATGTTCTGGTGCACCATCGTGCATAAACCACACTACACGTTGCTAGTGGTAAATCCTCTAGGTCAGGGGTCTTCAAAATTTTTACCTACGTACCAAACTGACTACTCAACTAAGTGCAATCATACCAAATAATGTAGCTTTGAATTACGAGCAAATGTTCGTTTTTCTACTCCCATACTTGAATTGTATTATCAGATATGCTGAACTTGTACTTTAATGATGTCCATTACGATACAGATTTTCATTATGATACAAGTTTATATCCAATAGGAATACAGATTTTTCATTACGATACAAGTTTATATCCAATAGGAATGCGATATACCAATATTCAAACAATATTCTATATGGCGACTGCATATCTGACAGATATAAAAATTAATTAAAAAGGACAGTTCTCTGCAATTTACACGTAAGTAGTAAATTTGTGCTTTTTTGAAAATATAAACGGTAAAAATGAGGGATAATGGCAGAGAAATGTAAAATTTGACTCCAGCAGAAATTATGGAACAAGCCTTAGTAGCCACGAACAATTTATTATCAGCAAAAGTCGCAAAAACGTACGGAAATTTTAGGCTCAATTTATGAAATGGAATGATCAAAAAATAATGTTTTATTATGTGGTCGTAGAAAAAATAGTGTATGCAACTCGCATTTAATGGCTATTAAGACACTCGTATTCATTACAATACTCGCCTTCGGCTCGTATTGTAATTTTCATTCTCGTGTTTTAATAGCTATCATTAAATGCGCATTGCATAATATTACTATTTGGGAGTGGCCGGAGTGGGATATCTATAATACGGAACGCAGGGGTGGACTCCGCTTCGCTGCTGTTGTGTGCTGCTGCGTAATCGCTTGTCTAGAAGATTCGACTATCTTCGAGTGTTTTCGAATATTTTCTACGCATTGAGACGCGTGGTATAAATAGGAAGACAGAAGAGAGTTGGTCAGTTCAAAATTTGGGTTCGGAGCGGAAAATGTATTATTTTGTTTTGAAGTTAGTTGCTTTTGTTAACACTTTCATAAATATGGAAAAGAAACGAAATATAGATAGTGAGTGCAAAATATTTATAGATGAACAGAGATATCAATATTTAATAATAATAATAATAATGCCTTTATTGTGCAAATTACACATGTATATATAAAAAAAGGAAAGGAAAAAAATAGAAATATAATTATAAATGCACAATCTCAGGGCGAGGCTCAGTTGCATAAAATAATATGCCGCTGCTTTTGCCTAACCCTGAATGTGTTCATTCAGGGTTAGGCTCCTCTCTCATTACAGGAATGCCTACCTATTAAATATTAAAATTAAAATTAAATAAAGCTAAATTCTGTGCGAGCACAATTTAAATTGTTAAAACATACAAACTTAAAAACTTATGGCGGTAAGAATGGTAACAATACATATAATTATTTCAAAGCTATGACGGTTTGCAAGATATAAGCATTGACACTTCATAGCTAACAAGAAGCGGTCTAGAGAGGCCGAAGCGTACATCAACGCAATCCCTGAGCCACAAAAAGGTAGGACTTTAATTTTTTCTTGAATTGTGTAGCCGTGAACCTTTTCCAACCAGCAGGGATGTCGCTATATTTTTTATAAATACCGTATGAGAAAGATTTCTCAAAAAGAGCGACTCAATGAGGCGGCGGAGATATCAACCCACGAAAACGCGTGGTGGCCAGATTATGCACGTCCGTTCTAAATCGACTTTTATAGTACAAATATGGCGGGCATCTACTTGTTAGAATTTTGTGATAAAGTTTTAAGGTTAGTAGTTCTCTTCTGTTATGCATGTTAAGCCAGCCCGTATCAATCAGTTTGTGCGACACATGCTCAAATTTCCTGATACCGTGGATATATCTCAGAGAAGCATTTTGAGCTTTCTGTATTCGGAGGCTCGTGGCATTGTCAAGCCAGGCATGATATACCTCCGAACAGTATGTAAAGCGGGACAGTACATATGTGTCACACAGTAATTTTTTCGTGTTTTTATTTAGTATTGACCTGTACAGATATAGGCTTTCAAATTCATGTATGCAGATTATATGCAGTTAGTCACATGATCACGAAAACAAAACGAGTTATACAGAGTCAAGCCCAAACTCCTGGCGCTATCTACCACATGAATCCTCACACCACCGATGTGGACATCCAATGATGGGTTCAGTGTGTTAACAATTTCCCTATTACTAAAGACCAAAGCCTGCGATTTCGCAAGATTAATATTCAGTGAGTACCTGAGAGACACGGATCGAATAGCCTCCAGATCCTCATTCCTTCTTTGTATGGCTTCCACATAATCCGAAGCTCTAAATGAGTAATATACCTATACAGATGTATTTTTGCATAACGTAAATGATTGATAAGAGATGAGGATGGAGAACAAAAGAGGACTCACGACAGACCCCTGCGGTACACCCCGCTACAAAATAAGTCCTGTCGTCGATTTTTACACATTGAGGTATATTAAAAAGAAATGACGTTAGTAATTGTAGAGAATCATGACAAAAGCCCTTATTTTTTAGTACGTCCAAGAGTGTTGCATGATTCACCGTGTCAAAGGCCTTGGAAAAATCCAGCAACACGAGAACAGTGCAGTGGTGCAACTGAAACCCGACCTTAATCCCGATTGAACACTTGGCAAAAGTTTCATATCCGACACATATCTCCTCATCTGCAACTCCACAACACGCTCAAATTTTTTTTAGCCAGTACAGGTAGCACACTTATAGGCCGAAGATCTTTCAAATCCTGAACCTGGTTCCTCTTAGGAAATAGAATCAACAGCGTCCTCTTTAAGCAGGTGGGATAGTAATTCAGAAGTATGCAAGAGATGATAATATGAGCTATGTAGGGTATAATATACGGGGCGCAAAGTAGAATCTTGCGCACATCTATGCCATCGTAGCCCACAGCAGTGGACTTGATATTATGTCCGATAAAGTATAAGTGTCCACCGTCGAAAAAGAGAATCCATTAACGAAGTAATGGTTGAGTCTATCCGGATCCGAGAGGTGCGGCGGTATATCGCAAGTGCCCCCCGCCCGACCAACATTCAGATAGTTGAGGTGCTTCCATAACGTGGATCCTTTTTGCGTACGAGCCACGAACTCAAAGTACGCTTTCTTTTCCAAGATAAATGTGCGGTTAGATAGGTTTCCAGTCTTCCATATTTCTGGTACCCTTAAACTTATTTCTGGCCTGATCGCGAAGTGACATCCGCAGTCTCATGTTATCTGACAGCCACGGAATGTACTTCTTTGTGAATTTGCGCGTAATCAGCGGAGCGTGCTTATCAAGCAGCCATAAAATATTGTAGTTGAATAGCATTATTTTTCCTCCATATTCCCCGACCGCAACACATCCCGGAAATCTATCTGTCGCACATCGCGATCAAAATCATACGTATTCAGACCCTTATAGTTTCTATAAGTACGAACTACCGGATCATGCCTCGCACTACCAGCACTAATGCTTCAGTATATTAAATCATGATCCGAAATGTTACAATCAACAACCCCACTACCTCCCAAACTAGTGTCATCCGTGACCAAAATGAAATCAACCAACGATTGTGATTGAGTCAATAATATGACATATTGCCGTGATATCTCGCAAGTTTATAAAATAAGAATAGCTTTAAGAATTAGTTTAAGTTTTGAAATGAAATAAAAAATGACAAAAATCGTACTTGGATATGAAAGAGTTTAAATATGCAACAAATTACATGAATGTATATAAAGTTGCATACACATGGTCAATATACAAGCAAATAATTTAAAAGTCATTATTATTCAAGCGAATAGTGAGAAAATGTAAAATAAAATTTATTAAATAAATATGAAATAAAAGACAAAATAAATATAAGCAATATATTTCTTTTGTAGAAAGAATACACAAGATGTATGGTTTACATATCATGAAAAAGATCAAAGACGATATGTAAGAAAGATAAATATAAATGAATAAATTATTATGATTTACATGCATAAAGTAATAAAACTTTATGAAAGAGTTTAAAAACTAAATTATATTAAAAGATAAAAATTACCTTAGCTTATAACTAGAGACTAGAAAAGGATATAAAAATATATAAAAAGTAAACCCGATCAGCAATAACATTTGGTATAAAAAGGTAGCTGATAGCATAAATAAAAAGTGTATGTGTTTATGATTTGTTTGTAACACAATGCTTCAGAGACTGGAAACAGACGTGTACAGTTTCATGACCTACAAAAGATAACAAAATATAAAACTTGTGTAAAGTTTATTGCAGATAGACATATTACCCATGGACAGATGCGATGGAGAAACAAACGTGTCTTCCAGGTGCAGGCAGTGCGGGAAGAAAAATAATCGTTATCTCCAACGTGTTTCCCATCTTACCAAATCGCAATCTAGCTACAAGAAAGGTGAAATTGACATTAATAAATGGGAAGAAAAAATATGTATTGAACAATGAACAAGGCAATAGGTTCATTGATGAATACAAAGAAGGATGGTATTAATAACAAGAATAAACCTACCGTCGGAAAGGCAGTACGAGGCAGTGAAAAGACTTTTGAATAAGAAAACAATTTCCGATATGTTGACGTTTTAGTCAATAAAGAACTGTCAGAACAATATGTGTATGTGTGTGTGTATCAAGACGACAACATGTGGGCAGCGATTTCACTGGAGGATATATTCCAATGCCAACCTAAAATATGGACTAGAGGGCGCAATAGTCAACGTAGAGTTTTTTTTGCCGGTATAAATTCGAAACAAGATTCGACAAGAGGAGACTTCTTATTACGACTTCGAAAGAATAAGACGCTTTAAAAATAATTGTTACATTGTAGAATAGTAGTTTTCATTATTTCTTTATCACGTTTATTCATAATAATTTTCTTTTATTAATATATTTAAATTCATTTGAAACGTTCAATATGGGCATTCAAAATGAACATTTTGATGAAATGTTTAAAGATAGCAAGTAAGTTTTTTTTTTTTTGAAAAGGAGTTATCTAAATTGTTAAACAGATATTGGTTTTACGTGCAAATGATTACTCAATGCAATGTTGAACAATATAGATAAGCAAATATTATCCTGTAAGGTTTTCTTTTAATTCATAAAGTTGGAATTACAACAAAAATAGGAATAATGGTGTTGGGCAGTTGAAGAGATGCTACGTGCGAATGAGCATTTTCTTCATGGCTTTGTCTAGGCATCATTAATCTTTTTCAAGTCATGTTAATAATTAATTAAAAGTTTTTCAAGGCAAAGATTAAAAGCTAGAAACAATACGTGCAAATGGTTGTCTAAAGCAATTAATTGAAGCCAATATAAAAATAATTACATCGATAAATATCACTATCAATGTACAATAAAAAGTTTACATTTTATTTATTTACAGGATAAATATTTATTTTTTTTGTTTAGCATCATGAATAAATAAATAAAAGATTTACATACATTACAACCGGCATCTGGTATAAATGATATATATATATATATATATATATATATTTTCAATTATGTATTTGTTTAGAGCATTAAGGTGTATAAAGATATTTGAATTTACAAATTACTAAATAAAAGGTGTATGATCATGTTATATAGACATTCCGTTTTCTTCTTTAAACAAAACTATTACCTCGTCCCTATTATAAGTAAGAGAAAGGCCACCAGTGAAGGAGAAGGAACCACATACATTGCCAGAACCCACAATAGTTATTAGGTACATGCTTCAACAATATAAATTAAATACAAAACCAATTATAAGTTTTTGGTGTAAAAAGAATAAATGTTAGAGCACAGCATATACAAATGACTATACCCACAAATATATGCGATCATAGCAATATGTATAATATGCTATGAATCAATCTTTGAAGAATACAATATAAAACGTAATTATGAGACAAAACATTCTCAGAATTACTTCAAATTTATAGGAAGCCTACAGTTAGAAAAATAAGAATCTTTGAAGGCGGGTTGAAGTCTCAGCAATTGTTGTTTAAAAACGTAAATGCTGAACAAGAAGCGGCAACTACTGTTCCAACTGCAAAAATTGTATTTCTTTCGCTTAGAAAAGGTATGCCTAACAAAGGCAGCATAATGATCAAAAACAACATTCAAAATATAATACCTTTATCTTATTCTCAATATTGATAAAATCATATCCAAAACTAAATTTTGCAGATATGAATGAATAACCATAGTAATAGTAACCATAAAGCCACCAGAACTAACCAATCCAATCCAAAATAAAATTGATGTTTTCGCAATACTTGTAGGTTTATTAATGTGCTGATCGAGACAGTATGTGTTAATGAACATTATAAAATTAATGAGCATTAGACTGTTGTTATCCAAAACATTAACATTACAATATTTAGATTTCTAATTTGTCTACTAGTCTTGTCATATTTAACAAGTTGATCTAGTTATGTATTCTACAATGGATATCAGACTGGAAGCTCACGCTAACATCTGGTGTGCTACAGGGATCCAACCTAGACCCGTTGCTCTTTTATATATTTATAAATGATCTCCTGAATTCGTTAACCTGTGATGTTTTGGCATATGCTGCTTATTTTATAATATTCTTGCGAATTAATAGTTTTAATGGTAGTTGTATACTTCAGAATAACTTGCAGATAGTCAATCAGTGGTTTGTTGATAAGAAAATACTTTTAAACATTGGTAAAAATGCGTTTGTGAATTATGTTAAGATCACCAACCCCACACTCTTCTCGTAAAATACAAACAAATCACGCTGACTAGTAAAAAACAATTTAAAGATCTGGGTGCTTCATTTGACCCAGCACTTCAAATCTCGGACCATATTTATCGAGTTTGTAATACCGGCAGAAGCTTTTTGGGCTTCCTGATCTGTTCCTGCAGAAGATTTATAGGTCATTTGGTTTTTTTTTTGCCTTTGGCAGTTGGCATTGAAGAGAGTACAAAAGCGTTTCTTGAAGTTACTGAGTTACAATAGTGATAGTTTTTACCCGGATTAGAACACGGACTTTTTTGAGTGGCATTCCGTTGAGTCTCTATCAGACGGAAGAAGATACAACAGTACAGTTTTTTTTATTTAACTTGGTTAACAATGTGGTGGACTCGCCGGTACGACGGCGTATTTTTATGTTATCTACATAGCCATGAAACAAAAGAGTGACGATGTCAAACAAATTATTGAAAAATTGCTGTCACTGTTAGAAGTACATGTGCTAAGTTGTGTTTAGTTTATGCTGTGTATAGGGATTTGAGACGGTCCATTTCTCGATAAAACGAGTGAAACTAAAGTTGAACATCGCAGCGTAATAAAGTTCCTGACAAAGGAAGGCAATAATCCAAAAGCAATTCATGAAAGAATGGTTGCTGCATATGGGGAAGATACACCATCTTATTTCCAAGTAAAATATTGGTCTAAACTCTTTCGATGGGGCCGAGAGTCAATCAATGATGACCCAAAGTCCGGACGACCTGTTGAAGCTCGAACTGAAGACATTATGCGAAAAGTCGAAATTTTGGTACTGAAGGATCGGCGTGTAAAGATCTCTGTCATTGACAATGAAGTCTGTATATCCGAAACAAGTATTCTCAAAATTTTGCATGACGATTTGGATATGAAGAAGGTGTCTGCACGGTGGATACCCAGATTGCTTAAACCTGAAAAAAACTGTGCAGAAAAGAAGTTTCTCGAGAAAATTTGGTCTAGTTGGAGAGGGACAAAACATTTTTATCTCGAATTATTACCGGGGATGATTACTGGGACCCTCCTGCTAAACAAGAATCCATGCAGTGGGCTCATAAGGGCTCTCCACCACCAAAAAAGGCCAAGACACAATTTTCTGGAAAAAAAGTGATGGCAACTGTTTTCTGGGATGCTGAAGGAGTTTTGATTATTGAATATATGCCGAGAGGGTCTACCATAAATGAAGAGGCCTACGGAAACAGCATTAAAAATTTAAAAACTGCTCTGGAGGAAAAACGTCCGCATTCTTATCCACAAAAAAACTTGTTGCTGCACGTCAATTGTCGGGTCCATAAGGCAAACAAAGTTCAGCAGATAATCAATGACTGTGGGTTTATAGAGTTAAGGCATCCACCTTATAGCCCCGACCTAGCTCCGTCAGGTTTCTTCTTATTCAAAAATTTAAAAAAGCATCTCAGAGGAAAGCGTTTTGCTTCTGATGAAGAACTCAAAGAAGCTGTTATAGAATATTTTGCGGGGTTACCGAAGCAATTTTTTTCTGAGGGTATGGGGCAACTGGAAAAAAGATGGAATAAGTGTATTAGTGTTGAAGGGAGTTATGTAGAGAAATATTTTTTTTTGTTCTCTTATGTGTTTTTTTTTCATGTCTAGGTAGATAACATAAAAATACGCCCTCGTACTATTGTCCTAGACCCATGCGTTCCACTGACACCTTTTCGATGGCTAGACCGAGAACTAACATGCTTTTAAGGGCGTCTCTCTCCCATATGGTGGTAAATGTAATGGATAGATTATTTCATGTAGGCTGATGACCCCTGGTGCAGTAGATCATGTTATTTTTATTTACTGTATTGTTTATGTCTCATAATTTGAATTTCAATTTATTATTAGTTTGTAGGCAGCAACTGCTCACATGTACTACCCAAACTTATAAATGTAATTTATCCTGTTAAGTGGAGTTTGAAACTCTGTTGTTTAACAAAATGTATTACTATTAATAATATCGGAATATTGTTAAAATCATAAAAACTTGTTTTCCAACTTTTCTTATATTCGATAGATCTAGTGCAGTATACACAAATAAAACATAAAAATTAATTTCAGTTAGTTAATTGTTAAATGTTACGTAAGTACAAGTACCTAGACATAATTCCATCTATTCAAGCAAATTATATAAAATCGACTCTGGTTACGACTTCACGGTAGTGAACTGTATAGGAAGATATTACTAGAATCCTCTCTGAAAACCACGTTCTATTCTATTTATATTTCCAAATAACGTAGGACTATAATTATTTTCTTCACATAGTTACGAGAGACATTATTTGTATAATACGACATAATATTTCAGAGTAATTCATATTTTATGCTACGTTATTCGTATAGTACTGATACTAATGTCTAATAAAATGGTGAGTGTGCTAAACATTCGGTTGTTGAAGTGTCCAGAGCCGGCCTTAATGTTCTTAGCGCCCTATATGTTTCTTTAACGGGCTCATAAAACACATAACGCATTTTAACTCATTCTTTACAGAAAAGTAATAGTATATTACATACCGAGGTGGAAAGTCTTACATTACTGTCGAGAGATTAAGTAGTTAACCGAGACGCGAAGCGTCGAGGTTAACTTTATCTCGAGACAGGAATGAAATTTTCACCGAAGTTTGTATACTATTTTATTTACAACCATAATTATTATATTTATTTGTGATAAAAATTCCGGTAAAAGTTTTAATATATTGAGTTGTCAGATTTGTGTTGTTCTAGCGTAAACGTCAAATAAGTATACATACGTCCGCTTTTTGCGGTGAATAGATTATAAAAGAAATGTTGAGTAGTAAAACCTTCAAGGACTGCACTCCACTTGAGGGAAACTCTTCTACCGTAGCAATCCAGATATCTTGGCTCGAATGTAGGACAAGAAATCACTATTTCTTAATATCAGCAATAGCAGGGCGGCCTATCTACATGGATTTAAGCTTCCAATAATTCTAGTGTAACAATTAATTTTATTTACAACCATAGAATTAATAATTATTTGTGATATAAAAATTCCGATAAGGTTTTGACATATTGAGTTGACAGTTTTGTGATTGACATGGAGGTTAAGAAACGAGGGCAGTAATAGAGGGCGGGAAGTAAATGAGGGCAGTAATAAGAGGGTGGGAAGTAAACGTGAACAAAGTCACACTTCCCAACTTTTAAAAAGTCAGAAATGCCAACATTACGCGTATGGTTGTAAATAAAATACTTTTTTCGACTTTTATAAATAAAAAAATATTACGCTATAAGCAAATGAAAAATAAAACATATATATAGTCTTTTCAAAGAAGAATCTCAAGTCATAATGCTAGTCATTAACCATTCATAAATTTATAAATAGATAATATTTTATTGAACAGTTGTGGATTGACTTGAGGACCTGAACATATATACTTTTTAGATGAGCTGAAGCAATCTATTTGCTTGATTTCTCTCTTGTCCAACTTTATGATTAACTATGAAAATTTTAATATAGATCTTTTAAATTTTGATAATATACCTACTTTTTTGGATTTTCGCAGCATGAGTTCTTCAGGAATTATACTCGATCCAATTTGTACCAAAGGCGTGATCTGATTCATAATTATTGTATGATTGATAGTGAATTTTCGGATTATAACATCTATTTTTCACACTTATTGTCATTACAAAAATAGGAATGTTGCGGCATTTGCCCCTGATTTAGAAATCCCTTAAATTAAAAAAAATTACAATTTCAATATGTTAATTAACTAATAGCTTTATCTAATACTTATTTAAGAAATTAACCATAACAATATATGTGTCAACTGATGATATCCAGTTATATTACTATTTTCCAGCTCCAAATTGGCATCTAGTAGTTGCAGAAATCAATACTGACTTACTTTTAATATTAAATTTCTCTCAGCAGCACAAGTTAAGAGTCCAAGTCGCAAGCATAAAACTTGTAATGAACTTGAAAATTCCATTGTGATAAACTTAGGGGATATAAAGTTACTCATTGTTGCTAGCCTGTAGGAAGTTGAATCTTCCTTCGGATGAATCTGTCAGGTTTCGGGACCAAATTAATAAATATATTAGCAATAAAAAAAAAAAAAACTTTAAAAACTTTATATCCTCGCCTATTAGAGTTATCTATAAAAAATTACACTTTGCATTACATTTCGCTTACAGTTCTACGTTCTACAGTGTATGTACAACTTTGCTATTGACCAGGTTACTGAGTAACGTGTTCAAAAAATTCAAAACTCTCATCTTCGCTACATTTTTGGTATTGGGATATAGAATCGTGTATGCCACAAGCTGCTTGAATGTGGTTGGCTCAACTTGAAGCAAATACGTCAGCTTGCAGGTTTTATGTTTTTATTACGAAATAATGTCTACTAAAGCACCATCTTACTTATATCGTCGTCGTATGTCTTTCCACTTTGGCATAGAACTACTCTCTTTGAAAGATCCTTTACAACATTTATATCATGTAGAATCAATTATCCACTGCTTATAAAATATTATCTATTTTACCATACTATTAACAATTATTTTTAAAATATTATATATATATTATTTATAGTTTGACATTTTTATTTTTATTTATGGAAATTTAGGTAAGTACTTCATTTTTATGTAAAAAGAAATAGCAAAACTATTTTGTAAATTCAAGAAAATTTTAAAATTTAATGGGATATATCAGCTAACGACCTTCGGAGACCGACGCATTGCGGTGTAGCCTCACATTGCCCCCTACGGTTCTGAAAGCATCGCCAACTAATAAATATTACAGAAGTTAAAAAAAGAGACAATGAGAATCAATACTTCTATCAGTATAATTACCGTACATAATACTTAGGGCTTGGAGCAGTTTCTGCATTTAAATTTAATGTTGAATTGAATCTAGTACTGATTTGTTATGTCCTTAATTGGTTTAGCCGCTAAGAAATCCTGTTGCCAGAGCTCTAGTAAATATTTTTAATTTATACGGTGAAATCACAAAAACCTTATAACATAGAGAACCTTCAATTTTTTAATAATATTGTGTTCAAAATTGTGTATTATTTTGCAAAAACAAGATAAAGTTATTGTCGAAAAGTTTATTAAAATTTATCAATTGAGATATTAATTATTTTTTTTTAAATATATTTTAGCAATGAATAGAAAATTATTAAATTATTATTATATCTCTCTCAATATGTTTACAGTGTATTGAACCGTACATATTCGGGTCGGCTCGACCACAAGCTCTTAAGCTGAATTTATAAACTAATCTACAACTATAACAAAAAGGCGTAATTCCATTGTGACATTTTGGACGACATGATGCATGCTATATTTTTTCTAGTTTTGCCTGATTATAGGTGTGTGACTATATGGTACAAAGTTGAACAATGTCGCAATTGCACAGTGCCGTATGCCTTTCGTCGTCTATGGATGTAGCATGCGTCTAATCCAATTCTTGAGGTTCTTTACGAATTTATTGCCTGAAAGAACTTACGTAATGGTTACGTGAGAGTCATGAACAGAATAAAAACTAAATATATTGAGAATACACTTTTTTTTTTGTGGACTATTATTATCCACCACCGTTATGAGAAAAATGAGTAGTAGAAGACAAAGATCTAAGAGATTACTTATTAATAGACAAAGACAAAGTCTATGAGGTTATAATTATTTTCATAAAATGAAAGCTGCAGGCTCCGACAGAAGTATACAAGAACGACAGTACGGGGAAATATGCTTAGTTGAGAGGTTTTTCTCTGAATCAAGAAAAAGCTTTTTTGATTTTCACGTGTTATATGCTTGAAGCAATAATGTTATTTTGTTATATTTATTTCTTTTAACCAAAATATTTTTGATAAATACAGTCTATACAAAAAAAATAATACTTTATTGAAACGAATGTGAATATCTCAATTAAAAGATTTCTATATTTTTATGTTAAACATTGCATCCATAAAAACAAAAAATTTGACTTTATAAACAACATTTGCTCTTATATTCCAGATGTCAAAAAGATTGATTTGAGCTTTTCAAACATTTCATTTGATAAACTATTGGAAGTTCAGATCAATCTATTATTTTTTCAAATTAAACATGAAACCCTGACCATTTTTCTTGTTTGTGGTAAGTATATATTTGAACGAGAAATTTGCTTCATTCGGCAAATATGCAATTGACGCAATATATACTTTCTTTCCGTGACCAGTTTTTGTATACTTGTATACTTGTTGAGGCTGATAGAGAACAAATATACCGCGGAAAAATATCTGATGGAATATGTCCAGAACAGAGGTTAGCTATTACTATGCAGTATGTAATTATGTAGCTTTTCATTGTAGAATGTAAGAAATTATATACATTTTAGGAAGTTAGCCCGAGGTGGCAGTATGGAAACTTTGGCTTGGACTTTTCATGTTGAATGACTACTGTTCAACAATAATTCATGAAACCAACAAAGTTCTTTGGGAGGTACTTTTCCCAATTTCCCCATAGAGAAAGAACGGAAAAGCATTGGCGCTGGATTGTACAACATCTGCAATTTTCACAGGTGTATTGGTGCGCATATTTACATTTTCAAGCTCCTGCAAATAGCGGTTTACTTTTGTTTAATTAAAAACGAAAACTATTATAGTACTGCTGGTTTTATGGGATTTGAACGACATGTTATGGTCGACACAGAGGCCTATGGTGTCCGAAGAGATAGTGGTATTTTTAGAAATAGCATTTATGGAACAAGATAGTCACCAATACGATGAAACCCATTGTATATTCCGAATATCAATATTAAATCTCATTTGCTTAAAACCGCAAATGATGAAGGCAATGGGTTGTGGAGGCCTGAAATAAAACCCTTACCATCTATTTGTAGGCTATCAGGTAATAATGCTACTAGAGTTACTTATAATATTGGGGACACTATTGCAGCACACTTTGTATCTGCAGTAGGCCAAGTGCTTTGGTAAGAAGCAGTGGCGTAACTACCAATTTTGCCCCCCCCCGCAACATCCATCTCAACCTAACCAACTATTACGTTGGTGTTTCCTACAAATAGGTGTATCTGGGCTCTTACGGCCCTTGGGCCTCCCCGCACCGCGGGGGGCATGGAGGGGTATGGTTACGCCACTGGTAAGAAGGAAGAATTATGCGAGAAATAGTTGCTTAAATCTTTTGTTATTTAATAAAACGAGTTACATACATATTCTTATTAGCCTCTAATTGCTATTACTTTTTACGCATGTCCCTTGCTTCCTAGGAGTCATTTCGCCTAATCTATTAGCCACATACATTGGAAGCGAGTGGTTTGCAATGGATGGATATATATTATATTTTATCAGTTATCTTTTTAGCCACTCGTACAATTCATTTGAGCCATTTTTTGCTTTTTCTTGTAGGTGTTTGTAGTTTATTAATAGGCGAGGTATATTATTGCTCTGGTAGCAGATCCTAATTTGAATATATTCATATCATTTTCATTTGCGCTGGTTTGTAATGACAGAGAACTGGTGTATCAGTTTTTACATTTACCTCTATGCCTAGATCTATATCAAAATCTAGAGAAATAATTATTTGAAGAGAATTCAAGCTTCTGTTGGACCATGCGGACATGGATTTCTTCATATTCAGTATATGTACTAGCGTTGTAAGGTCATGTAACAGAAATAGCTTTTCTCGGAGTGCAATGTTTATGATAAAATAACATTTTATTAGCATCACCTGATTCAACAGTTCTTTTTCTCTAGAAAATCGGTCGCTTAAATTTTTACAGAGCCGTTTTCAGTCTCTCACAGAAATCTTCAAAACAGTACCTACTAACGAGTATGACATGTGTAGTGTTGCTCTGTTATTTTGGTAATACATTAGTGAAATGAAAAGTATATAATTAACTATATCTACATCAGGTTAAAGTACATAATTTACGTTACATACTGGTGAGTTTCTAATCCGGATGCCTATATTAATTAGATCACAAATATGATCACGTTGATTACATGATATATCATTTTCTTGTAATATTTTTATACCATACGCAAGTGTTATATCCTTCGGTCTCACACGTGTTTCTCTTTTTCTATGCCGTTGTTTTGTATTTATAGTAGAATACAATTCTCTGGAATCAATGTATAGGTTCCTTAAATCATTGAGAACGCATTTACTTGCGTACAACTTAAAAAACCGTGTACAACACACTCTTTAACTTAGGCGAATGACCTGATTGAACTATCTGATTATTTCTTACGCATACACATCAACCATGTATCTGTAGATACAGTCTGGCATAGTACTAGATGGCGCAAGGGTAAGCTTACCTACAATGAAGATTAAATTCTCAAGAAGGCTTAATGACGGACTGGCTGCGTCAATTCGATATGAAAATGAAGAAATTAAATAGAAGAATATTGCTGTTTCTAGATAATATTACTTCACATTTCAATCTGTCATTAGGAAATGGCAGATTAGTTTTCCTAACGTTACCTCACGCAGTAAACCATTTCAGAACATAATATATAATTTTAAAGTAATCCACAGGAGCTTTTGTTAGAAGAATTAGAAAGATAAAGAATCATAACTAACGCTGTAATCGCACCAATATGGAAGAAATTATCAGTGATAGTCTAGAACAGGGGTCTCCAAACTACGGCCCGAGGGCCACATCCGGCCCGCGGACAGATTTTGTCCGGCCCGCGGAGAGCTAGCATACTTGAAAACTCCTTTTAGAGAACATATTTTTTATAGCAAATTAAATTTAGTTTACTGAAGTATTCTAATTTTATGTTGAATAATTATTAATATGACATCTACATTGATATGGTCATGGACTAACTACTCATAACATTGTTGTAGGCTTATTGTTATTGTTTTTGTGATAAGTTGGATAAAGAAACACAGAATTGTAATGAGTAAAGACATGTATAATATGTAGAAAATTTTACTTCAGTATATAATAACTAACAAATTATTGAAATGAATCCAACTAACATTTTATACATTTTAAATAAAAACATAACTTATAACAAGCATAATGACATATGAAATACTAATGAGATTTGAGTAATTGAGATTTTCCACTGACAATAGTTTGTAGTTGTGGACTAATTTTACTTGTACCAATTATTAAAAGAGATTTAAGATGCTCATCAGTTAATTTAGATCTGTAAACATTTTTTGTGTACTTCATTTTGGAGAAGGTCTTCTCACACAAATAAGTAGCACCAAAAACAGAAAACAGCCCACGAGCAAATTTATGCAAATTATCAAATTGTGTCAGTGGAAGACTCTTATAAAATTCCAACAAAGATGAGTTTTGATATTTGTTCTTAATTATATCACTGCACTGTAGATCAATTATTTCCATTTGAAGTTCCGGGGCTAGGGTTTCAATGTCAGTATCAAAAGGATTCTGAAAAATCTTAATTTGATTCGCAATGGCATCAAAGTCCGAGAAACGAGTATCAAAATTTATTTTCAAAGCACTCAAAGTTTCGATTGCAAAATCGATAGGAAACTCAGTCTCAGTAGTGTGGCTGAATATTTCACATGTTTTAAAATGTGAAAAACATTTACTTCGTAGTTGTGATTGAAACAGTATCAATTTCTTCCGGAATGATTTGATATTAGTGTATAAATCAGGAAGATGCTGGTTTTCTCCTTGCAATCTCAAATTCAGTTCGTTCACATGTTTTGTCAAATCAACATAGAATGCTAACTTCCACAGCCATGCGTTGTTTTGTAATTCAGTAAGAGGGCGATGCTTTTCATTCAAAAAAATTTCGATCACTGCTCGAAGTTCAAAAAAGCGCTGAAGGACTTTCCCACAACTAAGCCAACGTACGGCAGTATGATAAGGTAAGTAGTATTACCTTAAAATGTCAATCCAAAATGTCCAAGTGTAAAACAACTGTGAAAATACCTAATACTGTGTAATGCCTTATTTCAACCAGGCAGTTAATAAAATATATTACAATTCTTTGCCAATTATACAAATGTATTGAAAAATTGTCATTTTCTCCAATCTCTTCAATAAATTGTCGGAATTGTCGGTGATTCAGCCCAAAAGATATGATAAAATTAACAGTTGATAGACTGGTTTCAGAACTTCAGACATATCCAAACATTTTCCGCACAAAGACTGTTGATGAATGATACAATGTAAGCCTAATGGTTTTAAACCACCGTCATTTTCTACAGCCCTTGACACAAGAGCGACCACTCCTTTATCTTTCCCACTCATGTTTTTGCCTCCATCAGTTGTAATACATTTCAAGTTTTTCCATCGAAGGTTCTTTTGATTAATGGCCATTTCAACTCCTTTAAAAATATCTGTACCAGTAGTTGTGCCATGAATACTATTCATATCAAGAAGTTCTTCATGCACTTCATAGCTTTTATCTACTCCTCGAATATAAATCAACACCTGAGCAGTATCTGACACATCCGTTGACTCATCCAAGGCCAAAGAAAACCACTCAACATGTCCATTTTTGTCGAACAGTTGAGAGGATATATTTTCAGCGATGTTTTCTACCCTTCGACCCACAGTGTTTGCTGACATACTGACACTTTTTAATAAATTTACCTTTTCAGGGCACATTTCTTCGGCTACTGCAATTATGCATTCTTTGATCATTTCTCCATCGGTGAATGGTTTTCCACGTTTTGCAATTTCAAGAGCCACACGAAAGCTGGCACGCGTTGCAGCCTCTTGTTCAGTTTTGAGTTTTGTAAATGAAGATTGCTGCGATTTCAATCCGCGCTTCATAGATTCGAATTTTTCTGTCCGCAAACTTCCTGTATATTTTGAGTAATTTTGAAAATGTTTTGTTTCATAATGACGTTAATGTTATATTCTTTGAGAACGGCTATGCTTTCATTGCAAATCAAACATAGCGCCTTCTTACTGGACTCAATTACGAAATACTGAATGTTCCACTGATCTTTGAATTTTCTGCATTCACTATCAATTTTTCGCTTCTTTTCCATACTACTAAATCACACACAAAAGCAACAATTCAAATCAAAATACTGTTACAAAGATGTCTTAAACTTAAACACGCACAAACACGTTTTAAGGAGATACGCACTATTTTATTTCACAACAGTGTCATAGGAACTGACTTGTGGTTGCGCCACTAGCCTTCTTATATATTCCAATTACTGCCATCTAGAAGTGAGTGGAAGACACCAGAACTTTCTCGAACCAACGAGATTATTCTGTACGTGCTATTAGCGCCATCTGTTAGCGATAGAAGGTACTACCTATTTCCGCTTGTGTCCACCAGATGTCGTGTCACGTTACTCCTCATGGCTCGTACTCTACGACTAATCTAGAAATTACAGATAATGACAGGAAAATTAATAATATGCAGTGTTGCCGTTTTGCAGCCTTTTTTAAACGTTGCGTACTTTTTCGGACTTTTTTTCATCAGTGGACTATTTCACTTTTTACCACCGGCAACAATGATAATATGGTTTTGGCCCTCGGAACTTACTGGAGTAATCAGTATGGCCCTAAGGCTGGAAAGTTTGGAGACCCCTGGTCTAGAAGATTTGACCATCGAAAATTAGATGTGTCGTCGGCGAACTTACACATGTTCTTCAGGTCTCTAAACTCTTTTTGAAGATCATTTGCAAATATTACAAACAACAGAACATTAAGGTAACTAACAGTCTGGCTACGATGACTCAAATAGGAGGCTATCCAATAATGGCAAGAGCCACAGGTACTGCAATAAAATATTTCCTCAACAAAAAATTAAGACTTATAAAATCAAAAATTATCGATAAATTAAACATTAGGAATCCTACCTTTTTATCACATTCAAGTAGAACCAAAGTGACATTCTGCAAGAAAGACGATCGTTCTAAAAAATTATAAAACTTAATTAAAAACTTTTAAAAAACATGATAATATTTATATAGGATGATAATTAAATACCAACCCTGTATGTCCCTTTAATTAATTCAGCTGGTTTAAGCATTGATGGAAATGTTCTTTATGCGAAAGTTTGATTTACTAAATAGGTTAGTGGACAGGCAATCTATTTCGCAACATAACCCAAAGCATTGCATTGTATTTGATCCAAAATTGATGACGTTCTCTTTGACATCTCCGGAACAATATTATATATCTCAACTTCAGTAGGAGGAAAAAGGTATATTGTTTTACAACAAGAGAGAGTAATATGATCTTAAAAATATTAACTAAATATTTTCGTCAGATCAATAGGATTACGTACTTTAAATCGTTTTTTTTGATTAGGAGTAATTTAAGGCCCTCTTACAACGAAGTTTTGCTGTAAAATACTGTAAATGCTACTTGAAAATACAAATTTTAAGGTATTACCGTTCAAAATTGTACGCAGATATTATTGTCATTAATATAGCTTATTGTCGACAACTTTATATATAAACCACAAAAGTGTTAGGTGTTAGTTCATTAAGCAGAGACATATTAATTATACGCGAAAAGTCTACTAATTTTCCTCATATTTCATTTAGTACGTGTTGTTAAATTATCTAAACCTGCTGCTTTATAACTTCTTAACTTCGCTATACAAATATATATCAGTGTCAGATTCATTTGTGTCAGCCATAAATATTGAATTTGACAATTTACCAACCACTGTGAGCACATAATTCTTCCTTAACAGAGTCTTTGAAACTATGTTATATTCCCGATTTTTTTACTGCTGTATTAACAAACACCCCTTCAAGAATTGTTCTTATACGTACGTTACTATTAAAATTAATTACTTATACTTACTTTCCAATAAATAAAAATCAATTCGGTGTCTTGTAGAATTTTTGGCTATGCTTCCGACGTTTATATTGTCTGTCGGAGTTAATGAGATAAAAATGTTGCCAATTCACTAACTTGAAAGTCTCTACAAACTTATCGGTAAATCAATTATATACTTCCATCACATAACGCATACAGCGGTTCTCTATAGTAAGATCCTATTTTAAGTATATGCACTTTGAATTCTTCTCTCTTACACAGTTATATATATAGAGCAATAAAACATCATTAATATTAATGTTAAAATTTTGCAGCTATTTTCTAGTCCGTTTGGATATTTCGCGCTTTGGTAAACCATCATTTTTATGTGGCTGTTTAGAAATGGAGGGGGAGAATATATATGTCAGTAATGTCGTTAAACACAGGTAGTGCCGGTAAAATTTTTTCGCGTTCTCAGGCGTACCACCAGCAACAGCCAACATGGTGAGCAAAGAAATGATGTGAATTCTTTTAATCAATAATTGACCTAATTAAAATAGTGATTGTTAAATATTAATTTTTTGGTTTGATTTTATAATTTTTAACTAAATGGAATGACTGATTCTAGAGTGACGAAGAACAAAAACTTGCCGTACTCCGCAAGGCCTTCTCCATGTTTGACGCATCAAATTCCGGTATAATCGATACTGTCAAGATTTGTACCATCTTGAATACCATGGGTCAACTCTTCGATCATGGTGAATTACAGAAATTGATCATTGTTCAAGACCCAGACAAGACAGGAAAGGTGGACTTCGACGGCTTCGTCGCTATTGCTTCCCACTTTTTAGATGAAGATGATAATGAATCCACAACACAGGAACTGAAAGAAGCATTCAGGTACGCTAAAGGATGTGAACTTTAAAATGTGGCCTAAGGATGACTTAACAAAAAAATTACTAACTAGCTTTGGTGTAAAAAATGTATGTGTAACTAAAACAATCAAAACCTTTGCAAATTTTCCAATAATTTCCTATAAATAATCTCCTTTCTAAAGAATACAAATGGTGCGGAAATTTATATATTCATGTAACTGTTGTTAAAACAGCCTGTAAAATTATAGTCAGCCCTCTTGCGAAAATGTTGCATCTTTCAGTATACACTGGCATTGTTCCCTATTTCTTAAAAGAATCAAAGGTCATACCAATTCATAAGAACGAGTGATCCGACAACTGTATCAAGCTATGGTCCAATTTCGTTACAAAGTGTAAAATGATCGTATTGCTATCCGGCCATCAATCGAAAAGAAGTAACACAGACGTCCATTTTGGGACCTATACTATTTTTAATATTCGAAAACGATCTGCCGAATAATATAAAACATGGTCTCGTAGTGATGAATGCTGACCACACGTCGATTGCCCTTTTTGCAATTAATCAGGAAGATCTTCAAAATTCAATACAGTCAATATTTAATCAATTGTGGTACGTGGAAACATTAACGGTGAATAGTAACAAAACGCTGTGCATATTTTTTTCTCAACGTAGACTTATTACTTGCGCCAAAAATCTGGCTAATATAGTTTCCAATTCTATAGTGTTTTTAGGAGTCACAGTTGATGCTGGCTCACTTTAGAAGATCATGTTGACTTCTTATGTAAAAATTAAACAAATCATACTACATGGTACTAATGATTAAATCATGCATGCATATTGAATATGCCCTTGTTTATTTCACATTTTCTTATAAAGTTCTAATGTGCGATCTTTCAGTGGGATGGAAGCGCATATTTGTTCCACAAAAGAGGATTTTACGATTAATATTTGATTTAACACCATCTTACACTTACAAGAACACGTTACAAAGTTGTAAGATTTTTTCCATGCATTTGGAAGAAATCAGTCATCTTGGCGTAGCGGCAACTTAATTCAACAGTAATTAATAACAAAATGACAATCGGAAAGCAAGGTGTCTTTAAAAAGTTTAATTGACTAACATAGATATAATGCAAATGAGAAATGTGTAAAAGTGAAACATGTGAACAATTAAGCACAGAACAGCCGCTACTATTTATTAGTTTTATTAAAAGTTCTTGATCTGTCATAGACATGCGTTTAAGTCAGCTACACAAATAATATCAACGCAAATTTTGAAACTAAAGAGTAAATGTATAAATTAGGAGTAGAGCTGTCGTATACCGTTCACGTGGGTTAATCAGAAAGTCTAGGTTTACCTTAGACAAGCATCTAATTTCATCACTCAAAGAATATTATGTGTCAAAGATATATTTCTCATTTGCAATATATCTCTATGTTAGTCAATGAACGCAATGCACGTTAAAACAAATGATAAATATTTTAATATTAAATTTTCCTTTTCAATTTTGTTTGTTTGTAACACGCTAATATTACATATATGTATCTATTACAATTGTACGTAAATACATACATTTTACTGACAATGTCAATACTATAATTGTGATCAATTACAATAAAGCATTATTCTTATAAAGCAGTGGATTCCAAAGTGTAAGGGGTTAACCTAAGAGGCCGAAGATGATTGGAAATGAGGCTTTCATATTTTAATTATCATCTTGTAAGTACGTCAAAAGTCTTTTCAAGACGTTACCTCTCGAAAGCCATCTTACTTCTGTGCAATTAGGAAGATATACAGAACCCATGTCTTCACAAATTATGCTAAAAATATCAAATTAATATTCTGTGGATAATCGGTGAATATAGCAATGCATTTTGCCCAGTCAATATCGAACATTTTCTGCCATGTAATTTATATTTGTTTTAATTTCGCAGCTTCTTTTTACCAATAAGTATCACCACTAACTCAATAGCTAATGGTAAAATTGAACTTAAGAAATTATATGTGGCTAACTGGCTGCGATATGCAGCTCGATAACTCGCTAATAATTGTGTATCCTTATCACTTTGAAAAGTATATGGTTCTAATGATCTGTTTAAAAATTTAGCCATATTTAGCAAAATAATAAACATGAAAGAAACATATAACGCACGCAAATTAACCTTTAATATATAAGATTGCAGAATACACAACTCTGGAACTGGAGATTGTGAAATATAACTTTTAAAAGTATGGTTTAATCAAATTTAATATCTGTTTAAACTAAAATGACGTAAATATTTTTTACAAAATTGTCTTTATTATTACAATGAAACAAGAAACATTCATATTTTCTAGACTGCATTCAATAAATATACAATTTTACATAATAAATTATTCAAATATTACAGTTGAAATGTAATGTTTATATATCACGAACTTACTCATTTCATAAAAATAACTTACTTGTATAACATATTAATGCATTTCTTTATTTTACAGATTATACGACAGAGAAGGTAACGGTTATATCACTACTGCCACACTGAAAGAAATCTTAGCCGCTCTTGATGATAACCTCAACAGCAGTGATTTGGATGGTATTATCGCTGAAATTGATACAGATGGCTCAGGAACTGTAGATTTTGATGGTAGGTACTCCTTTCTGTCTTGTTACATGTGAATATGGTTTATTCACTTTAGATGAATACCCATTTTACTTTCTTATACGTTGTATAAGGAAGTATTGTGATGATGAAAATTTTCGACTTCGACATTTTTGCAGATGTCCATGTTTTGAAGTCTCCTGATACCGTAAAAGTGGTTTTTAAAAAATGTTGTGTGTCAGTGCGCGCGCGCGCGCGTGTGTGTGTGTGTGACCACGATAGCGGTCAAACCGCGATAGGTATCAATTCCAAATTTTATATTTACAAGTATAATCTCACTCTTGAGATCTGATTAGATTTTCAGTAAAATCGGCAGACTGGAAGTAGTACTTTACTTCAGTGAAAAAATTGAATTTTGCAATTATTCGTCAACTACTAAGTAAGTTTAAACAAATTTATAAAGAATTCATATGTACTCAAAAGTGAATTTGAGAAAAATTTTATTATGAATGTTTTTAGAAATTGATACCGGAAGTAGTTCTTTTACTCTTATCAAAAATCAGTTTTTTGCAGTGAAAAAATTGAATGTTGCAATTATTCGTTAACTACTAAGTTTAAACAAATTTATAAAGAATTCATACGTACTCAAAATTGAATTTGGGAAAAAATTTATTATGAATGTTTTTCGAAATTGATACCGGAAGTAGGTCGTTTACTCTTATCAAAAATCAGTTTTTTGCAAATATTTCGCAAGTCATGCTTTTTAGACGGGTACGCTACGAATATAGTAGTATTTACAACTTAATTTGGAATATCATTTATATAAAAAATTAAATTATGCATTCTATAAATATTTGTCAACAGTACAAAAGTATTTGGAGTTGATTTTGAAATATTTTTTGTATAAATGAAATTTCAAAATTCGGACCGGAAGTAATACTTTTACTCTTAGCGAGTAGCACTTTCTTTCGAATATCTCGCAAAGTATGCATTATATATAGATTTATTAAGAGAATGGAAGTACTTATAATAGGATTTTAAATAATTTTTATATAAAATTTTTTTAAAACTCTATAGTTTGAAAGGCTCATACGTATAAGAAAGTCGTGTGGTGGCCACACCTCATTTTTTGATTATACAACGTATCCCAGATAACATTTTCAGCATGGGGATCTCACTTATTATAAAAGATACAGGTTTGGTTAGATTAAATCAATGATTCGTAAGAATTAGTGAAAATATACGATATTTTTCAAATTTCCATGTATTTCAGGACTTATAGCAACAAAAAGAAAAACGTCAAACTTCTTTTCCTTGTAATAATTTTTTGTTTTAGTAGACACATAATTATGATTTGTACTTTCTTGAGGCACTTTTTATGTAGAATTTAAATATCGACTTGTATTTTTCTTACACTTTTCATTTTTTAGTTTTAACCCCTAATTTTAATTCTTATGGAATGTCAAGTCGGCTTTGAAAGTATTGAACATGTTTTTTATCCTCTTTCCAATGACATAGCATATGTGATATTTATTTTTTAAAACAACAAAGAAAATATAAAAAAATGTATTTTATTAAACACTCAAAGATATGTAGGCCGTAATGAGAAATCGACGAATAATAGATAACTATAATAAAAGAAAATAATTACAAAAGGCCCTGCGTAGTGTCGACGTAATGGCACTGATAAGTTTGTCTTTTAATGCTTCCAAATGCTGCAAAAACAGTTTCACGAAGATCTTCGGCATTATCAAATGTTTGCACGTACACCAGATCTTTTACGTATCCCGAAACAAAAAAATCCAATGGCGTTAAGTCTGGAGATCTATGTGGCCATAAAATCGGTCCTCGATTACCAATCCACGAATTTGGAAACAGATTATTAAGGTATTCGTTCATTATGTTTGAATTGAGGGGGGGGGGGGGGCGCCATCTTGTTGAAAGCAGATGTTGGTATTCTCAATCAGCGGTAAATCATCAAATCTATTTTCTCTGTCAGTCTGTAGTAACAATAGATGTTAAAACCAAATCCCAGTTGATGCCTTAACAACTTGAGGATCGGCTCTGTCCCAAAAGTGAATATGGTAATGATCTATTGAAGAGACCATTATTTGTAAATCTGCCTTCGTCAGATCATAAAATGTAGCAGGCAAATCAATGTTATTCTCACATTGGTAAACATACCATTGACAAAATTATAATCTTCTGTCTTGATCTCCATCTCTAAGCCCATGTAGAATGGTGTATTATTACGGGTGGTATTTGCGACGCTCGAAAATTCTTTGTGCTATAGTTTTCGAAATACCAGTGTTATGTTCAATTTCTCTAACAGATATTGAAGGATTTTCAATAACAGATTGTAATACATTTAATTCTACATCTTCATTCATTAATTTCGGATTTTTAGTAGGCCTGGAAGACGAACCATATTCTTTTAAATTAGTTACCAAATTTATGGCCTGTCTTCTTTCAGGATTCAGCCAGCACATCATTCAGCTTTTACACTGTTTTTACGACAAAGAATGTAAAAACTCAACATATCAAACACTTCAGTATTAGTAGCTAATGAAGCCATATTTAACACAAAAATACTCTGGACAGAATAATTTTTAAGGGACATTAAATTCGAATGTGTTTTCATGTATCGCGGCCTACTTATTTAACAAAATATTTTTTTAATATTTGCGTTGTTGTTTTAAAAAATAAATATTATTATAAAGAATATGAAAAACACTTTCAATTTTTCAAAGCCGACTTAACGTTCCGTAAGAAAAATTTAAGGGTCGAAACTAAAAGATAAAGGTGCAAGGAAAAATCCAATCCATATTTACATTCTTTATAAAAAGTGCCTCAAGAAAGTACAAATAAAAATTATGTGTCTACTAAAACAAAAAAGTTATTATATGGAAAACAAATTTGATATTTTTCTTTTTCTTGCTATAAGTCCTGAAATACATGGAAATTTGAAAATACGAGAATAAAATTCATCTAATTTAACAAAGCTGTATATTTTATAATAAGCGAGATCCCCATACTGGAAATGTTATCGGAACACGTTGTATAATTTAGTCCTAAAGTGACAACAAAGAAATAAATTGTCATTAATAAATATGTGAGCCATCTCTTGGTATGATATGAATGTCATTAACATGTTTAAAGAAAAAAACTACAAATATTAAACAAATCATTGTTGACGATACCTAAAGATCTAAATACATATTCATTTGTGCACGGTAAACAATTCCTGCGCCTTTCAATGTGCTAAAGTTTTGGCACAGCAGGTGCAAGTTAGTTCTTCCCCACTCCTTGAACGTTGGAAGCTCATGTGATTAATGGATTTTATGATCAACATTTGGCACTAAATATTAAACATTGTGTAACTACTCTCGCGAAAATTCGTTAGTATTCATATGGATTAAGTTTAAATTTTTTGTTAATTAATGCTTTTGTCCAAGATATCTAAAGCTTGAATTAATTAGAAAATTGTGTTGATTTATTTTTTGACAACATTGTTTTCCTATTGTCTTCAATTCGTATCGGTGGATAATAGATGGCGATCGGAAATTCTTTTTGATTTCTCCAACTATATTTATCGTGCTAACTCGTAGGCAACGTGTAGGCACAGAATGTCAATGCCGTAATATTAACCTTTAATTATATCGTTACATGGAGCCGCACATTGCAAAACTTATAACAAAATCAGAGAAGCGACAATGACAACAACATTCGATCATGACTTTATGATTGTGTTAATGACTTTTAACAAAGAAAAGGGATATACTCATCACTTATAGGTTATGGGTGCTAACCGATACGCCCTCTAGATTACATTTTTGAACAATCGGAGATGTGATAACCGCAAATATATCAAGAAGTTCAATTAAATATAAATTCTTGCAAATTTGTATTTTGCGGGTGAAATAATACAAAAAACATCTCGAACAATTCTTTGTAATCAATTGGATTCAATTCAGATTCTATTATTATAATTAGTATTTTGTTCAATGGAAAACATGCTTGCTCCAAGATATCCAAAAAGTTTTTTTGCAAATTTTTCCTGTCCTCAGATGCTTTTGTCGATTTTTCAAAATCAAACTTAATTTAGTTACGCGATTACTATCTTTGTAACACTTTGCGATGCAGTTTAATTCAAGAAAGTAAAGTGGGCTGTCAATGTTCTATTATCAATTTTATCGGGGGGGGGGGGGGGGGGGCAGTATAAAACTTACTCCAAAGTCAATGCAATGTAATGATATTTAAATTCGATCATGTTATTCTTACTTTCTAATTGCGATAATGACTTGTAACAAATTATTAAAAGCACAATTTCAAAGAAACTCAATCCGTATAAGTGCTAAACGATACGGCTTCTGGTGTACATTTTTTACAATATATACTTTATTGAAAGAAAACATATGTAATACATATCATAGTAAAGCTAAGCTCACAAATGATTATACTTGTATACGATCCTACATCTTCGTCACGGGTTGTTTCCTGGTCGGTACATCTATCCCGGAGTAATGGTATTGAGGACTCCTATCCGTTCTTACTCTGGTTACCTTCAGCGGTTGTCTATATCTTTTTATTTAAAAGCATGCATTGCTTTTCTAATGTGAAGATATTTTAAGTTTTTAATTTCTTTAGGTAATTTGTTATAATGTGTTATATCGTCTGGTGTAGGTACTTTTTCATATTTTAATTGCTTACATATTTCTGTTCTTATATTTGAATTTCTTCTAGTTGCGTGCATATGTATATGTGTGTTAGTGATTAACTTGACTTCAGTTTTTATGAGATTATGTTTTATTTTGTATAGCAGTATTATATTTTTTAGTTTTATTGTTTGTTCAAGATTCAGTTCCTTTGTCTTATCGTATACTTCCTCGGTGGATGTTCTTCTATCTAGCTTATAAATTAATTTTAAGATCTTATTTTGCTCTCTTTGTAACTTGTGATATAACTTTGTGATAACCACAAATACGTCAAGCACTTACACTAAATTCTTATTGCGGTATATAAAGAATATCATTGGGGGTATTATACTACAAAAATATCAATTATGGATGAATTAGGTTGGTTGAATATATGAATAAATATAGAAAGCTTTTTAACGAAGGGTCTTGAAATCTCTGTCGTAAGGACTAAAAGACAAATAAGTACTCATAACTTGAAATAATAACTGATATTGAAGAATGCTGAAACATCATTACAGAACGTATCAATAATCAGAAAAAAAGGCACTGGGCAAAAGAGCATAAGTAGACCCAAAAACAATACAAAACACCAACGTATCATAAAAGACTCAAATAACTGTCATAAGAAAGGAAACGAGCGTTAATAATTTAGAAAAAGTGAAGACAACTGGAAATAGAGAAGAAAATAAAAGAATAAGAAATAGAGTAACCCAAGAAAATAAACAGCATTAGTAAAGAATTGTGGAAAAAATTGCCAAAAAATATTGAAGGAAATGTGGAAAATGAGAGGATAAAAAAATATGAACGAATTTATACAAATAAACAATATCATAGAAGATCAATGGGCAGTACACTTCACAAAACTATAAGGAGAAGAAAGATAAAGACAAATAAAAAGAATGCGGGTAACAGGGATACATTACAAATATCAGTGGAAGAAATAAACATGCGAATGATTCACAATAAACTCATAAATTATGGAGTAACTACATTACAAACATGGATAAAATACTAATCACCGTGGTTAGGTACCAGAAGAATAGAAAGAAAGTATCCCAATATCGACATTTAAAAAGAGCGACATATAAAAATCAAAAAATTACCTGGGCATCAGTTTAATGTAGAATTCAAGCTGCTAACAGCAATAATAAAAAACAAAATAGAAGGAAAACTAAATATAGTCGAGGAACAACAAGGCTTCAAAAAGAACTGCAGTGATATAGATGCCACTTTTATCACCCAACAAATAGTAGAAAAATCAATGAATATCACGACCCAGTTACATGTGTTTCGTGAACCTAAGAGATATAGTCGATAGGAGACGATATAACAATAATCAAGGAAATGAATTTTAATAGCAAAACAAAAATTAGAGTGCCTAAACGAGAAACAAAATACATAGCAGTAAAAGAAGGAATTGATAATGAATCTTATAATACGTGAAACAAAAACAAGAGAAGGTCCATAAAATCAACATAGTTTGCTATGTGTCACGAATATTACATGAAGATTTCAGCAGAAAAAAGACAAATGCATGGTGATCAAAGAGAATCACGTAGATCAAAACCTGGTAGAGGACAAAAGCATAGAACAAGTGTTGACGTTTAAGTATTGTTGAATTAAAACCACCAGTGCGATTAAAACGATGAAAGTGTGTAGCTTTTTGAGAAAAAACATATGTAGAAATAATAACAAGAAGAATGAGTGTGCTTAAAACCACATGGCAGAAGTGAAAACTTCATCAAGGCGAGGTTAATAATACGAAATACACGCGTATAATATTCAGTAACATATTAAATAAAACATAAACCTCAACCATCTCCGTATCTAAAATTTCACATTCATATGTCAATTTTCAAAAAATTCTTCCGTCATTTTATTTTTTTTGACATTTTGACTTTGGATTCGTGATCGGCGATCTAAGACACCCCCGTATCTAACATTTCACATTCATACGTCAATTTTCAAAACACTCGTCCGCCATTTTTGTTGTTGAAATTTTGTCTTTAGATTCGTGATCGGCGACCTAAGACACCCCCGTATCTAAAATTTCACATTCATACGTCAATTTTCAAAAAATTCATCCGCCATTTTGTTTTTTTGACATTTTGACTTTGAAATTGTGATCGGCGACCCCCAAAACCCCCGTATCTACAATTTCACATCCATACGTCAATTTTCAAAAAACTCGTCCGCCATTTTGTTTTTTTTTGACATTTTGGCTTTGGATTTGTGATCGGCGACCTAAGACACCCCCGTATCTAAAATTTCACATTCATACGTCAATTTTCAAAAAACTCCTCCGCCATTTCGTTTTTTTTGACATTTTGACTATGGATTGGTGATCGGCGACCTAAGACACCCTCGTATCTAAAATTTCACTTTCATACGTCAATTTTCAATAATGCGAAATACACGCGTATAATATTCAGTAACGTATTAAATAAAACATATTCGCACATTTATTACATTTACGCGAGCGGCCATTTCGTTTGGTCGGTTCGGACGTATGTGTATGTATAAATAGACGATATAAATACTCGCTTACGGTCCCGCGCTTGGTCTGATGGTAACGTGTCGGCTTCATAGTACTTCATACCCGTGCGGCTCGGGATCGAATCTGTTCTGGAACATGAATTTATTTATTCATTTAAATTTCAATTTAATTGAAATTAAATACCTCTATATGATATATTTATTTATCTTGTTCCCTTAGCCGACTTTACCCGAACGAGCGTTACACATATCCGAGCGTTGCAGTCAGTCTTGTTCAGTGCCTACAATCAGCGCAACGCATCTAAAGAAGTTTACACTTCAATAATATGACTAAAGAGAGCAAAGTGAGGATATACACCGTGTTTCATGTAACTAGCACATTAGAAGTTTTTGTGCTTACAACGCGAATTTTTTCCAGAAGTTTTGCCTTCTCACATAATTGACCGCAATATTTCAAGTTAAAATATTTTTAAACTCGTGCAACTTCCGGTTGCACCGGAAGTAGGCGCCATCTTTGTTATTTTAAATGTGACACCCTGTATTTTATTCGAGATTTGAATTGCTTATTTAAATAGAAGAACAGAGATACCGGGTTGGATTATGTCAGAGTCAACCGTTTCGGAGTTATTCAACTGTTTTCCATTTATAGGGCACTTGAACGTAAATTTTAAAAGTTCTTTATCTGAGACATGAAAAAAGATAAACAATTGAAATTTGTTCCTGAGATAGTCAAAGTATTGTCCTATTCGAATATCACCAGGTTTTGCAATAATATTACACAGGCTGTTCTCTAATTAATTTACAATTATACACATTTAAAATGCAAGAAACTCAATTTTTTCAAATGAAACACCCTGTATATTTTCGCCTTTTCTGAAGCAGAAAAAAATTGTCTTTCGATCCACTATTACATTCCCTATACCTATCTCTAGAGGTTTTTGAGTTATTGGGGAGATCAGCCTGAAGGCCCGATATTTTGCCATTTATCACACACAATTTCAAGAATGCCTTGGAAGTAACAAAATGTTTAGTTGTCAAAATTTCGTTCGCTGTCAGTGTTATTAATTTGATGCTTGGATATTTTTTGTACTTTACTGAATGATTTGATTAGTGCATAATGGAAGGCTATAATAATAATTATCCAAATGAAAGTATCCTTAATTTATTTTACATACACGGAGAATGTAATCGCATAATAAGTAGAACTTGCCGTGTGTTCAATCAGAGATACCCTAATTTACCTCCGATGAATCGATTCAAATTTGCAAAAATTGAAACACATTTTTTGCGACATTGGAATATGAACACAAAAAGAAATTGTACTAAGCCAGTAACAGGTGAAGAAAACAACGAAATTAATATTCTGGGATATTTCACAGCTCATCCCCATGCTTCGATACGTAAAGCAAAGGTGGATTTAGATATTAGTATGACGTCAATTCAACGCGTGCTAGCAAAGAACAAATGGCACCCATATGCACAAAGGAAAGTCCACGAACTGAGAAATGGAGACGCTCAGAGAAGAATTGATTTTTGTGAGTGGCTAACTATTCGTAAACAGGAAGATCCGGACATGTTACGAAAGATTTTATGGTCGGATGAATCCAAGTTTACCAGGCAAGGCGTTGTAAATAATAAAAATTGTCATTTTTGGGCAGATGAAAATCCCCACTTTTCACGAATAAGCCATTTTCAATATCAATTTAGTTTTAATGTATTCGCCATAATAGGGTGGGGAAGGGTATTTTATCATATTTATGATGAAAGGCTAACGTCCGAAAGATATTTGCGAATCATTAGGGAAGTGGTGGCAAACATAGTCAATGACATGCCACACCAAAACTATTATTGGTTTCAACTGGATGGAGCTCCAGCTCACTCTACTCATGCTGTATATCAAGAGTTGACCCAGCTATTTGAGGATAGGTGGATTGGTCCAAATGGACCATGTCTTTGGCCTGCTAGATCTCCGGATTTAACTCCAGTTGACTTTTTTTTATGGAGTTACATAAAAAAAGAGGTCTATGCAACACCAGTTAACTCCAGGCAAGAACTAGAGGATAGGGTGCGAAGAGCATTTGACCAAATTGAAGTTCAAATGATTGAACGTGCAACGACTGACCAGCTCCAAACAAGGTTAAATAAATGCATTGAAGTAGGCGGTGGACATATTGAGCACTTGCTGTGATTTGGTTTTAGATTTGTTTTTGTTTTCTTTGTTTGACTTATATCGTGAGATCAAAAATGTTTTCGCAATTAATAAATTTTGGTTTTGAACTAGAAGACTTTTTTTCCATGCCCATAACATGCTTACAAATGACTATTAATCCACTCCTCCTATACTTAATCTATTATTTTTTCAGTTTTATTTGGCAAAATATCGGGCCTTCAGGCTGATCTCCCCAATAACTCAAAAACCTCTAGAGATAGGTATAGAGAATGTAATAGTGGATCGAAAGACAATTTTTTTCTGCTTCAGAAAGGGCGAAAATATACAGGGTGTTTCATTTGAAAAAATTGAGTTTCTTGCATTTGAAATGTGTATAATTGTAAATTAATTAGAGAACACCCTGTGTAATATTATTGCAAAACCTGGTGATATTCGAATAGGACAATACTTTGACTATCTCAGGAACAAATTTCAATTGTTTATCTTTTTTCATGTCTCAGATAAAGAACTTTTAAAATTTACGTTCAAGTGCCCTAAAAATGGAAAACAGTTGAATAACTCTGAAACGGTTGACTTTGACATAATCCAACCCGGTATCTCTGTTCTTCTATTTAAATAAGCAATTCAAATCTCGAATAAAATACAGGGCGTCACATTTAAAATAACAAAGATGGCGCCTACTTCCGGTGTAACCGGAAGTTGCACGAGTTTAAAAATATTTTAACTTGAAAGATTGCGGTCAATTATGTGAGAAGGCAAAACTTCTGGAAAAAATTCGCGTTCTAAGCACAAAAACTTTTAATGTGCTAGTTACATGAAACACGGTGTATAAGAAATCAGTGAGACCAATATTAACATATGTGGCAAAGATAATAGCAGATACAAGCGTTACCTAACAGAAAATAAACAATGCAGAAATTAAAGTACCTATTAAGATCAATAAAATGCATAACATTGAGGGATAAACAAACAAATGGTAGCATACGAGAGCAAGACGTCAACAATTGACTAAATACAAGAAAGAAATGGGGCGAGTATGTAGACAAAATGAGACTTGACCAACATGCAAACATATCCAAATACGATTAATAAATAAATAAATAAGATTAAATCATAGATAATAGGAGGAATTCTAGTCGTGCGAAGAAGAAGAATTTATTAATCATTATTAATTATTTATAATATTTGCAGATGCTCACAACAAGTTCATATACACAAAATAAAATCGAAAGTCAATAAACATGTTAGGTGTTAGTGCATGTAACAAGTTAACAAAGAATGAAATATAAACATTTATCTAGTACTCGAGGTTGTGTTAATATCGTATAAGAGTAACTTGAGGAGCAAAATATTAAACGATAGAAGCAAATGATTTTATTTTTATCAGTTTTAATATAAATTGTTACAGCTTCTTTGTACTTTGTACTAATTTAAGTGCAAAAACTCTTTAAATTTTTGTAGATCTAAGAAATACAATTTTATAAATAAGTAACTTTTTCCTTTTTTTTCAGAATTCATGGAAATGATGACAGGTGACTAAACTACCCCAACACTTACCTAATTTTATAGATAATTCCATGTGTTTGTTAATTTATCATTAGTTAGTATAGTAATATGATCAAATAAAAGACATTAAATATTATTAAGTATAATACGTTGTGTAATTTGTCCTGATTTGAACAAGAAGGTATCCCAAATTAAGTTAAAAAAATATTCCTATTGGTATATGTCTCTAAATGCTCTAAGCATAAGTTGTTTGTATATTTAAGAAATAATATAAAAACAAATACATAAATTTTATTGTAATATACATATTTTTTATTTAACATACATACAATATACATCCCAATAAAATTAAAATATCAATAAATCAATATCATCTCTATAATTATTAAATATTACATAAACACAAGTGCCTGGGTATTGAGCAAAACCAGGTTTCTAGACTAACATTTTTAAAAATAGTTCTACCTGGTTCTGTCTGTACAGCTGCTACAATTAATCAGATTTTGTTTTGGAACCGGATACCACTTGACCTGTCTTTCAAAATCATATATTCTATTCATTTTGTATTTTAAGATGATGTCAATTAGTATTCTTTTCACATATGTAGTTTTCTTTATTACAATAGACATAACTTGTATAATACTAGTTAACATTAGAAACTAATTTATATTTTAAGTTATTTTTGTAAATAGTACTGATATCTGTAATAAAAAATTAAATATGCTTAACGTTTTTGGATTGAAATATTTAGAAACCAATTAAATATTATGAAATAGAAAATGATCAACTCAAATAATACTGTTATTAAAATAATTATAGAAAAAACCATTGGATTTAAATTTCAGAGCGTGGTTAAGACTAGTTCTGACATGGTCAATCTTTAATTGGCTCAGTCAGGTAATCTTATTCCAATTTATTTACAACATCAATATCCGGTTCCTATACAAACATGTTCTCCGAACACTAGTAAATATTTTTATTTATACAGTGGACCGCATAGAAAAAATCTATTTGTTTGATGGTTTATCATGAAAATTCAAGCTAAAACGGTACATTCCCGAAATAAAAGAGAGGGATTACATAGAGTCTTCAGCAAATTTTTCGAATCATGCTTACATGTATACAGGTGATTCAACTCTTTGACAACGTAAATTTACGCGTTAATGCTTAATATAACTTTAATAAATAAATAGTTGCAATTCAATTCTAAGTAATGGTAATTAATTTATTACGGTATTACAGATATTACAGTTATTATGCTTCGCACATAAAGTGAGGTAAAATTCTTTCATTTCTATTCTCAACATATTATCACAGCTTCTAACAAGTAGGGGGGGGGGCACATTTATGGGGCAATTGGATTTCGATTTCGAGCGCCATCTGACGAGGAAGCAGGGAAATATTCGTGATTAATTGTAAGCTAACATTGTAGATGACTCTGTGTAGCAATTACATATTTGATTTATTTGTGCAGAAGTGGTTGTTTTGTTTGAAGTTTTTTGTGGTTTGTTTTCAATAGTGTATTATTTATCTTGTGATAGTTTATAAGTTTTCCTTGTTGATTTATTAGTTCACAAGTAGTTTTTATTGTTAGTTTGTTTTAAATAGTGTATTAATATAAAAACACTTTTTATCTCGTGTTAGGTTAGAAGTTTTCTTAAATTATTTTCGCCATAAACGTAAGTAAGCCTATATCTAATGAATATTAGCTTACAAGCAGTTATTCCATGCAATGAATTTATTTTCTAAATTTTGAAACGTTAACATGGACAGCAGTCGATATATACGAAAGTGCCTGTATCACAAGTAATTGTGTTATTTTTTGATAAGTTTCATGCTCAAAAAGAGTATACCTCCATACATTACGGATTATCTTCTTAAGTAATCTTTTTTGCAACGATTCCTTTAAATGTATGTAATCACACCTGTTTTTTATTAACCACTGTAATCAATAATTACACTAGTGTGCGATAAGAACACCTATGCTGAATCTAGAAATATTTATGTATTTTTTTTTGATAATTAAATATATGTATATAATTATTTACGTGTTTCTTTTAAACTTAATGGATATGTAATCAAAAAAGTAAAACAATGCATAATTAATACTACAAGAGGAATAATTTAAATAAGTCGGTTTAGATATAAACCTTCGAATGCAGATGTTATTTAAGTTCAACACCTAGTTTGTCCAATAGTACTGTGCTTCCTCGATAGATGTCACACAAAATACATATCTAATAATTTAACATTAAGTGTCCTTTCTCTTTGGGGTATTCTCTGGCTTCTAAGATATAAATATGTTAGAAAAGAGCATGCAGTATGTGTTATATATCGGGGAATTACCTTTCTCTACAGTGCAGCAGTAGCTCACATACTACGCTCACTATTAGGGGGAGGCGTACAACATGACGCACTAAGGGGGTTCCCCTTAGTTGCTTTGCACACGCGTCATTTGCTTCGGTAGATTATGTATTTTAGCTTTTGCTCCACACATTTTGAGTTAGTTTATGTTCAACTATGATGTTGTGAGAAATATACAATTACCATGTCGTTAAAAAGAATATGTTTGTACTCTTTTTAAGAAATTGATATTATTGATGAATGTAAAAAAGAATTAGTATCAGAGCGAAAAAAATAGCTGAAAAGTTTGGAATTGGAAGGACAGAAGTTAACGAAATTATAAGAGCAAAGGGAAAATTTCCAAAAACTGAAAGTTCATACTTTACAATTGGTTTTGTAAAGCTAGAAATAAAAACATCCCCATATCTGCACCTTTAATAAAAGAAAAAGATTTTGGAAAAAGTCTATTGTTTATAAATTATGAATTTTAAAACATCAAAACGGTGGTCTGAATAATTTTGTCAAAGACGGTGTAAGCCTTAAATGTGTACTTGTGAAAAAACTGCAAAACAAATATTGAAAATTCTATTTTGCGTAAATATGGAAGATCACAAAGAAAATCCGTTAATTATTTGGAAAAGGAAAAATCCACGTTGTTTTAATACACAGCCGCTAGATTGAGTGTCTATAAACAGGTTTGGACGACAACAGAGATAATAGTTTCGTGTCTAAAAAAATTTTATTTGCAAAATGAAAAAGCTTTAATATTTACCAAAATACCATCATTTCATTGCCAGCTATTAGATCAGGGAATTATACATAACTTCAAGATGACATTCAGAAAATGTCCTATCAAAAGACTCTTAACATTCACAAATAGTGAAAGTTCTTTTGAAGATGCAGAAAAAAAAACATTAAATTAACCTGCGATTTAATTTGGATATCAGCGCCTGGAAAAAGATTTCGCAATCTTCAACTCCAAAAATGTGTTTCAAAGGAAGCATTCTTGAAGAAGGTTCAGGAAGACGAAAATTTGGTCTTTTTCCCGCATATCTTTTCGCTCTAAAAAGAATTTTAAACGCAACAACACATATTTTTTTTTTAATTTCTTATTCTTGTTTTCATATTCTCTCTTGTTGTTGGTTGTTCTACTCAAACTTTATTTACAATCGTTTAACTCTTTATACTGAATGTTGTTTTAAAGTTTATTAAATAATTTCTAAATTAGCTTTGGGTGTACCAAATAGTTGTTCCTGTTAAAATAAATAAGAGTTTTTTGAATAGAGACACATTCTTATGTGTCTCTTTATTAAAAAAAATCTTAAAATGTTAATATTGCCTATAAAATTTTTGTTGTTCTTACAAAAAAATTTTATTGGCAATATTAACAGAAACCAACAACAAGACGATCCTGTTTCTTCTTTTATAAAGAGTTTGATAGACATACAACATTTTTCAATTTAATGTTCCATTTAAGAAAATAGTATATTAAAATACAAGTTTCATAAGACACGATTTTTGCGCACGCGTTCAAGTTTAGAAAACGAGCCGCTAGGCGAGTTTTCTAAAGAACAAGTGCGCAAAATGTCTTATGAAACGTGTATTTTATACTATTTTTTCTATTTCGGTTATTAAAAGTTCAAAAAAGCTTAAAATAAGAGACATGTTTTGTTCGAATATTTTAGAAATTTTGCTATTTTGAAGTTGGTGACTCTGATTTTTAAGTAGAACGTTTTAAATATTTGAATATCGGTTGTGCTATATGTAATTGTGTTTAAAATTCAGACTGATTTATACAATAAATTATTTCAAATTATCAACAAAAAGGACGAAATAAATAACTGTACGACCCCAGAGATTCGCAAAATAGCAGAAGGTCCACAAACTCTCTACATATTTTTCAAAACAAACTTTTATAACAGTTGTACTATTCAACATGGTAGTAAGTAAATGTAAATAGTTGCATCCGAAAACTTATCATCCAACTCTGCTTAACAATTTATATTGCTAATTAGTAAGTGAAATGTTAGCATGTGTGCTTTTTATTCTTTGTACAATTTTATTACACATTTTTGTTACTTTAAAGGCTTATATTTTGACATTTAAATACGATTTGGTTCCATTTTTTTTTGTTACCAACTTCAAAAAAATAAAATTAGCGTGCGATAAAGTAATACTTTATGCAACCAAAACGGGTGTCGTAAAGTGAACTTTATAGCACCGGAATAGAAAAATGAGTTTTTGTTTTGTTTAAAGTTTCCTCACATTCTTATACCTTTACGAACACCAAGCGTATATTAAAACAAGTTTTGTATATAAGTGTCACTTGCCATACCAATTTATTTCGTGTTATGTCTTAGTACTTTTGAATTATAGGTAATTAAAAAGACGTACGCACATGTCTCTTTATGACTTTAAATATAAATAACTCAAGAAATATAACCTTGGCAATTAATTATTTTCAATAAAAAATATTCCTAATTTAACGTGAAATTCAAATTTAAACGTGTATACATGTGTATATATTTTTAAATTGTGCTCGAACTTTTTATTATATTAAGAACTATGAAGTAAATTGACATAGTCAGATCGTTGTATCAAGCGGTAAGTTATATTTGCAAACAAGGTAAATTAATAGGTATGTAAAATTTATATTTATTAAATTTTATAAATGGATTTTCGTCTCTTGCGGTCCGTTGTATTATCTGGATTTATATGACTAGAGTGGGTTGGTGGGAGTTGCTTCTAACTTTGTATTATGGACAAACTTTTTGTTACTAATTTTACAAGAATATATAAAATATTTACTCTAATGTTTACAAGATTTTAGGTTTGTGTTCTAGGCAATTGAATGTACATAGCCAACTATGTAGTTCTAAGGACTAAAATAAATTCTATAGACGTTGGTGAAAATGGATGGTCATTCATGAGTTTTGAGTTTAGTTGAAATGAAATAGTAGTCAAATTGTAAATGATTTTTCTAGTTTTGTTTGTATGTTTTTCCGAAAATAATTATGAATATGCTGATGTACAAATAGTATATTGTGAAGACAGTTTAGATTTCTTCTTTCTGTAATAGATTATTGTCATAATCTATACTTTCTCTTAAAATTCACATTTCTTAGATGAACGTTACTTGGATTATCACTAACCAAATGTTTTTATTTAGTATTTGTACAAGAATATTTAAAAAAAAAGTTAAGCAGCTAATATTGAACAACAAATCAAGTAAGAAGGATTACTGGATTTATATATATATACATATTAAATAATTCTTAACTTCTTTTAAACAATCCTATTTCAAAATGAAAAAACACGTTCTTTTTATATGGACAACATTGTTGAACGTTGAAAAAATTATTCTAAATGTTATGTAGTCAACCTACTTTACTCAAGATGATATTTAATCTTAACGTCTGAACTATGTGCAGAATCACGTTTTTAAAATATAACGTATGGACCTCGATAATAAAACTAGTTCTCTTTTCCAAATAAAAAAATATCGCGTTAAACATGTGTCGCTTTTATTAGCAATCAGGACACAGAAAATGTGTAATTTATCATAAATTGAATAATCGCTTTTGGCAGACAAGATTCTTTTATTTAGATGAATGTACAATATACCTACATACACAAAAATTGTAATTATAAAATATTTTTTGTATATAACACACGGGGGTAATTGAAATGTGCCTCAACTTTACATCAATTCTTAGAAGCTATTAGGTGTATAGATAAGGTGGGTATGCTCTCCACCTTCGTTCGCGTTACTCGATTTAACGACAAACTCCCTAAAGCGTCGAAATCACTTGGCTTTGATTGGTTTAGCTTGCCTTCCATACAATGATACACTCTATATAGCATTACACCCACTCTCAATAACGACAACAATTAAGTAATAAAAAGTACCTTTTAAGTTGCGATAACCACTAAATAAACACGTTACTAATATAAACTCGTAATTCTCGGGCAAGTGGTTTTTTCATTGATCGAACAAAGAACTTCAGTTCAAGCAAATTTTATCAAATGTTTACATTTCAATTCGGATCCAGCCGTCGGAAATGCGACAGTACTTGAGGCCAATTATAATAGTCGCATTGATACACATTCATATATGAAAAAGTACACTAAATTATATTCTTAGTTGCTCACAAACTTTCAAACTCTAAACATGGCTAGTAAAAGAAAATCACTGTGTATTGACGAAACAGTTTTACTAATACGCGCAATAGAAACGGGAGAGACGATAAGTGATGTTGGCAGACGCTTTGGATTTAGTCGCTCTACCGTGTCCACAATATGGAAAAATAAAGAAAAAATTCTCCAAGCAAAAAACGAGGGGAAATCTTCCAAAAAACCTAAATAGGAAGATTTGGATCAAGCTATACTATCATGGTTTCACCGACAGCGCCAGAATAATATGCCTATCTCGGGGCCGATCGTGAAAGCTAAGGCGGAGAATTTTGCTGAAGAACTTGGTTTAACTTCTTTCAAAGCATCAGAAGGATGGCTCGGAAAATTCAAGCAACGTCATAATATCAACTATGGTAAAATAAGTGGAGAAGCACGAAGTGTTGATACAAATGTTACTCGTGGTTGGATTAATACAGTGTGGTCAAAATTGACAGAAAAATACGCCCCAAGTGACATTTTCAATGCTGATGAAGCAGGAATTTTCTATAAGTTGACTCCAGATAAAACTCTGAAATTTAAAGGCGAAAGTGTGTGAGAGGAAAGCTCTCCAAGGAACGTATTACGGTGCTTGTGGCTGCTAATAGGGATGGTACAGAAAAAAAAAGCTTATGGTAATAGGCAAATCGAAAAATCCGCGCAGTTTTGAGAACATTAAAAAATTGCCAGTGATGTATAAAGCTAATAAATCAGCTTGGATGACCAGTCAACTTTTTGAGGAAGAAGAGCGAAAGTGGGATGCAGAATTAAAGGGACGAAAAATGTTACTTCTTGTTGACAACTGCCCTGCCCACCCGTTTATATCAAACCTTCAAAAGATAGAGTTGGCATTTCTTCCTCCAAATACGACTAGTGTCTTACAGCCAATGGACCAGAGTGTGATTAAAAGCCTCAAGGGTCACTACAGAAAGAAATTATTGATGGAGCTAGTCGAATCTGAGGGTAAAACTTCTGTTAATATGCTACTAGCAGTCAATTTTTTATCTAAAGCCTGGGAAAATGTGACATCCACAACTATACAGCACTCTTTTTGACATGCTGGACTTTGTACCAATTCTACGAGTGATAGGGTGGAAACAGAACCTGAGTTTGATAGCGACGATGACCTTCCATTAACTGAGTGGATTCAACAGTTCAACATGGCAGGAAATTTTACGGATAATCTTCAAACCTACATCGAAGTAGATGACTGCCTGCTTACAACGGCTTCACTCACAGACAAAGAAATTTTGGATTCAGTGAGAGAAACTGAGGTTCAAGAACAAGGAGATGAAGAAGATGAGACGCATGAGCTTGAGCCTTCGCCGAGCATTAAGGAAGCTTTGGAAGCAGCTAAATTATTGGAAAAGTACTTCCTTTATCATCAAGATGCCTCAATATCGCAAGATATGAATAAAATAAGTAAAAAAATACAACAAGATTACTGGTGCAGCAAAAGACGTCAGACAAAAATAACAGACTATACGCAATAGCGTTCAAATAAGATTGTTTTTTATTACTCTGAAATAAACCTTTTCTTTTTATAATTCTGATTTTTCTTCTCTCAATTTAACGACAACTCTCTATAACGCCATAAATGCACAGTCCCTTCAGTGTCGTTATATAGAGTTTACAATGTACTTTGAAACATTGATCAAGAATCGCTTCGTGCTTTTTTTTTGATAAATATGATTTATTCAACACTTCGCAACGCGATATATGAAGTCGAAATCTGGCTCTACTTTAGAACAAGGGCGACTATGTTGTAGTACTGCTGAATCTGGCGAGAAAACTGTTATGGATTTTTGTAATTTTAGCAAGGCTTTCGATACCTTTGATCATGATATGTTTATCTAAAAATTTGGGATGTATGGTATCCGTGGAAATGGAAACGAATTACATACATTCTAGACTATTAAATCGAGTAGAATGGAAAAGTAATCGCAAACAAACAGTTAAAATTGTGCGCGGCCTACTTCAATGATCAATACTTGGACCCGACCAGAAGAAGCAAAAAGATTGTCTGATGCATATTCCCTAAAAATTAAAGAAATTAAATTCGGAAATTATTCGTTACAACAAAGAAATGGATACCCAATACCCGAGAATCAATAATATTTTTGAAATTTAGGCTGAGACAATCATATTAACACACCTTGTTATCGACTGGTCACCGCTGTTTTCGCCATTTAGAAGTTTGGTTCAAAAATTCACTGGTGAGACTAGTGGAGCTGCTTATTTTGGGTGCATCGAGACTAAGGTCCCCTATGTTATCTTGCTACTGGGAGCGTAGTATGGCCCAAAATGTTATTAAAATGTAGAAACAAGTTTACCAGTGTTAACATGTTTACCTCAAATGTAATAACAGACATACCTCACAAGTGTCCTGCCCACTGAAAATGGAGACTTGCATTTACAGACTACCATGCAGGGATTTTCTGAGCATTCCACACCAGAGAATAAAAAAGAGCATATATAGAGTTATAGTACAAATTGTCATAACAGAAAATGGAGAAGAAGTCGTCAGATCCAACGAAAACGATACATATGACCGAAATCATCCTGAGAGAAGCATTTACCAAGAACCCGAGTCAATCCGCAAGTCAAGAAGCACGGGAAAACGATTTTAAATTTTGATTTAAAATTCCATCTATACAATTTTTTCGTTCAGCAGCTCAACGAAAAAGACTATACATTTGTATACATGTATGTAAGCGTTGTCTTAAGTGGACCCAAACGCAATGGTAATAATGAATGATGGAGCTCATTTTCACAAGAATGACTCAGTGAACAAGCAGCGCTGTCAATGGATTTCTCACAATCCTTGTATAATTAATAGAAGACCTCTTCATTGTGGGAATGTGACAGTTTGGTGTGCGATTGACGCCTGGGATGTTATTGGGCCATATCGTTTTGAGAAAAACGGTGTAATGGTAACAGTGAATTCAGAAATTAATTTTCTTTTATCAGAACTACAGAGAGAACAAGTAAACATGTTGTGACACAGCACACTACAAACGCATCCTTTAAAATTTTGCGAAACATTTTGGTCATCTGATTTCGGTCACGTGGTGTTTCCTACAAGATCACTGGAATTGTCCATCTGTGACTTTTTTTGGGGGGATACTTAAAAAAACGTCGTTACGTTCACAAAACCTTGTATTATACTTGAAATTGAAAGGTGACGTTACAGAAGATGTGCATTTTATTGAAAGAAAACTGTTGGGTTGAATTACGCTTAATTTTAGGATTGAATTGAAACTACATTAAATATAGTGCTTGCCACCCAAGTGACATATTTTTTCATAACTGACTATGGAGATGTTTTTGATTGAAAAACGTCCGTGTGCTTTTTCTAGTGTTTTGAGGCGCACTCAGAAGCTTTATTCATTTTCGTGTATGATTTAAGACATTTTTTATTTATTTAATCTAATTCAGTGTTTCTTTTACGTTCATCACAACTCAAATCCAATTCTTCGGGATATCGTCATATAGATTAGATTTTACCCATATATATTCTACCATAGCAAGTACCTCTTTGTAAGACACACTATCTTTAAATAATTGAATCATATAACTTGAATGATTTTGTATAATTCGAACATGATATAAGTTGGAATATGAAAGAATAATCGCACTAGAAATAAAATGTGCATTTTTGATTTAAATCAGCAAATATGAGTGACAAAGTTTTAATATTTCTTTCTTTTTTCATTTCAATAAACTTAAAACTTTAAAATTACTCATCGGCTATGTACATAATGCTCTATAAAGGAATTTGTAATAAGTTGGAGGATTAGACCTACTGATATTCCCTTTATTCGCTCAACGAGTGCCATTGCTGTGATGGTTCCATTGGATTCGCAATTGCTACATTCCACTGTACCAGGGCCTTACCTCTCGCGAACATGTAGGAGCCCAATACGCACTTTCCTATTAACTTATCTGCAACACAAGGTTTTCATTAAAATCATTTTGATATTACTACATGCGTGTGAAACTGGAAAAGGAATAAAGACTAATATTTCTACAGTGCATAATTACATTGCTTCAAAAAAAAAAAAAATTAATAATGAAAAACTGTAAAAGTGCCAAATTAATTAATAATATTTCATGTCAAAAAATACGCTGATGCAGCCTTTCAAGCATATGTACCATCGGTTTCATAGAAAAGTGGTACAGCAAAAAAAAATATTTACCCGAATATTTGAAAATTTTAGTTGTGTAATAAGTCTGTTTGTCAACTGACATGGAAACTGGACAGCTTGGAGTCCTGGGTTCTAAATAAAGCTTTAAAGCAAACTAAACACTTATTTATTAATAGACGGAATAAAAGGAAATTCAAATGAATTGTAAATAAAATCAGTTTCTTCTTTTGCCCTGATCGCCGTTTGTAATGGATTTTCTCGAAGATTATTTACTATTTGGTTGTCCTGTTGTTGATTTGTTAGTCTTCTATGGCCTGTTCTATTTTTCCGTTCTATTGTACTTGTCTCAATAATTTCTTTCTTCCCGACTACAATGGTGCTCTTATTAACTCCGGTCTCATGCGGAATTGCTCTTATGCTGACCCCAACATGCGGCCTAGTTCGAATTATGGCTTTTTGAATCTCGTTCATTTCTGGCACACTATAGTTATTGACGAACCAAGTGCGTGAAGACTCTTTTCATGCATGAGCGCAATTTGAAAGCACGAGCGACCAAAGGAAAGCGAGTGCTTCTAATAGCGCGAATGCATGGAAGATGTCTTCATGCAAGTGGTTCGTACAATATTTTTTGTATGAACATAAATTAAAAAATATTATTGATAAAAGTGATTAGTATCATACCTAACCTAAAATAGATATCAAGTTAGATTTTTTTAATGTTCCAAAATACTCTTTGCTGGTCGAGCGATGCATGCGCCAAATATCACTTTACAGGCGGTGAGTACAAAAAAATTAATTTTGACATGCTACAGCCTAAATCAATCAACCTAAAACTAACTGTACCAGTTTTGTATGGAGTTACAATTAGTTGCAAATATTCCATAGTGTAAATGATACTTTAAAATTACTATTCAGTACATACCCTTATGTTTCATTATTTTATATATTTATATAATTATTCCGTTTTTATTCTAAATTTATTCGAATAAATATATATTCATGTACACTAGGTTTCAAATTAATTGCGAAACTAAAAAGCTTTTAGCAGCAGCCCGCATATTACCGGAGTATTGTGTGTGGTGTCGAGAAGTATACAGAGTTATATAAATACATGTATTTCAATCATACATAATAGTAGTACAAATACCGTATGTGTCAATTTTCATTAGGTATAGGGATTCAATTTTTACGTGCGATTTATACGTATACAAGTAATACGTGGCAACGTGGCACCCCTACTGTCCGTCACCAATCCCGGCAACAATCGACATCACAACGATTTTCTCCGATCTTCCCACTTCTCTCGACCAGATTTACATTCAATGTTTAGCTGCGAACACGTTGCAATCTAGTCTGCAATAAAAATCGTCTTATTACTGGAACGGGAAACATCAAATGGCCGCCGCGATCTCCTGATCTAGTAGTTTATTATTATTTTCAGAATCCTCTTTTATTTACCTTATTTTTAATTTTATTAGAATTACGCTTTTGTTGCGTAGATAGAAGCCTGAGGAGTTTTTAAAATATTATATTAAGATAAATAAAGTATGGAGAGTTTACTCGACTTGAACTACAAAATGAACAAATAATAATGTAGTTTGTATTTTATAGATCAATAAAATTAAAAACTCTTTAAAAACGCAAAATGAATTATGTTCTCTCTAAAAATTATCTATTAAATGTTTATATTTTAAAGTAACCTCTACTTTATTTCAAATAGTATAACCCTTACTTCCTATTTTTATATGACGTCATTTATTCAGAATTTACGCACAACAAACCATTCAGAAGATATAAATGCTATTTCTCAATGTATAATACCTTGATAAATGATTTTTGTGGTGTGTATCCACTCGCTTTATTTTTTTCTCTATACCTAGCCAAATCTCTAAGACATCAAAATATTTTTTATTTGATATGAATTCTTTACGATTTATAAGTATTCAAAAATTAATATTGGATTGCCCTTTTACTAAGGGCTATACATGTAATAGATCTAATTAAAGCATTTTATATTATTATTGAAAAATAAGTATATTAATGTAATTTTTAATGATTGCACTTGTAAATATCAAAGCAAATAAGGAAAATATATTCAATTCAAAATGAATGTAAATGCAAATATTTAAGAAATGATTCATATAAGCAAGTTTATCTTTTAAAGTGGAACGTCCACAAATACATATTCTTTGTAATACAATGTATATTATTATGCCTGCCGCAAAAAATTTGACCCGTCTGCAAAAGACGGAAAACTAATATTACGAGGTAGGCGCCATAAATTCTCGGCCTGACAGGCTCATACAGGTTCAAACGTGTTCAAACTCCGTCACGTCATGCATGCATATACGCGAGGTGTACACTATAAATATGACGGTTCTAAGCCTAGTAGTTTTTAGTAACCAGCCAACCAACGTGACTAGCGCACGAAAATGCCTGAAGTATCGAAAATTGAGTACCGCGCGGTCATTAAATTTTTAACACATTAAACAACGTTTAGACGGCGTTTACGGTGATTCATCTCCTTCGTATTCAACTGTAAAAAAGTGGGCAAAATCTTTCCGTTTGGGACAAGAATCCCTGGAAGATGCTTATCGGTCGGGTCGACCAATTGCAGTGATAACGCCTCAACAAATTTCAATTATTGAACATTTAGTGCTGGAAGATAGCCGTTTGAGTGTGAAGGAATTAGCAGTGTTACCAAACATTTCCGAAACAAGTGTTCGCCATATTCTCCATGACCATTTGGGTATGAATAAAATTAGTTCTAGATGGATACAGCGACTTCTTTCTGCTCTCTAACGTCAACTTCGAGTCGAATGTGCGCAGTCGTTTTTAGACATGTGTGGAGACGAACCAAAACCGATTGTGGAGTCCATTGTCACAGGGAATGAAACAATGGTTCTGTTTTACGTCCTCTATCGAAAGGGGAGTCCATGGAATGGCGGCGACCTGATGAACCTCGTCCCAGAAAGGCGAAAGTCATTCAATCAATGAAAAAAGTGATGGCCACAATATTCTGAGATTGTGACAGCATTTTGATAATTGACTTTAAAGAGTGCACTACAAGTGTGAATGGCACATATTATGCGTCTTTATTGCATAAATTAAGGAACAGTATTCGTGCAAAACATCGTGGAAAATTGACAAAAGGTGTGCGATTATTGCACGACAATGCTCCCGTCCATACTGCCGTCATTTCACAAGCTGCCATCCACGGATGCGGCTTTCAAGAATTGGAACATCTACCGTATAGTCCGGATATGGCTCCTTCTGATTTTTGTTTTGTTTTCTAATTTAAAAAAAAATACCTTAGAGGACGTAGTTTCAAGGACGACAGTGAGTTGCAAGCAGCTGTTATAGAACGTTTTGACGGAAAAACTTCAGATTATTTTTACAAGGGTATCGAATTATTAATTAATCGTTGTAATAAATGTACAGGTTAGGGGAGATTACAATGAAAAATACATTTTTTTATATTGTTCCACAGAACATGCCGTCAGAAGCCATCGCTTTGTTCTGTGTCATCTTTTGGGTGTTAGATGTCGCTGTGATACTCTCACTGCATTTAACACGCTAAAATGACATAAGCAGCGATTTAAGTCTTGAAGCTATTGTTGAGAATCTCCACGCACACTGATGAGACCTCATAGGTCGAAACACCGGTGTCTGTGCGTTCGATTGTCGACAATATCACTTAATGTATGTGTGTATCTCAAACACATGCATATATGCATATACGTTTTACGTATAAAGGTATATATGTAAGTCACAGTAATTATTTACTGCTTGATGTTAGTTTTAACATCCATGTGTTCACACTTTTCATTTTCGTTTTGATCGGTGACGCCACCTAAGGCTCTATTACATGAGACACACTATTAACATACAGGCCTCTGTATAGCAGAACATGCCGTCAGAAGCCATCGCTTTGTTCTGTGTCATCTTTTGGGTGTTAGATGTCGCTGTGATACTCTCACTGCATTTAACACGCTAAAATGACATAAGCAGCGATTTAAGTCTTGAAGCTATTGTCGAGAATCTCCACGCACACTGATGAGACCTCATAGGTCGAAACACCGGTGTCTGTGCGTTCGATTGTCGACAATAGCACTTAATGTATGTGTGTATCTCAAACACATGCATATATGCATATACGTTTTACGTATAAAGGTGCATATGTAAGTCACTGTAATTGTTCCAAGATTCTTTTTTGTATATCAGGCCGAGGATTTATGGCGCCTACCTCGTATATATGTATTTGTGTAACTATATATACTTATCGACACCACACACAATACACCAGTGCGGGATGCTGCTAAAATCTTTTTCGTATTTAATTTGAAATATAGTGTACATATATAAATTTATTGTAACATTTGAGTATGCTGTACGACAAAGTTAGGGTTTCATTATGCCTTAGCAACGTCATTTAGTTCCGATGCTGTCGAGAAAAGTTTCCACATGATAGGCTTAAAGGCGGTGCAAATGATGCTACCGATGCCAAAGCACATGAATATGCTATAAGGCATATATTGCGGTGTGGAATAATAAAGGAAGCAAAATGAATATTTTAGAAGGGTACTATATAAAAGAAGGGTTATTATCGCTTCCAGAAAATGTCTTTAATGAATATACTGATTTAACTAATATCCCCTTAATTAATCCGAAATTATTAAGTCAGCTTTCTCTGTTAATCTCTTAATGTACGAGGCCTGACAATTATGTAATGAGACTGATTTTTTTTCCGCGGTTGTGGTAACACTGCAGCTATGAAATTTTTTACTTATTATTTTGGCATCCCTGCCCTATCGATTGATGTGTTTACCAGCCCGGTACGACCAGTAGTTCATTAGCTGTGTCGTGTTTTGAAGAAGTGTGTTAGTGGTGCTCGTCACGAAAATGGAAAAGCGTAATTTAGAGTAACGTGTCGCGATCAAATTTTGCGCAAAACTGGGCGACTCGGCGAAGGAAACGTACGGTAAAATACATAAAGTGTTTGGTGGTGATTCTCTGAGTCGTGCACAAGTGTTTCGTTGGCACAACGAATTCAAAGATGGCCGTGAGAGTGTGGAAGACGAGCCGCGAAGCAGGAGACCGGTTGAAGTGCGGACTGACGCGAATGCGCAACGCGTGCACACCCTAATTTGCCAAGATCGTCCTTTAACTGTTCGAATGTTGGCTGACGAACTAAATATCAACCGCGAAACTGCACGAAGATGTTTCCGAATAACCTTTCGGAAGAGCAAAAACTCCTTCGAATGTCAGTCGCTGAAGATTGTTTGCAACAGGAGGATTATTACGGGTGATGAGAGCTGGTTCTTCCAATATGACCCTGAAACGAAGCGCCAAAGCCAATAGTGACAGTCTCCAAATGAACCGAGACCGAAAAAAGCTCGCATTAGCAAGTCCAAGATAAAAACCATGCTCATCTGCTTCTTCGACCACCGCGGGGTGGTCCATAGGGAGTTTCTTCCACCTGGACAGACTGTTAACCACATCTACTACCGCGAAGTACTCGATAGACTACGAAAAAGGATCAACAGAGTACGTCCCGACATCGCGCGAACTTGGATTCTCCACCACGACAACACGCCCTGTTACACCGCGTTCAGTATGCCCTAGTTTTTGACCTCCAAAGGGATCGCTGTGTTATCAGAGCCGCCGTACTCGCCAGATTATCACCCTGCGACCTTTTCTTGTTCCCCACAGTCAAGCAGGTGGTAAAAGGAACGCGTTTTGAGTCGATTGAAGAGATCCAAGAGGCCGTGACGGGGCTACTGTCGGACATTCCGATCGAAGCTTTCCAGAACTGCTACGATGCATGGAAAAATCGCTGGAATCGCTGTGTTGGTGCCCAAGGGAACTATTTCGAAGGGGATCATGCGGTTGTTGAATAATTTTTAAATATACGGTTTTTATACACTAAGTCTCATTACTTAATTGTCAGACCTCGTATATTTATAAATTCTATGTGCCTCCTTAATATATCCATAAGTGTATACTATTCCTAGTAATTCGTATTTATGTGTTATTACAGTTTGGTATATAATAAGTTGTTGTAGATGTTAGCTTTAATTAGTTTCAAACTCCTGATGATGCCGCAAGGCGAAATGTATACATAGAGTTAATTATAATAATTGTGAAATAATACTCTAAGTGCGTTTTATTTTCCTTATAATATAGGTATGTAAGAGAAATCTAATAAAATTGTGAAATAATTGAAGTAAAGTTTGATTTGACAGTTTGACAGTGACAGTTTGATCAGTTAACAAAACTTTTAAATGTTTCATTAAGAACCAACTATAGAAACAATTAGTAATATTAAAGTTGACCTGTTTCCGCGAAAGCAATACAGGTAGTTCCTAGTTTTATTGTTGCTCTACTTCAGAGAAAATAAATTTGTTTAATATTGGAAAATGAAGATGATAGTACAGAATAAATAAATTACTTACTTTATGAATGTTTAAGTGGGTAAAATGCAATTTTGAAATTATAAATGTTAACTTAGAGAACACGTGTCTTATTAATTTTTTAATTGCAAGAAAGTAAAGTAATTATTTGCATGATTCGAGCATAATTAAAATCAGTTGTAAGCATTCACGATCAATGAATATTTAATATATTATTATCTTATTCCACTTGTGATAAAATCCTGTTTTTATTTCTATCTGTAAAATTACATTTCTATTTTTGTCGCATATTCTATACATCCTAACCTTACTTCAAACAAACAAATTGATATGTTATTATTAATATACCTCTGACGTTCTCTCCTTGTTTATTCTAAATATTACTATGTTTCTCATTTGTCCATGATCATATTTTGTCAGAAAGATTACCATTCAATAATTCATTGGATTCCTCATTATAATTTCATCAACACTTCGGCATGTTTTACATTTACGTGGGATCTATGTATCAACGAAAATGATAGGATGGATTTATACATCATCATTATGACTTAAAAATTCACTAAATTTTTAATGTGAAAGTGACTTTGTCCGCTATGTTAATAGTGTGTTTCGTCCTGAGACCTATTATTTTACATTTAATTATTCCGCCAGATTCGAAGACTTTTACTAGCGTGAGAATTTTAGTATTGGATGGCATATGTGCGATGATTTTTTTTTTTAGATAAGACGCTAAAATTTCAAGGAATACCTGAGGTCAGTTAAAGAGAAAGAGTTTTTCACTATCACGTTAACCCTGGAAAATATAGTATTGTTTCTTTATTAGATTATCTCTTCCTAAAGATGTAAACATTCTATAGAAACAAATTATACAAAAATAATAGCGTCCGAAATGTCATTCAAATTTCTCGATAGTTATATGTAGTTTTTAAGTAACAGACAAATCTTCCACGAACAGAGTGAAAGAATAGCCAACATAATTAAAGCCATAACAGCAAACAAGCACATTCGAGAAACAAATTAAGTATGCTCAAATAAACTTTCATTATTATAAATAAATTGTAATTCCAAATTATTTGCAATACTGACCGGAAGAGTCGAAAATAATGACCAATTCATGATTTATAGATACTATCAAAAATTATTGAATGTGAGATTTAGTTTACAATATAAAGGGTGTTACAATGGCTTACACCAATGTCAATTGTGATTAAGGCTTAAACGTCAATTAATTATTCACATTATTGTTGACATTTGTTATGTTAGTTAGTGTTTGTGGCAATTTTAGTTTGGATGGATATATAGACTTTGACCGCAATTTTGCCATCATGATACTATCTTTCTTTCGAAAATGATTCAGAAATGGTGAGCGCTACTATGGTTGTGTGGCATGTGGCGCCGTCTTGTTAAAACATCTATGCAAAGTTTGTTATATACTTTGTATACTTGTTTCAACAAGACGGCACCACATTCCACACAACCGATGCCACAATTGCCTTATTGCACGAGAAGTTCGCAGGATCAGAGATTAATAACCCTGAAGTGAGAAGTTTGGGAAAATACGACTCTACTAAACTGGAAAATAAGAGTCCTCTTAAGGTTGGTCTTTAACTTGGTATGGTCTGGAATGTATTGAAAAAGTGCAGTGCAGACTGCTGAAAGATAACCCCACATTTGCAAAGGTTTTTATAACTCGCGACCGTACACCACTGGAATCGCAGCTTTATAATAGAGTTAGGGATGAGCTCAATGAGCGCAGGTCCAAGGAGGAAAGGGATATCAGAATTAAATATATTAATGGTATTCCTAGAATTGTTCCACATTTAAACTGATTCAACCCAACAGGACCCATCCATTGCAGTTTTACTATCAGACCGTTCGTGGGCTCCGAGGGAAGACACATGCAATCCTGACCAGTGTATATTCATCCACTTTCGCTGCTATTTTTTTGACCGAAACATGGTTGTGTGATTCTATTTCAAACAATGAACTTTTTCCGCCTTCATACCATATTATGAGATGTGACAGAGACGCAGAGGCCACTGGTAGGTCTTTGGGCGGCAGTGTTTTGTTGGCATTACGTGATTATATTCATCATGAAGTCATTGACACTAGTACGATTAGGTTTGCAGTGCCTTCCATTGATTTCCTTGTTTGTAAAGTTTATTTGTGCGATATTTTTGTATTCTTCGTTGTTCTAAACATACCTCCAGATGCAAGTTTGGGTGACTTGGAGCAGTTTCTTGATATGCTTGAAATAGTCTTATTGGATACGCCTGTACTGATAGTTGGTGATTTCAATGTTCCGACTTTCTGTGACAGCTCCGTGCATAATGACAATAAATGCAATCTGCTTTTATCGTTTACTGAATCTCTTGGCTTGACGCAGTACAACGCTATCTTAAATGCGAATAATAGAATTTTGGACTTGGTGCTATCTAATCTGAATTATGAGTTGAATGTATTACAGGATTCGGTGCCACTTGTTCCGGTTGATTTGCACCATCCTGCGCTCTCAGTGAATTTATTGTTGCATTACATAACTGTTCCAACCACCTTTCCAATAAATAATAACAAGCGTTATAAATTTAAAAAAGCAAATTTTCATAAGCTTTACTCAGAATTACTTTCTGTTGATTGGACCTTCCTTAATGCCTTTTGTGACGTTAATGAGGCAACTGATATGTTCTACTGTGTAGTCTACTCTATTATGGACACTTGCATTTCCTATACCTGCCACAACAATAAGCAACATTTTCCCCCATGGTTTACACCATCTATGAGAAGATCGTTGGATTTGAAGCTTTATTATCATCGGAGATGGAAGCAGACTGGGAATCATTTCTTCAAACGTGAATTTCAGCGATTACGTGGATCTCTTAAAGATGATATTGCCAAGCCCTACCAAACCTATATTGACAGTATTCAGCATTGTTGTTGAGGGCTCCTATGGTGAATTCTGCCAGGAACTTCAATAGCCTTGCTGATGATATTTTTCATTAGTTGTATATATTTTAATGTTCGTTGTTGTCAATTTTCACATATGTATTATCTTTTTGATTTGTTTATATTGTCTGTATTGGGGTGACCTGTTGGGCAATTTAATAAATATTATATAATAATAATAATAATAATAATAATAATAATAATAATAATAATAATAATAATACTTCATTGTGTACCCTACAGAAGACTGTTATTTGCAAAAGATGTGTGAATTAAGAACAATTGAATACACATAAATCAGTTAATCTTGAATTCTAGATAAATTGCATTGAAATAGTTGTTCCCATTACGCCACATTTAATGTAGTGGACTCCTCAGCATAACATTTGTCCGGCAGGTGGAAGTAAAAAAAGTAACTTGACTTTTGGCAGAAAACCGTGGCACGTTGGAATGAATAATTCTCAACAGATAGGGACTATCAATCTTATTATGCACTAAACCATGTAAAAAGTTGACACTACCAATCTCACGACGTGTGTCCATTAGAACGATGTTATGCTCATCCAATAATATGCATGGTCTGTTATAAGGATAATCTCAACTAGCCCTGAAGCTCAAGAACTTCAAAAATTTTCGCTTGATATTCTCCAATTCATTATTAAGACCAAACGTAGCAGAGGCAGAAGTGTATACGATAGTAATATGTTTGGTGAAGAATAATAGTCAATCAAATAGCACTCCCAAATCTTTAACCTCCAGCAGGCAGTCCAGTACTTGTCCCCTAATACTATAATCGAAGCCAATCAGTTTCATCCTTCCAGAATATTTCAAGGGGGTTTACGCAGAGGTGCCGACGAACTGCCGTGAGGTAGGACGTAAGTGGGTGGCGCCATATGCGCTAATGTAAATTCTGGACTTTATAAGGTTTCGATAGTACCACTATTATTTCCGAAATATCAAAACGAAATTTAAAACACAAATAAACAAAAGCTCAATGCATGCTCGACTGGAATTAGTTTTTAAAATAAAGTTTCTGAAACTGTGTTATGATGTTGTAAATTTTGCCAACTTTGAGAGTGAAATGTCGGAGTAAATAACTTGAATTGTAAGAAAGTACTCTCAACGAAGCCTTAATTAATCCTTTGTAGTCAATTTAATGCAAAAACATAATAAGAAAAACAAAAATTTCTGCTGTTTGTTTTATTTTAACGAATACCTTACATCGGCGGAATTTATATTAGCGCATATGGCGCCACCTCCTTACGTCCTACCTCACGGCAGATAGTCGGCACCTCTGTGTAAGCCCCCTTAAGTGCCAGATCATGATGCAGCCACTTTCGCAGATTATATCCAAATCACACGACAGACGTAGAACATCGTAGGTAGTATCAATACGGCGATAGATTTCCAAGTCGTCAGCATACGCCAGCTCAACACAAGAAAGTGATTCCAAGAGGTTGTTAATAAATATTAAAAAAAGCAGAAGTTCCAAATTACATGGTTCAATAAAGTCTTTTTGTCTACTGTTTTCATCTACGCATCTTCATGTAACATCCTTTAGTTCATCAGAATTCTTTGAATATACAATTAATTATCTCGACGGTTTATGTTAAGCGCTTGTGTTTTATTTCAATTGCATTTTGAATAAATTTAGGAACAATTTTGACATTCCAAACGAAATCTATAGTTGTTACCAGTTGCTGACAAATTTCGTTTCTTCTGGATTTGATGAAAACCAGTAAAAATCTAATCTATTGTCACGGGTTGTTTGAGATGACTAACAACAAAACTTCGCCATATTAAATTTACAATAATGTCTTAACACTGCCATTAAAAACGGCATATCGTTAAACATTATAAGTTCTTTTCAAATACAAAGAATACAAAGAAAAAAAATACGGACAGGGTTTCAGTTGAAGTCCTTAATTTACGAACTAGTAAAGATCATAAATTTTGTTGTGACAATACAAGTAAACACTGAAAACATATAAGTACAGTCAATTTGTCGTATATAGTGCTTCTACAGAAAAGAAAAAGCCTTAAGATATAGAATAAATGATTCTTGTTACTTTAGCCGTAATGAGAAAAGCATTCAGGCTAAACACCCTAAAAATATTAATACAGTCATGGAAGTTTACAACATGCTCTTGAAAAGTAGTTGATTGAAGCCGGAGAGTACCTTTAGTAAGGTTAAATGGGCAATGCTGTAAGCCACAAAGATTTTATATCTCGATGTACCGAGTGTCTCAGAGTAAAATTCAGTTTCTGAAGTTAGCGCCCATAAAACTAGAGAGGTGGGTGGGGCGCGGTCGGTTTTGGGTAGTGCATACAATGGTACAAGTATATAAGGTTGCCCACGCGTAGGTTTTCGATATTATAGTAGGCTTCACACATTCTACCACCAAAGATTTAATAAAAAATAGAACAATTTTTTTAAAAAGAGTAAACAAACATTTCTCGCCTGAATCTGTGCCTGTTCCCGCAAAAACAAATAACGTGCCAGCAGCACCATCTAGTTCAAAGACAACACGTGGCTCGGAGGGTTTAGAAGCAATAGCCGAGGCGCTGAGGCAGATAACAGCCGCACCCAAGTAACTGCCAATGAACCGACCACCATGGACAAATAACGGAACACCCAGTGTTATTTATCGAAAGACTGGAGGGTTACCTACAGCACTTGGAGTTGGAGGTACCAGAGCATATAGACGAAGCCGTACTCCCACATCTAGAGGGAGGGGCTGCGGACCGGTTTTCCTGTTATATGGGAAGTTTTTATCTACTGAGGATTTTGTGTGGCGATTCTCAACGATACAGATTATGCCGCCGTGGCAACGGACGTGCCGCCTCAAGGTGAGATCCTGATCCCAGCAACTTACATCGAGCCTTCAAGAGCCCAACACATGAAGTGTGTGTATGCAATAGCGGCCAACAAGACACCATTGCAGTCCTGGGAAGATGGGCTCAAGTGGCAGAGGACGCGCCACCCCAAACCAATGTCATGGTCTACATTGCTACTTCCAGCACACAAACCGATTGGGTGTGACGGTTAAGAGGTTGCGGTCTTGTATAAACGATCAGACAAAGATCGACCGACCCCAAGGTTGATCAACCATCAAAAGTGGGATCGAATCTCTAAACCCCCAAAAAAGCGTGGAAACACCTAAAACCTCCGCCAAACCAAAACTCATCGTACTGCAAAGAGGTCCAACCGTCACCCTGAAAGAAGGCAGGTCTGGCAGTCATCAACGTCGACCTTACACTCTTCAGGGCGAATACCCTGGACTAAGCCGGATCATCTACTATTTGATCCCGGCATACACCTGCCACGACCGCCGCCACCACAATGAACCCCGGAATTTTTTAATTGTCGGAACATCCTCGAAATAACGTCTTCCCGGGAGTGGCCGAATTGTTATCTATTGCTAGAGCCATTTTTGGTGTGAGAAACGACGTTTATTTGGAAATGTTCAATATATGATTTCTTTTGCACAGGTTAATTGAGAATTGTCATTCTTGACAATTAGTAAAAATATAAAAATACAATGACAGAGATTTGTATCTAATCAGTATTTTTATTATTATTAATTTACTTCGATTAAATTAAGTGAAAGTTACTGTTGTTTTGTTCTTCTAAAATACGATGGGTGAATTCTTGCTATTTGGTAACAATTCGTGTTTGTTAGTTAGTATAGTATTTTCCCATAAATCAACAATAACATTGGCAAAATTTGAATGGTATGATTTAAATTGTGTTGCTAGTCATGCTACTTTCCTGATTTAGTCTGGCCGAATTTTTTCTTCACAAATCTAAACCCTACATCTACTGAAGAAAATTGTCATAGAATTGATACAATTACAATTGCTAGGATGTATATGCATAATTCCCAAATTTTGAGAAAAAATATTTTCGATAAAAACAACATTATTGACAACCAGCTGTTCCAAGTATACGAAAAACTAAAACAAAATATTGAGAAATACAAATATTACTGTATCTAATTTGTTTCTTACCAGACTTCTTAAACCATCTTCGTATATCGGTATAACTAAACAAATAAGTATACGGAAAATTAGATTAATTAGTGAAATGCGAATCGCTTACATGAATGAGGTCAAATGGAATTATAGTAAAAACACGTACCGAATAAATTTCGACGATTACTTGCATCATATGTAAGAGAAAAGACAATGGAACGTTACAACACTTTTCTTTAATGTGCCCTACCTGCCAAGGACTGCGACCGCATTATTTATTGGATGAAAATGTTTTGGTTATTGTAGAAACTGTACCTACTGATTACTTTAACCGGTGCGGAGAGAAGCAGCTAATCCATATTTATAATTTTATAATCTTTTGAGGAATGAACAATGTAGAGTTGTGTTATGATTAATATAAAAGAATCGCTAAATACAGAAACAAGCTAAGTACATATTTTAAGGAAATTAAAGTGTATAATACATGAAGGTAAAATGGGTGTAAAAACCATGTATAACCGTGAGCTCAAAAAGGTTGGAATAAATTCATTTAAAATTCAACCTTTAATTTTTTTAAAAAACACTGGGACCCGTCAATTTTTATTTTTAGATGGGCATTTTTTAAACTAATTTTTGTTTATACAGGGTGACTCAAAAAAAAGATTTCATGTGACACTTCAATTTTTTTTAATTGAAACACCCATTTTTTATTTTATTTTCGAAATATACGTAAAATTTCAATTACATTTCATGTATTATAACCTAAGTCTAAGTTAAGTTAGCTTATTTCTTTACATTTAAACTGTACATATTAGGAGTTAAACATAATCAAATTTACTGAAACTGTAAACATTTAAACATTAATACCATTTTTATCTGTTACCTAGGTTATTTAACATTGACGTTGAAGTTCATTTCCTGTCAAAAGTATTTAAACATTTGTATAAAAGTTCTAATAAAAGTAGTTTTTTTTAACTGTAAAATGGCACCAGTAAATGAAAGGGAGCGCATAGAAATACTAATGATGATTGGCTATGGAGATAGGATGCGTACCCAACTGGAAGTTTCCGAACTGTTCAACAATAAATACCCAAACAGAGCGCCTATATCTCAATCAACTATTAGTAAAATTGAAAAAAAATATAGGGATTTGGGGCATGTGAGAGATAATTATGTAAAAGGCCGGCCCACTATCTCAGAAGATGTGCAGTTGAATGTGCTATTATCTGTTGAAGAGAACAACCATAAAGTTAGTCGCGCTATTGCTGACGAGAACAAAATTAGTCAAGGATCTGTATTAAACTATTTACATAAAAATAAATGACATCCTTATAAAGTTCTGTTAGTTCATGAACTAAATGAGGACGATCCAAATAGAAGAATGCAATTTTGTGAAATAATGATGGAGAGATGTATTGATGATCCTCAATTTTCACGAAGAATTGTGTTCTCGGATGAAGCAACGTTTTGCCTAAACGGAACCGTGAATAGGCAAAATTTCCGTTATTGGGCTACAGAAAACACGCATTGGATTATGGAGTGTCACACACAATACCCTCAAAAAGTAAATGTTTGGGCTGGGATTATTGGAAACAAAATTTTGGGTCCCTTCTTCTTTGACGGCACTTTGACTGGAGAAAGATATCTAGAATTTCTAGAATTCGATTTGATACCTGCGCTTGCTGTAGTGTATCCAAATCCAGAAGATCCTGACATTCCCAATGATAGCTTATGGTATCAACAGGATGGAGCACCAGCCCATATTACTCGCCCGGTGCGTGAATATTTAGATAGTGTTTTTCCTGGAAGGTGGATTGGTCGACGGGGCCCAATAGAATGGCCGGCCAGATCCCCTGATTTGACCCCGTTAGACTATTATCTGTGGGGCTACCTAAAATCTAAAGTGTATATCAACAGACCGAAAAATATTGACGAACTTAAATACCGAATAACACAAGAAATGAGACTGATAGAACCTCAAATAGTGCACAATGTTTTGCAAGAATTCGAAGATCGCCTCGGATATTGCCAGGATGTTGGTGGTGGCCAATTTCAACATTTATTAAATTAATATTTCACAATTTAATTACGAATCATTGAGACATTTATTATTTAGAATTAAATAATTTTTTTTTTAAATTACATTGATTATTTTAGAAAAGAACTTAACTTAGACTTAGGTTATAATACATGAAATGTGATCAAAATTTTACGTAGAATCCGAAAATAAAATAAAAAATGGGTGTTTCAATTAAAAAAAATTGAAGTGTCAAATGAAATCTTTTTTTTTGAGTCAGCCTGTATAAACAAAAATTAGTTTAAAAAATGCCCATCTAAAAATAAAAATTGACGGGTCCCAGTGTTTTTTAAAAAAATTAAAGGTTGAATTTTAAATGAATTTATTCCAACCTTTTTGAGCTCACTGTATATACGTTGTGAACATTACTTAGATGTACAAATAACCTAAGAATTTAGTGCAAGGAAATGGGAGGATCTTCTAAGAGTAAAAGTAGATGTACACTGATTATTTCAGAAGATCAAAAGCATAAATTAACCCAATCTTCTAATTAGAAAAATCAACAAAGTTGGTGCCCGCTGCTTAATTAATAACGGCTAAAAAAGGACACAGAAGACGCCAACAAACAGAGAAGGGAAATTTCAGATTTCGACCATTTATCTATCATATCCTTGTCTTCGCTTGTATTCTGTCTTTAACACGCAAAACAAAAAAGCGACAATGTTATGCTTTTCACTGAAAAATATTTCAACTTATCATTCGATAGACCCCCACCCCTAAATAGATGATTGCAATGAATGTTAATTACTATCTCTAAACGTTAAAAGTAAAACTCTGGAAGATACGAGTACTTCGAATTAATAAGTTTTATAATGAACTGAAATAAATGAAAAACAAATATATTTCGAATTTGTGCAAAATTTTCAACTCAGGAGTTATTCCATTTGAGATTATTAATACTAAGTAAACGTTTTTGAGAAGAATAATATGAATAAATATGAAACTGTATTTTTTCTGTATAATGAAAAATCTAGAATTTACTCGTTCATTTTTCAATATATTTAAAATATGTGCCAAGATTTTTTCGAAAATTACAAGTGTTTTGTGATACATATTCACGATCAGATAATAAGCTTGTATTGTCATTTAGTTGATTCTGAAAGATTTGAAAAAGAAAAGAATTAGGTGTAATAATAGATTTTACTATATTTTTATATTACCTAAATTTTGGGATATTCTTTCTAATTCATAGCCACTTATATCTGTCTTGTGATAAAGACTTTATAGTATAAAGAAAATTATTGCGAAATTTTGACAAAATATAGGCAGTGCACAAATATGTCGTAATAATAGCGTCGACTTGCAGGAAGGACATAAGGTTTGCCAGACAGAAAACTAGCGGTGAAGATGTTATAGACTACAAAAGTTGGTGGATTTTTAACACAAAAAAAAAACGGCAATATCTATTGAAATATCTAACAAATCCTTACCGAGACATTTAAGTAACGCTTTTACCATTCTATTGAATGATGATTTATTCTATTGAATGATACTTTGAAATTTTCTTTGGGAATACGGAAAGCATTGCTGCTTTTTGTTACTTGATGTGATTCAGTACAATTTAAAGGCTCGAACTCAGACAACTACGGAGGAGCAGAGGTAAGCGCACCTCACTAGAGATTGGGAGGTCGTGGGTTCGGATCTCACCCGTGGTAATTATCAGTGCCAAAGCAGAAAGTTATAATTAGGATTGTAACCACCGAGAAAAACTAATTATAAAATAATGTAGGACTCTTTTACCATTTCAAAATATCAGTACTTCTTTTTTGATAAAAACTTTGGACATTATTTTGCATTGTCAATACCGTCTACATAGTCATAATATTGTAATAATTCAGTCTTTATTTGATGAAAATCCATAGTAATAATAACTGTAATAACACAATTGGTAAAATTTTTACAATTCAGTATAGTTAATATAAAGGTTTTGACGGTTGTTTCTGCAGTGGTTTCCTCACAAATGAATTAAACATTATAACCTACTTGTGCATATGTATAAAATGACACAGCAATATTATGTAATTTTGGCCTTAGTAACATTGTAATATGTTCTACAAGTACCGTTAGACAACTGAACACTCTATTTAATTATATTAATTTGTTACACAAAAATATTGAATTTGTTCTGAAAATAGAAGTACTTACACAATTGTATTAATTAATTTTATTTTAGATAATGTAAGTTTAATTACTATTAATTACATCGACGAGTAATTTTACTTACACTAATTCATTACTGAAGAAACCACTGGAGACACAGTTATCAAAATATTTATATTAAATATAATAAATTGTAAAAATCTTAACAATTGTTCTATTATAGTAATTAACGACCCTCATTATAATGATGAGTAGCTTTTATGGGTAACTTGTTTTTGTAATAAAATTCTAAATCAATATCAAATAGTTTCAGGATACAGCCCTTTAAACTTCTACACTGTTTTTATAAAAATTCTGCATAAAAAGTGCTTCAAGAAAGTGCAAATTATAATTATGTGTCTACAAAAACAAAAAAGTTTGCATGGAAAAGAAATTTGACATTAAAATACATGGAAATTTGGATATATTGTATAATTTCACTAATTCTTAGGAATAATTCATCTAATTTAACCAGACCTGTATTTTTAATAATAAACGAGATCCCCATGCTGGAAATGTTATATGGGACACGTTGTATATACAATTTTTATTAATTTCCCAAAACAAAAGCGTTTTTAAATATTTTAAAACAAGTCACCAAGTTTGTTGGGACACCTTTTACATTGTATACAACTCAGTAGCCAGTTGTCAGTTGCTAATGTTGTTTTTTCATTATAATATAATAAATAAATAAAACGTCTCCATCACATGTCTGCATAAGTAAAATAAACCCTTAAATACTTATTTTATTTCTCGAATGTCAACAATACTTAATCAAAAATAAATAGACTTTTGAGATAGAAAAAAATATATAATATAAGCAAGCGAGACACACGTACCCCTACCATAACCAGAGGTCGCTTGAAAAACGTGGAACGCCAAGTTAGATACGTCCACGTGGGCCGGTGCCAATTTAAAGTTGAAGCCCTCTGTGAACGTGACGGCGCCATCTCGTGACGGACGCGCCACTCCCGTACGCTTCTCCTTGACGGTACGATAGTGCTGATTTAGGGTTATCCTAGCGTACGCCTCGTGCTTATCCCCCTGGAACTGCAAAAGAAAATTCCGTGATAAAGGAAAAACACGCATGCGACACATCCTCGTGCACCGTTTATCATCATTTGAAAAATGATGACCAACGGTTGCTCGAACGGTTCTTGACATTGACCTAATGAGATTTAAAGGAAAATATATAATAAAGAGAGGTTTATTTGATTCGGAATATTGCAGGTACATAAAATTTATCATGATGTGTGCGAAGTAAGTCCAGAAAAGCTTTCATCGTCAACTTATGAAGAATTTAGTAATCTACCTCGCTGAATAATCAAACTTAGAAAAAAGTTATCTGATTAAAGTAAATTAATTAATATGTCAATATATTTGAAACCAGTTTTCTCAAAAGTCGTTTGAAGCAGATTTTTTTGCTTTAGTTCACGTTAAAAATTGAATAATCTATGTCTAATATCTCTGCAATTATTTTTCGTTCACCTATTCTTTACTTTGTTTTAAATCAATATAAAATAAATTAAAATTAGGCAACCCACATTACAGTGAATATTATTCTGGTAAAAATCTTTCCCTCCCTTGCATCTTTCAACCAATAGTTTGTCTAGAAGGCGGTTCCAAATCAGTAAATATATTTTTATTTGCTTAGACATTGAGTTATGATATCAAATATTTATTATATATCTATTCCCTGTTTGAAAGATATAATACCTCCACTTTCTTGGCGCCCAGAAATATTTTTTTGTAAAAGGAACAGACAGTTTGTTTTTTCCCGCCAGTAAATCTAAATAGTTTTTTCTATTTCTAATCTGCAAAGCTGCACACAAGTCACACGGCAATGCTCAAATAAAGAGTGTGAATATTTCTTACAGCAATTTATATACCAATTTTATTGTTAGAAATATACTTATATATAGATCCCTTAGTCGCCTAAAATGAAATTTTCACTATAATATTATACCGGGTGGTTTAGGTAGTCAGTTTTTCAACATGCAGACAGGCTAGATCGATAATATATAATATAGTCTTCCAAATAGACAGGATGTGTCAAAAGTCGATGCCAATTTTCATATTTAAATAGATACATACATTTCTAGAAATCTGTTCACTTATTGGAATCAGAGGTAAATAATGAGAAATGGAAATATAACAATGCATTTTAATTAGTAGAAAATAAGTATTCATACAACGATTCACGATAAATTAATTCACAACGATGATCTTTCTGAGTACATGTGAGGAAATAACAAAATTATATATTAGTTATCTCTAACCGTCCCTGAATCTGAAACATATAATTATCTTTTGGCTTTAACTTTACCATACTTTTTCGTGTATTATGCAGTATATACGTTTTTTTCATGTCAACTACTTCACGCACTGTTATATCTTTGCAAGCATAGGGGCACTTGATTTCTAATATGGCATCTTCACCAACCAGACTGTTTGGTAAAACACCCAAAAATGAGTAATGAGTGAACAAACAGTCCACAAGAAGTCACATCAAAATTATAATTTGTTCAAATAGATTGCGTGCGTGTATCTCGTTATAATACCCATATTCCAGTGACTTGCAACCTATTTTTGAAGAAGAATAAAATAACGATTTCACAAGATTGTTGACGTACTAAAACGTAATTTACAAATTCGTCCAAAATTATTGCCTGTTAGACGAGAAGATTTTTGCTCAAATCAGTTAAGATTAGATACACTTTTTCTAAGTTTGATTATGCAGCGAGGTAGATTACTAAATTCTACATAAGTCAAATGTACAAAGTTTTAATAAAGTGTTCTGGTTTAACTTTTATTTACTATGGGTTTAAAATAATTGAATGCTTTAAAACCTAGAAAACCAAAAAACAATTCTTTAATAACAAAAAAAAAATAAATAAATAAAGGAGGAAATAATATATATAATATAATATATTGAAAATTACTTTTAGGAGTGTTGCTTTCATTTGTTATGTATTTAATTACTGATCTCATATACCGTGCCTTCAAATACTTCCCTCATTAGAGTAGGCCGTTTTTTAAGTTTCTTAAGTAATCAATGTTGGTGTACATGCTAAGCTTTTGAAAACTTCAAATTCTGACAATTGTCATATTTAAATTCAAATTATAGGTGCCTATTATTATGTATGTGACATAACCAAACTATCAAAATTATGCACTGTCGCCAACCATTAAAAAAAAGCATGGCCGTCTCTAATGAGGAAAGTATTTGAAGGCACGGTATATCCTACTTTTTAAATTAGTAATATAGAAAAATTATAGCAGGCTCGTATATATCAGTGTAATGTTATCCGATATTCTGGTATAAGTAAAACTATTTATTAAGTAGGTTATGTCCCTTATAGGAGAAATATTAGCAGAGAGGTAATATGTACTAGGACATCCTTCGTTTATTAAAGTATGTGTGTTATGCAACCCATATTACATTTCCGCTTCACTAGCGAGGAATCTTAAAAATAATTGCTTAAAAGTCATATGCACATTTCGGTAGAAAAAATCCTCTTCTTCAGCGGTAGAATATAATTCAAATAGCATTTGAGAAGTGTTTAAAATTATAATTCTAAGACTCTTGTACTCCCTACATGGTGGTGGTACAAAATGACTTAACTTATGAGATATGAGTCAGACATCACCTGACCCGACATGACGTCATTTTCTTTTCTTGTAATGTCTTAAAATCAAAATGAAATATCAAAGTTGACGCAACAGTAAGCTTTAAACTGTGTTTTTAATAACAGTATTTTTGAATAATATAATTACTATGCAGTAAAAGTTTGAGTAATTGTTTACATATTTAGTAAATTATCTTACCGAATTACATTCAAGCTTTCTTTTTATTTCCGATTAATTTTATATTTTCAAACTCAAATTTAGTTGCTAAATGGTAATTAAACTCACCAAATTGCCTCCTCGATAAATCACATTTTGTTTCGTACAGTTACCCAGCAACTAAAATTTTCCTTACAAACTGAAAATTTATACGGAGAAAAGAATGTGTAATTATAAATGACAAATAAACACTATAATTGTAAAACTATTAATAAAATTTACTTTTCAACATCGCCGATATTCAAATATCTTAAATGTTTTAGTTAAAAATCAGTGCAGCCAATTTCAAAAAAACCGAATTTTTTAAATTAATTTTAACAATCGAAAAAACATGTGCCTTATTTTAAGTCCCTTTGAACTTTCATCACACGAAATAGCATAAAATATATGTATCATAAGACATTACACAGTACCTAAATTTATTTTTCGTTGATATAAACAAATATGTATATAAAATATTTCCGAAATAATTTTGCCCTGTGGCGAGACATGGTGAGAATATGCTGCTTTACATTTTATACTGTGTATACTTCCGCGAAATAGCAATTTTCCGTACAAGTAAGTAGGTTTGCCAGTAATTAGCAGGCTAGTAACAAACAACACCCTGAGCCAAGATAATTTCAAATATCTTACGTTTGGAACAGAAGAGCATTATTACTAATTTAGTTAAATTGGGTTGCACATTATGTTGCCTAGAATAATTACTTATAAAGCGAACATCACTGTTTATCTGTGTAGTAGCAATGTGATGACTATCATCGAGGTCAAAGCAGCGGAAGATAAGAGTATCATCAGCATACCCCTGTATGTTTGAGTACCGTGGCAATGCGAAGATATCGCTTGTATAGATAATGAAAAGTAGAGGCCCAAGGATAAACCCCTGCGGTATACCACTGAAAGTGACACAGCAGGGTTATACATAATTATTTATTACAACTTTTTATGGACTATTGCCATGATCATAACCAATGCAAGACATGGTCACATCATCTAAGCCGTAATATCGTAATTTAGCACACAGGAGCTCATAATCGATTGTATCGAAGGCCTTAGAAAAATCCAGAGTAAATACCGCAACAACCATACCCCCCTCGTACAAATCCCCTAATGACATTGTCCGTCAGATTAAGAAAAATAGCTTTAATACGACACCCTTTTCGTCCGATTGATTATCTGGAATGACATGGAAGACGCGCACGTTAATGATTTCCAGAACTTGATAGAATTGAGAATAGAAGATATATCGTCAGGGCTGACCAAAGGAAATTTAAACGCCATGTAATCCTAGATGATTTCGGATAAACTATAGTTAACCATGTCGGCACAATCTGCAGACCATTTATATAAAATGCACCTTTAAATTCATTAACTAAAATATATAATTCTCTAGTAACAAAACCAACGTGATTTCACACGTAACGTGGTTTGCTTTAACTGGTTTACAATATTCCAGTTCACTATAGATGAGCACTAATGTATATAAAATTATAATGCCCGTGACAAATTTTTTCTTTTATAATTTCCCAGTTGCAAAAGAACTCTCAATTATAAAAGAATACCAATGTAATTTCAATGTGATAGATAGATATTCTACATGAAAATACAAATTTTATGATTTAGTGTTAAAATGGCATCTGTAAAAGTTAATATTTCTCAATATTAAAATTGTAATAAAATCTAAACAATAATTTAATTTAAAGAGTGGTATTACAATTTTAATATTTCTCAATATTAAAATTGTAATAAAATCTAAACAATAATTTAATTTAAAGAGTGGTATTTAGTATTACTAGTGATGTATAGTTTCATTTATTATATTTCACCTTCATAAGTATTATTTTAAGATAGCTTTATACACGTTGCGTTGAAAGATCTTGAACTGAAAATACTGTATATTCACATCTATTCAAGGCGAATCTAATTATCTAATCGATAGTAAGAGCACATGTATAATTTATAAAAAAAAACTTACTTAAAAAAACAAGATGACCTGCCAAGATTCCTTTTCTTGTTAAATTACATAACATTTAGAAAAACAAACATTATATTATTTCCTCAATTAGCTGTTAAGAACTTACATTATGTGTAAAACACTTTCACCTTCTCTATCTGTATTGTGTTGTTATTATGCGTTTACACCAATCCTTCTTGTGAGAGAGGCCCCACCATCTCTAGCCTCTTTGTATTAGGAGAAATCAAATAAAGTTACACGGAGAACCTTTAACAATATCAAAGTAAAAGTGTATGCGGCATACGATGGTGCCAGTCGAAAGGGAAGTTATTTTACCGCATGTGAAAGTGATTCCGGAAGAATCGAACGCGAACAGTGGTACTGTCGTCGTGAACTTAGAGGCGACGGGTCAAGAACGTAAAATATCACCTAAAACATGTGTAGCAATAGCAAGGGCGGCTTTCAATACCGGCAAAACAAAATCCTTGGCATTTAGAAAAAAACAATTGAAGAATCTTCAACGCATGTATGCAGAAACGCAAGAAGAAATGATCGATGCTTTGCAGAAAGATCTAAAAAAACCAACACAGGAATGTTTCATGACCGAAATTGACGTCATACAAAACGATTTATTAAATATACTTTATAATTTCAAAGAATATACAAATCCAGAATATCCTTCTAAAGATCCAGCGCAAGCATTTGATACACCGATGATACTCAAAGAACCATACGGTGTAGTACTAATAATAGGCGCTTGGAATTATCCATTCTTAGTGACAGTTTTACCAATAGCAGGAGCAATTGCAGCTGGAAATTGTGTAATTATCAAACCATCAGAGATATCAATTGCGTCATCTCAGTATATTGCCAGAAATATACCCAAATACCTCGATAAGGACTGTTATCAGGTGTTTAACGGTGGGGTGCCTGAAACTACTGAGCTATTAAAAGAGAGATTTGATTATATATTCTTTACTGGTTCAACATCTGTCGGAAAAATTATCCAAGCAACAGCTGCTAAAAATCTAACCCCTACCACGTTGGAATTAGGTGGAAAATGTCCTGTTTATATCGATGACACAGTCAATATTGAATTAACAACTAAGAGGATATTATGGGGTAAATGCATTAACTTAGGTCAAACGTGCGTAGGTCCAGATTATATTCTCTGCTCTAGAGAGGTTCAGGAAAAATTTATTGCTTCAGCTAAACCTATTTTGATGGAATTTTATGGTGGAAATTTAAAAGATTCTACAGATCTGGCCAGAATAGCAACCAATAGACATTTCAATAGGTTAGTTTCTCTATTAGACAACTGCAATATAGCCCTCGGAGGTCACGTTGATTCTAGCAGTCGTTTCATAAGTCCAACGATAGTAACCAACGTTAAAATGACGGATAGTATAATGCAAGAAGAAATATTCGGTCCTATTCTACCAATACTGAATGTAAATTCCAAGGAAGAGGCTGTTAGTATTATAAATTCAATAGAAAAACCTTTAGCTGCGTATGTTTTCTCCGAAAATTCAGAAACGGTGAACTATGTGTTGAGTGCGACATCTAGTGGCGGTGTCATAGTGAATGATACGGTTGTTCATGTCAGTTGTGATTGTTTACCTTTCGGTGGTGTTGGACACAGTGGTATTGGTTCCTATCATGGGAGAAAAAGCTTTGAGACTTTCAGTCACAGGAAGAGCGTATTAAAAAGAAATTTTTGTTCAATCGCTGAGATGTCTTATAAACTTAGATATCCTCCATACTCGGAGACTAAAACTAAATATATTACTATGTTAACTAAAAAAAGACGAGTAATTTTTGGTAAATTTACTGTTTATATTTTAGTATATTTAGTTGGTGTTGTAGTTGGTTGCCTTATACAGTATTACTTATAGTTTTAACATGCATATTTGGGAAAATTATTAGGGAACAGTTTTATTAGTATAGCAAATTTAAAACATAAATAGTAGATTTACCATTTATACAGCTTGTCGTGGTAAGTCCTTACCATATGGGGGACATTATATTCTTAGAATAGATGAAAGAAGTCACTCATGGGAAACATAGTGATTTGCGATATAGTATGAGATTGCACGTTAGTTTCCATTATAGGAATGTTAAAATCTATAATTTTCTTTAGAGATTTGTGCAAAATATAACAAGAATATGTTATTAAGAATAGTAATGTGAGCTTCACTGCAAAATAATATGAAAGGGTTAGTTTAATTTCCATATCACTACGTAATATTATAGAGACGTCTTTGGCAATTGGAGTATTCCTTGATAAATTTAATTTTCGATAGTTCATCTTGTATAAAATAATTGTATTCTCTAGTTATAGTTTTTATTGAACATAATTCATTTATGGCATGGCTGCAACGCTTTTCAAAATCCAAAAACATAGATCCAGTCATCTTTGACTGTACCCAAAACATATTAACCACATTAGACAAGATTGAGTAGTATATTTCTGACATTGTCTTGTCAGTAGCTTCATAATCCTGGTAAATAATTTGTTTCTTTAGAGAGAGAATTTGTGATAGTCATTTGATAGTTTCCGACATTTCCAATGAGTATGCATCAGTCAAAGTTTGATATTAAACCAGTTTTAGTTTTGACAGTAAGAAAACTTTGCTTACGAATGTTGACTAGGTTTATTTTTAAATACATGTACTGGGTGGCCAACTAAGAATGGCCGCCGGCTATATCTCAGAAACCAGTAGTTATATTGCTTCCGGGTAAAAAAATTCAAGTAAATGTGCCCAAGAGAAAATGCTGGAAATTATTTTGGAGTTTGCAAAATATCCGCAAGGGGGCGTAACAGTCAGGATCAATGTTAAAATTTAGAATTTCTTCATATTTTTACAAATTAAGAGGTATTGAAAATGTTTAAATTTTATTCTTTTCACATTCTTTAATACTTTTAGTCTCGTACATTTTTTACTATCTAGTAAAATAAAGGGGTGGGGAGAGTTCAACCGTTTGTTTAAATAAACTAGGATTACTCCCGTTTGGCTTAACCGATTTGAACAAGTTTGGTCTCATTTAAAAGAGAGTTACTTTCTCTACAAACTGAACTTGTGTTTTTGTATTTCGGACTTTTGCCGTCACCGGTAGATGGCTTTAACTGAAATGTAAGCAAACATTATGCTTCTTTTCAAAAAAGTTAAATACAATAATATATTTCTTTTTACATGAGCTAATAAAGAATTAAAGCCTCAACATTTCGAAAAAAAACCAAATTTGTATGTTTTTTAGAACACGAGATATTAACAAAAATAGATGAAAATGAATGAATTATCTTGTTTTAATTGTCTTTTTTTATTATTATTATTATATATATATATATATGTATATATATATATATATATATAAAATAAATTCTATTTTTAGTTTGTCTTCTTCAGTAAAATTCTAACACGCAGACCAAATAATAAAATTTCACAAAAGCGAAAAAAATATAAAGATGTAATACCGATGCAAAATATATAAATATATTAAATGAAAAAAATGTATACCATTTCGTTAGTTCCTGTTTAAGAAACCAAAATTACATGAATGTAATTTTATGCTAAACGTTCGAACATAATAATAATAATAATAATAATAATAATAATAGAATTTATTGGCAGAAGATATAACATAAGACATATAACAAAATGTATTTAAAATTTTCATATGCTATGATTTACTATACTAATAATTAATACTAACACTATCGGAATAAAACTAATATTAAACACTAAAATACCTACAATTACATAACTATAAAGATTGGTTTGAAACATTTTTAATGACGGCTTAATTGTTGAAAATGCCGCCCATCATTGTTAATGCAAGCCTGCAACCTTTGCCGCGTGGATAAAACAGAAGTTTCGATTTCCGCCTCCGATATGTTTCGTACTGCTGCTAAAATTTTCTTGATCATATTTTGTCTTGTTGTAGACCGGTTTTCAAAAACAATGTCCGTAACTCTCCCCCATAAATAAAAAACTGTGAGATCAAATTTATACAAACTTGTCAGACATTGTTTTAGGTAAATTACTATTATAAAGTATTACTGTGGTCTATGTAAAACGTTATCGAATAAAAATGGCCGTGACCGGTAAACAGATAATAAATAGAATATAATATAATGAATGTATGAGTAAAACTAAGCGAATCGAGTACGGAAAGTTAAAAACAACCGTTACGCTTAATACTTAAAAATATCAAAACAAACTGTAGGAGATAAAGGGCCTTACAAAAAGTCTCAAAACAAAATTTATTTAATTTTTAACTTGAAACTATCAATGCTTACTTGTGATCTTTCAATATATTTTGGATCGTAGTTCTACAAATGCCCAACTCTCTACTTATGGTTCTGGTCCCCACATGTGGATTAAATTCAATATATGCATGCTAATACTTTTATAGCATTTCTTTGGTTCGGCCAGTAAACTGCCTTCTATACACCGGAAGATTAATACTTCCAGTGGTCTTTAGCCTTACCGCTAATCTACTAAAATCACTGCTCGTGTAATGTCGTCTTCCAGGGAACTGCATAGCATACACTCTGGAAGCAACTGTTGCATTTCGCATGCATCGAAATACACGCCAATCATATCGAATGCCTCCTCATTCGCTAACCGCATCTCAGTAAAAAAAGTTTTCCCAAACACAAAAAAGGATTAAAAATAATCTTGCTTTATTAAACAATGGTATAACATTTTTCTTGATAATAATAATAATATTATAACAGTGTAGCTCAAAATTGTTGACCTTCATAAAAAAAAGGATATTAAAATGGGAGAATTCATGCATTTTCATCTATTTTTGTCAATATCTCCTGTTCTAAAAAACATACAAATTTGGTTTTTTTACGGAAATGTTGAGGTTTTAATTCTTTATTAGCTCATGTAAAAAGAAATATATCATTGTATTTAACTTTTTTGAAAAGAAGCATAATGTTTGCTTACATTTCAGTTAAAGTCATCTACCGGTGACGGCAAAAGTCCGAAATACAAAAACACAAGTTCAGTTTGTAGAGAAAGTAACTCTCTTTTAAATGAGACCAAACTTGTTCAAATCGGTTAAGCCAAACGGGAGTAATCCTAGTTTATTTAAACAAACGGTTGAACTCTCCCCACCCCTTTATTTTACTAGATAGTAAAAAATGTACGAGACTAAAAGTATTAAAGAATGTGTAAGGAATAAAATTTAAACATTTTCAATACCTCTTAATTTGTAAAAATATGAAGAAAGTCTAAATTTTAACATTGATCCTGACTGTTACGCCCCCTTGCGGACATTTTACAAACTCCAAAATAATATCCAACATTTTCTTTTGGGCACTTTTACTTGAAATTTTTTTATCCGGAAGCAATATGACTATTGGTTTCTGAGATATAGCCGGCGGCCATTCTTAGTTGGCCACCCGGTATATCGGGTGTCTGCTTAAGTTCGGCCACCGGCCATATCTCGGCAATCGTTTATCATACAACCTGGAGGAAAAAATCTTGATAGTAGAATGGACAACGGGGATTTCAAGGAAAATGTTTTAAACTTCCCAAAATGGCCGCGAGAGAGCGCAATTCTCAAAATGAATTAAAAATTCAATACATTTTTATATTTTTAAGATAGGTTAAAATGTTTACTAGCAACATTCTTCGACGTTTTTACAATTTTTATTTGAAACTTTTTGATCTAATTCCCATATGAAAGGGAGGGTGAAGGGGGGGGGTGTACGTCTATAAACCAAAGTAGGTATAATTTGGGTTTGCCTCAACAGATTTTAATGTTTCTAGGCTCATTAGATAGAGAATTTTACAGAGACTTGAAGTGTATGTCGTACGAAATTGCGTGGTTGTCCAAAAAAGAACAGGGGGCGCTGTTCTTAATGTATGTACATATATTACTCGTTTTTTATTGAAAATTTTAATTGGAACGACATATTTTTAATATCGTGAAGCACATAAAAAATTCAACAGAATGATGAAAACCGACAGTTGCTACCTTTTTTTTGTTGACGAAGATATAGTTAAACGAAACCAATCCAGAAAAATAAAATTTTGACATATATATTTATTTATTTATTGCCAGTAATAATTTTATTTTAATTTTAAGAGGTTAACTGGACTGTGTATAGTTTGGTTTCATTTAAATTTCTACCATACTCTTCCATAAATATATTCATTTCAATCTTTCCACCGATTTTTGAATTCATTGCATGTATTAGGTTGAATTTCCCTTTTAAATGTTTTCAAATGCTATATATATATCTATATAGCTATATATATCTATATAGCTATATATAGCTATTATTTTCCAAATATCATTTCTTGTTTTTTTCAACATTGAAATAAAATAATGATAGTACTGGACCGTGTATAGTTTGCTTCTATTTAAAATTTTATCATACAATATCGCATGCACAGTGATACTGAATTACATTATTTTGAGATTTCAAGGTGAGCCATGAAAATCGAAATGTCAAAATATTAGTGTCACTTGTAGTGAAATGTGTTGTACGAGTTCAGCATATTAAGCTTTTTTGAACTGGATTTTCAATGCTTTGAAAATGGAGTTATTGTTTCCCGGCACGCTATGGCTAGGGGCACGCGAGTGTGCCGCTTAGTTTGGAATAATAGGCACGTATCTGACGTCACTGCTGTTATGACGATATCATTTAACGTGCACTGAAATCTGAAATTAGAGGCACGTGTATATAAAAACGGAAAATATGCATGTTCTAGTTTGTGGTGCGAATTTCTGTTGGTGTTAGTGGATTACTGCAGTTATAACGATATAAACTATTAAATTTGGACGGTCTACCAGGTAAACGCTGTATTTTAATAATTTCTATTTAATAATAGTTAAATAACAAAACAGAGCGTACTCCGATTTTGTATTATGCACTCGTAATGCATAATACAAAATCAAACCTTGAGTAATTGAGGTTAGGTAATAATTTATACTAACTGGATTTATGTGATAAACAGCACTTCATGAGGTATCTTATGTCTCATTTTTGTAGATAACATTATGGCTACAGTTACCATGAATAATAGTATTAATGACAGAAATGAGACTATTAATGAAAAAAAAGAATAAACCCTTGGTCCCCAATTTGGTTACTATAATTAACAAGACAAAAAACAAACATTTTAGTCGTACAATAAGGTCCTCTCTTAAATACACACAAAGACCGTTGAAGTCCTCTATAGAATTTGACGAACTTTGAATATGCATGTATCCATATGGTAAAGAACGTTCTAATAGAGGAAATGGATTACGACAGACCATGTTACAATAGCTTTTAAATAACCGATAAAATTGTTTTGACTTGTGTAATAATTTTCAGCACGCTACGCTTAAGATGTAATCCGAATTTCAAACTACGTATTTGTTCAGAAGGCCAATATTTAAAATTATATAGTTGTAATTTAGAACATACACAACATGAACTTTTGAATGTAAGCAGGCAGATACGTAGTTAATATTATATATAAACATAAAATTAAAATAAAGTTTTATTTTCTAGAAAGTTTTGATCATTTACCTTCAAATCGTATATTAAATGAAACAGACTTTGGAAATATGCAAAATTATTTATGGTTGGACGCTAATAAGAAGATACAGGATAAAATCTGTCTAGGGACATGATTCTACCACAGTAATAAATCTTAATAAACGCAATAAAAAGAGTAAAAGAAAGACATTCTCACATTTATTTTAAACAATCAACTAGACGCTATAAGGAAAGCAACCTTTGATACAGAACGTTCTACTAAAACTTTCCAATAATATTTTATTTATCCTTTGTAAGAGTTTTGTGACTTTGATGTTTTGAATTTTGTAATAAAAATACTTATTTTGACTCTAATTGTTATTTACTTCATTAAAAAAATTAATAATTAAAACTATTATTAATTATTCGCATAACTTATAGATTAGCGCAGAATAAACTAATGATTTGACGTACCTCTAATTTCAAATTTAGGCGCACGTTAAATGATATCGTCATAACAGCAGTGACGTCAGCCACGTGCCTATAATTCCAAATTAATCGGCACGCTCGCGTGTCTCTAGCCATGGCGTTCCCGGCACATTCCCTAAATTATCCCGAAAGAAGATATTCCCGTAGAGTTTTTAATCGCCTTGCAATACGTTATTGTTTTTCATTTATGGAGTAGAATAAAAGACATAGTTTATAACAAAAAGGCGACAATACAACAATTGCTGGCTCCGAAATTGAAGTAGCGTGCTCTCTACCAATGGACGAGTAAACATGTGTATAAAAATAACGGTGGGTGGACACATTGAACATTTTTAAAGTTAAAGTGTGTTTTGATTATTTTTTGGACTTTCTATTTAAATATATTTTGTTTGTTTCGTTTATATTACTTCGTCAATATATTTTCTTATTTACGTCTAGGTATAATAATCTATTCTTTTACTCACTTTCATGTGATTAGATATCAATTTTTATAGGCTTTCGTTACTAATGAGTAAATGATTTGTTTATAATTAACTAATTATATTGTTTTTTTCTCGTTATTGTATATTTCATTCATGAGTTATGAAAATTATTTTTGCTGTTGTCTTATAATTACTTGTATATCTGTTGGGTAATAAAGATATACTACAGTTATTGTTATTATTATTTTATTTCAATGTCGGAAAAGACAAGATATGAAATTTAAAAAAGCTAGAGACCTAAATAAGGATTTAAACTACATATCTGAATACAAACTATTAAGTCTATCGACGGAATTCTGAAAGAGCCTGTGCGTAATATGATCGATAATCATAAAAATAAAATAGAAAAAATCTTTCCGTCATATGTAAATAGGTCAAAATAGTTTACAAATAAATTATTCAGCATAAAGTACAACATGTATACAATAATATTAATGACATCCATGTACACCAGCGATTCATTCAAATTGTACACCTAAAAATTATTTACTCTCTAATTATGTAGTACGAGTGGTACTTTTTCCCAGCTAAGAGATTATAAAACAGACACAGATGATATAATAAGGCATAACTTTCCAGTGGAGAAGATTAGCAGTAAATACTAAATATTTGCTACATATCTTTTACTTCGTACAATTAGAAAATTTCACCAGTGTACATACTATAAAATGTATATACTAATATAAGGAATATAAAATCGGTTGTATAATTTAAATAAAACAGGAAAAATACCAATAACGAATCAGAATACAAAACAAACAAAACACTCTGCAAAAGATTTGAAACACAGATATAGGTAACAAATTACTCTATGTAAATACAATTTCGTATTGTTGGAGAAAGTTGCCATACTATGCTACAGTTTAAACACCGGCATTGGTCAGAATTGTTTTTATTGATTTCTTGACTTTGTTGACGTTCGTGCCTTTTATGCTTTGCATATGGTCTATATTAGGATTCAATTTAAATATACAGGGTGGGTCATCTCCGCGGGTAAGGCCGATTATGCCTTTATGACTAAAGATATTTCGAAGCGTTTTTTTTTCATGTAATAGCTGCTCATTAGAAACACATTTTAAAAATATTTTGTATTATACAGAGTGTTTCATAGCTTGATGGCAGACCATAGTTATAGTCTTTTAAATGTCACACCCTATATATTATTTACATTTTTGTATTCCCCATATAATTTTTAGGCAAAAAGTAATAAGATAGTATAGGCCTAAAATCTAAAGTTTTTGACTTATTCCCGTTTTTCTGAAAAATTCAAAGTTTTTATAAAATTATATTTCTCGAAAACAACGCAGTAGATGGACAAAATTTTTTGCAGTATTGTTCACAATAAGAGGCCCTAATAGAAGCATATTTTTTTTTCAGTTACTAACTGCATGTGCAGAAAACTGGATTAAAATTACATGACACGCTTTTATATACAAATCATTTTTTTCAAATAGAATACCCTATATATCAGTTTATTTTTGAATTGCTTATTAAATTCCACATCAAAAACATGTATAAAGTTATTACTTAAAAAGTGATTATTACAGAGCTATTGTCGTTTTTTGATATAATTTTGTTAGTTTTTGTATAAAAGTCAATTTTTTTAAATAGAACAGCCTGTATACCAGTTCATTTTTGAATTTCTTATTAAATTTCACATCAAAAACATGTAACACGTTAATACTTCAAAGTGACTATTAATGAGCTATTATCGTTTCTTGATATAATTTTGTATGTTTCATGGTTTTATGTTAATATAGCAAAGCATGCTATAAAATTAGCTGTGATTTTGATGGATGACGTTTAATAAGTTACTTTTTAGTAGAGGTGTAATTTGCTGACGCTATTAATCTTAAAATAATTGAGTGATTTTATAATGGAGTTTTCTAAGCTTACAAATATGATTTTTGAAATGGGGTAAAATCAAAGAAATTATTTATTAGCTCAGAGAGTCTACTACGTTGATACCTCCTAATTCCTGTGTCTGCACTTGCTATAATTAAGGGTATTAATTTGTTTTGTTTTAAAATTTGATTATTATACCATATTCTATATATTTTATGAAATATATTACTGGGATAGAGTGTATTGTAAGTATAATATATTCAGTTTTTGTAAAAGGACACGGGCCATCTCGGCACTTTTAATCCCCGGATTAATTTTTGGACCCAGGCGACTAGCCAACTCGTCACCGGAGGTAGAATCACGAGCGGTCATCTCGTCACCCGAGACTAGCCATCTCGGCACTTTTAATCCGCGGCTTAATTTTTGGAGTCAGGCGATTAGCGAACACATATACCTTCATAACCATAACAGATTTGACAAAGTAGTGTAGAAAAATAAAAAAGCATAGTAGAATAAAAATACTTTTTTTCTATTCCGGTGCTATAAAGTTCACTTTACGACACCCGTTTTGGTTGCATAAAGTATTACTTTATCGCACGCTAATTTTATTTTTTTGAAGTTGGTAACAAAAAAAAGTGGAACCAAATCGTATTTAAATGTCAAAATATAAGCCTTTAAAGTAACAAAAATGTGCAATAAAATTGTACAAAGAATAAAAAGCACACATGCTAACATTTCACTTACGAATTAGCAATATAAATTGTTAAACAGAGTTGGATGATAAGTTTTCGGATACTACTATTGACATTTACTTACCATGTTGAATAGTACAACTGTTATAAAAGTTTGTTTTGATAAATATGTAGAGAGTTTGTGGACGAAAGATTTTGTAAATTGTCTTCTGCTATTTTGCGAATCTCTGGGGGCGTACAGTTATTTATTTCGTCCTTTTTGTTGATAATTTGAAATAATTTATTGTATAAATCAGTCTGAATTTTAAACACAATTACATATAGCACCACCGATATTCAAATATTTAAAACGTTTTACTTAAAAATCAGAGTAACCAACTTCAAAAAAGCAAAATTTCTAAAATATTCGAACAAAACATGTCTCTTATTTTAAGCTTTTTTGAACTTTTAATAACCGAAATAGAAAAAATAGTATAAAATACACGTTTCATAAGACATTTTGCGCACTTGTTCTTTAGAAAACTCGCCTAGCGGCTCGTTTTCTAAACTTGAACGCGTGCGCAAAAATCGTGTCTTATGAAACTTGTATTTTAATATACTATTTTGTACCAGTAGTAAAAAATCATAGCATTTTTACACATAACACAGCGCCACGAAATGACATTTCACGACCTGGAACTAATAAGAGGCTATAATGAGGCTATTATTGACCTAGGGAAATAATGAAAACAAATAAAGGGAATGCCGCAACCATGCAATCGCAGATGTATGTCAAGTTGTCAACCGTCAAATTCATTGCAGTTTGTTTATTCAAGTTTATTTTTATTTAGATTTATACCACAAATCATACTCTAAAACTTATAAATGCTCGACCTCTAAGGTAAAATAACTAACAGTATTTTAACAATAGCAAAATATGTATGACAGGAGTATAATTGGAAACAAATATCCTAACAGGTAACTATTATAGATGTAAAGATATTTTACTTTCTTTACATAAAACTGTATTTTAAGGTTATGTAACAACATAATATGGAAACAATATAACACGTAACTATTACAGATGTAAAGAATTTTAATTTATTTATAAAAATTGATAGTGCAATTATTAAATATTAAATATTTTAAGGTTATGTAACAACATAATATGGAAACAATATAACACGTAACTATTACAGATGTAAAGAATTTTAATTTATTTATAAAAATTGATAGTGCAATTATGGCATGTCAAATTTATTGATGGTTCAATTCTGATTCAGAGCTGTAGGCACATTAATGACAGTATTGTTAATTGTGTTAATTCCATAAGTATTTACGATATCTTCAGTTGAAATAGAGCCTGATTGTACTGCTGATGTTGATGGAATTTGGTTCATATGGTGTGTAAGTAGATGTAGGTAGACCTTGTAACATATATGCTATATATTTTTTTATTTCTAGGGAATCTTCGATATAACTTTCAGCTACACTAGATTTCCAACCACCATGTACCATGTGGTTTTAACTGAAGGATATTACCACAATTGACAGCTAAAAGTGTAGCCTAGGTTCTACGGAAGGGCAATTTCTTTTGGCATCTGTCCTATTGTGTTATGTCCAATGTTTTATCTAGTACATTTACCATTACGTACACTAATAAAGAATTTTGCTATATCTGGAATTGGTCTAATTTTTAAATAGTTTTTAATTATTTTGATCCAAAGTGGCTCCATTATTACAAACTTTAGAGACGAACCATTTTTGCTATTGCAGATGTGAATAATAATTAAATCGGCTTTCATGATGACATCAGAAATTAATAAATTACACAGCTCATCACTTCGGCATGCACCAGCAACACCAATTACAAGAGCAGTCTACAGGGTTATAAATTGTCAATAATTTTGAAGTATTAATATATAAACATACTACCTTAGTTGCAATGTAACATGTATCGGGTGCCTCAGTAAGGAATTTTATAATTTCCTCTAGTAAATACTAATGACTTTTTGGGCTTATAATTTTCATTTTATCTTTTTAAAAAAGCAACTAATTTAAAATATTTTGATATGTTAATATTCTCTGTTAAGCCAAGTGTAGCTTTCAATATTGAATAATGGGTCCATAAAGTCGAGGCTTTTTAATGTTGTGTGTTTAATGGAAGTACGTTTTGAGAAGTTACTACTGTATTTTTGGAATTACACGATTTTTTAAATTCTGTACATGTTTTTATGTATAAGTGTTTAGATATATGCGGAAGCAATCTCGCGCATTGCAGGTGGTGTAATCTAAACTCTTCAGATATTATAAATGGAATGAAAAATAATCTAATAAATACCTACTTGACTTTTACTTTCAGCATTTATGTCAAAACTTATTTGTCAACATCAAAATATAGCCTACTTATTTGTTTATATGAAGTTTTATTACAAGGGAATTCTTACATGTATGAGTAAATTTATTCATAATTATTAAGGTTTCAAGATCCAATTAGACTACTGGTACAAAAAATAGTATACATACTGCGGTTGAGAAGACTATTATTGCCCTTGTGGCTTAAATTCCTCAGCGCTGCGCGCCTCGGTATTTAATCTCGCCACTCGGGCAATAATAGTCATCTTCTCAACCTTGGTATGTAATATACTATTATTGTTTTCTTCAACACATCACATGTTTATAAACTTCATTTAGATCTGAAATTCATTTACAACTTACATATACCTTCATAACCATATTAGATTTTACAAAGTCCTGTACAAAAATAAATAAACATGGTAGGAAAAAATACATATCTAATTCTATAAAATCGTGGGTCATTAAAAAAGCATAAATACCTTCAATAAACATAACTGATTTTACAAAATCGTTGGTCATTAAAAAAACATCTATGCGCAACTAATTTAACAAATTCATATTCATCAATTTTTCCTATATCTAAATCATGCAGCTTTTGTTGCACAAATAATTCTGCTTGACGCACAGCTTTTTTCTTAATTGGTGGATTATCATTTAAACTTTGAATTTTTATATAAACAATGTAACAAGTTGTAGCAAACAAATGCAATCGTTTTACAAGAGAGTCAATTTATGGCAAATTTCAAAATATTTTACCCAAAGTTTCATGATAATAAAGATAATCCTATTAGTGGTTGCCAATAGCTATTTAAGTGAAAGTGACGAGATCACCGGTTTCAAAGGGGTACCTTCAAAGTTACCTGAGTTTCTTTGGTGACCAGTTGGCTAGTTTAAAAGGGTAGGGATTAAAAATAGTGACGAGTTCACCGGTGCCCTTGTATAAATATGTAAATATAGAAATGAGACACGTACCAAGATTATAGAAGTAAAAGAAAAAAGAAGAGTAATGATATAATATATGTTTCCGGATTGATGTTTTAACAACTCAAAATTTTAAGCTAGTAAGTTAAAAATTTTTTTGTCATTCCCCCAATACGTATAAAAATCATATCTCTAAGCTAATTTTTAGGAAAATGCATTATAAAATCATACTTGTTAACTGAGTAGCAACTTATTAAATGGCATCCATTCAATTATCAATGTTGCAACACATATCATGGCTCACTATATCGTATTTAAAGGAACAACATGAAGTTGACAAAATTAAATCAAAAAACGACAATAGCTCTATAATAGTCACTTTTAAAGTATTAACGTCTTACATGTTTTTAATGTGAAATTAAATGAGCAATTCAAAAGTGAACTAATATGCAGGATGTTCCATTTGAAAAGAAATATTTTTATACGAGAACGTGTCATGTAATTTTAATCGAGTTTTATGCATATGCAATTAGTAACTTAAAAAAAATTAAATATGCTTCTATTAAGACGTCTTATTATGAACAATACTACAAACAATTGTGTCCATCTATTACGTCGTTTGCGGGAAATATAATTTTACACAAACATTAAATTTTTCAGAAAAATTGGAATAAATCTAAACTTTAGGCCAATACTATCTTATTACTTTTTGACTAAAAATTATTATACGGGGAATAGAAAAATGTAATAATATATAGGGTGTTCTATTTAAAAAACTGTAACTATAGTCAGCCAACAAGTTATGGAACACTCTGTATAATAGAAAATATTTTTAGAATATGCTCCTAATGAGCTGCTACCACAAGGAAAAAACTGCTTTGAAATATCTTTACTCGTAAAGGCACAATCGGCCTTACCCGCGGAGATGACTCACCTTGTATATCTATATTTTAGTGTGCCTATCTTTTTCTGTTAATTGTATTACAACACAATAGTAAACTTAAATATCAAAATTTGCGGAATAGAAAAAATAATTTTATGTTTGTATAGAATCTCTCGTTGACAGACTCTCAACGTTGGAACATTTTTTTTTAGGAATTGATGATGCTAGCAAAGTCTGCATAAAATATTCATTTACAGCATCAAGTATTCAGGAATATTAAATTGAGAGGTTATGTGTTTCACAAGTATGTACAGTACACTGACCGCTGGTAGGAGTCCTCGAGCTATAAGTGTTAATTCCAGTCCATTTAATACCAAGGGGTAGACAGATTGCAACCTTATGAGAAAATATATTTAGAAGCGTTTTTTCCTGTGATAGTTACCCATTAGGAGTACCTTTTAAATTTGTTTTGTTTTATACGGCGTGTTCCACAACTTGGTGACTGACCATAGATAGTGTTTTAAATGAAACAGCCTGTATATTATTACATTTTTGTATTCCTCGTATAATTCTTAGTTAAAAAGTTATCAGATAGTATAGTATAGTATCATTTTTCTGAAAAATTCAATGATTATATAAAATTATATGCATTTCTCGAAAACAACGTATTAGAAAAACACAATTTATGGTAATGTTGTTCATAATAAAAAGCCCTAATACCAGCTTATTTGATTTTCTTTCAAATACTAAAAATCAATTTTTTCAAATGAATCAGCCTGTATATTGGTTTATCTTTGAATTGATTACTAAATTTCGCACCAACAACATGTAAAACGTTATTACTTTAAAAGTGGCCATTACTGAGCTGTTGTTTTTTGATATAATTTTGCTAACGTTGTTTTTTATTTGAATACGGTATAGTGAGGCATTATATTTGCGCGAATTGAATGGATGATATTTAATAAATTGCTTCTCAGTTGACAAGCATGATTTTATAATATTTTTTTCCAAAAATGATTTTTGTATATATTGGGGAAATGACAAAAAATATGTCATATTTAAAATACACTCTATGCCAGCAATATATATCATAAAATATATAGAATGTGACAAAATAAGCAAATTTTAAAACCAAACATATTAATAACTTGGTTTTAGTAGGTGCAGAGACAGGAACTGGTACGTGAATGTAGGAGTAATTTGTGGAACAGAAATTATAAAATAAACATTAAAATAGGTAAAAATTATTTCAACAAGTGTTCATATGAATATTCATTCATTATTAAACAATTCTGAACACGCTTCCGAAATGATAACTTTTTGTCGAATATATTCCCGCATAGCTTTTCTTGTGTTGGAATTTTTCAGAAAACTGGTAATAAAGTCAAAGAATAACACTACATTCTAACCCCGGACTGGAAACTGTGTCGAACTGGATATAGCCAAATAGGGGTGTTCCATAGGGCTACATTCTGGGTAAAATTCGGTACATAATGTACGCGCATGGTTTATCTTTATTTTTTATGCATAAAGTAGGTATGCTTGCTGATGACATGTCAGTAATAACACTGGGCAACAAATTTTCGAATAGTTCATGCTTCCAAGCTGAAAATAGTCATTTCTTAATGAATTCAATGTGCTGAACACGAAAATGACTAAGAAAAAGCTGAATTGGCTACGGGTTTTCTGTAATATGTACGCATATTTCAGAAAAAGTGTACTTATGTCAATATTATAATACATGGTAAGAAAACATTTACGCATATTTCAGAAAAAGTGTACTTATGTCAATATTATAATACATGGTATGAAAACATTTACGCATATTTCAGAAAAAGTGTACTTATGTCAATATTATAATACATGGTAAGAAAACATTTACGCATATTTCAGAAAAAGTGTACTTATGTCAATATTATAATACATGGTATGAAAACATTTACGCATATTTCAGAAAAAGTGTACTTATGTCAATATTATAATACATGGTATGAAAACATTTACGCATATTTCAGAAAAAGTGTACTTATGTCAATATTATAATACATGGTATGAAAACATTTACGCATATTTCAGAAAAAGTGTACTTATGTCAATATTATAATGCATGGTAAGAAAACATTAGTCTGCTTCCGGCTTTCGACTTCTTTTGGCCTGCCGTTTGTAGTGGACTTGTGGAGCATCTCTACTGATTGTCCAACAATAGTCAGCTAGCATTGACGTAGACCATTTGCCTTGGTACCGTTGCTCCATGGTGGCAATGTCCTGATGAAAGCGTTCGCCGTGCTCATCGCTGACCTGCCCGCAGTTATCAGGAAAGAAATCTAAGTGGGAATCAAGAAAGTGGATCTTTAAGGACATATTGCAGCCGAATTCATGAAACAAAGCCAACATATCCTCAACCAGACACTTGTAATTTTCTGCCTTGTCATTCCCCAGGAAGTTTGCTGCCACTTGATAGAATGCATCCCAAACCTGTTTTTCTTTACCTTGAAGAAGTTCCTCAAACTTGGGGTCTCGGAAGAGCTGTCTAATTTGAGGCCCCACAAAGATGCCCTCTTTAATTTTGGCTTCACTGAGTCGAGGGAATTTGTCATGCAGGTACTTGAATGCTGGTCCATTCTTATCCATGGCTTTTACCAAGTTTTTGACAAGACCGAGTTTGATGTGTAAAGGAGGAATGATGATTTTGTGTGGCTGTGCCAATGGTGGGTGCTGTACATTCGTTTCTCCAGGCTTAAAAAATGCTCTCGGAGGCCAGTCTTTCTTGATGTAGTGCAAATCGATTGCTCTGCTGTCCCACAGACAAAGAAAACAGCAGTACTTTGTATATCCCTGCTGCAAACCCATCAACAGAGATACTACCTTCAGGTCAGAACATATCTGCCAGCCATACTTGCTGTAGTTAATCGTCTCCAGTAGCTGCTTTAGATTGCTGTAAGTCTCCTTCATGTAGACCGCATGTGCAATAGGTATGGATGGAAGCTGGCTCCCATTATTCAACAAAACCGCCTTTAGGCTCAGTTTTGAAGCGTCTATAAACAGCCGCCATTCGTGGGGATCATGTGCAATACCGAGAGCTTGTACTAGACCATCAATATCGCAGCAAAACACAAGGCTTTCTTCTTTCTTAAAGAAAGATTCGAAGAGCTGAAGGCGAGTGCGAAATGAAGTCACTCGGACATTCTGTTCCAGAAGATTCCACTGTCGAAGTCTTGAGGCCAGTATCTCCGCTTTGCTTTTCGACAGATCCAAATCGCGAACAAGATCGTTCATTTCATCCTGGGTAATTTTATGTGGTGCAGATGTTTCGTCAAAGCACGAAAAGTCATCATCCTTACTGCCACGTTGAGGAGAACTCGCCGACGCATGGCCATCCTCATCGTCTGAACTGATAGAAAAATCTGTAGGTGGTTCTGGAATTGGGAGTCCTTCGCCATGAGAGACAGGTCGCAGAGCAGATGGTATGTTAGGGTATTCAACTGTCCACTTCTTCTTCTTGGTGATGCCTCCAGAAGCTGGTCGTACCATACAGAAATAACAGTCGTCAACGTGATTGGTGGGCTCCCTCCAAATCATGGGCACAGCAAATGGCATTGCCTTTCTTTTGCCATTAAGCCACTGTGAAAGATTTACGGCACAAGTGCGGCAGCATACGTGTGGGGCCCAGTCTTTGTCCTGGTCGCCTACCTTGCAACCAAAATACAAATGATACGCTTTTTTAACTGTTGCACTGATGTTCTTTTCCTGTGCAGCAAATGTCACTTCTCCGCAAATATAACAGAAGTTATTTGCACTATTAACACAGTTACGAAGCATTGCTACTGTTTAGTTACTTTACACTATAGCAATCACTTATGTATGCTAGAGCTTCGAAAAATATGCGCGAATGAACGGACATTGCACGAGTTAACTGTCACGTCGGCCATTTATAAATAAACTATAATTAGCTATTGCTTGATATTGCGCAATCAATTTCGCAACACTCTCAATGGAAACTTACAGTAAATGCTGCATTAACTTCTTTGCATGAAGGGGTGATGCAATATGACGCAAAATTTCGTAATTTCTCACTAAATTGCATTACATTATGCAATAGCATCTATACAATGGACAAAACGTCAATATCTCTTGAACGTGAGCCAATCAACTTTTTTCAATGTGATATTCGTGTTCAGCACGTTGAATTCATTCAGGATTGGGTACTTTCACCTAAGAAGCAATTTCACTGTTGACCAGTGTAATTTAACCAGATAGTAGTGAAAAGCTGATAAATGAGATACAAAGAAGCCTACGCGATTTAGAGGAGTGGCAAATAGTCACAAATTAAATTTGAGAAAAACTATGAATATAAATGTTCAAACAACAGCTGCAACTCATAGTAAACTTCTGGGTGTAGTGTTGGATTCATTGCTGGATTGGAAGAACCTCATCAATGGGCGTTCGCAAGCATACCTTAAGTCCAAAACTTTAAATTTTAGGCGTATACTATCTTATTACTTTTGATTAAGAGTAACACGGGGAATAGAAAATCTAATAATATACAAGTGTCCATTTGAAAAAAACACCAACTATGTCAACTAGTTACGGAACACTTCATATAATACAAAATAAATTTAAAAGGTACTCCTAGTGAGCGGATTTTTTCCGATGATATCATCGGAAAAAGTCCGCTTCAAACTATTTTTTCTCATAAAGTCAAAACCCCGTTTGTGTTATATTGATAAAGGTTTTCTCAATAACATTACGCGCGATATGCAATTTCTGATGTGCATAATTAATTTTTGAGAAAAGATTGCTAAACAAGTAGTACTCCTAATTGCAAAAATTGTGAAGCTGGAATAATCTGTCAACATTTCCAATTGGCTTTCAGATCGGCGCAATGTACGAGGTAGGCGCCATAAATCTCGGCTTGACGGGCTGATACAGGTTTAAACGTGTTCAAACTCCGTCACGTCATGCATGCACATACGCGAGGTGTACACTATAAATATGACGGTTCGAAGCCTATTAGTTTTTAGTAACCTGCCAAACAACGTGACTAGCGCACGAAAATATCTGAAGTAACAAAAATTGAGTACCGCGCGGTCATTAATTTTTTAACAAAAGAAGGGCATACATCTTATCACATTAAACAACGTTTAGACGGCGTTTACGGTGATTCCTCTCCTTAGTATTCAACTATAAAAAAATGGGCAAAATGTTTCTGTGTGGGACAAGAATCCCTGGAAGGTGCTGATCGGTCGGGTCGACCAATTGAAGTGATATCGCCTCAACAAATTTCAATTATTGAACATTTAGTGCTAGAATATCGCTGTTTGAAAATGAAAGAATTAGCAGTGATAACAAACATTTCCGAAACAAGTGTTCGCGGAATTCTCCATGACCATTTGGGTATGAATAAAATTAGTGCTAGATGGGTACCGAAACTTCTTTCTGCTCTCCAACGTGAACGTCGAGTCGAATGTGCGCAGTCGTTTTTAAATATGTGTGGAGACGACCCAAAACCGATTTTGGAGTCCATTATCACAGGGGATGAAACAATGGTTCTGTTTTACGATCCTCTATCGAAAAGCAAATCCATGGAATGGCGGCGACCTGATGAACCTCGTTGCAGAAAAGCGAACGTCGTTCAATCAAGATGATGGTCAAAATATTCTGGGATTGTGAGGGCATTTTGCTAATTCACTTTAAACAGCGCAATACAAGTGTGAACGGAACATATTACGCGTCTTTATTCCATAAATTAAGGGACAGTACTCGTGCAAATCGTTGTGGAAAATTGATAAAAGGTGTCCGATTATTGCACGACAATGCTCCCGTCCATACTGTCGCCATTTCACAAGCTGACATCCGCGAATGCGGCTTTCAAGAATTGGAACATATGTCCTTGTGATTTTTGTTTTGTTTCCTAATTTAAAAAAAGACCTTAGGGGACGTAGTTTTAAGGACGACAGTGAGTTGCAAGGAGCTGTTATAGAACATTTGGCGGAAAAACTTCAGATTATTTTTACAAGCCTATCGAATTATTAATTAATCGTTGTAATAAATGTAGGTATAGAAGTTAGGGGAGATTACATTGAAAAGTAAAAATTCTTATATTATTCCAAGTTTCTTTTTTGTATATCAGGCCGAGAATTTATGGCGCCTACCTCGTAGATAGATAGAGAAAACTTGAATATTCTGAGCCCTTCTTAGACTATAGAACTTTACTTCTGCTTATTAATTTAGTAAATTTATTTGAGAATCTTCAGTAGCGTATATAATCTACATTAAGTGTTTTTGATCACATGCATTAATAAGGATTTTAACGAAATTCTGTTATACAAACTAGTAACTCTATAGACGGAACTCTGAAAGAGCCTGTGAACAATATGATCAATAATCATAAATATAAAATAGAAAAAAAAACGTTACTCGTTATGTAAATTGTAAATAGGTCAAAAGAGTACATAAAAAATAAATTATATACTATAAACAACAAACGTGGAAAATAATATAAATCAATATTCATGTACAGCAACGATACATTAAAATTTTACACTTGACTCTTTAAATAACTAGTACCAGTAGTACTCTCCTACTTGAGAATTTATAGAATAGACAGAAGATCTAATGAAATCACATCTTTCCATTGAGGGAGAATATGATAAATGCTAAATATTTATTGTGAAATATCTTTTACTTCATAGATTTAGAAAATGTTACCGGTATATGTAAAATAAAATGTAGATATTCAAATAAGCAATATAAAGTCGGTTGTATAATTTAAATAAAATAGGAAAAAAATTGTAACAAGTTAGAATACAAAATAAAGAAAACAAACTGTAAAATATTCGAAACACAGAAATATGAAACGAATTACCTTATGTTAATATAATTTCGTATTGTTGGAGAAAGCTGTTATACTATGCTACAGTGCAAAAACCGGTATTGGTCAGTATTGTTTTTAGCGATTTCTTGAATTTGTTAGCCTTCATGCCTTTTATTGTTTTGTTCAGGTATTATTATCAAGATTAAATTTAAAAATACAAACTTTATTTTTAGAGCCAATCTTGTTGAAAGTTGCAATTCTTATGGTATTATTATTTATTATTAATTTACATTTTCTGTTTATACAGGCTGGGGCAAAAGTAAAGTATTAAAGCGAATTGGCTGCCATTTTGTTAGAAATGAAAAAAGATGGGTTCTGTTTTCACGGAAAGAGTTTATTTGAAGGTAAAACTGATGACATTAAGTTGAAAAAATGAAATCGGTCAAATGACCACCTCCTGAGTTGATGCTCATTTGTACTCGTTTTACGGCATTTTGAATTGTTGCTCGCAAAATATCTGGTTCCAAATTGGTGATTTATTCCCCAAAGAAAGAGGTCTGGGCCCGTCAGATCTGCCGATCTGGCCGGCTAGTTCAAATCGGCCCGGAAACTGGTGTTACAAAATCTCCATCGTTGCCCGAGCTATGTGAGTGGATGCTCGGTACTGCTGGAACCAACAATGCTCGAGACCGAATTTAGCAACTTGCGGAATTAAAAACTCATTAAACATCTGTCCATAGCGCTCACCAGTTACGGTTTCGGTGCACAGTGTTCAAAATCGACAAAAACGTGATCGTAATTAAAAAAGTTTAACATTTTTGATAATGCTCTAACTTTCACCAAGAATTCCTGTTTTATCTTTATCAGAACCAGAGATATTAATTATCAAACACAGTAAAATAAACAAAATTTTTAGATGGTATATCTTAGTACCCGAAACTTAAGTTGTGTTTGTTATTACCTATGTAATTATTACAGGTGAAAGTACTTACTCTAAGAATTCAAATGGCATCATTACTTTCTAGGAAACTGTTTTTATTTCCAGGTAACATAGGCTGCCTATAATCCCATAACAGCAATATATAATTGAATTCTTAATGAGGGTTAACGTTTATTGCTAATACTTGCTAGCCCGTGATTTTTTTTAACGAAATGAAAGATTATAGAGTAGGTAATTAAGAAAGATATTATTTTACCTGCAGAAAGGTGCGGAAACAGGACGTATTGTTAGAAAGTATGAAGGGCAGTAGTAAGTAGAGTTTATATAATAATAAATGATTAAAACACTTGTCTCGTTTTATTATGAATGTTATTTAAAAATATGAATCATATAAACAATAGTACTCTAACATATACAGGGTTGCGATTATGTATGGATACAGCTAAATTCTTTGAAAACGTTTTATTGAAACTAGCTGAAATTTGTCACACTGTTAGAAATAGATTTAGACTATATTATTTGAGATTGTGTCCAGTTTTACATCGTCGTTTGTTTCCGATGTACAAGGCTAACTTGATGTTTTTTAAATAGCATGGGGGTCAAATATAATATTTTTGAAAAGAGTGTGCTTTTCTCTATTCAGCGCTGTAACACATGCCTGCCTTAATTTTCATAAAAACCATTTTTTGTTTTGTGTTTACGAATTCGAATTTAAAGAAAAGTGAAAGTAATTTAGCTTTTGAAATGATGGTTTTAGTCTGTTGTCAACTGTTAACAACCTCACTTCGACCAAAAATAATAAAAATAACGCATTTTATTAAAATTGAACTCATACATTTTAAGAGTAATGAAAAAAATTCTTAATTTGTATGAATATTTTATATTATAAAATATGCTCAAAATCCTGTCCTTTAACTTCTTGATAGTAATGAATTCTATGGACGAAATTCTGCAAAGTGTCAATCAAAGTATGAGGAGAAATCATGGAAATCTCATTTCCTATTCGTTCTTGCAAATCTGCGATATTTAATGGTCTGTTTAAATAAACTCGATTTTTTAAATGACCCCACAAGAAAAAATCAATTAAGGTCAAATCAGGTGACCCCATTCAATTGCTCCCCTCTGTCCTATCCATCTATCAGGAAACGTTTGGTATAAATAAATATTGACGTACTAGACGACCAAAATGGGATGGTGCTTCGTCTTGTTGAAACCTTATGGTGCCTGCTAGTATATTTCGGTTATTGTAGTTTGGGAAGATTTCTCTGAGCCGGGGAACAATGTCTTGTTGTAAAAGTTGGAAATATTTTTGAGAAGTTAAATTACCATTAATTAAAAAAAGGACCAATAATATTCCAACCAATAATTCCACTCCAAACATTCATTTTTTGGGGATACTGCGTATGAACTTGCTCCATCCAATGCGGATTTCTGCCAGACCAATACCTACAGTTTTGGCGGCTAACATTCCCATTTAAACAAAAACATTATTCATCGGAGAAAAGAATGTGATTGATAAAGTTACCATCTTAATTTATTTTGTTCATCATTGTTTCGCAAAATTCGATTCTGCGGTCAAAATCATTTTCACTCAGTGCCTGTAACAGGTGGATTTTTTAGGGATTATATTTTTCGCGTTTCATTATATTGTATATAGATCTTCTACTCATATTATGATATACAGCCAACTGGTGTAAAGAAGTTTTTGAATTTTCTTCCACATTTAATATAACATTCAAAGAATCTTCTTCGTTTGTAACAGCTTTCGGTCGTCCGGGTTTCACACGATTTTTTGTGCTTTCAGTTTCATTGAATCTTCTTAAAGCCTTTGAAACCGTTGTTCTAGAGATCGACTGTCGATTGGGATGTATTTCATTAAAAAGAGTTACGACCTCAGCACAACTTCGTCTTCTATCGGCATATCCAACCATCATCAGGATTTCTATACGCTCCCTTTCACTTAAATGCAGCATTTTTAAACTAATTATATGACATAAGCATATTTTTTTGAATATAATGTAAATGACAGAAGGCTAATGCAGCATTTTCAAAGCTAACTTACTTTTACTTTTCTTCAAATTCGAATTTGTATAAACAAAAAAAAAGCGGTTTTTATGCAAATTAAGGCAGACAGGTATTACATCGCTTAATAGAGAAAAGAGCACTCTTTTCAAAAATGTTACATTTGACCCCCCGTGGTATTTAAAAAACATCAAGTTAGCCTTGTATCTACAGAACTAATGACGATGTAAAACTGGAGAACATCTCAAATAATGTAGTCTAAATCCTTCTAACAGTGTGCCAAATTTCAGCGAGTTCCAATAAACAGTTTTCAAAATATTTATCTGTGTCCATACATAATCGCAACCCTTGGGAGTAAACGTAATCAGAAATTGATGGAAGTATCTGGTTCAGTTTTTTTTATGAAGAAAAGTCGTATTTTGGACTATCTCTGAGAACATTTTCAAACAGATGGGGATGAAATTACAACGAGTGCACTCGAGAATTCTACGAGATATCTAATCGTTTTTCCCGCAATACCTTACAAAGTGGTGTTATTTTGCGTATTTGAAATAATGGATATTCTATCTACGAGTATTGTAAGGTCATATTCTCTTCTGATTTCACATCAATCTGGAGCATGATTCTGAAGCTTAACCTTACAGACGAAGACGAACTTGAACTTAAGGAGTACGAGTATGACGACGACAGAAAAATGTATAGGGAAGACGCAAGTGAAGACTCGGATGATTAGTCTTATATTTGTTTTTTCTCCTTAGTTATTTCTATGTCAGAAATTCTATAATATGTACTTGCAATAAAACAACTGACAACTGGTTAAAAAACGTCAACCAGCCTTTCTCCCTTACAACAGCAACTCTAGCTTTTTATAAACTGGGTGAGTCATTAGTAGCCGCTTCTTCGATTGCGCTTTCGAGTTTTAAATAAAAGAATAAACAATTAGTGGAAGATTCATGGCTGCTTGTGGCGCATATTGTAAAAATACTTTAAGCTCTGACGCACTTCCGGTTTCACCGGAAATGCACGGAACTTAATTTTTTTAAATGACTCACCCTATATATTCTTGGATTTTCTTGTACTGCTTTAAATTCTCTGTTCAACTGTTTTTCCTTTTTCAAAATATAGCTAACAGTTTTTGAGTTATTAACTTTTTTTGAAAATATTTGACCAAAAGACGTGTTCAGAAAACAATCATTTTCACATTGTTTTTAAATGTATAAACATTAATTTTGATGGTGCTTGTAGCCAAGAAAATTCTGCATCATTTGGTAAAGTTGCACTCGACAATACCTCAAAACTCTTTGTTTTTTCAAAGCCTACTTCCTAAAATTTTCACATACCAAAAACTTATTTTTCTTAAATGGAACACTCAGTATTTTATTGAGACGTTTTGTTCCTTTTTTTATTCTCTTTCATTTTTGTTAACAATGTCCTATACCTATCTTTTGTAATTTCTGAGATAATCACTATAGGATCAATTAGCGGTCAATTAAGGAACTACGGGTGCTGTAAAATTTTCAGAATCGCTTACATTGTTGTCAATTGGCAGCAGATAACTTATCCTGGCTTTCTCAATTTTTTGTTGTTTACCAACGAAGCCACCTTCTATTAAAGTGAATACGTTCGTCGTCAAAATTTCCGTTATTATAACACATAAAGCCCCCCACTTTATCACACCTGTAAAGTTTCAAAATCGTTGGTCATTAAAACTGTGGGGAAGAATAGTGGGTATCACTGAGAGAACAAGAAATGTTAATTCAAACTTTTTTAGAATGTTAAATATAAAATGTTGAACTAACCAATAATTGGTTGAGTCTAGAAAAGTAAGCGATTCAAACAACCATCTAAAATTTGTTGAACAAAAATGTTAAAGGAATAGTTTTCCCATATTGAAAACCAACGGCTTATTTAGAAGCAAGTATTGCTGCTTATAAGACTATATTTTGTAGGGTACATCTAATCTGAGTAGTAGCCCTAAACTAATTTCCGTAATTTCACCATATGTGATCACATCAGCTTCTGTGTTTGTATCATCATGTATTTTCCACTAGTGAGTGTCGACATATTTGCGTACTTGTCTTCGTAAAATGTAAGTACCTACATACATTGATATATATATATATATATATATATATATATATATATATATATATATATATATATATATATATATATATATATATATATATATATATATATATATATATAGATATCAAGTGGCTTTCAGTCAACTGACTAATGTATTGAAAAACGTTTCGTTACTGCTTACCGCAGAATGATGGGTTTAGCTAATTAGTAAATAATACACAGTTTCATATGTATGTGACGTTTCGATCGTATTTCACGATCTTCATCAGACCTTTAATTAAAAGAAAAAAAACCAGGATATACAATATCGTCCAACATTACGTCATTTATCGACTTACACTAACAAGTACTGCTTAAGAAAAAACGTCCAACAAAGAACACATTACAAAAATTACTCCACCACAGTTACACCCATAACATATTAAAATGTAGTATAAAATTTCTTGATATATTAAAATGCAGTATAAAATTTCTTTTAATTTAAAAATAACAACAATTTGCGTACATATTACTGCTCGCAGGTATGAAACCAAATGCGTATATTGACCGTCTGTCTCACACCGACACTTCTTCACACGTTGCAATACGTTTTTCTTGACATCTTTTTTCTCCTTTGTGTATATATTATTGTATACCTTAATTGAACAGTATTCTCATTTAACAATTTCTAAAATCTATAGTTTCATGTTGTGTTGTCTGATTACATTTTAGGAAAACAAAAAAAAAAAAAAAAAAATTTTAAAAATTATGTATATATAATTAATGCGATTGTCATGGATCGGGTCATCTCAGTTTGGCCTCGATCTTATGTTTAATTCGAGGGACCAATGCGGAGTAAATGTTACTGATTAGTGTGGCTCAAATGAGCCACACTAATCACGACTTAATTTTCAATAACGCTAAAGTGTTATTCAAAGAAACAAACTTGATCAAGAGACTATTTTTAGAAACCCTTGCCATCAAGACAATCCAACCCAATTTAAACAATAAGGGTGATTGCGGTAGTTTCAGTAACATTTACTCCGCATTGGTCCCTCGAATTAAACATAAGATCGAGGCCAAACTGAGATGACCCGATCCATGACAATCGCATTAATTATATATACACAATTTTTAAAATTTTTTTTTTTTTTTTTTTGTTTTCCTAAAATGTAATCAGACAACATAACATGAAACTATAGATTTTAGAAATTGTTAAATGAGAATACTGTTCAATTAAGGTATACAATAATATATACACAAAGGAGAAAAAAGATGTCAAGAAAAACGTATTGCAACGTGTGAAGAAGTGTCGGTGTGAGACAGACGGTCAATATACGCATTTGGTTTCATACCTGCGAGCAGTAATATGTACGCAAATTGTTGTTATTTTTAAATTAAAAGAAATTTTATACTGCATTTTAATATATCAAGAAATTTTATACTACATTTTAATATGTTATGGGTGTAACTGTGGTGGAGTAATTTTTGTAATGTGTTCTTTGTTGGACGTTTTTTCTTAAGCAGTACTTGTTAGTGTAAGTCGATAAATGACGTAATGTTGGACGATATTGTATATCCTGGTTTTTTTTCTTTTAATTAAAGGTCTGATGAAGATCGTGAAATACGATCGAAACGTCACATACATATGAAACTGTGTATTATTTACTAATTAGCTAAACCCATCATTCTGCGGTAAGCAGTAACGAAACGTTTTTCTATATATATATATATATATATATATATATTTAAAATTCAGTTTATATAATTTATGCATATTAATATTTTTAATATCAGTTTGATTATAGTAAGGAAAACGTAGAAAAATTGCTAGTAGATTGGGAATGTGATGTGTTAATTGAAACCTTCAAATGTATGTTAGGTTTTTATTATATAATAATGATGTTTCCTGATATTCATCCCTGGTGTCTGAAGAATTTCTAGTATTGCCGCAGTTCTATTTTTAGAAGTCATTTCAATCAATTTGTAAGGGGGTGATGTGTAGGAGACACGTTTTGTTGCCAAAACATTGTGACCCATGCAACAGAATATTATTATATAATTTTGTGAAAGAATTATTATATGTGACGGCCCAACAAGAATTGAAAATCAGACGTGTGTTTTTTTTTATTTATAACATTTATATTATTTTTTTTTAAGTCGGCTATAAATCTAAATACCTAACAAATTTTTCACAATAAAACATTTGAAATTAGGAAATATAATATTTTGTTTTTAGTACACATGTGGTTTGTAGTAATACTGCTTTATACTTTATACATATCGGCGGCTCTTGACAACAGTGATACAGTTTTATCAGCTGCCACATGAAACAGATTTTACTACATTCTAGTTAGCATACTGTATATATTATTGGCATAAATATATGTTACGTACTATTAGAAACATTTACTTCTGCAGAACAGGAGATAGATGAAGCCGCTCTACTAAAATTAGAAAATGATCACCTAAAAGAAATAATACCAAAGGTTGGTCCAAGAGTAAGATTTATAGCTCAACTGGAGGAATATAAGAAATCTATAATGATCTCAGAAGAAAATCTGGAAAACAAAGTATCTTACATAATTTCACTTCTATTTTAGTTTTTGTGTACAAATATACATTTTTTTTATAGAAAACATGCGTAGATTCAAGTAATGAAAATATTTACTATTTCCAAGCATAAGTGGAAAAGATAATAAAGATAAAAGGCCAATCAACCCAAAGGAAAATTAATAGACAAATATCGAAATTTAAAGAAAATATTTCAGGACGTGACAAAAACTGATCTAAAACTGTCAGCCAGTACAACATCTACTACAGTAACAAGTGAGTATCAGCGCTTTCCTTTTCATAACAATTTTGATCGAAATTTACAAATTGTTTCCAAGTTACATAACTTTTTAATTGTAATTACCTATACACGTATTTATTTTCTGTTAGTTTATCTGCTGTAATAGCTTATTAGGATAAATTATAGTTAACATGTAACTTTCTTGCAACATTTCTTTTTAAACATTCGTAGGTGACACATTGGCCAGCTTTACGTGGCTAAAACAGAACAAGGAACCATAGGAGGATGTTTTATTACATTGGCGAAATACTTTTAGTATGCGTGAACGTAGCGAACGATGCGTCCTTTCCAAAAAAATTAAATTTATGTGTAAAATGGAATTCATTTTTTCAAAAATCGGTTGAAATTAAAACAAATTTAGACAAATGTACTCAGGGACTACTTAACAGTATATCAAGCGATATTTCAGATGGTGTGTTTGTTAATGAATAGAGAAACATTTATAAAAAATTTGAATATTTCAGATAGTAAACCTGCGATTCAAATTTATAGATTAGTAGCACTATTTCACCTCCAGGGAAAGTGAAGGCTAAGAAAAAGTAAAAATTGGAACCTAGCATTACTGAATGTCAGGAAACAATTATTAAACATATCAAGGTATTTACGTTCATGTAAGTTTCTAATTACTAAAAAATAATTAAATCATTCATTTTCAGATTCCAGCAGATATAGAAAGACCCGTTCAAGAAGGGGCCAAGAACAGAGAAAAAATCCAGCCTTATATGATTGTCGAAGGACCAAGTCTACATAGAATAAACAATTTTTATCTTGTAATCTATACCTTTGTGTATAAATGTCCAAGTGTTTAACAATGTTTGGGTTTAATATTTAAATCTTGTCAGAATATCCCGCAGCATCAGAACACATTTGGTATTTGATACAAAAGTTGTATATAATATTGCTACAAAGTGCGATAAAGACATACCTACCATTAAGTAATGAATTATTAATGTAAGTTAGATTAAATAATAATATTTCCAGGTATCTAACGATTATAAGAAAATGATACTTTCCCCTTTCTGCACAGCTAAATTTGGTAAAATCAATTCCATTTAATACATGCTGAAGATTTACTTTTTATATTGAAGTTGTGTAGAACATCACATTTAGATGAACATTACTATGCATATCAGTTATTAGAAACTAATGAAACTATGTTAATAAAATACAGGGACCTTATGGATGTTCATCCCTATACGCATTTTGCACAACCAATACTCACAATTTAGTTTCTTTTTAAAATGTTTATGTTAATATGGATGCACCACATTTTATTCTAATAAAACTCAAATATACATTCGTGTTGTTTACTTTCATTTAGGACCTGTCAACCAATACTGTTAAAGATATGCTATTAAGCTGTGTACGAAAGCTAAAAGAGATCATTTTTATCTAAATATAAACTACGAATTGAGCTGGGGATAAATAATAAAAACTCTAATTTTTTTGGTGGGTTTCCCACAAGTAACTTTAAGGCAGATTTCACGCTGTAGAAATCAAAAATAAACGATGAAAATTATTGCTAAAATTAATGTTAAAAGTTAAAAGAACATTTTAAGAACTGCCATAGATTCTTATCGAACTGTTAGGTTGACACTCAAATTTAAGGGGAAAAAATAGAATACTATCCGAACAATCTACTTTTTTTCCTTATATTTAACAATGTTAGCCTAACAGTTTGATATGAATCTATTATATGGCAATTCTTAGTGTTCTTTTAACTTTTCAGAATGTCAACCTAACAGTTCGAGAAGATTGTACGGCAATTATTAAAATGTTCTTTTAACATTTAAGAATGTCAACGTAACACTTCGAGAAGATTGTACGGCAATTATTAAAATGTTCTTTTAACACTTAAGAATGTCAACCTAACAGTTCAGGATGATTGTATGACAATAATTAAAATGTTGTTTTAACATTTATGGATGTCAACCTAACAGTTCCACAAGTTTGTATGGCAGTTATTAAAATGTTATTTTAACATTTAAGGATGTCAACCTAACAGTTCGAGAAGATTGTATGGCAACTACTAAAATGTTGTTTTAACGTTTAAGTTAACACTTTTTACATGGTTATGCCAACCATTTAAACTATTGCTCACTGGTAAAAGTTTAAAACTGTTCACTTAACCAATTATTGGTTAACTTAACCCTTTTTTTCTCTCGGTGATAGTAACATAATTGGACCTTATTTCTTTGATGAAAATGTTAAAGGAGGAGAGTATCTTCGCTATCTACGGACGGATTTTCGAAACTTTTTGAAGACATCTTCAAATATGTCAGTAAACATAACCTTTATTTTATTTCGATGTTAGCCAATAGAGTCAAAAATTAAATACTGCAACTGGACATTGCCGGAATTAAAAAATTGAAATGCGATGCTCTTTATTCTGTAAAATTATTACTTTTGGGATAGTTGGATTTAACATTTACTTTGTTTGACAGTTGACTAAGGAAGTCAAGCTCTATTCCTGCCTTCCACTTGTTGAACGAATATTTTGGTGCATAGAACAACAGCGCTCGTAGTTCTTTAAATGACCGCTAATTGCTCCTACAGTGATTATCTCAGAAATTACAAAAGATAGGTATAGGACATTGTTAACAAAAATGAAAGAGAATAAAAAAGGAACAAAATACCTCAATAAGATACTGAGTGTTCCATTAAAAAAAATAAGTTTTTGGTATGTGAAAATTTCAGGAAGTAGGCTTTGAAAAACAAAGTTGTTTGAGGTATTGTCGAGTGCAACTCTACCAAATGATGCAGAATTTTCTTGGCTACGAGCACCACCAAAGTTAATGTTTTTGCTTTTAAAAACAATGTTAAAATAATTTCTTCTGAACACATGTTTTGGTCAAATATTTTCAAAAGAAATTAATAACTAGTGGCTCAATTTTGAAAAAGAAAAAACAATTGAACAAACAATTTAAAGCAGTACAAGAAAATTCAAAAATATATAGGGTGAGTTATTTAAAAAACTTAAGTTCCGCGCATTTCCGGTAAAACCGGAAGTGCGTCGGAGATTAAAGTATTTTTATAATATGCGCCACAAGCAACCATGGATCTTCCACTAATTGTTTTTTCTTTTATTTAAAACACAACAGAGCAATCGAAGACGCGGCTACTAATGACTCACCATGTATATTAGTAGTTATTTATTAATAAACAAATACTTATGTGTCAAATATCACAGGATGAAACTATTGTTGAGATCCTGTCATCTTTAAGTACTTATATCATCCCCTAAGTGGATGAAAGGGGTTGAAATCGAATGAGTAATTATCCATTGTTTATCGTATTTGTACGGCATAAAATAATTCAACAAGATTCAATTGTTAACCTACTCTTACAGCGTAATTAATTTCGATCAAGAATTCGCTCATTTTGAACACTGTGCGGTGGTGCCGCCGGGGTCTGGAAAAGATAAGGGCCAATCACTGTTACACTGCAAATGCGGCCCCAAGCAGTCACTTTGACGGGATGCAATGTTTCTTCGTACACTTCACGTGAAATCTCCGTATCCCAGAAATGCAAATTTTGTTTATTCACATAACCACTTAAGTGGTAATGGGTTTCGTCGTTCATTATGATTTGAATAAGTCATCCTCACTTGACGGTCACTAGGAAACAATTGGCAAAGGGTTTGAACTTTGTAAGGGAACATCTTCAGATCTTTCAGCAAAATTTAACACAACGAACGCCATTTTGAATAAATTTGACGGCATTTGCAAAAATTATGGCAAATTCATATTATGACATTACTTTTGCCCCACCTGTTATTTGAATTTGTAATAACGTGTTCTGAGCATTATCTTGCATATTTATTTCGCTTTTCCCGTAAATTGAAAAGTTTCATTTACATACCAGTGCAAAAAATGGTTTAAAATAAAATTTAAATATGCCTATTTTCTGTCACTTAAGTGATTTATCTTTCCGTCTAATTTTATTACATGACAACACAACGGTATATAAATTTATATATCAATATTTGCATCAGGAGAAAAATAATTTTATGTTTTTATGAAATTCAGGGTAACTTTCACATCTTTCGCAAACAAATCCGGATCGATAAACTGTAACTACTTGTCCCAAACTTAATAATATCTGGTTGACATACTCTCAGCGCTGGAACATTTATTTATTTTCGTAAAAATTGAAGCCAGCAAGGTCGGCGATAAAATATTCACTGATAGCATCAGATATTCTGGAGTATTAAATTGAGAGGTTAATACTTCCGACATAGTTTTGTGAAGATATTAATGACGTGTTTTATTAGTATATGTATGTATACTCGCTGCAAAAAGTTTTGTCCGGTCTTACGACCAGCTATATGGAAGGTATCACTGGTCAACTCTGTAGAATTACCGAACAGATGCAGTAGCAACAGCTTATAATGCAATGCTGCTACTGCATCTGTTCGGTAATTCTACTATAGTAATCCGATAATATTTCCGACTAAATTTTAATAAACTATAAAGGGAGATTGTAATATTTTTGTTTACGCTTGAGAGATATATTAAATTTCCCCAAAAATAAAATACATCGAGTATATATAATAAAGCAATAAATAAGCAAACAATAAATTACACAAAGAATCTTTTGAAGACAATATATTTAAAGGAAAATATTTTAAAATGTAAAATAAGAGCAATATCACACTTTCCCCGGATGTTTTAATTTTAACATAATATGTAGTTTTAAAAATGCAGAGAAATTACCATACTAATAAAACAGGTAATGGTGAAATAATTGATCTTTAGAGAGGTGGCTGAACTATTAAAAAAAAGTATTTGATTTAAATAATATTCCAAAACACCCCTAGCAATTGCGCTGTAAATACCAAGGTAAATACATATTAGGCAAACATGCCCCAGGTGAAAAGTCTTAGAATGCAGATATAGTAATATAATCAAGAATTTTGAATTAAATTATAATGAAAAACCCATCATTTTTTTGTATCTATTTTAAAATATATAGAATGTATATTACAGAAAAAAATTAATGACAGATATATACTCGTAAATATCATCAATATTTCTTGCCCTTGAAAAATAAAATATATTCGGAAAGCCCCAAACATTTGTAGAACAGCAAAAAGATTTCTTTGTAATGTTGACTGACACATCAATATTATCGTGCGATAAATCATAAATGAAGAAATATTTGAATTATAAGGTTTGTTCCAACATACAGTTCTGAACGGTTCTAGAACTAGTGCGCATGTCATTTAAGAAAAAGACTATTCGCACCATGCAGTTCTGGAACTACAAATTCTGAGAACTAGTAGTTCAATGTTCGGTCTTTCAGAACGCGTAATTCAAGAACCGTTCTGAATTACGAGTTCTTCTAGAACTGCATGGTCCGAACAGTCTTTTTTTAAATGACATGCGCACTAGTTCTAGAACCGTTCAGAACTGTATGTTGGAACAAACCTATATTTCCTTTTATATACCACATGTATTTTTTATTTTACGAAGCAGTTAAGTATATTTACTCAAACTTAGGTATTATAAAAATTGAATATAATCCCTCTTTATTTCGTGTTAGAATTTACTAGAGTTGACCAATGATACCTTCCAAGTAGCTGGTCATATACACTGTATATAGAAAGTAAGGGACCCAGTGATGGCAATCCTATCGATTTTTCGGTAGATCTACCGAATATTTCCGACCTTTCTACCGATCTAGTAAGAGTCAGGGTTACCATCACTGTGTGTATTAAAGATAGGATCAGTGATGGTAACCCTGGCTCATACTAGATCGGTAGAAAGGTCAGCAATATTCGGTACATCTACCGAAAAATCGGTAGAAGTTACCATCACTGTAAGGGACCTGGAAGCTACACACTTTATATCTATTTTATGAGTATTTTTACTTTCTTATACGTAGTAGAAGGAAGTATTATGATGACGAAAATTTTCGACCTCGACATTTTTGCAGATGTCCACGTTTTGAAGTCCCTTGATACCAAAAAAGTGGTTTTACAAATGTCTCTCTCTGTGTGTATCTGTCGGTGTGTGTGTGACCACGATAGCGGTAAAATCGGTAGATCGGAAGTAGTAGTTTACTACTACTTCCGATCTAGTTTAAAAGAATTTATAAAGAATTCAAATGTACGCAAAATTAAAATTGAGAAAAACTGTATAAAAAAAGTTTTTCGAAATTCCTACCGGAAGTAGGTCTTTTTTTTACGAATATCTTGCAAAGCATGCATTCTGTAGGACTTATGAGGAGAATTGAAGTATTTCTAATAGGATTTTGAATAATTTTTGTATAAAAAAATTCTATAATTTAAAACGCTCATACGTATAAGAAAGTCGTGTGGTGGCCACACCCAATTTTTTGTAATGTTTAATGTTATTTATTTTTGTTGTCTGACGTCACAGAAAAATTATGAAGTTATCATCTGACTCTTAATGTTTTTTTTTTAAATAGCGGTATGCTTCTATTTCTCTGCCATTTGGGTGAATAGAAACATATATGATTTTACATGTTATATTCTATTCTTCTTTCGAAACGGTGGTTTGTCGCAAAATTGCAGAAAATTTCAAAACTTTTATTGCGAAATGTGTTTGGAGATTTATATATACAAATAAAATGTGTTTAAGCCTCTTGTGTAATTTTCTGGTGGATTAACTTTACCAACAACTTCATTATATTTAAATTTATAAATATCAGGGACATCTGATACTCTATTATCTTCTTCTTTTATCTTAACACGATAAGATGTTGCCGTTAGCTAGTGATACTTTCTAGCACTTTTGTCGGCTTTTTGGTGATCAAATGTGTGTCTAGTTTTGTTACTGGCATCAGAAACCACTATTTAGTGGATTCATCTGATGTTTCCAATTCAAAATCATCAATTGGATCCAAATTCGTATTGGTGTCATGGACACTCTTCTTGCACGTTGAAGAGTCTGAAGGGCCCACATGTTTCTACACTTGTTACATGACAAATTTGAAATTCGATTCACTTTGTTCGTGTGGCTCTTTCTTCTCCTCGATATCTTATACTTTTTGGAATATTAACAAAACTCGTGGCAATTGATCATGCAACGTTTGGTCGCTGGTAATAACATCAGTGGACGGAAACATCTTCAACACCGTTTGTCTACAGCTCCGTTTTATATTTTGATAACATCTGTTTCTTCCCTGATAAGGTGTCTCTGAATCGGGACACCTTTTTGTCCTTGCTGTCCAAGAATTTCTTAACCATCAGCCTCACGGTTAAAGGATGTCAGTTGGATAGTCCCATTCTGAACACGTTTTCAACCTATCACAAGAATTCTATATGACTATATATTAAAGAATAATGTATTTTATACTTTTCTGCAGCCTCAAGCAGTGTTAACACTTTATTCTAGACCCTCTGCACAGCTTTACTTAATACTGCTAGATGATGGTTCTCTTTTATAATTCTTCTGAGTTTTAGACTTATATACTCGTACTTTAGATATCTCCAGATGTTGAAACAATTACACACTTATAATTTATTGTTACAATCACAAATAGAATTTTAGAGTAAAAAACTTTCTTTGGGGGTAAAAAAACAGAGTTTCTATTCACCCCAAAAACAAACAACTGACTTTGTGCTGCTAAAAATGCGATTTCGGACAAACGTCAAAACATTTGTAAATCTACACTGAAACATTATACAGTGAGGACGCGCGTGTTGGAACAAATTCATTTAAAATTTTTGGCTTTGTTTTATGATGGTAAATTGATGTACAGAGGCTGGTCTAAAAATAAGTTACGACCATCAAATTTTTCTTTTCAAATAGAAACATATGTTTTTTATTTAATTTGTTAATTCTGCATCGAATTCTAAGTGTGTTTCATGTACCATGTCCTATACCCAAACTCAACAGTTATCGAGAAATTTACAATTGAACATATCAATACCTTATACCGTATCCTACAAAATTTATTTCACTCTGTTGTCTGAAAAGGACCTATTTATTAAAAAACAAAAAAACAAATCAAATTAAATGTTCAAACTGTTGACCACTAACTTCCTGACAATAGGCATGAAGATCAATTTCTCGTAACACTGCAGTTAACGTTCGCGGCTTAATTAGTTGTATTTCGGTTATAATACTATTCTTCAGTTCATTAATATTTTCCGGTTTATTGAAGTATACTTTGGATAAAAATCTAATGGGGTTAGATCTGGAGACCTAGCTGGCCATTCGATAAAACGTCTCCTACAGATCCATCTTTTCAGAAAACAGAGTGAAATAAATTTTGTAGTCTCAATTATTGATATGTTCAATTGTAACATTCTCTATAACTGTCGAGTTTGGGTATAGGGCATGGTACATGAAACATACTTAAAAATTAATGTAGAATTAACAAAACACATATGTTTCCGTTTGAAAAAAGAAATTGATGGTCGTAACTTTTTTTTGGACAATCCTTTGTACATCAATTTACCATCAGAAAAATCGTAGCTAAAAATAAATATCGACCTATCCGAGCGTTTTTCCATAAAACGAAACCAAAAATTTTAAATGAATTGGTTTCAACCCGCGTGTCCTCACTGTATATGGGAACTATTTACCGGTTTTTGCTGCCTTATTATATCTAAATTCACTTAGCTACACACACATACTTTCGAAAACACGTCAAAATGATATTTCCAAAATTATCATTATGTGTCTGTCAAAAACAGTGCTACCAAGCCATTACTTATTAATTTTTCTTCTGGAGAAGTTTTAATCAGTTTTACAAAATTATTGGATATCACTTTTTTACTTGTACCTATTCACCTTGTTGTTTCTATTCACTCCATTATACGCTAATAATAGACTTTTTGCGCACTTCCGGTCTTGTCATGAGGAAATTAGAAATTTTCTGGCCGAGATAAGGTAGAAGATTTACGGACTAATTTGTTTTGAGCACAGATCATGTGCGTCCATATTTCTAAACAGCAGTTACTTCAAATTATGTTTTAAATACAATTATCCTACTAATAAATCTTTGCTGAAGAGAAATATGTCCTTCCATAAGATAAAACGAATTACTTCTGATCTAAATTTTGACTTTTTACATATAAAAGTTGTTCCAAATGAATTTCTATATAGTTTAGTGTTCTTTATAGATTATAATAAAACTAACAGTTGACCAGATATTCCTAAAATATAATTTTCGCAATGAAGTAAATTGCTACTTTTACTGTATCGATTTGACTCAAAGACTACCAAGCTCTTTCTACTAAGATTCCAAGCTTAAGTTTAGATTATGAAGTCGACAACTTTAGCCATTTAAACGCAGTAGTACCCCCAGACAAATAGCAGCACACTGAAGGAGACATACTCACACAGAGCAAAGCACAGGCAACCCCAGAACACGGAGATTGCAAAAGTCTATAATGTTCATTGTCACAAGACTATACCGATAGGTCCAGCTCGGAACGGGCCATAGTCAGCAATGAGTGGCAACACCGAAACCCCCACCGAAACCCCTCTACCCGCAGCAGCTTCAATTGCAGTTAAGAATTTAGTAAAACTTAAACCGCGCAAGGATATAGTCGTTTGCGTATTTGTTCTGTATACGTAATTTGCCCATTTGTTTCAGACATAATAAGGGCCAATTTATTATTATTATTGTATTCTTAGCTGCTACGGAAAAGTAATTTTAAGTAATAAAAAAACAATAACGTTTTCTAAAAGATAAAAGTAAAAAAATCAATAATTCTGCAAAATAAATTCAAATACACGCGGAGTGGTATCGTACACACATTGCCACATAGCATTACGTCCATACGTATATTGTTGCCTATATATAGCCCGTTCCGAGCTGGACCTATCGGTATATAAGTAAGTAAGAAAAATAAAGATTTTTTTGAAAGAATTTGGAGATTCTTAATTCTGATTATAACTGGAAAAAAGTGATATAGTTACTATAGTTCCGTTAAAACATTTAGCTCAAATTAACATTTAATAGCGAATTAAATTAAGTGCTGTGATAGCAAATTAAATGAAATGTATTTCAAATAATCAATCAAAAGGACAAATTTGCGATAAGAAGTTTTGAAAAATCGAATCGCAGGGGTATACTTACAAAAAAAAAAGAAAATGGGGTAAGTTTATGTACCATGTATTGAAACAATTCCCACGCAATGGGTTGCGGTCAATCAGACAAGGTCGCCTGGCCTTGCGAATACAATGTGCTATTTACAATCGCGCGCATCTATTATTCCTATCAGTTCACCGGAGGATTTTAAAACGTCCCCATTAAAGTGTAAACAGTGCTGCTGTTGAGATGCTTAACAGCGAAGGTCATATTTCGTTGAACAATAAATCTTCATCGAAATTACTCCACAAAAGCATGGCAGTTGTTGATATAGAAAATCCTTTCACCATGCAAAATGGCAAGATTTTACATAAAACGGCAAAGGACTATGTGCAATTGGCTAGGTTAGCATTCAATACCGGAAGAACAAAAAGTTTAAAGTACAGAAAAGAAAATCTTTTAAAGTTGCTACGAATGTACGAGGACACTTCTGAAGATATGGCTGCAGCTTTATACAAAGATTTGAAAAAACCACGAGAAGAATCTTTCCTTAGCGAAATAGACTTTCTTGTCAACGATATTAAGAATTTACTGATACATTTCAACAAATATACACGTCCTGAACAACCGTATAAACCTCTTGCGAATTTATTTGACAAACTCGAGATTAGAAATGATCCGTATGGTGTTGTACTCATTATTGGTACTTGGAACTATCCGATACTATTGACTTTAGCTCCTGTAGCAGGGGCTGTAGCTGCTGGTAACTGTGTAATAATAAAACCTTCGGAAATAGCACCAGCTACGGCTGATTACATCGCCAGGACAATTCCAAAATATTTAGACAAAGAATGTTATCAAGTTTTCTTGGGAGGTATTTCCGAAACTACAGAATTACTCAAAGAAAGATTCGATTATATATTCTTTACGGGATCTCCGATGGTAGGAAAAATAGTTCACCAAGCAGCTGCTCAGTATTTAACACCAGTCACTTTAGAGTTGGGAGGTAAAAGTCCAGCGTACATAGACGATGATGTCAACATAGAACTCACGGCGAAACGAATTTTGTGGGGTAAACTTTTAAATGCAGGCCAAACTTGTGTGGCACCTGATTACTTACTGTGCTCGAAATCTATACAGGATAAATTTTTGGCCGTCGTTCCAAAAACAATAAAAGAACTTTACGGAGAAGATCCGCAAAAGTCTCGAGATATGTGCCGGATAATTTCAGACAGGCATTTCAACAGACTTATCAATTTGATGGATGGTTGCAAAGTCGCTTACGGAGGTAACTATGATCCACATGAGAGGTATATAGCACCGACGGTTTTAATAGATGTTAAACCGAATGATTCAGTAATGCAGGAAGAAATATTCGGACCTATTTTGCCGATACTTAATGTGGAATCTATTTACGAAGCTATAAACTATATAAATTCAAACGAGAAACCTTTGGCTCTCTATATTTTCTCTAAAAATCAAAAGAATATAAACTTAATATTGGATTCAACATCTAGCGGTGGTGTATCTGTGAATGAGACGCTGATGCATATAGTATGTGGAAGTTTACCATTCGGTGGTGTTGGCAATAGTGGAATGGGTTCCTACCACGGATCAAGGAGCTTCGACGTGTTCGCCCATAAAAAATCCGTTTTGGCGAAAGGCTTCAATCCATTACCGGAAAAAATACAATCTCTCAAGTATCCACCATATACAGATATGAAATTAAAATGCGCATTATTTTTAAGTGCGAAAAGAAGAGAGTTACCTTCCAGGTTCCTATCTTACGTATTAGTATTCATTTTAGGGATGGTGGTAGCCGTTATAGCAGTACGTTTTTCCAAATCATTTAGAGAATAAATTGCTTTAATATATGTAAATATCAAGTAAAATCTGTTACAGGTAGGATTACAGATAGTGTAAGTAGTTATCAGTATTGTTCCTAATGCTTTTCTGGATAATAATAATAATGTTTTAATAAGGTGATAAGAGTGATAATATGTTAAATATACATATTTATATTTATGTAAACAATATTGTAATTTAAGGTTATGCTTTTGTGTTTTTTTAAAATTTATTATTGTGTGTATATCTATTATATATAAATTATTAGAATATTCACATAAAATAAATGAATAGTTGTCCTTCTTGTTTCTCTTTATTAGGCTTAATAATATCTTCTGGAAATATACGCATAAAATAATGGAAATTTTTAAGCCATAAGTTTGATAAATCGCAAACTATTTTATTTTTGTCAAAACCTGGTAGTAAATTTTTATTTAATTTTACATTCCGGCAAACATTTTTTGTATACAGAGTGATTGGTGTGAACAAATTCATGACGTCATCAAAGATTTTTTAATAGCAATCTATATTTTTATTATGATTTTGACTGGTGTAAGTGCCAAATCATAGAGTAAAGTTTTGATGTATTAAATAAGTCAATTTTCAAGTAAGAAATGTTCTAAATTAGAAAAAGATGATTTAAAATTTATAACATTCCCTATTAACAGTGATAATATTAATTAACTAAATGTAATTATAACAATGCTTTAAGTGCAGCTATATCATATATAGTTCATTATATCATTCCTTTTAGATGAATACATATATTGCAATCCATTTGACAAATCCAATCACAAACAATTTGAGTAATATTATCTAGTGATTACTATCTTAATAAAATAAAACCTATGTATGAAAGTGTTACTTTCGGTCCGAATTTTGAAATTTTGCTTGTACGAACATTATTCCAGATCGTGCTCTAACTACTTTTATACTCTTATGAAACTATCTATAGAATGCATAATTTGCGAAATATTTGCAAAAAACTGCTATTCGATAAGAGCAAAATTGTTACTTCCTGTCTGAATTTTGAAATTTTTCTTACACAAAAATTATTCTAAATCAAACTGTACATACTTTCATATTATTAATATATTTGTCTAAGAAGTATGACTTGCGAGATATTTGCAAAAAACTATTTTTCGAAAAGAATAAAGACCTACTTCCGTTAGGGATTTCAAAAAACTTTCTTGACAAATTTTTCTGAAGCTTATATTCTTAGAAATCAGTAAACTTAGTACTTGACCAAATGTAGGTAAAATTTGATTTTTTGACTGAACTAAACAATTACTTCTGGTTTCACTGAAAATCAAATATTATTTATATAATAATTTTTATTATATATTTATTATATATTATATATTATAAATACATGTTAACTTAATAAACATTATTACATAAAAAAGAACAGTGTTATATGTTTCTATAAGGGATGTTAATTATAATTATCTACTTAAATAATATTAGATTCTAGTATGCAAAATTCACAATTGTAAGTAATTATTTGACTTGTTAAACGTAAATGGCTATATTTTCTTGAAGCAGGTTTGTATAATTTTCACTTGTAATTATACTAGAGCTTTCTTTTTTCCGGATAAATTTTCATTTTTTAAAGAGAAATTTTAATTGCTGGAGGAAATTTGTTGATTTCAATTACCATTTAGCAACTAAATTTGGGTTTAAAAATGAAAAATTTGTGCGGAAATAAAAAGGAAGCTCGAATGTAATTCGGTAAGATAATTTACTAAATGTGTAAACAATTTCTGAAACATTTATTATATAGTAATTAATTTATTTAAAAATACAATTATTAAAAACACAGTTCTTATACATTTTGTGAAAATTACTTACAATTAGTTTTTAGATTTTATGTCATAACAACACTTCACAACAAATACTATAATGATATAGTATTCAAATTGATGTCGGGCCAACCAAAGACAATACGCAAAGCTTACTATTGCGTCAGCTTTGACATTTCATTTTGATAATTTAATGCATGTGTAAAAAAACCTATAATTCGGAATTGCTTTGTCACTTTGACAGCGTTTACTTTAACTTTTATATCGTCAAAAATGTTGTTTACCTTTGGTTGACCCGACATCAATATGTTAACTTTATCATCATAGTGTTCATATTGAAGTGTTGTTATGACATGAAATCTGCAAACTCATTGTAAGTAATCTTCACAAACTGAGGTGTGTTTTTAATAACTGTATTTTTAAACAATATAATTACTATAAAATTACTAAGTAATAAATGTTTCAGTAATTGTTTACACATTTAGTAAATTATCTTCCTGAATTACATTCGAGCTTCCTTTTTATTTCTGTATAAATTTTCCATTTTGAAACTCAAATTTAGTTGCTATATGGTAACTGGACTCAAAAAATTTTCTTCTCGATAAAACGACTCGTCCTTCGGACCTGTCGTTTTATCGAGGAGGCAGTTTGTTTCGTACAGTTATCCAGCAACAAAAATTTTCGTTAAAAACTGAAAATGTATCCGGAAAATTATCACAATAAAATAACAATTTGGATTTGGTTTCTCACATTTTTCAAAAATAAAAGTAATCTGCTACTACATGCAATTATAGATCTAGTTCATATTTCACTATATATTATATCATAATCTTTTAGGTATAAACCACCGAAAAACCATTATTTAGCTTACGAAATGGTTGAAGATGCAAACTACATAATTTAAGCCAGTTGTACTAGGTACCTATATTTTATATAGGTTATGTCGAATTATTTCTTAAAGAATATCTAATTTAATATGCGAGTTCCCACTAAAATAATTTTTCGAGGTTTACTTGCTAATTATTTCCTCATAAATTAACAGTAATTGAATTGATCTCGCAATAATAAAATTTTTAGAAAGATTGCCATACCAAATCTTATACCTACGAAATCAGAAAAAATAAGCATTTTTATGAAGTCTTAGCAAATATATCTTCAAAAGCTGACAATAAATGTTAAATCTGAAAATACTATCAAATATTCCTATTTCAAGAAAACCTTTGACCCATCCTATAATATTTAAGTTACCCATATATAGGGAGATAGAACATGGGCAGCCTGTATATACCGTAGTCGTCAAGCTTTAATTTAAGTTTACACTTCTATCCCATGTAGAAGATGACCTTATAATATGCAGCGATGCCTGCTTGCTCACAGTGGTGAGAGGGCAACGCAATGTCGGGGGACCCTCACGCCTTACATTTCAGAGGAAACGTTTGTCGAGTTTACTGTCTTGGCAGCCTCGCTTATGTTTATCTTTAGTTTATTTCGTCGCGCTCTTTTCCTCTTTCTACTTTCGTATCAGAAATTAAAATATGTCGACTACGGTATATATAAATATAAGAAACAGTCGCATTCTACAAATTTTCTATTAAGTATACCGTCGTCGGTATTAGGATAATTGTAAAAAAATAAAAACTGACAATTATATGTGCAACGTTTCGTTCATTGAATTAACAAACTTCTTCACAGCTGAAACATAGATTAAAAATACATATAATTAATGCTGTAAGCCGTTACTTTGTGATAATCCATATTGCGACATAATATAAGCTGCCGGCTTACCTTTACAAATGACGTGAGAAAATACGGGATAGAGATAGGACCGTGCAACGGGTGACGTTTCTCGAAATTGTGCAACGCCCTGTATAGGTAGCGCGTTCGGACCGATCGTCGCGTGAAGAGGAATGTCCGAGCTAATTACGGTTAAAATTTCGGCTTTATAGCTCTGTCCGATGGCCGGATATTTACGGACAAATTTAAACGTTGCGTTTTCGACGTTGCCCCATTTTCTGAAGGTATCTCTTAATAAACGATTGTATACGACGTACAGGGAAAAGTACGGTTAAAAAGCCCGCAGTTTCTGCTTTTCAACGCGCGGAAATACATATTTTAAGGTAGCGGGACGCGTGAGACATTAAAATATACGTGTGACCGTGTTCCGTCGAATTTTTCAAAACACGCGAAATTTATCCATGACGTGCCTAAAGAATGTACATTTTACGTAAATAAAAACGAGGACTAAACACAAAATTGACTTTTCGCTAATCTGACAGCTCCAACGAGAAATTTTGCACGTTTGACTTTTAAGCCTTATATTCCGAATTTAGAAGGTTTTGACGGCCCAACAAGATTCATAATAGTAAGTACAGATATTTCTAGACCATTCCCATTCCTATTGCGACTTCATCGACGTACGATATCGATAGTGCGTGTAAATTAAATTCCTCATGCAGACGGACATCGTAGAAAAATGGCCGAAATACGCCAGAAATACATGTACACAATAAATCAAGTGCAATGCTCATAACATGAAATGTACACACATATACATTCATGTGCACTGCCCGTAAATATATTATATATCGGTAGCTTGACTTAACATTTTTACATACAGGCTGATATCTTTTAATTACTATAAATTTGAATTTTAAAATACCATAATTCCAGAACGCGTATGCCCAGTTTCCTTAATGTAATTATTAACGTCAGAATAGGTTCATGGCATATAAACACACATAATATATTTAGTTTTAGGACACGGACAAGGCACTAAATTAATTATCTGGACACAATGAAAACGTTTTTTTATAACCTTTTAAAGATTACATGTCTATTTTCTGTGAGATTTAAAAAAAAAATTGCAGATTTCAACATAGAGTCAAGCTTACATATAAATATGGCAGTTGAACAAACTATTTACATTAGGTCGATAGCCCAATGGCAAGATTGACGGCTACTTAATTCAAGGACTTTGTCGGGTCGGGTTCGAACCCAGGCCGGGGCAAAACATTTTTTTTTCGAATGCGATATTGTGTATTTATTTCGTGTATTTTACCGGCAATTTATAAGACAAGACGCCGGACTGCTCGACATAATTTTCCCGGTCGATGATATAATCATTCATACATACAGCATGATTTTTTCTTAATTATTATAAATTCCATTTAAAATACAATAATTCTAAAACGGGTATGCCTTTTTCTTAAGGGAAAAAATAATGCTTTTAACATTTATGTGCCCCTACGAAATAATTATTTAAATAATTAAGCACTGCGGAGTGGGTGGAGCAAATCAACTTTTTCTTCTGATTAAGGTAAAACTCGGTACTCGGGGGCTCTTGGTGTCGGTGATCTCAAGCCCAATGTCAAAATTTCAACAACAAAAATGGTGCATCTAATATGGCGGAAGAGTTTTTTGAAAATTGACGTATGAATGTGAAATTTTAGATACGGGGGTGTCTTAGGTCGCCGATCACGAATCGAAAGTCAAAATGTCAAAAAAAAAACAAAATGGCCGAAGTTTTTTTGAAAATTGACGTATGAATGTGAAATTTTAGATACGGGGGTGTCTTAGGTCGCCGATCACGAATCGAAAGTTAAAATGTCAAAAAAAAAATGGCCGAAGTTTTTTTAAAATTGACGTATGAATGTGAAATTTTAGATACGGGGGTGTCTTAGGTCGCCGATCACGAATCCAAAGTCAAAATGTCAAAAAAAAACAAAATGGCGGAAGTCTTTTGAAAATTGACGTATGAATGTGAAATTTTAGGTACGGGGGTGTCTTAGGTCGCCGATCACGAATCGAAAGTCAAAATGTCAAAAAAAACAAAATGGCCGAAGTTTTTTGAAAATTGACGTATGAATGTGAAATTTTAGATACGAGGGTGTCTTAGATCGCCGATCACGAATCCAAAGTCAAAATGTCAAAAAAAAAACAAAATGGCGGAAGTTTTTTGAAAATTGACGTATGAATGTGAAATTTTAGGTACGGGGGTGTCTTAGGTCGCCGATTACAAATCGAAAGTAAAAATGTCAAAAAAAAACAAAATGGCGGAAGTTTTTTGAAAATTGACGTATGAATGTGAAATTTTAGGTACGGGGGTGTCTTAGGTCGCCGATCACAAATCGAAAGTCAAAATGTCAAAAAAAAAAAATGGCGGAAGTTTTTTGAAAATTGACGTATGAATGTGAAATTTTAGGTACGGGGGTGTCTTAGGTCGCCGATCACAAATCGAAAGTCAAAATGTCAAAAAAAAAACAAAATGGCGGAAGTTTTTTGAAAATTGACGTATGAATGTGAAATTTTAGGTACGGGGGTGTCTTAGGTCGCCGATCACAAATCGAAAGTCAAAATGTCAAAAAAAACAAAATGGCGGAAGAATTTTTTGAAAATTGACGTATGAACGTGAAATTTTGGAACGGGGGTGCCTTAAGACGCCGATTACGAATCCAAAGTCAAAGTGTCAAAAAAAAACAAAATGGCCGAAGTTTTTTTGAAAATTGACGTATGAATGTGAAATTTTAGATACGGGGGTGTCTTAGGTCGCCGATCACGAATCGAAAGTTAAAATGTCAAAAAAAAAATGGCCGAAGTTTTTTTAAAATTGACGTATGAATGTGAAATTTTAGATACGGGGGTGTCTTAGGTCGCCGATCACGAATCCAAAGTCAAAATGTCAAAAAAAAACAAAATGGCGGAAGTCTTTTGAAAATTGACGTATGAATGTGAAATTTTAGGTACGGGGGTGTCTTAGGTCGCCGATCACGAATCGAAAGTCAAAATGTCAAAAAAACAAAATGGCCGAAGTTTTTTGAAAATTGACGTATGAATGTGAAATTTTAGATACGGGGGTGTCTTAGATCGCCGATCACGAATCCAAAGTCAAAATGTCAAAAAAAAAAAAATGGCGGAAGTTTTTTGAAAATTGACGTATGAATGTGAAATTTTAGGTACGGGGGTGTCTTAGGTCGCCGATTACAAATCGAAAGTAAAAATGTCAAAAAAAAACAAAATGGCGGAAGTTTTTTGAAAATTGACGTATGAATGTGAAATTTTAGGTACGGGGGTGTCTTAGGTCGCCGATCACAAATCGAAAGTCAAAATGTCCAAAAAAAACAAAATGGCGGAAGTTTTTTGAAAATTGACGTATGAATGTGAAATTTTAGGTACGGGGGTGTCTTAGGTCGCCGATCACAAATCGAAAGTCAAAATGTCAAAAAAAACAAAATGGCGGAAGAATTTTTTGAAAATTGACGTATGAACGTGAAATTTTGGAACGGGGGTGCCTTAAGACGCCGATTACGAATCCAAAGTCAAAGTGTCAAAAAAAAAACAAAATGACGCAAGAATTTTTTGAAAATTGACGTATGAATGTGAAATTTTAGATACGGGAGTGTCTTAGGTCGCCGATCACGAATCCATAGTACAAATGTCAAAAAAAACAAAATGGCGGAAGAGTTTTTTGAAGATTGACGTACGAACGTGAAATTTTAGATGCTGGGGTGGTTCAGGTCGCCGATCACGAATCCATAGTCAAAATGTCAAAAAAAACTTGATGGCGGATCTAATATGGCAGAAATATTCTTCAAAATGTCTTTAATTTTGGTGAAATCTAGCAAATGGCATTTTCAGGTCGCTGATCACGAATCCGAAATAAAAATTTTAAAAAACAATGTTGCGGAAAGGTTCTTCGAAAAGTGCTTGGATCTGCGCACATCCTTCCTTCGTAAACTTTAACATGATTTATGTTTAACATTGTGTTCAGTGTGACGGTTTGTGTAAAAAGGAAAGGAAAGTTCTAAATAATATATACGATTGGCATAACAAAATTTATATGTGTACAGGGGTGCGTCAAAAGTCGGACATTCTCTCTCTCTCTCTCGAAATGGCATGTCTATGTATAATATTTGACAGGTAAAATTTTGCAATATCTCAAATTTAATGCCCTTAAATTATTGGCGCATGTTTCATTAAAGTTGACATAATATTTGAATGTAACCTTCAACATTAAAATGCCCTGACAACTACAACGGCAAATTTAAACGTATTTTTAATTATTTATATTATTGCACTGTATTAGTTGATTAAGTTCAAATGCGGGCCGGTTTTCCCAGTGCAGATCAGCGTACTCATTAAATAAAATACGGGATAATACGTTTTTGCAAAAACCTGTTGGCGCTAATAATTGATTAAGAACGTTATTAAATGAAGATACTTTAACCGGTGTTTTTCCAAACCTGATAAATATTAAACAGTAATTAGGGTTACTTACACATGCGCATAACCTAGAAGATTTGGATTTTTATTAGTATTGACTGCGATTATATTTTCTTATGCATTTGTAATTAATAATTATTTTTATTAGTGATTTAGTAATTGTGTTGCTCCTTCTATACATGAAATTAACAGTATAATTAAAAATGAAAACGTAATATTGAATATGTACAACTTTTAGCTTACTACGGAAATACTTGTGTTTTGAAAGCTTTTTAATTCTGTTACATTTCTGGGACTTTATCTCAGTTGCGAAAAATTCTAAATATTTGTGAAAATTTATGCCTGCGCTTCCTCTTTTCTTCTTTGTAATTGCTTTTAACAGCACCTTATTAAAACTTCATTTTAGACTCAATCTGTATGTCATTAACATATTAAACTACATTTAGTTTGTTGTTTGAAGTTCATCAGCATTTATTAGCATTATATAAAAATGTTTGAAAGCGACGCCCATTTATCAAACAAAATTTGTTATAAACATTTTAAATACAATACAGATACTACGTATACTTGAGCATGTCAATTAAAATAACGAGCCCGCGATCGCGGGCGAGTAGTATACATAATATCCATTCTATCACTAGAGAAATAACCGTACCAATAGTAATGTAATTCAGTGTAAATTTAAAATGATCTTTAATACAAGTTCTTTATTTAAATCGATATGCGAACTAATTTCGTGTAGGTGATAGATCAATATATCAAAACTGATAACCGAAATTTTATATTAAAAAAGCTGCTCCATATTACACACAAGAGTGAAAAATATCTCTTGAAATGGTTTCTATCTTTTGATGTCAAAACAGTGTTAAATTGAATTTTAGGTTCTTATTTATTATTATTGTGTAAGCCTATCTTAAATTGTTTTTGAGTTATTTACATTCTTTCTTTCAATGACAGTAAACTTCAAAAAGATTGCCAAATACTATATTTTTCCACTGTTATTTCAAGAGCGTATTATAAGATTGTCAATAAAATCATTCCATCTGTCATCATGACAGCAGTTTGCTGACAAAAATATGCATCTATACAAGGTGTGATAAAAATTGAAAAAATAGTTTCTTTCGATACTTTAACATGACTTATGTTTAACACTAAATTACCTTTCTCGCTCTTGAGTGTGTACCAGTTCGTGGAAAAAACAGTTCGCGAAGAATTTTAAATAAAATATCCTATTGGTTTAACAAAATATATGTATATACAAGGGTGCTTCAAAAGTTTATAAAAGTGGACATTCTAAAAAGCGTTTTTTACAGGAAAGGCGCTTCAATAGGGCTTAAATTTAAAACTTGGGCTTTTTCCTTTTATTATTATTTCGTGCTCCTTTATTAACGATAGTTCATTTTGAAAAGGTTAACAGGCTTTTACACTTTCACATCAAAGTAGTATTGCAAACTGTCTTAATCAACATGTTGAACTTTTTGATGTCATTGTGCTTTTGGATACCTTAACATGACATGTTTAACATTAATTTACCTTTCTCGCTCTTAAGTGTGTACCGCTTTGTGTAAAAAACCATTCGAGGAGAATTTTAAATAAAATATACTATTGGCTTCACGAAATATATGTATATACAGGGGTGCGTCAAAAGTTAATAAAATCAGACATTCTAAAAGGCGTCATAACAGTGATTGCTTTTTACACGAAACTATGAAAAAGCTGTAAGCGGACGCGAAAAAGGCGATTCAAACTAAAAGAGATTGACGGACCCGCTGTAAGCGGACGGACCGCTGTAAGCGGACGATCAGCTGTAAGCGGACGGACCCGCTGTAAGCGGACGGACCCGCTGTAAGCGGACGTTATAGCTAGTAATATATAATAATAGCGCACAGACCTCTGTTGTTAATCGCCTTAGTTGAAAGAGCTTAACCGAGCATTTTCGAAACTATCAAAATAGAAAAAGTCGACAAAACGCCAGGTTGAACTCCTCTCTGGATACGCGGAATTGAAAGCTGTCCTTTGGCGTGCGTGTTACGTGGACTCTAAACGGTTCCTCGCCGGCGAGTTTTTCCTTCTAAGTGGAGCGTGTGCAGAGATATGGGGTTTTAAAGGGGAGCGTGCATTCCATTTTGTAACGAAAAAATGGCTTACGTTTTGACCATTCCCGTGACAAGCGATAAAAATCTCGGGAAACGTCAAACTGACATCAAACTGAGTTGTGTCCACAGATTCACTTTTAAGCGTGAAATACGAAATTTTGAAGGTCGCGAGGGTCCAACAAGACCCGAGGTGTTAAAGAACGGCCTTCTCTGGACCTTTTACGTGTTTATTTCGAGTCGACAGACGCACGCAACCAAGGGCACGAGCACTTTCAAATTCTTTTGCAGAAGCATTTGGTCAGAAAAATGGCCGATTCAATGTGCAGTAATATCAATGTATTTCGGACGGGCGAAAAATATAATCAGATTCTCATGTGCACTGCCGATCAATGTATTACGGTCCGGTGAATGTTCGGCATCTCCATATCTCCACACAATACATAACGGTCCCGCTTGATTTAATATTTTTATCTATATACAGGGGTCGATTAGTATTTTAATAATGATTTGAATTAAAATACGTTAATTCCAGAACGCGTATGCCCCGTTTCCTTAATGGAGAAAAGGATTGCTTTTAACATCGATGTGCCCTTATGTAATAATTTTATTTAATCGATTACGCATACATGCAGAGTGGGCGGAGCCAGCTGAAATTAATTTCTCTCTTCCGATTAAAGTAAAATTCGGCACTTGGGAGTTTTTGTGGTGTCATTGATCACGTATCCAAAGCCGAAATGTCAAATAAAAACAAAATGGCCGAAGGATTTTTTGAAAATTGACGTATGAATGTGAAATTTTATATACGGGAGTGTCTTAGGTCACCGATCACGAATCCATAAACAAAATGTCAAAAAAAAAAACAAAATGGCGGAAGATTTTTTGAAAATTGACGTATGAATGCGAAATTTTAGATACGGGGGTTTTGGGGGTCGCCGATCACGATTCCAAAGTCAAAATGTCATAAAAACCAAAATGGCCGAAGATTTTTTGGAAAATTGACGTACGAACGTGAAATTTTAGATACGGGGGTTTTGGGGGTCGCCGATCACGATTCCAAAGTTAAAATGTCAAAAAAACAAGATGGCGGAAGATTTTTTGAAAATTGACGTATGAACGTGAAATTTTAGATACGGGGGTTTTGGGGGTCGCCGATCACGATTCCAAAGTCAAAATGTCAAAAAAAATAAAATGGCGGAAGATTTTTTTGAAAATTGACGTATGATTGTGAAATTTTAGATACGGGGGTTTTGGGGGTCGCCGATCACGATTCCAAAGTCAAAATGTCAAAAAAAAAACAAAATGGCGGGAGATTTTTTTGAAAATTGACGTATGAAAGTGAAATTTTATATACGGGGGTTTTGGAGGTCGCTGATCACGATTCCAAAGTCAAAATGTCAAAAAAAAACAAAATGGCGGAAGATTTTTTTGAAAATTGACGTATGAATGTGGAATTTTAGATACGGGGGTGTTTGTGGTCGCTTATTACGTCTTCAATTTGGCGATTCTTCGAAACGTGATTGAACAGGGCTTAAATTTAATACTTCATTTTTTCTTAACGATAGTAGATTCGCAATCATCAGAATCTTATTGTATACTGTCTCAATGGAAATGTTGCGCTCATTGAGCTCACTGTTTCTTTCAATACTTTAACATGACTTATGTTTAACATTAAATTACCTTTCTCGCTCTTGATTATATACCAGTTTGTCTAAAAAGCAGTTCGAGAAGAATTTTAAATATAATAATGAAATATACTATTGGCTTAACAAAATATATGTAGGGGTGATTCAAAAGTTTATTAAGGTGGACACTCTAAAAAGCCATGACAGTGATTGCTTTTTACAGGACAGGCGCTTCAATAGGACTTAAATTTAAAACTTGGGCTTTTTACTTTTATTATTATTTTGTGATTTTTTCTTAACGAGAGTAGACTTCGAAAAGGTTGACAGACTTTTACACTTTCACATCAAAATAGTATTGTACAGTGTCTTAATAAAAATGTTGCCCTTTCTGAACTCATTGTGTATTTGCATACTTTAACACGACTTATGTTTAACATTACATTACCTTTCTCGCTCTTGAGTGTGTACAGATTTGTGTAAAAAACAGTTCGAGAAGCATTTTAAATAAAACAAAGTTAATAAAAACGGACATTCTAAAAAGCCATGACAGTGATTGCTTTTTGCAGGAAACTGTGAAGAAACTGTAAGCGGACGCGAAAAAAGCCATTCAATAGGGCTAAAATTTAAAACTTGGGCATTTTTTTGGATTTTTGAGTAAAATGAATTTTAAGTACATTTTTATTATTCCTTTGTGTTTCTTCATTAATGATAGTAGAATTCAAAAATGTTGACATGATTTTTTCACTGTTACATCAAAATAATACTGTAAACTGTCTTAATGGAAATGTTGCGCTCTGAGCTCATTGTTTCTTTGGATACTTTAACATGAATTATGATTATTATTAAATTACATTTTTCGCTCTTGAGTGTGTACCGGTTTGTGTCAAAAACACTTCGAGAAAAATTTTAAATAAAATATCCTATTGGCTTAATTAACAAAATATATGTATATACAGGGGTGTTTCAAAAGTTTATAAAAGTGGATATTCTAAAAAGGGTCATTCCAGTGATCGCCTTTTACAGGAAAGGCGCTTTAATAGGGCTTAAATTTAAAACTTGGGCTCTTTACTTTTATTATTATTTCCTGCTCCTTTATTAACGATAGTGGATTTCGAAAAGGTTGACGGGCTTTTACCCTTTCACATCAAAATAGTATTGTAAACTGCGTTAATGGACAAGTTGGGCTTTTTTATCTCATTGTGTCTTTGGATACCTTAACATAACTTATGGTTTAAATTAAATTACCTTTTTCGCTCTTGAGTGTGTACCTGTTTGTGTTAAAAACACTTCGAGAAGAATTTTAAATAAAACGTCCTATTGGCTTAACAAAATATATGTATATACAGGAGTGCTTCTTACTTTTATTATTATTTTGTGCTTTTTTCTTAACGAGAGTAGACTTCGAAAAGATTGACAGGCTTCTACACGTTCACATCAAAATAGTATTATAAACTGTCTTAATGAAAATGTTGCGCTTTTTGAGAGCTCATTGTTTCTTTGGATATTTTAACATGACTTATGTTTAACATTAAATTATCTTTCTCACTCTTGAGTGTGTACCCGTTTGTGTAAAAAACAATTCGAGAAAATGTTTAAATAAAATATACTATTGGCTTCACAAAATATATGTATATACCGGGATGCTTTAAAAGTTTATAAAACCGGACATTCTAAAAAGCGTCATGCCAGTACTCGCTTTTTACAGGAAAGGCGCTTCAATTTAAAACTTCGGCTTTCTACTTTTACTTTTATTTTGTGCTCCTTTATTAACGATAGTGGATTTCAAAAAGGTCACACTTTACATCAACATAGTATTGTACACTGTCTTAATAAAAATGTTGCGCTTTTTGATCTCATTGTGTCTTTGGATACTTTAACACGACTTATGTTTACCATTAAATTACCTTCCTCGCTCTTGAGTGTGTAACGGTTTATGTCAAAAACAGTTCGAGAAGAATTTTAAATAAAATATCCTATTGGCTTAACAAAATATATGTATCTACAGGGGTGCTTCAAAAGTTTATAAAAGTGGACATTCTAGAAAGTGTTTTTTTACAGGAAAGGCGCTTTAATAGGGCTTCAATTTAAAATTTGGGCTTTTTACTTTTATTATTATTTCGTGCTCCTTTATTAACGAGAGTAGACTTCGAAAAGATTGACAGGCTTTTACACTTTCACATCAAAATAGTATTGTAAACTGTCTTAATGAAAATGTTGCGCTTTTTGAGAGCTCATTGTCTCTCTGGATATTTTAATATGACATGTTTAACATTAAATTACCTTTCTCGCTCTTGAGTGTGTACAGGTTTGTGTTAAAAACAGTTCGAGAAGAATTTTAAATAAAATATTCTATTGGCCTAACAAAATATATGTTTATACAGGGGTGCTTCAAAAGTTTATTAAAGTCGACATTCTAAAAAGCGTTTTTTACAGGAAAGGCGCTTCAATAGGGCTTAAATTTAAAACTTGGCCTTTTGACTTTTATTATTATTTTGTGCTTTTTTCTTAACGAGAGTAGACTTCGAAAAGGTTGACATGCTTTACCACTATCACATTAAAATAGTATTGTAAACTGCCTCGATAAAAATGTTGTGCTCTTTCAGCTCATGTTTCTTTAAATACTTTAACATAAACTATGTTTAACATTAAATTACCTTTCTCGCTCTTGAGTGCGTACAGGTTTGTGTAAAAAAACAGTTCGAGAAGCATTTTAAATAAAATATACTATTGGCTTCACAAGATATATGCATATACCGGGGTGCTTCAAAAGTTAAGGAACGCGAAAAAAGCCATTCAATAGGTATAAAATTTAAAACTTGGGTTTTTTTTTGGATCTTTGAGTAAAATGAATTTTAGGTTCATTTTTATTACTCTTTTGTGTTTCTTCATTAACGATAGTAGAATTCAAAAAGGTTGACATGCTTTTTCACTGTTACATCAAAATAGTACTGTAAACTGTCTTAATGGAAATGTTGCGCTCTGAGCTCATTGTTTCTTTCGATACTTTAACATGACTTATGTTTAACATTAAATTACCTTTCTCGCTCTTGAGTATGTACAGATTTATGTCAAAAACAGTTGGAGAAGAATTTTAAATAAAATATCCTATTGGCCTAACAAAATATATGTATATACAGGGGTGCTTCAAAAGTTTATAAAAGTGGACATTCTAAAAAGCGTTTTTTACAAGAAAGGCGCTTCAAAAGGGCTTAAATTTAAAACTTGGGCTTTTTACTTTTATTATTATTTTGTGCTTTTTTCTTAACGGGAGTAGACTTCGAAAAGGTTGACATGCTTTTCCACTATCACATCAAAATAGTATTGTAAACTGCCTCGATGAAAATGTTGTGCTCTTTCAGCTCATTGTTTCTTTAAATACTTTAACATGAACTATGTTTAACATTAAATTTCCTTTCTCGCTCTTGAGTGTGTACAGGTTTGTGTAATAAAACAGTTCGAGAAGCATTTTAAATAAAACATACTATTGGCTTCACAAGATATATATATATATACAGGGGTGCTTCAAAAGTTAATAAAATCGGACATTCTAAAAGGCCATGACAGTGATTGCTTTTTACAGGAAACTGTAAAGAAACTGTAAGCGGACGCGAAAAAAGCGGTTCAAGCTAAGAGAGATTGACGGACAGCTGTAAGCGGACGCGAAAAGGCGATTCAAGCTCGAAGAGATTGATGGACAGCTAGTTAAAACAATAAAAACACATTTACTTTGTTGTATCACTATATTAAACAAATGGTGTGACCGCGGTTTCGACCAACATGGCCATTAACGAACACAGTGTTGAATGAGACACAAAACTAAGTTTAACATAGTTTTGTGTCGTTAACCTGTCATGCCAATTTATTTCCGTTAGTGAAGGTTTCATCGCCGCAGTATAACTTTTTAACCCGGTAGGGATCAGTCTTCTTCGTCCAGTACTCGTACTAGCAGGAAAAACACTTTCGTTGACCACCGGACGGAGGCTGGTATATGGATGCTTCCGGACTTATTGTGATAAGTTTCTGTCCTCTTCATCTGTTATAGTAGCTCTTTGTTTACCTAATCCTGGTTGCCTGCGAATTGTATTCTCAACGGTCAATTCACGCAGCAATTTATTTATAGATGTATGGCCAACGTTTAATGCTTGAGCAAGAGCTCTTGCGGATAATCCATAGTCGAACTCATTTATCGCGCGCACTTTTTCCGGAGTAGTCAACATTATTTTAACGATTTTACCTCCGTTAGTTGGGATATATGAATAGCCTGGTCTATTTATGTATCCCAATTTATTTATATTAAATGTAACAGTAATAAAACGATGAAGACATTAACACTGATTGATCATAATACTCCTAAACGTGTTAACAATATTTATTAGAACATTAATATTATAAATTTATATTTATTACTTTATATCTGATGTTCATATTACTAACTGAACTAATAATAATCCCCTTCTGTGTCTGGGAACCCGCCTTTATACACATCTTTATCTCCGCGATAATTCTCGTGGCTTCTGGAATGCCGGTGACCAATTACTCATTCATTCTTTTTGCGATTTCTTCTAGCACTTTACGTTGGAAGAATCATTTGTTTACTCACTATTTCTTTGTTCGATAACTAAAGTTCATTCAGTTTAGTTTTGTAGAAATTTTTGTATGTATTACGTATTACTGTTTACAAAATAACCGAATGAATATTAGAAACGGAAAAATTTCTATTGTGTATGTGTATAGTAAATCAATGGAACCATTCTAATATATTATGTTTATTTTTTGTCTTTTATATACTCAATACTCCTTGGCTTTCACAATAAGCTCGTGTATTAGAGATTGGGGCAGTGACATTCGAAATTTTAGTGAACATTTTTTAAAGGAGATGAAACTTGAGTGTTTAAAGGAGATGAAACTTGAGTGTTTTGACCTCTGAGTTCAAGCAACACATCATTGTAATGGCGATATACATCTCGCCAATCAGAATGTAAGCCAAACAGGCACCTTCAGCACACGAACACGGCAAATGTGTTTCGGGATAAGATAGAGATTTGGTTAGTGATTGTGCTGAGAGGCACAACAATCTATTCTAGCGTATTGCGAAACCCCTGAAAAAACAAGCGGCGTGGCCTACAGTCTTCCTGTGCGGTGTTGCTCCATGATAATGCAAGGCCACATGTTTCTCGTAAGCACAAGGACTTTTGGTTGGGAACAACTGGAACATACACCTTTCAGTCCAGACCTTGTTGGTACTTAAAGGAATTCCTTGGTGGTCAACAGTTCGAGGACGACGAAGACGTCTTCACTGGCGGCAGATTTCTTTGGCATCTCATTGAACGGTAGGACAAATGTAAAATGGAAATTATGTAGAAAAGCAGAATATGTAGAATATGAAATTAAAAATATTTTAATGATATTTACCGTATTTTTCTCTTATTCAAGAACGGACCTCATTTAAAAAATATCCCTCGTGGTATAACAGCCAATCATTATAACTGGATCCACTTTTATTAAAAGCATATAAAAATACGTCAATATAAGCGATATGTTAATGTACGCGAAGTTATTATATAAGTAAACTTAATTAATAAGAAATTCTTTAGCTCGTATGAAAACCAAAGTGGAGGTGGAGCCATAATAAACGAATTCTACTGTATATGTACATATTTGAAAATCGAACTAATTTGAAATAGGAGTTTTGTTATTGGAAATATTTACAAATTTAGAAAGCGGTATTATTTACCACAATGCGACTGGTTATCAGGAGTCACTTGGAAACGTACACTAATCGTTTCTAGATACACTAATTAAGTAATTATGTAAATAAATGTGTTTTTACTTTTAATTATGAATTTACTTATTTCGTAACAATAACAGCGATAGGTGTACGTGATCATTTACATACTTGGATATGATTCAACGCAAACTTATCCTTTCTTTCACATATACCTATAGTAGAATACAGTTTGCATAAAAGAATAAAATGGGTCGGACCTTTATCATCATAAAGACAATTTATTTACAATTTTAGGGCGGTTGCTTTTGTGGCTTTTTTTAATCAAAGCAAACCTTGGGTACCTACATTTGCCGACTTTTGAAATGTTCTGTCCTTATTGTAAAACGACATGCGTCTGCGTATGGTCACAATCTAATATTCTGGATGTCGGATTGCTATGATACACTAAATATACAAAATAATATCTCCACAAAAAAATATATTTGAAAGTTGTTGCTTGTTTAATATTTCCTTCAAATTGCATTGCTGTACTTATATATTATTTCTTAAAATATATTATGTTATACGAATTTGTTTAAAGCACTAAAACAGTTTAAATAAAAATGAAACTATGTTTTAGACAATTTATTTTTATTTGTTTACTACAACAGATGATCTCCACAAATGTATTAAAAAAATACCATTCGTTTTATTATTATTACTAGGGCGCGGACACGAAAGGTTTTAATGTTATTTATATTATTGGATAACAACTGGCTGGTGATCTATAAAATACAAAATACCTTATTATTTGTTCATTTTCTCTTCTGTAAGATTTGTCTCTTTGAATGAAGTACATCCTTGTAGATAGAAAACGACCTTTCTACATCGCAATTGGTTATAGGTGCGTACTGGAAATATTCTTTTATTTCAGCGTATTTAGCATACACAATTGCCGCAATGTTATTAAATCTGGACTTCTAGTAAAAACTGCATCTAACTTTTGCCGAAGGCCACATCCGAAGTCACTTGGAATACTTTTGAAATTATTAATAGCCACATCTAATCCATATTTTAATTTGAGATTCGATTTTCAAAATATGTGATTAGTTTAGGCAAATTTCCAAAGTGTTGCTGAAGGAATAACAACTGATTTTTTAAATTTGGGATTTGTGTTAGTTCCTTGCACTCAAAAATACTTCCAGCATTGTCATTTAAACATGTAACGAAATTTTGTTAACTATCGAAATTCTCTGCATAAAAACTAGTAGCTTCCAACGATGTTCCCTATCTAGTTATTACTGGCGAGGGAGGCAGTGACAAAGATGGACGTTTTTCCCTGTAAAGAGTTACTCTCGATGGTGCTTTTCTGAAAACTTTTTTAAAAGCGGATACAAGATTTGTCAATTCCCGGATACCTGTCTCTGATATATTCGCAGATTCTGTGGAAAGCATGTGCTACACAAGTAATAAGCAGCATATAAGGATATGTTTCCTTTAATAGTCTGTCTGTTTTTAACATATATGCGGTACTGTCACTAACAAATAAAAGCATTTTTTCCCTGTACCTGTCGTCCGAATAAAGCATTTTGTGCAAATACTCGTCAACTGTATTTATAACTTTAGATGCTATTACATATGCGTTATATGGAATAATTGGATGTACACACCAGTTACAACATTTACCACACAGCGTCCTAATATATCGACAGTTTCGTCGACACTTATCCACAGATACTGATTTGAAAGATGTCTTCTAATGCATTCTACTGTTTTCGTGAAGCACTTAGAAACATAATATTTGTGTAAGATGAATTCATCAGGAACATTTCGACCAGTACATTTTTGAAGAAATGTTTTGAATGTAGGATTGTCAAGTTTCTTTAATGGGATATTAGCCGCCATCAAAGCTTCACAGAGTTCTTCGTTAAAATTGTCAGCTTTCAACAGGTCCAATTTTTGTGTATGTTTTAGCGTTGCTAAGTGACGTTGTACGTGGCCTTTTTGGGCATTCTGTAATGATATTTTACAGACTATGCAATAAATTTCGGAATCACTGACAATGGAGGACATACAATCATGACCCTTAATCCAACTTGACATTGTTTTACGATGCCATTCTCGACGATCTTCCATATCATACTTAAACAATATTCTAGATCTAAATAAATGATAAATAAAAATGTATGCGTATGTTATTGAAACTTAAGAAAATCCAATGCACACACGTCGAGATAATTGGGAGAAATAGATTCAATGAAACGTTATTAAACAGGAACTATTACAAAAATTACGAAGTACGTAATTAACAGTCAAAACAATGAAAAACCGAAACTAACGTAAGTATGAACTTTGCTCCGTCGTAATTTAAACCTGGCACGTCCGCTGTCTATTTATTAATTAGAAGGATATATAGTGTCGTTTTCAAAAAATTCAAATATATCCTTAAACAGTAAAATTTTGCATTTAGTATTAATTAATTAAATAATTTGATTTAATGTATTTATGTTTATTGTTAGTGATATTAGAAACTTATTTCTACAAGTTTATAACAAAAGATAATACGGATATAGATTCAGGGTGCTCTAGTTAAGCTTCCGTGTTCAGTTTCTCAGAAACTATTAAAATTGGAAGATTCATTTAAATAGACTTAAAGTAGACGAAGAAGGTATTCAATAAAATTATTGTTGATTTTAGAAAGTGTTTCAAGAACATGTGTGGTCACCTGATAATTTTTTAATTGGAATATACAGGATATTTATGCAAATTTGATAGTATATCAATAGTGGTATCGCAATTTTTTATAGATGCGATTAGCCACAATCACGGTAATATACAAGAAGGTAACGTTAGCGGGACGATATTTTTCTTGAATGCAAGGAGTCGAATTTGTGAACATGCGTGAGTAAGAGGTGACAGTGTGAGAGATAGCGTCTGGTTCCTATTAGCAAGTGTCCAGGAAGCAGTTTTGTACCTTTTCTATGTTATAGCTAATAATTATTTTAATGGACCCAATGGCTATAATTTTGTTATTCGTCATTAATTTTCAAACAATAAATTCCGAAATAATAAAAGGCGTTTATAGATTTAATGTTACTAAACTTATTATTAATTGTGTAGGGATTCTTGCTTCTCGGCCAGTTCTTCATAAAACTGTTGATTAGAAGGATAAATAAACGAGACCTCATACTTTTAATTTGCTTAATTTGATCTTTCGTGGATTCAACCAGTTAAACGTACAAATTTGCAAAAGAATATAGTATAACTCATCTTGCGCTATGGCGCGACATCTGAGTACGACGTTTTGACTTCAATATGCCCTAAGTGGTTCTTGGAGATTTTCAGCATAACAGCCTGCGAAATACCCAGGTTAGAGGTTACTAGGGTATTATTAATAGGGTATTATTAACAACTTCCATCCAATTGAAAAATCTAGTAGTGCATTTCATTACAAGCGGATTTCTCAATCGCACACTTGCCATTATACGTACCAAGTCCATTGGTAGTTCAGGTTTAAGACGTTTTTCGCTAACGTTACCTTCTTGTATATTACAAGAAGGTAACGTTAGCGGGACGATATTTTTCTTGAATGCAAGGAGTCGAATTTGTGAACATGCGTGAGTAAGAGGTGACAGTGTGAGAGATAGCGTCTGGTTCCTATTAGCAAGTGTCCAGGAAGCAGTTTTGTACCTTTTCTATGTTATAGCTAATAATTATTTTAATGGACCCAATGGCTATAATTTTGTTATTCGTCATTAATTTTCAAACAATAAATTCCGAAATAATAAAAGGCGTTTATAGATTTAATGTTACTAAACTTATTATTAATTGTGTAGGGATTCTTGCTTCTCGGCCAGTTCTTCATAAAACTGTTGATTAGAAGGATAAATAAACGAGACCTCATACTTTTAATTTGCTTAATTTGATCTTTCGTGGATTCAACCAGTTAAACGTACAAATTTGCAAAAGAATATAGTATAACTCATCTTGCGCTATGGCGCGACATCTGAGTACGACGTTTTGACTTCAATATGCCCTAAGTGGTTCTTGGAGATTTTCAGCATAACAGCCTGCGAAATACCCAGGTTAGAGGTTACTAGGGTATTATTAATAGGGTATTATTAACAACTTCCATCCAATTGAAAAATCTAGTAGTGCATTTCATTACAAGCGGATTTCTCAATCGCACACTTGCCATTATACGTACCAAGTCCATTGGTAGTTCAGGTTTAAGACGTTTTCTGGCTTTCTCTATGCAGCCGAAGTTTCGATCACATGACAAGAATCTGTGGCCACATTGTGAGAACTTGTGTACTATTTAATCGAAATACCCTTTGACTACCAAAGTAATACAAGCAGCCAAAATTCCCTGATTCTTGTTCTGTCCTCCGCAGTTATCGGGCCACAAACCAGTTTTCGCTTTGTAGTTTTGAACTAAGCTGTAACATAATCATACAAAGAACTGCTATTTCGTTACATCCTCGTTTCTCCGTTGTTTCATTCCACAGGTACATAAAACGTTTGCCTTCATCTTCAAAACGAAGTATGTTAACTGCCTGCTATAATACATCTGAGTATGAGTCAGTGCAGGAATATACATCTGCTTTTGTAAATCGTAGGACAACACACATACATCAGACTGAGGACTCGTGCAATCTAATATGTTATCATTTTTTGAGCTATCATTTTTTGAGAGCTCCCTGCTTTACGATGATGCATATTCGCGCTTCAGTTGTAATTCATTCTTTTCAACCGGAGTCTTGGTAGTAACCATACATATTTGGTACTTGTTGTAAGTAGGAGAGGTGTCCACTCTTGGGGATCGGAAAGCTAAACTGTGTTCTTTATTAAACATTTCTTTAAACCACTGCCGAGATGCTGAGGGTTTTGCTTTATCAAGCTGATGTTTTTCAACAAAGGCATATAGTTTGCGCACATTCAAATCTTAGAAAGGTGTCTGCGGTTTGGAATTTGTTCTCAACCATAATGACTTTCTCTGCTAGGTATTGACCAAATGAAATCAACAATTTTTTGTTTCCAAAGTATTTTGTTTCATGCAGGGCGTTTGCCTCCTCGTTTGTCTTGAACGGATATGCCGAAGGACAGTATTCACTGAATAAGTATCTTCAATATTCATGTGTAGTCCCAAAAGTTAAAGGCAATGTATTTTTACATACCCAAGCTTCAGATTCCAGGAAGTGGTAGAAAATATTTAAATGAGTGTTGTCGTCTGCTCTGGTTGGTGTTATCGTAATTTCCATGTCTTCTACGTTTGATTAAAAGGTGGCCGATTAAGGGAACGTGAAAAGTTCTGCTGCTCATTATAAACTTCCAGTTTCGAAAACTGCAACAATTTTTTCCTCGCAGCAGCTGCGATTGCTCTACAAGCGTAGTGACAGCTGCACTTTATTTAAAAGAATATTTTGCTATATTATATAAAATCAATTCAGCCAGTATTTACTGACCTTTCCAAAAAGAAACAAAACCTCCAAATAAGGCTTTTATAATGGTCTTTTTGTACTCACCGCCTGTAAAGTGACATTTGGCGCATGAATTGAAAGAGTATTTCCCGGTCGAGGCGACTGTAATTGAAGAAAACACTGGGTTTTTAGGACATTAAAAAAAAATCTACCTTGATAGTAATAAAATTTAGTCCATAAAATACTACTCCCCTCGACTATTATTCACTAAAAGTTGGGGAAATAGGAGTAATAATTAAAAATTCTTCCAATAAATTTGTGGCGCCATCTATTTGACCACATCAACATTCATATTGGCAGTTCATAAGAAATTGTAATTAAACCAAAAAGCGCAATAAATGTACTATAAATTTATAAATATAAGAATAAATACCTCATGTTTGCCATGGGTAAGAATATAATAACTTGCGGTCGCTTGTGCTTTCAAAGTGCGCTCATGCGGGAAAATAGTCTTCCCGCACTTGGTTCGTAAATAACTATTACTTACCTCTTCGCAAAAAACTCTTCCAGGTATTAGTAGTTTTTGTTTCAAAGTCTGGTATGGAGCCCCCGAATGCTTACTACGTTTTGTGTTTTCTCGCACATTGTCAGTTCTCTTTCTTGTCTTGGCACGTTTGTTTTCAGAAATTTCCATTTTATTCGAAAACGAACTTAATACGAAATACAACGATCACGGCTCTAAACGTCTCCCTAGGTTATGTTAAACTAAATAGCTGTTAGTTGGCACCTTGTACGTTTTGATATTTCCTTTATCTCCGTTCTACAAAGCGTCATCGGTATGATTTTTATTGTCCCAATTAACCATACATACTACCTATTTACCCCAAAACCCGCATTTGCTAAAGAGTGGCACTTACCACCTTTTGTATATGGCACCCTTCATGTGCGTGAATAGCACTTTAATGCAATATTATTCGCGAATAATACTGAAGTTTAAACGGAAGCTACTTTAGTTGTAAAATTTAATTTACAATTATGTACCGTGCCTTCAAATACTTTCTTCATTAGAGTAGGCTGTTTTTTAAGTAATTAATGTTGGTGTATATGCTAAGGCTTTTAAAAACTTTAAATTCTGATAGTTGTCATACTTAAATTCAAATTATTGACTCATGACATAAACAAACTATAAAAATTATGCATGTGTGCCTGATTACGTGCACTGTCACCAACCATTAAAAAAAAGCATGGCCGTCGCTAATGAGGAAAGTATTTGAAGACACTGTAGGTATTAACGTTATTAAATATGTTTCACAATGGATTTTTATAGTGGATAAATATTTAAATTTAATATATAATTATTGTATATTTCACTTCGAATTTAACAAATTAAGAGTTGATGCAATACAATTTTTCCAAACTGACCTAAGTATCTCTCGAGGGAGAGTAAAAAAGAAACGGACAATTGTAAAATGCGATTTAATTCCAAGAAAAAGAACAAAGGTTGATATGGGCGATAAAGTTGATGATTTAAAGCCGGTAGTAATGGATAGCCCATTATTATCAAACGATGATAATTTTTTTATAGTCAAAAAATTGTTAGGAAAAAGTGCAGCCCCGGTTGGACGGCTCACAAGGAGAAGACAATTAGACGTAATTATATTTCAAGTATCTAACCACAAAAGATGAAGATGCACTTTTACCATTTTTTCTAATATAAAATTTGTTCAAAATCTGGCTATAAATACCTTAGCGCTTGCAATAAATCTCTGTAGAACACATAATTAGCAATATGTTTGCAAAAAACTGGTATTATATTGAGCAAAAGTGCCAACTTCGGTTTAAATTTTAAATTTTTTTTCAAAAATTATTGAAAATCATTCTCTACACAGGTTTATACTCCAATATATCTGTCTAGAAAGCATTGCTTGTCAGGTATTACAAGAAATCGTTGTTCGATAAAATTGAAAAACTACTTCTGGTAAGAATTTCGAAAAACTATTCTTATAAGAATAACGCCACATTCTGTAACTGAGTCCTAAACAACGCATTTTTTCTACTCCCATCTTTAAAACTCCATTTATCGTATATGTTACCATGACGCTAAGTAATCTTTTAGATACACAATGAAATGGTAGCGTGAACTTAGCGACTGACTGTTTAGTCACGGTCTAAAGTTAGTTTTTTTAATTGTAAATTTCAATTGAAAATTAAGTTGGTTAACACTTCATTTCATCATCTGTCAAAATAACTCGATGTGGCGCGACAACAGACAAGTAATTTTGTGTTATTTTTATTATTTGCTGCCGTAGAAAAAGTATAATATGAAACTCGTTTTATAAACTTGTGACTTAGATGAAGTTTATAGAACTTGATACATAATATACCTACTATTAAATCATCAATATTAATACGACACTTTTTCGATAAAATTAGCGATAAGCACACGTACATCTTATCACTATACGATTATTTGTTTAACAATATTATCTGCGGTTTTAAAAAGCAAATATCATCGGTATTACTGCAGGCTAATTAAAAAAGAATGAGGTAAATTGATGTTCAACGTCTTGAAACAATTCCACATAATAAGTTACGGTCAATCAGACAAGGTCGCCTTGCCTTGTTGATACCATGTACTATTTACAATCGCGCGCAGGCATTATTCCTATCAGTTCGCCGGAGGTTCTTAAAAAGCCACCAGTAAAGTGTAAACAGTGTCGTTGTAAAGATGTCCAGCAGCGGGGGTCGTGTTTCTCCAGACGATAAATCATCAACAAAATTAGTCTACGAAAGCATGGCAGTTGTGGATATAGAAAATCCCGTCGACATGAAAAATGGCAAAATTTTACATAAAACGGCAAAGGAATATGTGCAAACGGCTAGGTTAGCGTTCAATACCGGCAGGACAAAAAATTTAAAGTACAGAAAAGAAAATCTTTTAAAGCTGCAGCGAATGTACAAGGAAACTTCTGAAGATATGGCCGCAGCTTTATACAAGGACTTGAAAAAACCACGAGAAGAATCTTACATTACCGAAATAGAGTTTCTTTTCAACGATCTTAAGAATTTACTAATAAATTTCAACACATACACGAGCCCTGAGCAACCGCACAAACATCTTGCGAATTTATTTGACAAAATCGAGATTAGAAAGGATCCCTACGGTGTTGTACTCATTATTGGTGCCTGGAACTATCCGATACAATTGACTTTCCTGCCTATAGCAGGAGCTATAGCTGCTGGGAACTGCGTCATAATAAAACCTTCGGAATTAGCACCAGCTACGGCTGATTACATCGCCAGGACAATTCCAAAATATTTAGACAAAGAATGTTATCAAGTTTTCTTGGGAGGTGTTCCCGAAACTACAGAATTACTCAAAGAAAGATTCGATTATATATTCTTTACGGGATCTCCGATGGTAGGAAAAATAGTTCACCAAGCAGCTGCTCAGTATTTAACACCAGTCACTTTAGAGTTAGGAGGTAAAAGTCCAGCGTACATAGACGATGATGTCAACATAGAACTCACGGCGAAACGAATTTTGTGGGGTAAACTTTTAAATGCAGGCCAAACTTGTGTGGCACCTGATTACGTACTGTGCTCGAAATCTATACAGGATAAATTTTTGGCCGTCGTTCCAAAAACAATAAAAGAACTTTACGGAGAAGATCCGCAAAAGTCTCGAGATATGTGCCGGATAATTTCAGACAGGCATTTCAACAGACTTATCAATTTGATGGATGGTTGCAAGGTCGCTTACGGAGGCGACTATGATCCACATGACAGGTTTATAGCGCCAACAGTTTTAATAGATGTTAAACCGAACGATTCAGTAATGCAGGAAGAAATATTCGGACCTATTTTGCCGATACTTAATGTGGAATCTATTTACGAGGCTATAACCTATATAAATTCAAACGAGAAACCCTTGGCTCTCTATATTTTCTCTAAAAATCAAAAGAATATAAACTTAATGTTGGATTCAACATCTAGCGGTGGTGTATCTGTGAATGACACGCTGATGCATATAATCTGTGAAAGTTTACCGTTCGGTGGTGTTGGCAATAGTGGAATGGGATCTTACCACGGCTCAATGAGCTTCGATGTGTTCGCCCATAAAAAGTCCGTTTTGAAGAAAGGCTTCAGTCCATTGATAGAAAAAATGCAGTCTATCAAATATCCACCATATACGGATACGAAATTAAAATGGGCATCAATGTTAAACGCGAAAAGAAAGGAATTTCCTTGCAGGTGCTTTTCTTATCTATTAGTGTTCGTTTTAGGTGTACTAGTGGCCTTTATAGCAACACATTTTTGCAAATCATCTAAAGAATAAATAACTCTATTAGATGTAAATATTGGATAAAGTCTGTGTAGGATTACATAGTGTAAGTAGCTATTGTTAGTATTGTTTTTCCAGATAATAATAACTGGTATAATAAAAACTGATAACAGTGAAATATGTAAACAATATTAAAATTTACGAGTTACGATTTTAATTTATTATTGTATATCTATCTGTTGAAAGACCGTACTTTTGCTATTTAGGTGATTAGAATATTGATAGAAAATAAATGAGTCGTTGTCCTTGTTGTTTCTATTTATAACGCTTAACTATATCCTCTGCGTATAAAGGTATATACTATCGAAAATTGATGCATCATAAGTTTGATAAATCGTAAATTATTGAATACTAAACAACATCCGTTAGTAAATTGACTGTTAAATTAATTTTACATATTTTGACAAACAGTTTTGTATACAGAGTGATTTAACAAATGCATGCCTTCATCAAAGATTTATTTGTTAGTAACTTGTATTTTCATTGTGAGTTTGTCAAAATGTTAGAATCAAATGTTGTACATTATATAAGATAATTTTTGAGAAAGAAATTTTTGCGAACTTAGAAAGAGTTTCGAATTAACACTGATAATGGTTGTTTGCTAAATATAATTATAATAACATTGTCGCCAGTATGGTTTTAAGGTGTTCTTAATGAATTAAATTACAACTACGAAGTATTTTGGAATTATAGCGGCGGAGAAATTTTTATAATTAAATTTTGCTAAATGACATTCTCAGTGTTAATTGGAAAGATTATAATTTTCATATAATTCTTTTATACTAGAAGAAATGTTGCATTTCAGAAAGATGATTTTTATTTATGAGTAGAAAAAACTTGAATGACAAATCCATTTAAATCATATACCCAAAAGGTAAACCACTGACCAAATGGGGTAATAGCATTCTTGTGAAAATTAATAATCATTTCTGAAATTAATGAATTTGGTATAGATGAACAGATTTATTTATACATTATCCGACTTGTCATTTAAAATTATGACGTTTCTAGCGTTTATGTTAAACTGCATGCTTTGTATGTATGTATGGAGTGATGTAGATTTCTATAAACTATTTCATGTTACACGTGCCTCATATAAAGTATTAACAAACTAGCTATACAAACTATAGATTTCGAGGACAAGCATTGGAATAGAGAAAAAGTGCAAATGTCTAAATTTGTTTGTATGACATTTTCCAATCAAGAAAAAGGTCATTGAATATATGTACATCTATTGCTGGAAAATGTAATATGTTTGATCCACGACGTTTGACAAAATTTCTCATATTCTCTCAAGTATTAGTTAGAAACTAAATCCCAGATGTGGTCTAAAAATAATACTACAACAGTATTTAATAATATGAAAGTATAGTAGAGGTAGGATTTCTCCACTACCGTATAAAACGGCATTATATCAAAGATCATTTTCATATCAAATTTATTGTAAATATAACGGGTTACCTACTGATGTCATTTCTATCTTATCTTTCCGTAATTCTATGAGGAAAAAATTATTACGTGGACAAGATGATGCTTGCTAGTGAACACATTCAGTAATTTTGAAGAATTGATAGATTTGGTAAATTTAGTGAATTTAAAGTTTAATATTTCTGATTTTTTTGTGTGTGTGTTTGAAAACTGTTAGAATTTCAGATTGGAATATTCGTTTTTTTGTGTAAGTCATTTTTGCAGTGGTAAGTGGTGCGTTATCGAATTTTCTGTATTAGGCATTCGTTATCAAATTACAATATTTTCTGGTTCAATATCCAAGGTTAAGTTGTATAGCAGCGTTAGCTGAACTTAGCCTTGCAATTGCAACTGTTAACTATTAACTTTAACTTTAATTGTCAAATTGTATATTAGTGTATTTATGTTGACTACATACTTGTATACCTTGTTTCCTGTTGCAATAAAGACACTTTATTATTAATATTATTATTATTATTAGTATTATTATTATTATCAAATAACTGTTCTATTCAACAACAGAATAGATAACGAACTGTGCAATTCTTTAAATTAAAAATTAGCAACACGTCATCGAGGCTATTTATAATCAGGCCATTAAAATAGTGTCATTTCATCTGTTTAATTTGATATTCTGAATATTTTCTTATGACTTGAAAAACCAACTATACCCTGTCTCAGAATAAGTAGGAGTGATTTAAATATTCCGCCAAAACATGGAACACATTTTAAAATGTAGTAAACCATGATATGATATCTAAACAGTTAAAAATGTAGTAATTTTTCCACAATTTCGGATTTTATTATTTTTCCTAATAAGTGTGTTTTCTGAAAATGTCTCTTAAATATGCAAGTAATATGTGCATACATCGTAAATTATTGGTATTTTTATCAGATTTGATTGTAAAATGTAAAATAAAATGTAAACTACCTTTAAAATGTATTATTAAGGTATCTAAAATGTACAATTTCAAAGCACATATACATAAATTAGATGCACAAATTAGTATGATATACAGAACCATAGTTCGTCATTTGCACTATCACTATTTCCAGCACAAAAAACAAATGTTTTTACGATATCGTCCATTAATCCATCCAACATTCTTTTTTCTAAGTAGACAGCCTTCTAAGTGAATGATATTATGCATTATCCATAACAATTACAGCATTATCTGGAATACTGGTTCCAGCCATTCTTCAAAAGTAATTAAATTAAACGCATTTCTTCATGGTAGTTAGTTGTTTTTATACCTATAAACAGGTTTATTTTTAAAAAAAGAACTGTATTTTTTACATATTCATTAAATTCTACTAGTTTTAAATGCTTGTCCATCTTTTCTTTATAAGATCTTAGTACGCCTGTTCTTATTATTCAATTATGTGATATACATTTGATTTTGTCAGTCCTATAATATTCGTAGATGCATATTTATTATATATTGTAATTGAGTAGTAGGTATATCTTTCTTATTTACCGTCTTTGAGATCCTTATTATAATTACTATTTTTCCTATTTTTGGAGATTGTAGTGGTAATATTTTGTACATAAGTTACTTAAAACTGCTTTCCGCCATCTTAAGTGTACTAATCGTTGACGCTGTTTGGGTGAATTTAATGGATTGTTTTAACCTGCCTGATCACTAGATGGATATATGCCTTTATTTCTGTATAAACATATACATTATTTGTCAATTTACATACTATTATAGCTTCGGCTACTCGTTTCACTGGTAATGACATACACAGCTATACAGGGTGAGTTTTTTTGAATGTTTAGCATTGGGATCTCAGAAACTACTGGAGATAGAAAAACGCTTAAATGGGGAAAGATGCGCAGTTTTACGAGTTTGATTTAAAACTGCTTTTGTTTCTCCGATAACTTTCATGGCTTATTAGATATTCAAAGAAAACTCAATTTTACGATTTTCTTTAAACATGCTTAGCATCGTTAATAGTAATTTTAGAGAAAAAGTGTTCAGACAAAAGTTTTAGATAATTTTACGTCAAATAAAACTATGTAGCTAATATTTTTTTTTCGTTCACCATTATCGAGTTATGACACAAACTTGTGTTTTTTTAAATGGAAACCATAGTTGGTTTTGACATCATTAAAAAGCTTATTTTTTGCTGAATACAATGATATAAGTTTTGATATGGTTATTTTAAAAAATAAAGAGGATATAGACATTTCTATTATTGTTCACTTTATAAGATATAAACTTTTTAAAAAAAAAATTTTTGGTGTTTTGTAATTCAAAAAACAAAAAATCTGAGTTACAATAGTGTTCGTTGGAGCAGTCGAAATAAATATACTAACATTGCTTTCACGTTGAGTCACAGAAGTGAGAGCTGTTAATTTTTACTTTTAAGTCAGGTTAATTGTCAAACATTGACAATTAACTATTAATTAATTTAATTGTAACTTAACTATAATCGGTGCAAACGGCCGTTAATCATAAGTTTGCATTGGCTATGGAATTTTCTAACGTACAAGAACGTGATATGGTTGAATGTTACATTCAGTGCCAGAAAAATTCTGCTAGAGCTGCTGAAGTTTATTTTGAAAATTATTTGATCGACGTCAGCCGTCGCTATCTACTTTTAAGAGATTATGGAATAATTTAGCAGATTATGGTTCGTTCGCTAAACCAAAATCAAAAAAAGGGATGGATGAAGATAGAGAAATAAACATATTAGCATGTGTCGCTCAGAATCCATCTACATCGACCCGACAAATTTCAACAGAAATGGGCTCCTCTCAACGCACTATTGTCAGAGTGTTCAAGAAGCATACATTTCGTCCCTACAAATTATCAGTATCACAAACTTTACATGAAGGTGATAACATCAGACGAATAGCTTTTTGTAGATGGTTTAAAGATCAGTGTCAAAACGATCCACACTTTTCAATGAAAATATTATGGACTGATGAATCTCGTTTCACAAATTGTGGAATGTTTAAAAGGCACAATGAGCACATATGGTCTCAAACAAATCCTCACGTTGAACATAGGAGACCACAAATTAAATTTGGGTTTAATTTTTAGTGTGGTGTTATAGGATCAACTGTTCTTCCTCCTTTTATTTTTGATGGATCACTAACTGGCAATCGTTATCTTAATTTGTTACAACAAGATTTCGAGGAAGTGTTAGATAATTTAAATTTAAGAACCCGAGCAATGCTGCAATGGTTTCAACATGACGGAGCGCCTCCGCACAATCAACTGAATGTTAGAAATTATTTAAATTTGAACTTCCTTATCAATGGATAGGACGAAATGCACCCATTGAATGGCCGGCTAGATCCCCTGATTATCAGTTTTGGATTTTTTCTAGTGGGGTGTACTAAATGACACAGTATACAAAAGAACATATGAAACAATCGACGATTTAAGAGAAGGTGTCTTAGTTGCTTTTAATAACATCGATAGGAGTAAAGTACGCAATGCTACAAATTCTGTTGTGAAGAGGTGCAATTTGTGTATTAATAATAATGGAGGTATCTTTGAACATTAATAATGTTGTGTGCCCTTAATAAAAGTTCTTATAGTTTTCATTTTATTACTACATAAGATTTCAAAATAAGTTTTCGTTTGGTTTGTATTTTATCAGTTCGAAATTCAATTGTTTTCCATAAAAACCATAAAAATGTCTATATCCTCTTTATTTTTTAAAATAACACTATCAAACCTTATATCATTGTAATCAGCAAAAAATAAGCTTTTTAATGATGTCAAAACCAACTATGGTTTCCATTTAAAAAAACACAAGTTTGTGTCATAACTCGATAATGGTGAACGAAAAAAAAATATTAGCTACATAGTTTTATTTGGCGTAAAATTATCTAAAACTTTTGTCTGAACACTTTTTCTCTAAAATTACTATTAATGATGCTAAGCATGTTTAAAAAAATCGTAAAATATAGTTTTCTTTGAATATCAAATAAGCCATGAAAGTTACCGGAGAAACAAAAGCAGTTTTAAATCAAACTCGTAAAACTGCGCATCTTTCCCCATTTAAGCGTTTTTCTATCTCCAGTAGTTTCTGAGATCCCAATGCTAAACATTCAAAAAAACTCACCCTGTATACAGGCTATTCCACGAGAGCCGTTCGTTAGAAGTTTTCGTGGTTAGAAAAAACTTAGAATTCTGAAATTTTGGGTTCCAGGGTTATTCAAGATTCTCTTTCATTTTAAAATATTTTTATGATAATACTACTTCCGGTTATACCGGAAGTCGCAATTAACTTCCTTATTTTAAATGAAACAGCCTGTATATTATGTCATTTTTGGATTCCTGAGAAAATTTCATAGTGGGTTTTCATCAGGTTTTCCTATACCTATTTTCAATTTTTTCTTAGATATCTTGATTTTTTTGAAAATTTTGACACATGAAGCCCTGTTTTGAGCATTGCGCCCTTTAACCAATTTCGATTGGTGGAAAGCGCTTCTGAGGTACACGGATGCACAGGAATGATACTTTCGAATGCCATATTGACAACTGATTTATCGTACACAGGGTATCCAAAATTTAATGACCAATTACATCATTTTAAAAGTTGAAAAAGCTCGTTTTTTCAAATGGGACAGCCTGTATTTTATTGGATTGTCGGATGCAGAATTTGATTCTGCATCCGTGGTTTTCTTGTTAATCCATATTTTTATCAAAAGGTGATCAAACTCCAAAAGTTGTACCTAGTAAGCCTTGATTTTGACAGGAATTGAAACAATGTTGATTTAATGTCAAAGCAGTATCATCGTACAGATTCATGAGGTATCTACTTACAATTCTAGGGATTTTGTTAACTTGCTTAAGTACAGTTTATAATGGATAATGTTGAAGAATATTCCAATAATGATTTATTAAATTTGTTTTACACGCACGGTGAATGTGGACGAATTGTTCGACGAACATGCAGACTATTTAATGAACGATATCCGGACCTACCAACAATGACTCCCGGAAAATTCGCAAGAATCGAAACTCGCTTTATAGCAACTGGAAACGTAAGGGCAACTCAAAATAACCTAAAGTCCGTAAATGATAATGAAGATAACGTGGTGAATGTGTTGGCGTTTTTTCAAGCTTATCCGCGGAGTTCAATTTCGACAGCAGCGCTGGATTTGGGTATTTCAAAAACATCAATTCACAGAATATTAAAAAAACATGGAATGCATGATTAGGCAAGGCGTGTCAACTTTTGCGAATTTATGATTTTGAAAATGACCGAAGATCCGAGATTTCTTCATCAGATTATGTGGACTGATGAATCGAAATTCAGCAGGCAAGGAATTACAAATCGCCGAAATACTCACTACTGGGCACAAAATAATCCACATGTTATTAGGGAACATAATCATCAAGACCGCTTTAGTTTCAATGTTTTTTGTTTAATTATGGACAACAGAGTGGCTTATCAAGTGTACGATGAAAATTTAAATGCAGCTAGATATCTGGAGATACTGAGAGGGTTTGTTAGTGATTTTCTAAATGCCCTACCTCCACGTGATAGAGCAAACAGTTGGTTTCAGCTTGATGGTGCTCCAGCACATTCAACTATAGCTGTACACCGGCAATTGTCAATGATGTTCGAGGATCGGTGGATTGGCCCGCGGGGACCTTAGAACTGGGCACCCAGATCACCCGATTTGACCCCCTTGGATTTTTACCTCTGGGGTCGTATAAAAGAACTAGTGTACTTTAGGCCGGTACAAACTAGAGAGGAATTATTGAACCGTGTTCACCATGCGTTTACTAATATAAGTCCAGACGAACTTCGGAGATCTGTTTCGCGAGGAGTATATGACAGAGTTATTTAGTGTTTGAACCAAAATGGAGGTCAAATAGAACAATTATTGTAATTTTACATTCTCTTATTATTTTTTGTCATTATGTTCCAATTTTTTGTTTTTATTTTATATTTTGTTCTAAATATTATGTACTAATGTCATGTTCTAATTAAAGTAAATTTTTTACCGTTTCATTGATGTTTATTTGGTTTCGAAAGGCAAGCGATGTTTCGGTTTCTGCCAAAAAACCACATTAAAATAAAAAAATTGGATTAACAAGAAAACCACTGGAAATAGGTATAGGGAATGTTATAGCAAATCGATGCAGAATCAAATTCTGCATCCGACCATCCAATAAAATACGGAGTGCCCATTTGAAAACACGAACTTTTTCAACTTTTAAAATGATGTAAGTGGTCATTAAATTTTGGATACCCTGTATGCGATAAATCAGTTGTCAATATGGCATTCGAAAGTATCATTCCTGTGATTCCGTCTACCCCAGAAGCGATTTCCACCAATCGAAATTGGTTAAAGGGCGCAATGCTCAAAACAGGGCTATATCTGTCAAAATTTTCAAAAAAATCAAGATATCTAAGAAAAAATTGAAAATAGGTATAGGGAAACCTGATGAAAACCCACTATGAAATTTTCTCAGGAATTCAAAAATGAAATAATATACCGGGTGTTCCATTTAAAATAAGGAAGTTAATGGCGACTTCCGGTATAACCGGAAGCAGTATGATCTTGAAAATATTTTAAAATGAAAGAGAATCTTGAATAACCCTGGAACCCAAAATTTCAGAATTCTAAGTTTTTTCTAACCACGAAAACTTCTAACGAACGGCTCTCGTGGAATACCCTGTATATATATAAATGTCGGAAAAGAGTGTTGGGGAATCCGGCAATAAAAACACTTATTTTTATAGGAAGTCTAACGTTTTATTATCTCAATATTTCGCACATAAGGCATTTGTGCTTCCTGAGGATAAACTAATAATTAAGACAAGATAGTGAAACAAAGTACAGTTAATAAAAAAGTTATTGACAGAAATTTTTAAAAAATACTCACAACTGTGACTTCTTGGTGGGAAAAATATCATCAATACACAGTAAAACAAACTGTGAAAAACACCACAAAACACGATGTTTTTCGTGACAAAATTGTGTTTACATGTTAATTTAAAATGACAATTAGTTTGAAATATGTCAGTTATTGTTCGCTTGTGATATTTTATTAAACTTACTATGATCTAACAAATATAAACTAAGCATATACTATATGTATAAATATATAATACACAGTACATACATTTCATTAACTTACAAAGATGGGAATGGAAACGATAATGGTAATAGATTTTTTCGGTTTCATGTATAGCAATAAACTTAATTCTACTCATTGCAAAAATCGCACTAGATAATTTTTTCGCTAGGTGCTCTGTGTGGTGCATCTAAGTCCATTATATACATGCCTAGGAATGTCAAAAACGCTTTTTCAGCAATTGGTCTAGTGGTTAGCATTTGCCGTTTTGTCTTATCTTTATTCAGTTGTAATTTTTTCAGCTTCCGCAATTACATTTAATGAAATACTTACTGTCTACGTCTTTTTCGAAAGGAGCACTAGCTAGTATGCTGGTAGCATCTGCTGCATATAAACATGTTTTTGCATTGTGTAAATAATTTGGTATATCATAATATTACAAATATTATAAACAACAATGGGCCCAGAATGGAACCCTGTGCTACTAATGTGGTCACTAATAGTTGTGACGTATTTAGACGTACAGATTATATTTAATAACAGAGCAAAATAGCATAAATCAAAGCAAAAATGTAAAAAAAAAGTTCTACTGCTTGGTTATGTTAGAAAATATGGCAGATATCGCGTAATCATTTTTCCATATTAAAATTACCTATTCAAGTACCAATGAAATCTCTTAAAAACATGTAGTAATTTGGCGCGATATTTGTGTCACTCCTTATTCTGCGGCAAGGTATTATCTTGCAAAATTACCAGATGCTGTCAATTACTCAGCATAATATAACAGTATACAAATTTGTATCAATATTAGTACGAATATCATTTATTATGCTTTAACTATATCTTAAGCATATTGCTACACCTATTTTAAATCTAGTCTTAATTAATTTAATGTATGATAGCTAATATAGTTAAAGTGATATGATGCTTAGTTCTTGTAATTTGCATTCTTTATTAATATAATTTAGTATTACATTAATTTAAAGGTTTTTTTTATATACATGCTAATATATATTCTACAAAAGTATTTCAAAATTTTTCAATGCGCCCTGGATAATTAACCCATCATATCCAAGTAATTTCTCTATCATTGTCAGAAATTTGTTCAAATTAGCTAGTTCTGCGATTTCTTGTTCTCATATCATAAGTAGCCATATTGTCAAGTATATAGGTACATCAATTCGTATGATAAAATTTAAACTAAAACTAAAATTGCAAAACTACAAACGCGTATTGCCAAATACAAAATCTCCACCTACACGGATGCACGTTTACAGTCTAATTTACATAGCAGTCAATTTACATCGTATGCAATTATGACGTCTCAATTCCCAACGTGAGAATATACAATCACAAATAAAAAAATAATAATTATGTCAAAAATTACTAAGGTAAATAATAGTAATACATTTTTAACATAAATATAATATTAAAATGTACTACCACTATCCCAGTGTTATTTACAAAAGATCAGTGCTTTGCATTCCAGCCCAAGTGTTCTATGCATTTTCATCATTATATTTTGAGTGTGACAGCTAAATAAATTACGAAACTAATAAAACGCCATAATGAGAGCACTAGAATGTCAAGTAACTACTAATGTCAAAAAAAACAAAAAACAAAGAAACGTACAATAAGAGGGGCGTTTACCTGTCGAAAATTAAGGCATCGCCGTTTCGCGTTTTTTAAACTCATTTTGTAATTTTAGAATCTCAAATTTGGGTTAGTGATGCAAAAGGCATCAATTTATAATGGCAAGGTCCGTTTTTGTACTAATTTATTTTCTTAAAAAAGTTATGTGTCTTAGAAATAACCCCAAAAATGCATGAATTTTATAAATGTCTACTAACTAAGGCTGATACAAAAAAAGAAAAAAACGACCTCCCCGCGCCAGCTGCACATTTGATGCACGACATAAAAGAAGAAAAAACTTTCTGTAATTATTTTTGAAGATAAAAAACATTAAACAGTAAACATCGTCACACACATTTTACACGTCGTTTTTCCAAGCTTTTGCGTCGTCTATCCCCACATTACGGTATCTCTGCTAGTCCTAGCGAAGACGAAAATCTATCGGAATCGGTCGGCTATTCCAAGTCAGAGTGACAGTTTGTAATTAAAAAGAAATGTCTTATAATATTCGAGTGTAATGTCACGAAATGCGAATGGGTGTCATGGAGACAAGGTTTGTCAATAAAACTAAAATTGACATGACTGACAGTATAGAGAAATTGTAGAAATAAATGTATGTGTCTATTTAATGAATTGGATATAAATATACGTAAATAACATTAATTAGTGATATTAAATAGTTACTCCTATAATTGCGTGTTCTGTTTTTTTAAATTAACGAACGAATCACGCTACAATAAATAAGTTATGGGCAAGCGAAAATTGGATTATCATAAAAAATCAACCATCCAAAGAAGTAAGCATGCAAATCGTATGAAAAATCAAAATACGAGGTAAGTAATTTTTGGTCTACAATTTTATTTACATTATTTTGATATTTGTTAATTCGATTTAATTTAACTAAGTACATAATACCAATATGCGAGTAGATTTCAGAATTTAAATATTTGACGATTCATTTTATGTGTATATTAAAATTTTCAACCCACGGTAGCTTTGGATTGCCTTTCTTACAGTCCGCGTCTAATACATACGCTTTTGCTGTTAGGTCTGATGCAACTTCCATTGATTTGTCATCCCCTGAAGGAATTAATGTTGGAAACGCTGAACACATCTATTTAGGCAACTCACAAGGTAATGGGAAGTACCTATTACAATCGAAACTGTAGACTTTGGACATTATTTACAAATTTACAAATTATTACAGTTACAAGCTTCCACCTGAAAATGAACCCGAGGAAGGTAATTTTCTTGTAAAAAAAGAAACCAGGAACGATAATTCAGCAGTTAAAAAGTTTTGGCGGCCATGAATCGTCATATGGATGCAATTCAACTCACATGACTTTTTTAAAAGAATTGAGAAATGGATTAAATTGTAAATTTGTATTTAAATGTAGCATATGTGGTGCAATTGAAAAACTTTTTTCTAACATTGAACGTGATAGCTCAAAAGATATGGGCATAAATGAAGCTGTGGTAAGACATTTAAAAATTTGTAATCACCTGGAAGTCGTTATGATTACGGTGTCTATGTGTTATTGTAGTATTTGCTCTTTATATGTTTTAATGTACATAGAAATTAGACTCAAAATAATGTTAGGTGTCCCCCGGGAAAACTATAAACTAATGATTTTGTTATAGTAATCTAAGCTATTTATGTCTATATTAGTGTAAAAGTCAACATTTTCAAGGAGATGCTTAAAATATTTTGAGTATGGCTAAATAGCTACCGCAAACGCTTGTCTTCAAAATGTGCATTGTAGGTTTTTGGAAACTTGTGCACGGGACAAAGTTTTACTCAAATGGAAGAGCGTTTTTCAATTATGACTATGCCTACCATGTCTTCGCGAACGTATTATGATATACAAAAGCACGTTCATGAAGTAATAAAAGAAAATGCCGTGGAAGAAATGGCGGAAGCTGCAGAAGCAGAGAAGGCTGAAGCTATATCTAAAGGAGAGCTAGATAGTGATGGGTTTCCACTTCTAACTGTAGTTGTTGATGGTACTTGGGCTAAAAAATCATATAAGTCTAAATAATATATTAAACACAAGAAGTTCTTCATAAAAATTAAGAATACTTGATTATGTACATAATTTATTATATATTATTATTTGTTATACACATGTATGTATTTGTATATCGATCAATTATTTGTAATAAAGTAACTTCATCATTTCTGAAATTGTTTTTTTATAAGAATTTCTTTTTTATTATTTTTTTCTAGATCTATTTATCATTACAATTGTACATTATAATGAGAAATAATGTTGTACTATTGTGATGGCTGAAAATAAATTAAAAAGAGAGTATTCTTTTATTCTAAACAAATTGAATGTATTAATTTTCATCCGACTTTAAGATGTGCATTAAAGCGAAGTGAAAATGAACCCATTTAATTTGTTCACATCCAAAAATAATAATTAAATATTTCAAAATATGAATAAGTATATGAAAGTAATACGTGACTAGACCCGCAAGAGGGCAGTTCCGTAAGTTTTTCATTCTTTATACATATGTTTCCCATCTATAGTATTCCTTTATCTATGAATAAAACCTAAGCGTTCGGATCGGAACCTCATAACGTGTAGCTCCACCCACTCACACCCCCTTGCGTCGACTCGTCCCGCGAGTAATATAAGTTGCATACGTTTCTATTTGTAGGTAAAGGCCCCTCATAATGGGCATTTCAATAAACTTCTAACATTAATATCATTATAATTTCATTTGCAAAATATTTTTAAAAACAAACTTCTATTTGAAGGAATTTCACGTCATTAATGACGTAAGTCGATTGCTATAAGAGATGACGTATATCCGCTTACATGTTGTGCTGTAATTAGATGTAATTAGATTAGATTAAATGTCTTGGCACTCGATAACGGTAAGGGGGTAGATTAATTTTGTTATTTCATTAATTGTTGTATTTATTTATACAACTGTATAATTACTAATGCAAACTTTACTTGAGGACATATTATGTTTGGACATGTGCATTTAATGTGAAAAAACAATATTTGCTTACAATGGGATTTATTTAACTATAAATTAGGAATTACAGAATTATAATTATTTTCATATGTATAGACAGACAGAATAACAACTACAAGGTTAAACCGGTCGATTATTTTGAATGAATTGTAACATAGAGCAAGTTTTTCTATCTATTTGTCGATTGAACTATGAACTACATATAAAACACTTAACAAAAACAAACAAAAAAAGCAGTAAATTATTAGTACAGGTTGCAACGATGTAGAAAAATATAGTTAAATTACCAATAGTTGAATGAATAACAATTTTTTATTGAAACGTTGGAAACTTCAACATTTTCAATACATACACACATCGAAAATAATTTTGTGGAAGGCGAGACTCGCACGGTAGTGTTTGGAAAAAAAATTGGTATTATATTCTTGTAGGCTATGTGTTTACACAAGGGTATTATAAGATTTAAGTTTAAATTTTAAATATTATCTGGCGTTTAATTTGAAAGGTACAATTGCTTAAAAAAGATGAACGTCCCTAATATTTTGTCGTTTTGACACATATGCCGCAAAATACAGTTTGTTTTAAGTAATTGCAGAAGTAGCAACATTCTCGAAGATGTGCCTTAAGACAAAACGTCTGCAACACAAGTAAAGACGACGGCACACTTTCAAATATGAAACATACAGGTTGTCCCAGAAATAAAAAGACGGAGTAGCCGGTGTGTAAAGTCCGAACAGAAACAGGCCCAAATATGCCGCAATAACGAAGAAATTAAAAATTTAATTTTCTATATTATTTTTTTAAATAAAAAAATTACATTACGGACCTGGCACACGTAAGAATGCTCATTTGTAAATAGAAACGAACACGCATTCAAAGAAAAATACGCTTTTATTTGTATAAAACGGGAAAAAAATGTTAAATCATACTCGTTCATAATAAAACATTTTTTGCCGGATGCGTCTAAATAACGCAGCTATGTATTCGATTGTTGACGCAGATGGGCGACTGACTCACTTTATTGCAGACAATAAAAGATTGTTTTTATTTTTAAAATAGGAAGGTTGTTGCCCTTTAATGTGTTTGTAGTCGGAAACAGTTGATCATAATTTTTTTAGAATATTCAATAAATCGTAGTAAATATCAAAATGTAATTATTTTTTTCTAGCAGGTGTAAAAAGTAATTAACTCTCCGGTCAGTCGTGCAGGTAGTATGTGCGGTCCAAGCAGAATCACCGACAATTCCTGCCCAAGCATTTATTGAGAAGCGGTGTTGGAAATGACCCTGCTGTATGAAAATTTAACACACCATTTCGGGTGACACAACATTCATCCGTGAATAGTATGCTGGCACAAAGGTCCACATCTCTAGCTTGTTTTCGTCAAAAAAAAAAAAACAGAATCTAACACGTGAGGGACGGTCCTGTTGTGCTAGAGCTTGAACCCGTTGCAGGTGGTATTGGTACAGCAAGTTCTCGCGGAGGAGTCGATGAATTGTCGATCGGGACACTCCGACTTCTCTTGCTGCAGATCGCGTGCTTATACCTGAATCCCTATCTACCACATCCAGGAGATGCTCTTCCGCATGTAAAATTCTCCGTGTTCTTTCACGACCCCTGCCTTCGTAGCGTGGGAGTAGTGTGTCTTGTTCGCGTAACCTAAACACCGTGTCCATAATCACTTGATACGGCGGACGCCTGCGATTAGGAAAACGTTCGGCGTATAAACGTTCAACAGCTCTTCCATTTCCACCTACTTCACCGTAGAGATACACCATATCCCATAATTCTTGCGTCGTAAAAGCCATGTCCATAACTATGTGTCAACTCACATCGGCGGCTAATAACAAACTGAACATCTATGTATCTATCGCCCTTGCACATGCATGCACTGGCGGCTGGTCGGTAATAAAATCGCGGGACACACAACAAAAACTTATGTATTTTTTGAAATAACATCCATTGTGCTGTTTGACAATGGATGTTATTTACAAAAATACATACGTTTTTGTCGTGTGCCGCGCGATTTTATTACCGACCAGCCGCCAATGCATGCATGTGCGCAATTCTATACCGCAAGTCGACCAGAGTCGGCGTAAGGCCAATTGAATTCTTTATTATTTTTATTCTGCCGTCTGCGCACGAATAAAGACTTGAAATTTTGAGGGTACGTTTTTACACAATCTAGCTTCCGATTTTTGCTACTCCGTCTTTTTATTTCTGGGACATCCTGTATACAGCAAGAGCGCGCGAGGTATGATCACCCGATGGTATACGTAAACTCGCATCTAAACATGGTCCGATAATACATATTAGAGTTACGGCACAACATACTAGCATTGCCTGCTCATATTCGAACTCATAGTGATCTGATTATTTTTTCGCAGATTGACAAAAAGAACAAATTAAATTTTCTCTTTAAGTCGATAATAACGCGAAGATTGTAATACTTATAACGTAATTATCCTTATGAAATTAAATAATAATGTAGTTGTGTAAAAAGTTATAGCAGTACAACTGGGTTTTAGAATGAAATAAAAACAACCCGCCTGAAACATCTGCAGAATAAACTAAGATGTCTAGAGAAAAATAAATAAATAGAAATTTCATGGTAAAAAAACTATAAATAAGTATAACAGAAATACCATAAAATAACACAAAAACCTACGTGCATTCCTCTTTGCAGCCAGTACGCAACTGATGTAAATATCTATATCTGACGAACACAACGGCGGAGATCAATTTTCCGAATATACGTCCGAAGAATATCGACTGGCATCGGGTGATCATACCCCGCGCGCTCAAGCTGTATATCACAAATAGACTGGAATCACATATACGCATTCCTGAATTATATATCATGCGACAGCAGGATGTTGTCACCTATAGCTTATTCCAAAAAGAGAGAGACGAAATTCTGAACAGATCCTCAACCCAAATTACAACCTATAACTGGTGAAATCAATTTTAGGAGGTAAAATTAAATTATTCATCTGTCTGAAATATGTACCAAATTAAATTGTATATAGATTCTTAGAGATGTATTCACAGTTAACGCAACACAATGGTAAATGTAGTAGTCACAACACATGAAACTAAATAAATTTGTCTAGAAAACAAACAATGTCATAGGTGTCAAAATATTTGAGAATTGATAGCAAAAAGCGAATGTAGTACGGTGTTATTTCTCCTTGCTGTCAACCAATAAAAAATAACTGTCTCTTGGGTCTGTTCAGAATTTTGCCTCTCTCTCTTTTTGGAATAAGGTATAATGTCTCATTACAATATTTATTCAATGTACTTTGTTTTTGTTTTAAGCATGAGCTTAGATATTTTTTCAGTATACACATAGATTAAGAAATTTTGATGAATCAATCTTTCTTAAACAAATATCAATTTTATGAAGTACTCATATATATAAAGAAATTTGTTTTCGAGAGATTCCTAAAATAAAATATAGTTAGGAGCAGAACAAACACTAACAACCAACATTTTGACACTCTCGTCAATTGCGTGGAATATTAGACGATATAAGCCTTCACAGCACGCTTGAATGCAGGTGCTGATTCGATATGGCCGATGCACTTCGACAGCCTGTTCTAAAGTTTAGCAAATGAATAAACGGGAGATTTTTCAAAAAACTGTATTATGTGCAGTCAATCTAACTAAAGGTGGAATTCTGGGGGTTCTTGAAACACTACGATACCTAGTAACTAATTTAATGACGTAGAACCCTAAGTGATAACGTCCGTAAATAAAAATTTTGTGGGTTATATTTTATTTTCATTATTGTTTTTGTTTACAAATATGGATGGCTATGTAGCATTTTTGTTTGATGAAGAGAGGTAGGATATCATCCATATAACATATATAGAGTATAATATATTCTCTATTTTCTTTATTTAGAAATTATATGTGCATTTTACGAAGGCAAGCAAGTATTAAGAAAATCTCTGACGGGCATTTTAAGCAAATATTTAAGAAAAGCGTTCAGAATCTTATCTAGTTACAGGGTAGATGTATACATTAAAGAAATATACAGATATTCATGAATGCTACTGAAATGCACATACATTATACATTTTTCTTACAGGTCTAACAATATTCGTTTTTAGATATTTTTTATCGTTGAGCAGGTAAAAGACAATACGTGCATATTGAATGTTAAATAGCACTGCACTATTTCTTCAGCATATGTTATGATATGACACCTGACCCGGTGCTTAGGTTATGCTCCATCACAAGGAAAGTGAAATCAGACACTTGCATTTTTATTGTGAATTTAAGTGTTTACTACTAATTTAAAACAAATGGGTTGTCTTATGTACCAAACTCTAAATTTGAAGATAATATACATACTTCCATGTAGTATATTAGAAATAGGGTATGTAGATGTAGCTTACGTAAAGTTTCATCTACAGCTCTATTGTAAAATAATTTTGAAAATCCATAGTAAGTATGTAATAAAATATTAAATTTATCGTATAGATTTAATAACTTCAATGCATTTATGTAGTAAACTAAATAAACTAATGAGATATTCAATAAATCACAACACTTTAATGAAATATAGCTTTGCTATAATTTACATATTAGGTAGTATGAGTTTGTTTACTATGGAAATGCTTGTGAGTAGGGGTTTTCATTTATTTCCGGACATATTTATTTTCTAGGTGTTGTTTGCTTCACTGTAATTATTGTTTTAATTTTAGCATTATAGTATACTTTTATGGTAGTGCTAATAAAAAAATATGTTTGACAATAAAATGTCTTTATTTCTCAATATTTGTACAAATATTCTCCATTTTAGTATTATTCCAAGTACAAATTTTCTAGTTAAATACCACGCGATCATTTAAATTCTAAATTATAGCAGGCGGGATTTTTTTTATTAGGTTGTCCAGAATGTCAATTATTGATTAATTAACATTTTGTAACGTCACTTTGAAAATTCAAATTGTAAATTAGTACTTATATACCAACTTAATTTAAATTTCACAGCCTGCTCTAATTTAGAATTTAAATGATCGCGCGGTACTAGTTTTATTTTTAGTTGTTTTATGGTTAAGGTTTAATAGTAAACATATAATTCATATTTAGTATTAATCTCCAAGGCCAATTCGCCTTTTTAAAACTTTATAATACTTGTTGCTAAATTTATTAAACCGTTAAAAACTATAATCTGAGTATTTAATCATTTTGTTATCAATAACTGCATGGGAATTTAAATTTTTATGTTGTCATATTCTTATTATTCATTCAACTTGAAGAAAAAGTGCACGCTTCAGCCTTCTTAATGTTAGTCTCCTGTTAAAACATCTAATAAACAAAGCTTTCAACTACTGTAACACAGTGGTTCGGCTACCAAATTCTGCACAAATTTTGGTACAATTTGGTGGTACTCGACATAAAATATTTTATTGTGCAAGCCTTCGCGCATGCAGATCGTACATTCCTACGCCTAGTAAAAAAAAAATTCGTTACGAAGAGAAATATTGAGACCAAGTGTGAAAGCAAGTTTCACAGAATCGGTTGACTGTCTAAATAAATACAAAGTAACCTTTGCAGTTTGATTTACAAATAAAGAAAGTCATCGTCTAAATTCTCAACAGGTAAATTTCTTCTTATCTTCTTCGACACAATATAAAGTTGAGCATCCTTACAATTTTATGTAATTTCATTTTTAAATAATCTGATGAAAGAGAAGTCTAAAGTAAAGGTGAACAGATTTTTTCGAATATTTTTTTGTTTACGTTGGATGTACATTCTATGTAGAGTGTAAATATTTGTTTGTGTTCAGGTACTCTTTCTTGTAAGAAAAGCAATGTCCACCTTATTGGGATAATTCTGTATTTGGTGGCGTCATAAAAAATACATTACTTGATCCATAAATGTACCTATGAGTTGATGAACATTTATCTGCTATCAAATTAAGTATTACATTCTTTTGAACTCAATTAATAGTATTAGTTCTTTCTGGAATTTTCTAAAGTGCGTGATGATTTTCTTCATAAAAGATACATTGCGTGTTAGGCCTATATCAAACAATTTTCTTTTTAGATAAAATTGTAAATTAAAACATTTTAGAATTTATATGTTGTGTATGTTTACATGTTAAACATTGTGTACAAAAATTGCAGACTGGCAAATTATAGATCTTTAGTTTTCAGGTTACGTTGGTAACGTAATTCTCGTAGTTTACGAAATCGTAAGCCTTACGAGAAATGGTCAGAATTTCACCGTAAATTTGGCTGATGTGTGGAGTAGCTATGCGTACATCTATTAAAAATACCCGGATTTTTTCTACAAAACATTAATGCTTTGCATATATAAATCGAAGCAAAAGCCAACATCCCAAAAGACATAAATTTATCCCTACACAGCTGCGTCCCTTCCAGACTGAAAAACACACAAAATGTACACATAAGTGAAAAGCACCCGCCCCCAGTTTTGAACTATTCCCTAAACCAGATATAAGATAAAACGAACGTCTTGAACCTCAGGAGCGCATAAAAAACCTGGTTTATTTTCGTGCATGGCAATCTGATATGTTCGTCGGAAAACACTCAAAAATTAAGTGGTAGTTAAATTTAATAAATTTGGAATACAAATATCTATTAAACAACAAATATACATCCAAACAATTCAAACTACACCACTCGTGAAAACTGTCCAAAGCTGTTGATGTGTCATCTGCAAACATTACATTATGAAATAAATCTGAGCCCTTTGAATAATGGTAAGTTATATAAATTAAAAACAACAGGAATTTTATCAAGACTGAGCCCTGCGGAACTCCGGCCTTTGGCACACCAGCATCCGAGTTTTTACCCGATGGAACAACGGACATTTTCCGGTCTAAAGTTAAATGAGCAAAACAACAACAAAAAATTACATAAGGTTACGAGAGATATTAACTCGTGCTAATAGTTAATAAATTAATATTAATAAAAAAATATGACAATGCAAAATTAAAGCGACAGAGGTCCCCTACTTCTGGACAGCCTGTGTATCGCACATGTATTCTAAGTGTTAGTTTCAATTCATTTACAATGAATTAAACTAGCAATGGCTAGAGATCTTTTGCGTTACAAAAGATTTAACAAATGTGTCAATACGTGGACACACGGTATATAAATATAAATGTACTTAAAAATTAAATGAAACTATGACAAACGATTGTATAAAAAAACAATATAATGAAATTTCGGCTGAAGGCCTACAAAATTTAAATTGAAATAACAATTAAATGACAAATTTAATTATTATTTAATATATATATAATAAGCACCGACCAAGTTCTGGCAATAGATTCTAAAATGCTTGAATAAAAACTTAAGTGAGAATTTAATCAACGTTCTTAAGCTCCGAGCAACACAAACTTACAATGAATTAAAAACACACCTTAGGCTTCCGAGCACAAAATTGCCAACGGGGTAATCCATTAAATTAGAGAGAGAAGAACCTTATGATATTAAGAAATTAATTTTAAAATTTAACAACAAATTAGGCTAATTTTAACTTACAGACTAACACAAACAATTAAGAGAAAAGGTGATATACTTATCTAACAAGTAGGCGTGGCCTAACACATACGAAAGGAAAACTGGAAATAACTCTTCTGTACGAAATTCCAGGAAAAATGGAAGTGTAGAAGAATCAAGATTTCAGCACTGCTGAATCGGTGGTTAAATTATCTTCTCAGAGTAAAATTACATTAGAAATCCAGTTCAGTACATAATTCAAAATGGCGGTGCCTCGTGGCTTGGAAATCTCCAGTCACTCAGGACGGTATAGTGTAATTCCGCACAAATTAGAAGCTATAAGACAAGGGAGAACCGACATACATTAAAAACAAATCTACACAACGGAAAACCAGTTCAGCACATAATTCAAAATGGCGGTGCCTCGTGGCTTGGAAAACTCCAGTCACTCAGGACGGTATAGTGTAATTCCGCCCAAATTAAAAGCTATAAGACAAGGGAGAAACGACATACATTAAAAACAAATCTACACAACGGAAAACCCAAGAAAAGAACTTACTTACTTAGATATGGATGAAATCAATCGCAACAATTCAACCCACAGAAAGTCGAAAAAAACAAAATATTCAACCAAAAATAATCACTGCCTTATTAATCCGTGCGTAATTACTACGGAACAATATCGGTATTAATTTACCAATAATTTGCAGTGAATATCGATCGAAACCAATCTGCTTCTTTATCAATTAACAGCAAAAATCGAAATGGGCCGAGGAAGGCATTCGCATGAACGTTCACACCAAAAGCAACGCCATATGGACGATTCGAAAAGCACGGAAACATTTAAAAATGATACAGGCGATACTTGTAACAAAAGGGAAGCCTCCTAATTACTAGAGAAGAGAGGAATAATTAAAAGAAAATTCTCTAAGCCAAAACAAGAATTAAAAGTACTTAACTAACATTAATTCTCAATAGACGCGAAAGTACGCATCTATTTAACATTAAAAACCGTTCCAGCCAACAGATGGTGGAAGAACCCATAAGAAATTAAACTAATTCCTATTTAAGATATAATTACTAAGTTCGTTACTACTACATATAACATGAAAGATAAAAATAATTCAAGCGAAAATTGCTAACGGCCAAACGACAAAAAACAACAACAATAATCCTACCGAAATAAATGAACGAAACAAATTCTGGAATATACAGCACTGTTCAAAAGTTAACGTAACAATATTTTGTACAAAAATTAACTTTTCTTTTTTCAAAACTAAGAAAGATTTACGTTCTCTTTGCAAGAAAATTAAATTTGCGAATGAAGATATGAAAAGAGAAATGGAAGATGATGTTGAAATGCATAACCTTAATAAAGGATTTGATCCACTTTATTAGTGGAGCTCGGATGCCACACTTGTCTAGTTTGTAAATAAGAAAATACATATTTAGATTATCAAAAGCGAGCACCAGGTCGAAAAACATTCCAGATGGGTATAAATATATTGCACGAATTTAGTGGATGCTTACTCGGTCGAATGGCTAAGCTGAAACTCATACTGAACGTTGACAAAATTTTGTATTTATTCAAAAAATCCAAGATTTTCTCTTGTATCACACTTCAAAATTTTTAGAGAATATGCTGACAACTAAAATAGACTAATTACCTCTTTAAAAATGGGTAAAACGTGAGAACTTTAAGAAATTTGAACATTTACCACAATTATTGAGAGATTTAGCAACATCACCATCAAATCACGCTTCCGATATTTTCGAGTTAATCTATAACGTATGTCCCAATAGTTTCAGCCCAAAATTAACTTTATTTAAACTTTTATTATTTGCTATAATTTACGTCTTAGTAACTAACAAAATTATTAACTTAAACTAAATAAAGGGTCCTTGCTCTTCAACTGAGAGTAATTTTCTGGAATATCTTTCATCAGGTTCTAGACGTCTTGTAGTAGTGTATCCTTCTAAAAATTCTACGCTGTAGTTGTTCCTCATTTTCAGCTATTTAACCCCCATCATACACTTTACGAGGTAAAAGTGCCCAAAACGCTTTAATTGGTCGGGCCTGAGGTAAATTAAAGGAATTAATTTTGTTTTGGTACAAAAAGTATGTTATTATGGTGAAGTCAATATTGAGTGGCTCTTGTATAATGAGAAAAGGCTAAGTCGAGCCAAAACATTGGTGTACAAAACGAACTAATTTAGTGAGGCAGTTGTTAATATAACTTTCAGAATCTGCAGCTTCCCCCCTTACACGACCAATATAAGGTCTGGATGTCCCTCTAGTCGAAATCCCAACCAGACCTGAACTATATCAGCGAATTTCGCTTTTTCATTATATTTTACATTGTTAGGGCACTCTTATATATTGTTCCTACAAAACCCAACGAATCCTTTGATTTACGAATTGGCAAAATATGTCTGCCTTAGTTGACGACAGCATCGTGGTATCCATACTAATTGATTTACAGTACATTTAAGACATTTTCTTCTTTTTTTATTTTTGATCATTTCTTGCTAATTTCTGCGATACGATCTCTATGACGTTCGGAATTTACGCGCTAATTTTCTTACGGAAGCCCCAACTCAATCTTTTGCTCTGCTTACCAATCTTTCTACTCTTTTTCGAGTAAAAATTTTTGGTTTTACACTTTTTGGGAGATTTAGACATGGTATTTTTCCTTCACATTCGGCCATTACTATATTAGATAGCAGACATTGAAGTGCAAACTCTATTAGCACGACAGACCCCACAATTTTTCAAATTCATTAAATAATTGCAATTGCTGACAATATTTTGATTGAATATATCGGTTTTATTAATTTTTAAAGTAAGTGTAAGATTTTTCTTGTTACAATCTTACTCGTTATTGTCAAACTGTGAAACTGCTGATTTTGTATTTTCTTTCTCTTTTCTATATTCGCTTTATCTCGGTTTCGTTTATGTGTATTGGGGTAATCAGTTTAATATATATTTTTATTCTTCAAAATATTTTTTTAGACTTTATGAGAACTTAAAAGGTGCTCCTCGTAGTTATATTATGTAATAATGTCAAACATAATACTAGAAAAAAATGCAAACACATAAAGAGCATATATTAAAAGGAAGTTATACAGGAAAACAACAAAAAAGATAAAATATTACGTTTTTAAATAATGAATATTCTTATTAATTACACAGGTAATTAACTATACAGAATTTTATTAGAAAAAAGTCCGCCCGTAGATTGCATGCGATCCCGCGGTCTCACATTCACCTGCTAAATGCCATAACAATCAATATACTACTGCCAATTTGCTACACCTGATACTAAGAATCTAATACAAGATTGTCAATAAATTAATTTTTACAAATCATCATGGCAGTCGAATGTTTAACGTATCCCTCTGAGAAAGGACTATAAGTTACCTAAATCAGAGCAAATTAATCAAAACAGTGCTAGTATTGCTTAGTTCTGGTTACAAGAAAATGCAGGTTGGGCACATGAAGTTTCCATGAAGAAAAACTTACGAAAATTAAAAAATTTTGTGTGAGGCGGTAAAGTACGAACACTATTCATGGAACTAATGTGCTGATTTTTATTTTTTTATTTATTTAAGCAATCATGTTAAACCTATTGCAATATATTAACTAGAAGTGACCGCTATTCCAGAAGTTATGCCAGGAAGAGGAAAAGTACCAGTCTTTAATAATAATAATATTCTCTTATAATTACAAAGGAGAACATAAAGCAAACGTCAAAGGAAGCAATACTGGTAATCGATAACTGAGAAAGTGTTCCATACTGTATGGTTTAATTTGACATAATAACATAAATATTTTATTTTTATTTGTAGGTACAGTATTAATATCTCTCTATTCTTTACTCACTCTGTCTCTTAGTATCGAAGAGCAGTAGGAATCTTCATATCTGGAACCGTATTCATACCTGGAGGCATTTTCATCAAACAGTGTTCTGTTTTTAAAGAAGATTAGTACTTGGTAATATCAAAAACTGTCAAGAGATTATTATTTCTGCATGACTGGTTAAAGTTTAGTTTTGGTATTATAAATATCTTAGACAGATCACCACTACCACGCCTGACCACGATGCCACGATCTATCATATAACAGACAACCGCTGTAGTAGGCGGGACGAAGTTCTTAATAGACTGACACTGTTGCAGAAACTTCATACTTTTCTGCATAAAATATCTATGGTTCATTAACGATGACAGACGAGGTGGGTATGTTCTAGTAATTTCGGAACTAGTAATATTGAATTACAAAAATACAAAGCATTATTACCGTTTCTTATGACTTAGTGTATATTATGTTGAATGCGCTGTATGGAAAATGCGTCGAGTTGCCTAATGTGTTTGGGTATCTTTAGTTTATGTCTTTGTTTGTCAGCTTAGGTTATTATGTGTTTTCGGCATCTTTACGTTTGTAACTGCTATGCGTATTGTTATAAAATCAATTTCGAAAGAGAAGTCCTTGCACCATTTATAATTAATAAATATAATTCCAGTGATTCTGATGATGGACTTTGATTAAAATTATTGTTTGCATTTGCTTTCTTTTTTGTTAACTATCTTTAATATTATGAGCGTTTGTTAATAATCTTTAGTTATAATTATTTATTACGGCAGTACACTTCACATTCATGAGTACTTACATAATATATGTAATGTTAGAACACGTAAATTAACCTTCACATGAGTAAGACATTTGACACCAAACCTAAAAATAAAGCGGTTTGACAAATTTGAAATTTGGCAACATGGTCGTGGCGTTAATTATACCCCACCTCGTGTTAACGTGAATGAACTATATCTATGTGTTGTTTCCATTTGAGAAATTCATGGACAAAAACCTCGAGCAAGCGAGCGCTAACTTTTGTCTGATATTTTCATTTGTTGAACTTTATGTGCGTTGTATAAGTTCTGTAGATTTGAAGAGTATTACATCTGTATGATTATATCATGGTTTACGTGTAAAGTTTCCACCAAGACATTTTTGGAATATACAAATGGTACTAGGGCATATCGAACCGTGTGATGTTCGCAGATAGAACGTTAAGAAGAGAGGCTGTGGGTGTTGTTCATAAAAGCCAAAGCAAAAACTTGAAACAGTCATTATACTATGTTAGAGACAGAACAGTATTCTTATTAAAATCCAAACGAAATTAGAGTGATCTTAAAAAGCACTGTTTTCTGTCAAAAATAATTACGTCACTTCATGGCAAAACCAAAATTTGGAATTGTTTGATCCGTGTTACTAATATTAATATTCATTATTTACTCAACACATCCGCAATTATGATTATAAAAATATATATGCGCGTTCTTAATTAAGTCGATTAAAATAAATCATGGTTTTCATATGAAGCAACGATTACACTTTTCATAAATTGTTTTTTTTTGATTTGTTAAAGTAATTGCAATGTGTACTTTAATTAACTTATTACTTACTATTTGATTATAAATTTTCATATTATATAAATTGTTGCATTGATTAACTCTTATGATCAGTTTCCTTGGTGATTTTGTTTTAAGCAGTTCAAGAAGTATTTTTGTGAGATATATTCCCAATGATTTACCTACTTATCACTAATACTCGCATTTGTGTTTAAAACAAGTAAGTATCCATACAAATAAACAATAATGAATACTCGTTATATTACTAAATATATAAGCAGTTTTTAAATTGAAATAATTATGCACTTAGTCCTAAGATTAATAAGTGAAATGTCTTTGACCTATATTACTAATTTGCTTCAGTTTCTGATTATTCTAAACACACAAGACTGGTGAGGCATTTACTAATCAGTAGGGATCGGAAGTCAGTATTTCAGGAGGGGGCTTAAATGAGTAATATAATTCGAAATTAAGCTCGAAAATAACAGAGAAATATAAACAGAAAGCTACGAATTTGAGAAAGATACACATGAGCTCTTTATAGATCTTAAACAAGCATTCGATAGAGTAAGATGGGGTAAACTATATGTTGCGTTAAAGGAACTAGTAGTAAACAATAAAATGGTAAATATGATAAACTAACTCGTGAAGGAACAGAATGTTGTGTAAAAATTAGAACTGAGGTAACCGAAAACTTTGAAGTATTGGAAAGACTGAAGCAGGGTGACCCGCTGTCTTCGACATTATTCAATTATGTGCTAAAATATGCTATGCAAAGAGCGAGGATAAACAGAACGGTACTACTGTATCATAAGAGACACCAGTGCTTGGCATTTGCAGACGACATTGACATAATAACGGAAAGTAAGCAGGAGCTGCGAGAAATATTGCTACGTTTGGAACAAAATGCAGCGGAAATGGGGCTGGAAATAAATGAGAAGACAAAATACATGATATGGGATAAGAAAGGAAATACTAAAGATAAAAAGTTCGTCGCGACAACAGCAAGCGGAAAAGTCTACAGTTTTGAAGAGGTAAAGTCATTCGCATATTTGGGAGTAGAACTTAATAGGAAGCTAGATATAAAAAAAGAGATCCACAGCAGAATACACAAAGGCAACAAATGTATATACTAACTAAGGAGTGTACTTAACAGTAAGTTGCTATCCAGAGGGGCAAAGCTGAGAGTGTACCAGACAATGTTGAGGCCTATAATATTATTTGGAAGTGGATAAGAACGAACAAAAAATGCCAGCAGTATGGGAAAGAAAATGGCTGCGAAGGATATATAAAGACGAAAAAGTGAATGATGGATGGGAGAAAAGAACCAGCAGAGAATGACAAGAACTGTATAACCAACCAAATATTATAGGAATAGCTAAGGGATATAGATTAAGATGGTTAGGGCACATAGAATGCATGAAAAATGAGAGAGCACCCAAAAGACTAATGGAAGGAGGCATAGGAGGGAAAAGGAAACGAGGTAGATCCAAAATAAGATGGATAGACGAGGTGTTGAAGGACGTTAAGTGCTTGAGGATAACTAACTGGCGGAAGAAAGCAAGAGATAGAAAAGCGTGGAAAAGGATAACGCACCAAGCCAAGGGCCTACTAGGCCCTATCTGGATCTACCACGGCGAATGTAGGGGACGCAGAAGGGCGACAGGCTTTACGACAAATTTATTTTAGTTAAATCGTAAGCGCTGTGTGCAGCGTAAATAGGTGCCTCCCACATTAGTTTGCGAGATACTGTTGAAAGAGATTTGCCTGCGCTAGAAATCGACGGTAATCAACTCCGACGCCATATTGCTGTCGCGGCAAGTGAAAAACTGCATAGTTAAAAATATGCCGTCGGATACACTAAAGCACGTATTGCTGGCACTGCAATTGCTTATAAACGGTAGAAGGCCTTTAATTGGGATTTACTTGTAATATAGTGCTAATAGTGCGCAATATTCTATTGAATAGGTTGAATCATTCTGACTTTACTAATTTTTTACAAAATTATGTTAATGGTAAATAGAGCGACTTGCTTGTGATTGAGAAATCCACCTCGAGAAAATATTGTTTGTCCTCGATGTACGATAAAATTATCACCTCTATTGGCAGTGACATCGACAATAAACAAATTTGGGTGTCTTTAGGTAAAACTACTGATGTTGAAAGATACACTACCGCAAATGTTTTGGTTGGGGTGATGGACATCGATACGCCATTGTCTACACATCTACACAAAACGATAAAATTAAAGAAAAGTGTAATTATTTGTAACATATTCAGTTGCAAATATGAAGGCGATTCGTCGGCTCTTACAACAAACAGAGATGAAGCACATTACCAGTTCCGCATGTTCTCTTCACCAGTTCCTTTGCCAATTATCTGCTGCTGATAATGTCATACAAAAATTTGAAACAGTTTTAAATAACAATCCAGGAATTCGTATTATACGCTGAATGACTTGTAAAGAAGTAGCTTTTTCCGAACTGGGGATAAATATAACACTAAAAAAATTATTTAATTATTTACATTAAATATGCTCCTATTACAACGTTAGGTGTTGAAGGTTGTTTCCAATGTTAAAATGTATATACGATGACAGACAATTATTAATACCTGAGCATATGGAACAATTATTAATCTTGATTTACTTTTACTTGAAGTCTCAACGTGAACAGTGAACATTCTGGATGTGTGATATGTTTTATTTACTGTTACCTAGTTTCTTTATACGTATTTTAATTCGCGTGTGAAAAATATCAAATCGGTATTCATGACGTCCATGATGCATCCTTGGAGTGGACGTGAAGAAAGCCTGACGTCTGATCCCTACTGAATCACTATACTGTTATACAAGCTTAAAACATTTGGACTTTTTTAATCGTCACACTAAATGGTTTGCGGATTGTTTATTCAACATCAAGATTCTTGATTACCTGATCTCTTCTTTGATTGTCTTGACATAGATTAGTAATAGAATTTCATATTTCCAATTGAAGCTGTTGCTCTCTTCCATAAAGTTAAGCAATTTAATTTAAATACATACATTACATTTACTTTATAAACAAACCTTCGTACATTTTTCATTTACATTACACACATTAAACTTGTTTACTAATTAAATTACTACCATATATGAACGAAGTTAACAATAAAATTTATAGGCATTAAAATGAAGGTTATTGTTTTAGGTCAACTCCGGCGGCTAAATGATAAATGTGGTATTGATACGATTATTACATGATCACATTTTCTACGATAAACGTAAATATAAATTATGTTTATATTTTATTTTCGTCTTATCATTGAGTTGTTGCACTTTACAATTATTGCAAATACTTCAAACAAAAGCGTATGATATTCGATAGTATTCAGTAAATAGATAACTTGCTGATAATGTACACTGTATTATAAAAAGTGTATGTTAAAACAACCAGTTGTGTCGTTACTTATTCCAACATGACTTCGAGTGAAAGCGGTGAAGATTTGCGCGAGCAAGAATCATTTAGAAGAAAGGCCGGAGAGTATGTTCAAACTGCAAGAAGTGCCTTCAATATGTGTAAAACAAGAAGTTTAAATTTTCGTAAACAGCAGTTACTGAAATTACAAAAAATGTATATGGAAACTGCAGAAGAAATGGTTGTTGCTTTAAATGAAGATTTACGGAAACCCAGACAAGAGTGTTATAATACCGAAATTGACTTTCTCCGAAATGACGTGAAGAATTTATTAATAAATTTCGAGAAATACACGCAACCGGCATATCCTTCTAGGCCTTGGGTAAATTATTTTGATAAATTAGAAATCAGGAATGATCCTTATGGAGTGGTTCTGATCATTGGCGCTTGGAATTATCCCATCCAGTCAGCTCTTTTACCATTGGCAGGTGCTATAGCTGCTGGTAATTGTGTCATTATAAAACCATCGGAAATTTCATCAGCTGCAGCGGAATACATTGCAAGGACAATACCTAAATACTTAGACGTGAAGTGTTATCAAGTCTACTTAGGTGGCGCCCCAGAAACTGCAGCATTATTACAAGAAAAATTTGATTATATATTCTTCACTGGTTCACCAACAGTTGGCAAGATAGTACATCAAGCTGCTGCAAGGAATTTAACTCCAGTTACCTTAGAATTGGGAGGTAAGAGCCCTGTGTATATAGATGACGATGCAGATCTAGAACTTACAACGAAAAGAATATTATGGGGAAAATTGGTAAATGCTGGTCAAACTTGTATAGCACCAGATTACATACTATGCTCTAAATTGGTCGAAGGCAAGATTATGGTAATAATTCCAAAAATAATACAACAATTTTATGGGAAAGAACCTGAGAATTCTAATGATTTATGCCGAATAGTTTCTGACAGGCATTTTAATAGGTTAGTGAAGCTATTAGAGGGAATGAAGATAGCATATGGCGGAAATTACGAACCAAATTCTAGATACATGGGTCTAATAATTTTAACGGATGTTAAAGATAGCGATTTGATAATGCAAGAGGAAATCTTCGGACCTATCCTACCAATAGTTAATGTGGCATCAGCTCGTGATGCTGTGCAAATTATTAATTCCAAGGAGAAGCCATTAGCCCTTTATATCTTTTCTAAAAACAAGAGGAACATTGATTTAATTTTGAATTCAACTTCTAGTGGTGGAGTTTGTGTTAACGATACTTTGATGCACGTAGCTTGTGAGAAGCTACCCTTCGGAGGCGTGGGAAACAGCGGGATGGGATCTTATCATGGTGCAAAGACTTTCGAAACCTTCACTCACAAGAAGTCTGTGCTAAGAAAGGGGTTCTCTCAACTAGTCGAGAGGTTGTTGTCAATTAGATATCCACCATATTCGGAAAGGAAATTAAAGTGGGTTAGCATTTTGAACAGGAGAAGAAATAACATTCCTTCTAAATATATCTCATATACAGCTGCCCTCATATTAATAATATCATTAGCGTCTGGACGAAGAAACAAAACATTACCTATAGTATGGTTATCTTTAATAATACATAATATTATGTCAATGTATATTGAGTAGATAGCTCTTGTATATGTGAATATAATAATTATTTATAAATTGATAATTTATTTTTTCTCTGTGATGTGAATTTTTAAGTGTAATCAGTTCGTCAAGAACTACTAGAGCTATCTAGTGTGTGAATTTTGTGTTTAATGAAGTTCCACGTTTTTGTTACTTTACTTCCGCGCTATTGACGAGAAGGGGAGTTGCTTAAATTCTCAGGAACATAGGAAGAGGTGAGGTTGTGATCCCTGGTTTTTATATAATCTGCTTAGCTGGAGATTTGAACCTATTACACCGAAAAACTTTGTGCACAAATTCTGAACACAAGTGTTTGCCACTATAACTTTGCAGAAAAACTATTTATTGACTATATTATATTGACTACAAATGTATTCTTATAACTTTTATATCAAAAACAGCAAATCTTAAAATCCAATTAAAAATCTTCTATAAGGGTCCTATACCGGGTGGTGCAATAGTGTGTCGGCGGAGCTTAGTGTGAAAACTAATAACGCTGCAGCAATGAGACTTTACGTACGTATGTAGTATGCGACTGTGCATTTTCTAATTTTATTTACAAATATACAGGGTGTTCCAAATTTTCGCAACCACATTCAACTTTTTTATTTTAAATACATTGCTATACTTTCTAGATATTATAATGATAGCCATTCAAATTATCTTTGCAATGATATATGGATATGTGCACTTCAGACTGTTCGTTTTGATTTTATTGATAATATTGTTAAAATCTTGACAGTTGCAGCATCTAACATTTTAAGCTGTAGTCTGTAAATGGGTAGAATGCCTCACGTAACTCTTGTGTCTCTAATTTATGGACTAACACGTTATTTGTTTTGAGGTTGAACAAAGTGAATAAATATACAGGGTGTTAAATATGACGTGTCTAAGTTATCGATCTTTATTGGTTATTTTCTCGTTTTTTTTAAATCTAATCTATAATATTTTTATAAGTCAGCATATTCCTTGTAAAATCGCCTTTAAAATGGTACCAATAACATAGTACTTATTTCTAGTATTTTCAAAGTTATAACCCTTTAATGGGATATACTCATGTTTATAACATGCAAAATGCGGGGCATCTAATAGTTGGTTGGCCATGAAAATAAAACAAAGTAATTTTAACAAACACCTGTTTTTTAAATGCTTTATCATTAGTTTTAGAAATACATTTTGAAAATTTTCGATAATAAAACAATCTTAATTTAAAATGTGTTCAAATATATTTCCATTCTGCTCTACACATGCTCTCAACCGTCTCTGTATCGACAGACTTACATTCTCAGCTAAGTTATTCTCACTTAATTGAAGAAAAGCGTTTCTTATTCGTTGCTGCATGTTCTCTGCCGTTGTAGGAGGTGTTGCGTAAACAATGTTTTTTACAGTTGGCCACAGAAAGAAATCACAAGGTGTGAGATCTGGTGATCGTGGTGGCCAGCTTATCAAACTTCCTCTCCCAATCCAGTTATTGGTGAATACCCTATCTAAATGTGCTCTTACAGCAGCACCATAATGTGCTGGTGCACCATCATGTTGGTACCACAATCTCCTGATGACGTTATCTGGGAGGCCTTCTAATAGCAATGGTAAATTATTTTGTAGGAAATTTGTGTAGATTGCACAATTTAAAGTATTATCAAAAAAAAAAGGACCAATAATAGTGTTTCCTATGATGCCTCCCCATGTGTTAACACTCCATTTTTGTTGATATAAAATGGGCTGAACAAAATGTGGGTTTGTAGTGTCATAATGATGGGTATTTTTTCTGTTTGTGGTTCCACAATTAGCAAATGTTGCTTCATCTGTGAAAAGCACATGATCTAGAAAAGTTATATCGTGTCGTAATTGTAAAAGTAGCCATTCACAGTACACTAGTCTCCTTTCAAAGTCCGTTTGTAATAAGCCTTGATGATTTTGAATTTTGTAAGGGTGAAACTTATGTTTTTTCAAAATCCTTTTTACAGCAGTGACTTCTATCCCGTGTTGTTTCGAAATTATCCTTGTAGATACGTGCGGATTTTCCACAATGGACTGGACGACTATCACTTCATTATCTTCTGTAATCATAGTCTTACTTCTTTCATGTTCGACGTAATTCACTGAACCCGTTCGAAGAAACCTTATTAACCAATTTTCAAACGTTTTACTATCCGGTGCTCTTCGGTCGGGATATTCCATCGCATATGTTCTTGATGCTAAAAATGGATTACTGTTGCTAGCGCCAAGAGCAAATACCATGTCTATGAGCTCCTCTTTCGAAAAATTCATTTTAAAGCAAAAACAACAATAAACTATTATGGTATCTAAATGAGAAATAATGTCAATAAAGCGATATAACTGATAACAAGGTAAATACAACACGTAACAACTACTAACAAACAAACGGAAATTAATAATTCACTAGCCGAACTTAATTTATAACAACAAAACGCAATTACAGAAAAGAGAAAATACAGAAAACGACTTTTTATGGACTTTTGAAGTAGAGATTTGACGTTTGGTTGTACAGCCATTTTTTTTTAAACCAAGGCCAACCAACTATTAGATGCCCCACATATTGCATATTATAAACATGAGTATATCCCATTAAAGGGTTATAACTTTGAAAATACTAGAAGTAAGTACTATGTTATTGGTACCATTTTAAAGGCGATTTTACAAGGAATATGCTGACTTATAAAAATATTATAGGTTAGATTTAAAAAAAACGAGAAAATAACCAATAAAGATCGATAACTTAGACACGACATATTTAACACCCTGTATATTTATTCACTTTGTTCAACCTCAAAACAAATAACGTGTTAGTCCATAAATTAGTAACACATGAGTTACGTGAGGCATTCTACCCATTTACAGACTACAGCTTAAAATGTTAGATGCTGCAACTGTCAAGATTTTAACAATATTATCAATAAAATCAAAACGAACAGTCTGAAGTGCACATATCCATATATCATTGCAAAGATAATTTGAATGGCTATCATTATAATATCTAGAAAGTATAGCAATGTATTTAAAATAAAAAAGTTGAATGTGGTTGCGAAAATTTGGAACACCCTGTATATTTGTAAATAAAATTGGAAAATGCACAGTCGCATACTACATACGTACGTAAAGTCTCATTGCTGCAGCATTATTAGTTTTCACACTAAGCTCCGCCGACACACTATTGCACCACCCGGGTGAATAGTTGAAAAATAGGAGATCTTTGATGCAAGATATTTTTGTTGATTTTAAATTTGGAGAAAACCTTTCAACTTCAACTTATGAAGAATTTAGTAATCTACCCTGCTGAATAATAAAATTTAGAAAAAAATGATTTGATTAAAGGAAATTCATTAATATGTCAAAATATTAAAAACAATTTTTCTCAAAAATCCTTTGTAGCAGATTTGTTTGCTTTAGTTCACGTTATAAATTGAATAAAAAGCTACCCCGCTCTGCACTTATTTTTCGTTCAACTATTCTTTACTTTGTTTTAAATGACATATAAAATAAATTAAAATTAGGCAACCCACATTACAATGACTTGTTATTCTTGTAAATATCTTTCCCGCGGCTACAAATGTGTAAATATTTGGTCATAAATGAATTTTTATTCGCTTAGATATTGAGTTATTATTTCAAATATTTATTATATATTCCCTATGTGTAATAAGTACTCGGACATCCTTGGCTTATTAAATTATGTGCTATGCAACCAATATTACATTTCCGATCCACTATATAGGACCCTTAAGAAGCGAAAACTAGTTTTTTTTATATTATAGTGTTACTTCAATTTAAATTTTGACATAAATGTCAATAAATGGCTGTACTATCAAATACAAGAAATTCCTTATAAGCGAGTACAGCGATATCAACAATTCCTGTAGACCACGTGACTACCAAATTAGGCAACCCAATTAACAACAGTTGGTAGTATTGAATGTTTTATGTAAAATATTCTAGACAGTGGCGCACCATACATACATATTCCTTTTTCCGTAATGCAGCTATATTTGACTTGTCAACAATGACAGCAGTATTTGTGAATAAAATGTACGCTACTGTCAAATACTAGCCATACGCGAATCTCATAAACGTATGAATCACCAGATTTTAGAAAACTACTAATCACGTGGTCTACAATATTTCTCGATAGCACAGTATATCTTATATATTAGTTTAACCATATGTGCATTTTTAGAGGTTATGTTTTTGTTTAGAGCTGATTGTTTGAATATATATAATATCTACTATTACTAGACTTATTTAGCAGTGATCTTCAAAAGCATAATTAAGCTTAAGATCCAAGAACGGGCCGCACACCATAGAGAATAAAATACTTTTACATTCATTTTAGTATATTTACTTTTGTTGTTGAGTTCGTCATGCTATAATTTATGATATTTATTTTATGTGCAGTTTATTTACGTGTTAATAATGGTTAATTTATAATAACGAATATATGGATGGCTATTGACGATTCGATTTTAGATTGCAGCAACTCAGCGACAGTTTTAAATCTAACGACGATGTGTTAGGTTGTGTGTGCGTAAGTTTTATCTTAAACTGTCAATAACTTATGTTTATCAATTTAATTTATCTGTAACTGAATTTACGGACACCTGCCTTGATTCAATACTGTGATTAGCATATCATTGTTGATTGAAAAATGCGCACCAAAGATATCACTTACGAATGAATGCTCATGCTAGGGACATGATGACTGCTGAAACTTATGATAAATGAAAGTCAATGTAGCAAACCATGTATATTACCCCTCTTGTTATGTTATTGACAAATAATAAAAATACTGATTTCAGATGAAGGATATATTGCATTAGATTACATAAATAATTAGATGACGCAATGAGTTTGGTTTGGTTAAAGTCCTTGTATAAGAAAGTCTGGACGGAAGAGGTGGTTATTGCGATTGCAGGATAGTCATGTGGACCAAAACTGACCTAGTATGTCGAAATTCAATGAGAAATTATGTTTATATGTCAAAATTCAATTCTTCCAGAAATAAAATAGCGCCATCTATAATCCATACCAAAACAATTTTGTTGATCATGCAAACATAGTGTGTAAGTATATATAAATCATTCCTGTTTATTAATACAAAATTTGTTAATAGCTCGACCAAAGCGCCGTCTATCGTGTCCAGACTTTGTGATTTTATTTTTTGTAACTAAACCAACATTATATTGTGAATATGAGTCATGTTGGTCCATAAATATAAAATTTGTTAATAAATTGATTTCAGCGTCTAAGAATATCAAAAAGGTTGGTTGAGCTATTCAAAAGTTATTGAATAACATACAGACGCATCAACGATTATACAAAGATACATCATTAATAAATAAGCAATACTTATTTTAAAATAATACACTACTCTTTCACCATACAACGGCTTCATCAGGAAGATAAAACGAAGGATTTGAAAATAAAAATTGAGAATATATGTATCTGTACATACAGTCATCAAATTTCTCTTTATCATCATATCCACGATGATAAAGAGAAATTTGATGACTGTAAATATCATGAATGTCATGATGGATGGAAAGGACAGACACAGGTTCGAATGGAGAATAACACTGCACACCACGCCCGACTGATTGAGATAGTTACTGGATTCTAACGTGGGAAGGGTAGGTGCAAATGTTATTTGCAGCATAACCTGTTTGCGTAGTTGTATCCCACATACCTTAAAGCACTGACAAGCTTAGGCGAGCATAAACGTTATTCGTGTAAATAAAAGTTAATCCAATATGATATTGCTTTTTCGACTCCGACTCCGTGACATAGAACCGATTGCTATGACAAACTTCATGAAAAGACCATTTGCATCTCTAAACTTATTTTTCATTACGTTTTAATGACGACGAAGGTAATCCGTCCAGTTTTGAATATGTTATACATTGATAAGAAAAATTCAATGGCAAGGAGTACGAAAACATGCAGAGAAGTTTGCAACTATGGTCAACACTTTTACCAAACATCGTAACAAATAATGATATTTTAAGTTTTCAATAAGACCACATAATCAAACACATTGCAAGAAGATTTTGCGAAGATTAAACAGAATCAAAGGGTGTCAAATTTTTTATTCTTTACAATTTCATGTTGCTAATAGGGACATAGGTAAATTAGCAGATGGTTATATATATATTTTAAAAATTGTTGTGCAATGGAACTAAACTCTGGTGCTGTGCTTCAAGAAAGACCAATCTGAAAAGTGACGGTGTTGACAGCAATGTAGTAGACACGTCCAATACACATAATTATAGCAAAGTTGAGCAATCTCTGCTCAACAGAAATACTGTTAGTAAAACACTCAAAATGATAATTACGGAGGATATTTGCACTAGACCTAGCAAAATTATACAGACAGAATTACTGACAAATGACACTGACACAATCACAATCTAGGATGCGCAATTAATTCGAAAGAATTTGTACAATGCAAGGAGATCAACAATGCCTTTTGTAATTAAAAGTGGTATTGAGAATCACATTGTTATGTTGTGCTGTGAAACTAAGATAAATTTTTTAGCAAGTATAGTGGATCTTGGAATATGCTGTTTGTTGGTTTTTCTAACTGCACAGTGTGTACGGTTTCTTGGATGTCAATTATATACCGCTCGTTTTTTTCCTGTTGCGGGATAAATCGAATCACGCGTATAAAACATCACTAAGTTATTTAACAGAAGAATCTATTAAAACATTCCTTCATATCATCCAAAAATAATTACAGCGGATATTCGGAAGACAATTTACCTTTTATAGAGCAGGTAGTGCAACCATCCCTATATTATTGACTAGAAGTTTTAGTACAATAGGGATATCACTTTAATATGTAATTGAACTTGCTCAATAATTAAAGCAAAAATCAAAAACGTTGCCCCTGTAATTCATTAGTCGATGCCAAAGGTCGTGGTTCTTAAGCGCCACATGTTTTATTTACCAAAAACATGAAAACAAGGATTGGACTTATAGCGACAGTAATAAAACGTACAAGATCTAATTCAATTGTATAATTAAAAGCAAAAAAGTATATATGAATGAAAACACAACTACTGTATAACGTAAACATACACAGACCGTCAATAGGTAGTCACTTAATGAACATAGTTCTCAAAATTCTAAATATACATGATTTGGCTCGTAACATCTGTTTAGAGACTTTACTATCGACTCTTATAAGTAATCTACATAATATGGTATAATGTGCATACCACTTAATACAAATATAATGAACTACAATGCGTCCAAATAACAACAATGCCCTTGTATACAACAAAGCTAAGAGATGTTAATAGTCAAATTATTGCGGAGCCCTTGCATTCAACACACAAATACAATGAAGTACAATGCCTCCGTAAGTAAGGTGTTAATAGTTGAATTATTTTGCAGCAATTGCATTCAATACACATTGTTTCATTGAAATATGTTGGTCGAAGTCTGTTCATCCGCTTCACACTGTATCACATCTGCATCCGATACTGGACAAGTCGTTGATCCTGCTCTAGTAAATAATGGTTTCATACAGGTGATAAGGTTACAACACTTCTCAGCTACCCCCCGCTTTTTATTCACTGACTTTATGATGTGACCTTTATATCTTTAAAAATTATAATAATATTAAGAATTAGCTTAAGTGTTGAAAAGAATGTATTACAGGGGTGTAAAAATGTTTGTTTTAGTTTTAAGCATTAGACAATGCAGGTAACACAATGGTATATTGGGTTGCATATACATATTAAAGAGAAACTTTTTGTATGAAAATAAACACAATTCATTAGTATATTTTAAGTTGAATAGGTATTGAAATTAAATATAAAATAAATACAAAACAAACACAAATAAAACTATGCAATCTATATTTTTTGTAGAAAAGACAAGCATGAGGTTATGGTTTGAATATAGAGAAACGCAACCTGATTTTTCACAAAGTTAATAACAGAGAAAGAGTTATGTTGAGGGATGGAACGAGAAAAAGAGTGACTCATTTAAATGCTATAAAATTGTATGAGCAGGGTCACATTAGATATGCACGAGATGTAAATATATCCAAATAAATAAATGTAAATTTAGACGTGCATAATGTGACAATTTATAAGAAATATTTTCAATAATCATATTTAAAACATAGTAAATACCTTGAACTTATATTTATGAATTGTAAAAGGATATGAGTTGAACATTTATAATACGATATGTTCAATGACAATGTTCTATATAAACAATAACTGTATGAATACAAGAATTCATTCATGAATTTTTGTATGTGTGGCACAGGAACTTTAATAGACTGTGGGAATGATCTTGTATGGTTCGAAAACCTGCAAAGAAAAATATAGTATCAATATTGTTTACAGTTTTTTGCAAATAAATGTATTACCGGGGGAAAAAGCCTGGATAGAGTCTAGAGACTGCGTAGCAGGCATGACTGATCTTTATGATGCAAGGTGTGGAAGAAAGATTCCAGTTGTCTGCAAGAGGTTTCCAGTTTTACCTAATCGAGATGTTTCTAAAAAGAAGATAAGGATTATGTTGGCGAATGCGAAAAGAAAATATGTAACGAATAATGAGAAAGGCAATACGTTTATAAACAAGTACAAGGAGGGAATGTATTAAGAAGAAAAGAAAATATACGTACCGTAGAAGAAACATAGCAAGTTGGTGCAAAACTTTTTTATAACAAACAATTCGGGGTGCCGACATTAGTGCATGAACTGTCAAAGACAATATGTGCATGTTAGTGTAAAAGCGGCAACTTGCAGAAAATGAGCAGAAGAGATTTCATCACGGGGGCTTCGATACGTTCAATGCCAACTTAAAAATTGTTGAGAAGAGGGGCGCTGCGGATGGTCGACAGTCAATTGTTTTGGTATATAATCGAAAAACAGAAATAGACTTGAATAAAGATTTAATTTGAACTTCGAAGTATTAAGACGCGAATTTTTAAAAGAAAATAAAAATTTTGGGGATTGCAAAAGTGAGTGTAGGATTTAAACACTACATTTCGACTCACGATTAGTTTATTTGTATTAAGATTTAGGATTTAATTTTCATTTAGTTTTCTTTTAAAAATAATTGTTTTTCAATAATTTAATTTTCAGATTACTGTTTATTTAAAATGGAGGATATGCATAAGGCAGAATTTGAAAAGATGAATGATGAAATAAAGTAAGTTAATAAATAAATGATTCAATTTAGGAGATAATTGGTGGTGCTGTGCGTTTCTAAAAAGTACTACGTGAAAATGTTTGCTTTTTAGTAAGACATTGAGCATTATTAATTTGGACAAATATTATCCTGTTTACTAATAATAATTCATTAATCTATAATAACAACGAAGGGATAGTTAATGGAGTTGGATACTCTGAGAGTACTACGTGTGAATGTTTACTCTCAGTATATTAATTATTGTATTTAAACTTTTTTTTTTGATTTAAATTTTCAAGCCAAATAATATATAGAAAAGGAATGTTTTTGGTGGGCAGATATTAAGACGCTAGCGGTAGTACGTGCGAATGTTTGCAGCTAGTGATTACTATAGGCCCGAATATTCACCATTACAAAATTCTAGGTTACCAAGGCAGTACCTGAAAATGTATGGTTTTGGTAAAATAGAATCAGCTTAATATTAACAAATTACTTATCAGGAATTGAAGTTTTCTTTTATATTTAAAAACAGGATAAATACTCTATGACTATCATTATAGATATATTAGCTTTACAGAAACATTATAACCAAAAGATGGGTAGAAATGTTTCCTTTTTATTACTTACAATATAAAAAAAAAATAATATAGATGCAGTATAGCAATGCTATTTATGGTTGATGTTTTAATAAAAATATAAATATATATGATTTTTATATAAAAACCAAGACTTTTCTATAAAAAATTGTAACCGTATCCCAAAACTATACTAAATAAGAAGTAAACCAGAAAACGAAGAAGCTAAAAAACACTGCAAGAACTCATAGCTTGTATATGCTGTTAAGGAATAAGTTTGTAGGTAGAATATAATAATTTTCAATGCATTCACATCATTAATTTAAAAATTAATGCAATTCTTGGAACGATGCAACCACAGCAATATGTACTTGCAGTGTTATCCCGATGCTTGTCTAATATCTTGCAATATTCACACATGTACCTTCTGTAGCCTGTCGCACATATCGAGATGTTGTCGTTTATGTCGTACTAAAACCATATGTCTGCATTCTTTGTCTAACAACTTGGCCACGTTATTTTAAAGAAACTCGTTCCCTAATTTATTCTTTATCTAGATGCTCATTGCTGGTTACATATAAGTTGCTACTCGCAATGTTCCTTTCCTTTTAGAAAGGTTTCTCTTAACAAAGAAAAATCCTAAAAGTCGAATGTACAATTATCACGTGTTTTTATTTGAGGTTACAATACAAGCGCCACAATTATCGCTTGGAAAATTACAAATAAATATTACTGATGATGCATTGCTCAACATTACTAACAAATATGATGCCTTGAGATTATAATTAAATGATCCAACTCACCCCTAGTATCTTATGAGACTCACTTTTTAAAAGGAAGCTAAAATTTATCTGCCTCACATTTATATGCCTGTCAAATTACAAAAACAACCGCATGAGTATAGCTGTCCTAAACCTCGGTTATCACACATGCTACTTGTCACACCGACATCAATGATTGTTACTGAATCATATAACAGATATTTCTAACTGTTACAGTAGGGCGGTTAGTTCCGGGAGACAATTTACTTACTCCGGCTAATCGTCCTTTTTTTATGATAAACCACTTCACTATCTTAAGAGAAGTTTCTGGTCATTATTGCATGTTAAAATATGCACTATTATTTGGTCAAAATAAATTTTGAATTAGTTGAGTTTCCAGGGTATTGGACCAATTCAGATTCATTTTGTTAAGGATGGGTTTAGTTTACTTTTAAAATTTAAAGTAACATATATCACCTACACTTTCTTTAGAGAATTTTGACAGATGTCTTTAAAGTTTACTTCAAATAATTACAAAATTGTCTTCAACGATATATTGAGTTACGAGAGGACTATCCTGTATACTCAATAATAAATTTCAGACATAAATAACTTTGTGTTTTGCGTATTTAGCATCATAATTTTTTATTTTATTTTAAAGAAATGTTGTTAATGAAACGTGTAATGTTCTTGTTTACGTTAAATTAATGAGTAACAAAAAAGTTAATACTTAATTATCATGAAGTTGCTAATAATGATAAGTAATAAAAAATGTCCTGCAATCGTCTAGTAACTAACCAAATTTGTCCGTACGTTAACTAATTTACGACAAAAACATCACACAAAACATAACATTGTCAAGGTCGGTAATTGTGAATCGTAGAACAAAAATATTACACAAATTTGAATGCATTATAACCATAGTGTGCGTAACTTTTACGTAATTCCCAGGCAAATATGTGCATAGAATATAATTATTGCAAATTAAGAATGTCTATTTAAGCCATTTGCATATATGAACCTTGAAAATAATTTAGTTATAACCAAATGCTAAATTCACCGTTACACATAATACATCGCATTTACATACATAAATATGCTCATGTAATCGGTAAGTTATTTCAATGTTGATAATAAACAATTTGTTTCTAATAGTAGTTATTTCTCTATTTTAAAACTGATTCCAAGCATTTTGCGATTGCAGGTATACAGGTTATTTAACTCAGCGGCATGCGTATGATATCGAAAATGGTAAAAATCTTATCTGTTTATTATTATCACATACAGAGTGTTTGATAAAAAAATTCCTCGAGGATATGGTACAGAACAGATATAAGTCCAAAATATTAATTTTCATTAAAAACGTATTAAAAAGTGGAAAGTTCTTTAATTTTATATACAAATTATAGATAATACTAATTTATTAGGTATGAAGTAGTAAATATATTATAATTGTAAAAAATACGCTACCAAGCTGTTATACAATGAATTTCTTCCTTAATCTTTCAATATCCTCGGTAATAGTCAAGATAGGATACTTGTGGCCTAAATAACTTGGAACAGAATTATCTAATGGTCTATTTAATTTATTATATTAAATATCTACTTTTTTTGCGTTGTAAAAGAAAGAATACAAACACTATAGAAAAGAAATGTTTATTATTTTTATCACGGAAATAAACAAAATACATAATCTTCAAACATGGTTATCATTATTATCATTTACTTGTAGGAGCATGCTCTAATTTTAAATACAGTAGAATTCGTTTATTATGACTCCGTCTATAGTGACCAACCTTTTATTATGTCCACAATTCAGTATTTCTGTTGAATTTCGTTTAGTTATTTAGTTTACATACGAGAAAACGGAATTATTTGCTTATAATGACTTCGCTTACATTGATATGCCATTTATATTGACGTGTTTTTACAAGTTTTTAATAAAAATTGATACGCTTCTAATGACGATACACGTAATAGCTCATCGCGATATTATGCAGACTGGAAAATGGAGAATCGAACTTCTGTCTCGCAAAAGAACTTGGCGTTGGTTATTCGACGATATCTATGATTTTCGAAAACAAAACCAAAATCAAGGGATCTTTCAATTCTAATGCTTTAAAACCAAAGAAACTACTAAATCAACACGATGCAAAAAAAGGAATACTAGTCAGCGGGCCCAATACTACAGGAAAAGGCAAATTTAAGAGATGAAATTGAAACAAGGTCCAAGGTCCCACAGATTCTTTATTTTGATTACGGCCGTAATTGTGGGACTTTGGACCTTGTTTCAATTTCATTTTTTAACTATTCACCCACACATGGCCCATCATACCAATTTTTTTAAAGGTAAATTTGTTTGCAAAACATTCAATATTACAATTTTGATAGCACGGCAAGCTGGATTAATCGTTTTAAAACTAGGCACAACATTCTGTCGGGTAAAATTGTCTGTGAAACTTCATCTGTAGACCAAAACTCTGTAAAAGAATGGTTCACAAATGTGTGACCAAATCTACGAAAACAGTTATCAGAAGATGACATATTTGATACGGATAAAACCGGGCTATCCTATAAATTGATGGGCCAGCAATTATTCGAGAAAGAGAAAATTCTGTTATCTCTTCATTCTTTTTTCATTTCAATGAAATTTAAAACGCATGTACCTATTTCAGCACAAGCTCTGTTACCAGTGCTTTCAGACCACAAGTAACAATGATCTGTTTTATTGCTTATTCATATAAAATCATATATAAGTTGCTAATTTACTCTTATAAAAAAGTAAATTATTGTCAGTCTTAGGAAAAGATAAAACCTGCTGCAAATCATACAGTGCAGCACAAAAGGTTTGATCATTTTTACTTCTTTCCTTCTCAATGTCTTAACGCGTTGCCTTTTTGTTAAGGTTATGCATTTCAACATCATCTTTCATTTCTCTTTTCATATCTTCATTTGCAAATTTAATTTTCTCGCAAAGAGAACGTAAATCATTCTCAGTTTTGAAGAAAAAAAAGTTAAATTTTGTACAAAATATTGTTACGTTAATTTTTGAACAGTGCTGTATATTCCAGAATTTGTTTCGTTCATTTATTTCGGTAGGATTATAGTTGTTGTTTTTTGTCGTTTGACCGTTAGCAATTTTCGCTTGGATTATTTTTATCTTTCATGTTATTATATTTAGTAGTAACGAACTAAGTAATTATATCTTAAATAGGAATTAGTTTAATTTCTTATTGGTTCTTCCGCCATCTGTTGGCTGGAACGGTCTTTAACGTTAAATAGATGCCTACTTTCGCGTCTACTGAGAATTAATTTTAGTTAACTACTTTTAATTCTTGTTTTGGCTTAGAGAATTTTCTTTTAATTTTTCCTCTCTTCTCTAGTAATTAGGAGGCTTCCCTTTTGTTACAAGTATCGTCTGTATCATTTTTAAGTGTTTCCGTAGTTTTCGAATCATCCATATGGCGTTGCTTCTGGTGTAAACGTTCATGCGAATGCCTTCCTCGGCCCATTTTGATTTTTGCTGTTAATTGATAAAGAAGCAGATTGGTTTCGATCGATATTCACTGCAAATTATTGGTAAATTAATACCGATATTGTTCCGTAGTAATTACGCACGGATTAATAAGGCAGTGATTATTTTTGGTTGAATATTTTGTTTTTTTCGACTTTCTGTGGGTTGAATTGTTGCGATTGATTTCATCCATATCTAAGTAAGTAAGTTCTTTTCTTGGGTTTTCCGTTGTGTAGATTTGTTTTTAATGTATGTCGTTTGTCCCTTGTTTTATAGCTTCTAATTTGGGCGGAATTACACTATACCGTCCTGAGTGACTGGAGTTTTCCAAGCCACGAGGCACCGCCATTTTGAATTATGTACTGAACTGGATTTCTAATGTAATTTTACTCTGAGAAGATAATTTAACCACCGATTCACCAGTGCTGAAATCTTGATTCTTGTACACTTCCATTTGTCCTGGAATTTCGGACAGAAGAGTTATTTCCAGTTTTCCTTTCGTATGTGTTAGGCCACGCCTACTTGTCAGATAAGTGTATCGTCTTTTCTCTTAATTGTTTGTGTTAGTCTGTAAGTTAAAGTAAGCCTAATTTGTTGTTAAATTTTAAAATTAATTTCTTAATATCATAAGGTTCTTCGCTCGGAAGCCTGAGGCGTATTTTTAATTCATTGTAAGTTTGTATTGCTCAGAGCTTAATAACGTTGATTAAATTCTCACTTAATTTTCCATATAAGCATTTTAGAATCTATTGCCAGAGCTTAATCGGTGCTGGGATAGAATAATTTCAGTTTACGGGGGTTATCGTATAAATTTGTCATTTAATTGTTATTTCAATTTAAATTTTGTAGGCCATCAGCCGGAATTTCATTATATTGTTTTTTTTTCAACCACTTGTCATAGTTTCATTTAATTTTTAAGTACATTTATATTTATATACCGTGTGTATACATGTGCGATATTAATAATAATAATAATAATAATAATAATAATAATAATACATTTTATTGTCCAACAGAGTCATCCAAGTAAAGGACAATATACATGATTGATTACATATAATATGTAATACTAATTATAATGATATACATACAACATAATAATATAATATAATATAAACAATTGAATAAACAGTTGAAAGTATAACAAAAGCGCAAACATGTAATAGAATACCATAAGAAATAAAAATCATATCAAGCCAGCAGGTCCGCAGCCACTCTCAATATTTCAGTAAGGGGGGGTGAAATTAATGTCGCACTGTGACGAAAGCCGGTTGAACCCGCGCGACATTGCAACAATTGGAGAATTCATTGACGAATTCAATCTAGCATATGGTATATCAAAAGTAATACTCTGCCTCGCTGATAACCGAGGAATATGAAATCGAAGTTTAGACAATAAATTTGGCGAATCTACCTTGAAATGAACAAGGTTATATACAAATTTCATAAGATTTAACTGACGCCGAAGTTCAAGTGAATCCATGTTGAATTTTTGCAGCAATAGTCGATAGTCATACCCTCTGCAAGGGTAAGTACCATCCAGTTTGAAGTACAAATACTTCAAAAACTTCCTCTGCACATTCTCCACAAGTAATCTGTGCGAAGAGTAAAAAGGGGTCCATACAATAGAGCCATACTCCAATCTGGACCGCACGAAGGTAACGTAAAGCAGTTTAATAGTATCTATATGAAAATGCGCTGAATTTCTAATAACAAATCCCAACATCCTCATGGCAGAAGAGACAGTGTGATTCCTATGTGCGGTAAAAGTCAGAGAGCTATCAAAGTAAACACCTAAGTCTTTGATTGTTGAAGTACGTGATAGTGTGGTACCATTTATTGCATAGTCAAAGGAAATGGGATCCATCTTTCTGGTAAATGTTACGACACAACATTTGTCAGTGTTTAAGTCGAGGTTGTTTGAAACGCATCATACACAAATTTTGTCTAGTTGGTCTTGTAAGTGTAGACAGTCGGCAACTGATGTGATAGATCCAAACAGTTTCAAATCATCAGCAAAGACACACTTGTCACAATGAATCTCATTAATGAGGTCATTGATGAATATTAAAAACAGTAGTGGACCCATATTTGACCCTTGCGGTACTCCAGATGATGCAGTGAACAAATATGACTTGTATCCATTGAAGGTAACGTACTGCATTCTGCTTTGCAGGTATGAAGACAAGAATATCACCAGTGGAGTGTTAAACCGAAGATGTGTAGCTTCTGCAGAAGCAACCTGTGATCAATGCGGTCAAATGCCTTTGAGAAGTCGGTATATATTGCATCGACCTGGCCGCATGTATCAAGTGTATCAAAAGCATATTGAGTGAAGCTCACAAGATTTGTGACAGTTGACCTCCTCTCCACAAATCCATGCTGTTCTGCGGCAATGAAGTTCTTAATGAGCGGATAAATTCGGCTATGCAATACCAACTCAAAAACCTTGGCAAAGTTGTTTAGGATACAGATAGGCCGGTAATTATTTATATTACAGGGGGAGCTACTCTTAAATACAGGACAATCCTTCGTAACCTTCCACAAATCAGGGAATGTGGCAGTTGATAATGCCAAGTTAAAGATGACGGTGAGAGGAAAAACCAACACTGAGCTGCAATCGCGCACCAAGAAACTTGGAATACCATCCGGACCCGCCGTCATCTTATTCCTCAATTTCCTTAAAGCTACACCCACCTCAACATCAGTGAAACCACGAATGCTGATATCTGGACAATTGCAAAAGTCAACATCCAAAATATTAGAAGTACTGACGCTCGAATAAACTGAGCTAAAGTAAGAAGCAAAACCATTGACAATCTCCTCTGGGTTGTTGTAGGTAGTATTGTTATAATTCATTGATGCAGGTATACGAGATTTGCGATTTTTACTGTGAATAAATGTCCAGAACTTACGAGGATCAGAAGAGATGGAGGCCGCAGCATCAGAGACATGGCCCAGATATGCAGTTCTAATCTGGTCCTTGATCAGAGCCCTTAAGTACCTGTATTGCTCAACAAAGTTGACGCCACCAGTTCTTTTAAAACGCTTGAAGTAATATGCTTTTAATTTGATGTTACGAATAATTTCCGACGTATACCATACCGGATATTGGCGTCTATAGCTTTTATGTGGTGGTACATAAAGGTCCACAATAGAGAGCAATTTCTCATAAAACAGACTGCAAGCAGTGTTCACATCAGCAAGATCTTGTAAAAATGACCAGTCTGTTGATCCAATAGCGCTGTATAAGTTATGGAAATCTGCCCGTCTAAAATTATACGACTTGCAGCCAGGGTTGCTTTTGAAATTGCGGTGAACACGGCCCTCGAATGATACAGAAATTAGTAGAGAGGGGTGGTGTGGATCCTCATTTAGGAGTGGACACAGATTTCTGGACACATCAACCACCACGTTTGATAGAGTTAGATCAAGTAAACGACCATTACAGTTTGTTATTAAATTGTATTGGAGAAAGTTCATGTAATCCATACAATTTTTGGCTGTGAGCGTGTAAGCATCATTAATAAACTGATTGTTAAAATGAGTAATATTGAAATCTCCTAAGATGATTATATTTTTATAATTTATAAGAAATTGCTCATATACCTCGAGAAAGTTCTCGAGATAATCAACAGACACATTGGGAGGCACATAAATTGTAAATATATTGACACTGAATGAACTATTAAACATACATTGCACCCCAACAATATCTATCAAATGAAACAAATTTAATAAATCGCGTAAATTCAATGCGTATGAGTTTATTGTAGTTTTTACTGCCAGTAGCACACCACCACGTTGATTTCCCTGTCTCCTCCAATCTTCTGTCGCATCTAAATATATTGTACGATTCCGGAAAGTATTCGTAGGAAGAAGTCATCCGATAGCCATGTCTCGGTAATACCCAAGACATCATAGTCCTCCGAACAGCAAGATGTAAAGAAATCCAATGACTTGGCACGCATGCTTCGGACATTCTGGTAGTAGCAGCTAAATGTAGACAACCTGTTGGACGATATCAGTTTAACTTCACAATTTTCGGTAACCCATGCACATATTTAATCCCAATATCATTTTCGCCCTCTTCAATTCGCTTTCTAAGTTCTGTCCGAATCGAATTGTAATATTCAATTTGTTTTGGTGTCTTATCACAGAATATTTTGACATTTACATAGGCAGTGTTATTTTTCAAATTCTTTGCTTTCCTCATGATATTATGCACAAAGACTTCTTCAGGTAATTTTACTTTTAATAATCTAGACCTAGCTCGGTGAGGGTCATATCTTCCCAGTCGGAATGGGGTTATATTGTCAATCGACATGTCTGGGCAAACGTACTTAATTACTTCTGCAACAGATTGCGCCTCACAATCATCCCGGGCCTTCTTAGTAGTTGCTGTTGATTCAGGGATTCCTTGGATAATAATATTGCATTTTCTTATCCGGCACTCCTCAACCTCCTGCACCACGTCCTCGAAGTTGAGCCCATTCGATTGTGATCGGGCAGATGACGTAAATTGCGTTTTTAAGTCGGAGATTTCCTTCGTTAATTTCAAAATCATTGTTTTCAATTCAATGATTACATCTCCCGAGGTGCCTCTGCACATATTGCATGTCCAGGACATTCCGGAGGCTGCTTTAGATACTATAGTTCTTAGATCCGAACTTGATAGACCGACACATGCATGACTGTAAGATCGCTTACATATAAAGCAAGTTACTAATTTATGCTTTTCAGTTTCATTATTACAACATGAACATATATTCATTTTGGTACTTATATATTCACATACAAATGGGATAGGAAATAACGAGGATACAAACTTCACGTTGAGGTGCCGATCACAACGACTTCTTCAAAATGCACAAACAAAGGGAGGAAGGCAACGGAAAGGCTCCCTGCAGAGACAATAGGAGAGAAAAAAAACAAGGAACTATGAAACCAATTAATCTGATAGTGCCATGATTATAAATAATTAATAAATAATTGATAAAAATACGTAAGCTTAGGAATAATGCAGGTGTACGATGTATTTATTCACTGTACGATTTAATAATAAATGTTAAATGTGACAAAATAGTTGTACAAAAAGTTAAAACACAAAAAGAAACAGGCAAAACCGCAACGATAAAATGAAAAAACGGAAACGATGTGTTTTACAAATTCATCAATATAGCGGTATAACTTACGCAAAATCTAACATCGGTTACACCATTCGATGCACCACAACTTGCACTTTAAATTGATATACTTTCACCAATGTAACTTAACTAAAAAACTCACTAAAATTGATCTGAAGCGGAGCCACAGAAATCGTGTACATCGATGCTGTTGTGCGATCTATACCATATACAGGCTGTCCAGAAGTAGGGGACCTCTGTCGCTTTAATTTTTCATTGTCATATATTTTTATTCTTGAATAGCACGAGTTAATATCTCTCGTACCCTTATGTAATTTTTTGTTGTTGTTTTGCTCATTTAACTTTTCAATTTCTAAAATTTTTGTAATTAAATTTTGTAACTTAAACAAAAATATAGATTATATTAAATTGTTTGTTGTTGGGAATTTGTGGTTTTGTCTTATCTTTACTTTGCTTTCTGTATCGAAGGATGAATAATTTTTAGTTTCACGCCGATGCCGTTTTTCTGCGCCTTTGTTCATTTAGACCATTTATTTTAATTTTAATTTAAACTTTTGAAAGGCGTAGCAATATATATCTGTACATTGACTCTTTTGCTGTCAAAAATCCAAATATAATAAATACATTTTTTTAATATTTAAATTATCAGGTAAATATTCTTTTAGAATTTTTTCGACGGTAATGACTCTCAACCCTGTCCAATAATTTAATATGAGTAATCATGGACTTTTCATTATTTTTATCCAATTTAGTTGCACAAGGTTTTCTCCCTCTTTTATCCGGCTTAATAGAGCCTTTTGTTGAATTATTTTTTTGATAGTTGTTTTTACAACTTAGTTTAATATTAAGCGTATCCAGGAAAAACTTTTGGCACAGTTTTTTCAGGTATCTTTTACTAGTAGTCAAAAAGTAAAAGACCGCATGCTGTTTCAAACTGTTGATTCTTTCACTAATCTCATTTTCCAACTTCTCGAGACGTTTACGTACTGTACTACATTTTGGGTTTATGATATTAATATGTCGATATATAAAACGCTCTGTTTATATCTCCTAGATCTCAATAACTAGTAAACAAAGCTAATCATTCCTCATTAGTAAATTTACTGTGGTAATAAAGTCTACTAATCTTTAAAACAACCATTTTTCATAACTTTTTTCTCTACTTGAACTCACTTTGCTAGATTATGTAAGTTTCTCCTTTGTTTCCTTAAATTTTTATGGAATTTCTTCGCTAAACTTTCTCATTGCAAACTCTTTTTCTTGTATTTCTTTCAAACTTATTGTGGTCAATGTCTAACTGTTGCAAAGCATCCTCAACATCCACATGAAGTTCTTCTGTATTCTGGATATATTTGCAAATGTTGTCAACTTGATCTTTTGCTGCACATCATTCTCTGGTATAGTATGCTTTCATTTATTTATCTATGTCTATTTGTACATCTGCTGGTTTTATTTCAACATTTTCTATATACTCGATAATCATGTTATCATTCACTGCAGACAGAAGTAAAAACTGATGTATTATAAATTGTGTACATTTATTATAAATTAAGATTTTTAGTATCATTGATTTCACACCACAAAAATATAACTTACCTGAGGTTTTATACTGTTCAAGAGGTAACATTAAGATTTTATTACATCTTCTCGTCATATTTATTGCTACTGTAAAGTACATAATAAGCGAGCAGAAGTAGCTCAAGTCCGAACTGCTTTGCTTAAATTTGAATTAGGTTAGTTTTGTCCAATTTGTTTTTAAATAGTGTTCAGTTAGGATATTTGTGTTCCCATTATTTAGACCACACTCAACATACAATACCGCACATTTTTGTCAGATCTAAGGTTTATATTAAATTGTAGAGCTACGATGCTTATCCACTAATAATTTTCCATGTATTAAAACTTACTAGCAGGTTATCTGAAATTTGTCAAAATTGGACTAGTTCTATTCTATACCCTCGACATGTTTTTATAGGTGGTTAGAGGAAATGTAAAGCTCCTTATTTCTGCTTGCTGATGTGATAAAAGTTTGTATTATGGCGTAGTTCAATTAAGATGGGAAATAAAAGACTTAAAATTTTAATATTCGTTGATTTGATCAAAAAGAGACTTTCCTCAAATCTGTAATTTTTGTAAATTCGGCCTGTTCCAAAATAAACAACACTTTTCAAGGTTAGTTCTACATAATTTATTGAAAATAAAATGTTTTATTGAAGTTTTATAGTTTACAAGATAGAAAACATACTTTAAATCAATGAATGCTTACGAATTGCAATCTGCCACATATCAAGAGAGATTATGCAATTATTGCAAAGAACATTTTTCTGTCGAATAATTTCTCGGTTTGGGGACCAGAATTTGCGGGCAAGATCGTGGAACTTGCCTCCTTTGGACTTTTTTCTTTGGGGCTATTAGAAAATTCAGATCTACAGAAAGAATCCTCAAATAATTCCTGACCTAAAAACTGGAATCAAACACCACATCATTGAAATATGGACGAACTTATACCAAAATGTGTAAAGACTAAACATCTTTCTGTGCAGTTAGTCGGGAAGCAATTTCTCAAATATTCTGTTTCACATTTAACGGCAGATACTATACTTTCAAAATCAATAAAAAATTCCGAAACAATTCATCAAATAGTGTGTTTATTTTTTAAATCAAAAGTTCTTGGGAACTCCTTTCTATATTTTTATATTAAAGCTTGAATTATGTATTTTCTTGTAAATAAAATTCTTTATTAAGTAAGTTGTGGTTGTTTTAGTGCTTTTAGTAAAGAAATGTCGCTATAGCAGATAAATATAAAAAATCAAATGGTATTATACTAACAATAGGCAGAGTATTTGGGACATTGAGAGTGAATTATATATCGTATAATTTTAACACAAAGAAATTACTAAAATAAGGTAATGATATCAACATATTTTATTAAACAAGCCACAGTATGGAATAATGGGGTCAATTATGAGAAACTTCCAGCATTAAATATTTACAGGAGAACGGATAGACGATGAGGATTCCGTAAAAGTTAGACAAGTACTTACAACTTATTTAAAAATAACGAAAACCCACGACAACTTTTTTTTTCTTACTTCTAAATAAATCACTGTTATCGCAAAACTTCTTTTTAAATGCTGTATTCCTATTTATAACCAATATTTCACATGACTAATTTCAGTAATGACGAATACTTCCGGTGATAGTAAAGACGTCTTGCGTTCTCCTGTCGAAGCATGTGAATTCAAGCTCGATCAGAATCAGCATGAGATTTTCCACTACGTCAAATTCTACGGGTCAATGAAACGTGTTGAAGATGAATTATGTTCATCATTAGTCGCGAAATATAAATGTTCGTTGGCGTACACGTAATTCTTGAAATTATAAGCACCCGGGAATGGTGAATAATAATAGAAACGATTTATCTCTAATTTAAATATAGCCATGAAAGTGTGGCTTTATATTTTGTCTCGGCAAAACAGGAAGAATTATTGAAGTAGACCTGCTTGCAGAGAGAAATATTGAAATATGAAAAAAGCTTACGCAATAATTAGATATACCGAATGATCATCGTGAAATTATGAAAATTCAAGCTGCGGTTATTAATCAATTTTTAATGGGTTTTTTATAATATATATGTTTGAATTTACTAAATAATAATCATAAATTTACATACAAAATTACTGCAACTTTATGGTTTTGAACCAAGTAAAATACAAATATCTACTACCGTTATTTAAACATATTTTATAATAAATCGAACATTAAACATTAAATTTTGGAGTTGTGTATATGCAAGGTGACAAATAGATTGGACATTTTTTGTCATTGCTTAATATCTAATGTCTTGAGTTAATCTCTACATAAGACTTTATATTAAGGTCAGTGGCGTAGTTATACATTTTACTCACTACTAAACTTTACTACTATTGTAAATTTCAGATAATTATGTATTAAATGAAAAACTATCAATAAACGAATCATTTATAAAGTATATATCAGAACTTTGAATGGAAATACTTAGGTACTACAACGCAATATACTATACTTCCGGTTCTTATAAACACAAAGAAGGGCTTTCTAATTTTATAAATTAGAACTAATATCTTTTAGTGTTAGTCTTTGACCTGTTGTGTTTTTGACAGCTAAAAGACAGACATATCTAAATATTGGTAATAATTATAGACCGGACGCTAGAGATTGATGACTCATCGCCCATGGGCGCACTATTGAAATTTTATATTTTTAAAGAGTTTTAATTCTATTTATATAAATATGGATAACCAATGAGTGGTGATCTATACAATACAAAATACCTTATTATTTATTCATTCTGAAGTTCAAGTCGAGTAAAGGGGTATTAATATTTACTAGCAATACTTTCTCAAGGTTCTCTTCTGTAAGATTTGTTCTCTTTGAATGAAGTACATCCTTGTAGATAGAAAACGTCCTTTCTACATCGCAACTGGTTATAGGTGCATACTAGAAGTATTTTTTTATTTCAGCGTATTTAGCAGTTAGACTTTGTGTCATTGCCCCCATACACAATTGCCGCAATGATATTGAATCTGGATTTATATTAACAACTGCGTCTAACTTTTGCCGAAGGTCATATCTGAAGTCACTTGGGATACTTTTGAAATTATTAATAGCCACATCTAATGTGGTTAATCCATCTTTTAACAGATTTTCAAAATTTGTGATTAGTTTCAAATTACCAAAGTGTTCTTGAAGGAATAACAACTGATTTTTTAAATTTGGGATTTGTGTTAATTCCTTGCACTCAGAAATACTTCGAGCATCGTCATTTAAACATGTAATGAAATTTTGTAAACTATCGATATTCTCTGCATAAAAACTAATAGCTTCCAACCATGTTCCCCATCTAGTTATTACTGGCGAGGGAGGCAGTGACAAAGGTGGTGCTTTTCTAAAAACTCTTTTAAAAGCGGATAGAAGTCTATCAACTTCCGGATAGATGTCTCTGATATATTCACAGATTCTGTGGAGAGCATATGCAGGATATAAGCATATGTTTCATCAATTGTATTTATAACTTTAGATGCTATTACATATACGTTATATGGAATAGTTGAATGTAGTACACCAGCTACAACATTTACCACACAGCGTCCTAATATATCGACAGTTTCGTCGGCATTTATCCAGAGGTACTTAGAAACATAATATTTGCGTAAGGAACATTTCGACCAGTATATTTTTGAAGAAATGTTTTGAAAGTGGGATTATCCAGTTTATTTAATTAAAGCTTCACAGACTTCTTTGTTAAAATTGTCAGCTTTCAACGGGTCCAGTTTCTGTGTATGTTTTAGCGGTGCTAAGTGACGTTGTACGTGCGCTTTTAGGCATTCTGTAACGATATTTTACAGACTTAGCAATACATTTCGGAATCACTGACAATGGAGGACATATAGAATCAGTATGACCCTTAATCCAACTCGCCATTGTTTCACGATGCCATTCTCGACGTTCTTCCATATCATAGTAATATAAACAATGTTCTAGATCTAAATAAATGATAACTAAAAATGTATGCGTATATTATTGAAACTTAACGAAATCCAGTGCACACTTACGTCAAGATAATTGGAAAAAGTAGATTCAATGAAACGGTATTAAACAGGAACTATTACAAGAATTACAAAGTATGTAATTAACAGTCAAAACATTGAAAAACAAAACTAACATATGTATGAATAGGTATATACATATATAACTTTATTTATCTTACGAAATATAAGGTAATTATAATAAATTTTAAAAACCTCTCACGCTTCTACTTACGCCGATGAAGAAAGAAATTTACCAGTAAAATGGACTTTTTTTTGCTATCGTTTTCGGGACAACAACAGATCTTGCAGTTCACCATATGAATAGTGCTATTCAGTAACTGCTTGATGTTTACATTATTTCTTTAGTCCGTCGAAATTTTAACTTAGGACGTCCGGTATATAGTAATAATAATAAAATAATAAAAATAAAATATTATTTACTTAAAAAGGAAATATAATAAAAAAATAATAATCGCTACTTCACTACAAAAGGAGACAATGGCTGCATGTAAAGACTAACGTACGTAGTGCTTCACTTGCTTTTTAATCTGTACCCATACAATTTACACAAATGAAAACATATAATAAGTAATACAGTTCGGAGGAACATACACATATTAAATTTGTCAATTTCTGAAGTATTCATCGCAAATTATAAATCAAAAACTATAAAGAAACAGAGTCAACATTTTTAATAGCTGCAGAGAGGTTTTTGAAGGATATAACTGGAGACAGTGATCCGTTTAAATTTTAATACTGACTCCATAGCTCCATTTACACTAGAAATCACACCACTCATGTAATGTCTGTTGACAGTAAAACATAGCTGAGTGTCATGAGCATACGAGAAAATTTGAACGTGTACAAAATAAAAAGCAGTGGTCCACAAATACTTCCTTGAGGAACACCATTATTAAGGGAGAGCAGATAAGATAGCTTTTCATTCTGTCTCACACACTATTTGAAGGATATTGTCTACAGAAATCTATAGTATTGGAGCTAAGGTCAACATATCTGAGTATTGGTAATATATCACTCTAGTTAAGCGATCACATAAAGTAAGACAGCACAGCTAATGCCCGTATCAAAACTAGATTGGTGCTCTGTTAGAATGTATACAGGTAAAAAGATGAAGTGATACCAAACACTTAACTGATGTTCTGGCACCCAAAATTTTTTGCGCTTTATGTAAGCAAGTGGATCCCTATATCAATGTATACCGGGGTCGACATATTCTAATTTCTGATACGAAAGTAGAAAGAGGAAAAGAGCGCGACGAAATAAACTAAAGATAAACATAAGCGAGGCTGCCACACTCGACAAATGTAAGGCGTGGGGGTCCCCCGCCACTCCGTTGCTCGCCCACCACTGTGCAAGCAGGCATCGCTGCATATCATAAGGTCATCTTCTCCATATGATAGAAGTGCAAACCGAAATTAAAATTTGACGACTATGGTATATTCGTTGTGACACCATATATATTAATATGATAATTTGTTAGGAAGGTAAGATTTTTAACGTTGGGGCTCTTTTTGTAGGTGCGTGTTGCTTATCCTGGGAAGCAATAAGATATCCTATACCTCCACATCTATAGGCGCTAATATTCTGTTTTTGTTGTAAATACTGTACGATTATTTGAAAATGTTTTGTATAGGTTGAAATAGTAGGTTAAAATAAAATAGAAAATATTTTCTTTATTTATAATGAATGTGATTTACAAATAGAACCAAAAATGTTATATATGGGCTACACTTTATTAGATGTTAAATATTTCTTTGAAAACGAAGTTAGCTCAAATGTATTTTAGTACCTAGGTGACGACCAATTCGCAATTCAAAACTCTTTTCAAGAACAGTTTTCACAGGTCAAAGTAACAAATAGTTTTTATTGTTTATGTGTTTATGTTATGAATACAAATCCATGTTAAGCTGAATATATAGACTGATTCAAATTTGTAGTTTGTGACCTCTAATAATAATAATTAGTGATGTATTTATAGAATTTTCATGACAATGCTTTTGATCTATTGAGCTTTACAGCAACTAAATGAAATCATTTTCCAGTTATTCTATTGTATTTCATATATTTGTATTTTTACATGTTATACAATTTATATCTTTTAATTGACAATGTCGATATCGCAAGATCTATCACAATAAAGATTATTATTATTATTATTATTCATCACTAGAATTGTTACCATTCCGTCTACTATTAAAGACTACGCTGAAAGACAATCTGTTTGCGTTTCACTTGCACCTTCAATTTTTTTTGCAAGACCTGATTTCGTTGTTCGCATGGACCAATCTTCATGAAACAAAGACATTTGTACTAATGTTAGTTCATGTGACAATATCGTTGCTACGAGGTAGGCGCCATAAACTCTCGGCCTGGTATACAAAAAAGAAACTTGGAACAATATAAGAATTTTTATTTTTCAATGTAATCTCCCCTAACTTCTATACATTTATGATAACGATTAATTAATACTTCGATACCCTTGCAAAAATAATCTGACGTTTTTCCGTCAAAATGTTCAATAACAGCTGCTTGCAACTCACTGTCATCCTTAAAAGTGCGTCCCCTAATACCTTTTTTAAATTAGAAAACAAAAAAAAATCACAGGGAGCCATATACGGACTATAAGGTAGATTTTCCAATTCTTGAAAGCCGCAATCCCAGAAGGCAGCTTGTGAAATGGCGGCAGTATGGACGGGAGCATTGTCGTGCAATAATCGCACATCTTTTGTCAATATTCCACGACGTTTTGCACGAATACTCTCCCTTAATTTATGCAATAAAGACGCATAATATGTGCCGTTCACACTTGTATTGCGCTCTTTAAAGTCAATTAGCAAAATGCCCTCACAATCCCAGAATATTGTGGCCATTACCTTTTTCGTTGATTGAACGACTTTCTCCTTTCTGGGACGAGGTTTATCAGGTCGCCGCCATTCCATTGATTCTCTTTTAGATAGAGGATCATAAAACAGAACCATTGTTTCATCCCCTGTGACAATGAACTTCAAAATCGATTTTGGGTCGTCCCACACATGTTTAAAAACGACTACGCACTTTCGACTCACCGCTCACGTTGGAGAGCAGAAAGAAGTCGCGGTACCCATCTAGCACTAATTTTATTCATACCCAAATGGTCATGGAAAATTCGGCGAACACTTGTTTCGGAAATGTTTGTTATCACTACTAATTCCTTCACTTTCAATCGGCTGATATCTCTAGAAGGGCTTATTTATGTGCTTCAATTAGAAAAAAAGGATCAAGTCGACAGCTAAATCAAATTAGCAGATATGATGATGTAAATGTTAATAACACCAATTTTAGTAATGGTCAATTTCTGATATTTCTTCGAAATAAAAAAGATCTGCACCACAGAAAAATGTCAATAGCCATTTAGCATGTAGATTCTTTTGTTATAAATGTTATATGCGGTTTCACCTGGTTGGACGCCGAAAAAAAAACGACACATTTTTGGTCGATTTGACTCCACTAACGTAACAACTCGCTCTCTGAGGTGTTATAGCAGCATTAAATCCTGACAAATATATTATACTGTATGGTGCCACTACGCAGCATTATAATATTATTGTGCGTGGTGCCACGACGCAGTATACATTTGCTATTCGAAATGGCACCATCCCCAAATTTTGTAGGACAAATCCCACGACATGTTAACGCTCAAATACGCGATATAACGTTCTGGTACCCTCAAATGGAGCCGGAACGTATATATAGGTGCCACTTCGCCCATATATATGTCAATTTGGTGCCTGTACGTACAAATACGTCTATATATAGATAGAATTTGACCAAATTCGTTTCAAACTGATGGTGTATTTCACTATTAATAAATTAATTATATATTATTACTAAAGCATGTCAATTACTATTTATATTGTTCTTTCTATCCTTATAACACTTACCTTAAGCCTACGTGCTTCAATAACTGTAGCTGTGAGACGATTTAGATTTTCGTTGTACACTAGGGAAACTAGGAGTTCACCCAAGTCCGATCTTATCTCTTGTATTTCCTAAAATCAAATAAACTAAAAAATATTTTATATTTTGTAATTAGTAAATTTACAATTGTTATAAAAATTATGTTGTTCTCTAAGCCATCGTATTCATTATTATCTCCACAAGATGTCACTAGTACAATTAACATTTTGCCAATATAATATGAAATGACGGTGGAAATCTACTTTGGAATTTAAGTAACTTTCCTCATTACATATTGTGAATTTCATATTGTGCTGAACTATTTCAAATTTGGTCATTATTACTATATCATAAATATCAGAAAGTATTGTGTCTTTCTTCTTTGCTTTTATATTATAGTAGAGTGCTCGCACGGCGAAAAGTCTTCAAATAAGGGAGTTACTGGGCCTGTCGAGTTAAAAGCAACCAAGTAGCCATAATTGTAGAGAATGTCCAAATTAGCTTCTATTCAAAATTTGTCCAAAATTGTCCTGGCCGTTAAGGCACAATTTAAGAAAAACGAGATTTTGCTATAATCGGAAAGTAAAATTCAAATACTACCAACTCGCCAATTTTCATTAAATTGTCTGTGCTGGATGTTTTTTTCTTTTATTTTTGAACATGGTCCAATGCATTGCAGCTTACGGCGGAAAGAATTTTACAATGCTTGTAGCTCAGTTCAAACTGTTCAAAAAAAAATCGGTTTCCAGACAATTTTTCGCTCTCTCAAGTGATAACTCACTAAGGGTTGGTTTAATCGAAAAATACCTCTCTTTCATTTTTATAACACCAACATCTAGGATTCCAAAAGTTATAATTTTAGATTTTTTAAACTAATATCAAACGAGAAAAATGAGAAAGTTAAAAACTACTGCAAAAATATCAATCACCCGTCGCTTCGGTACGTCGATGGAATCTGTCGTGTCCCCACCAAAAGATTTCCACTGACTACCCCCGCTGGAGGATGAGATACCGTTGTCTTGTCTTCTGATCATCAGCAATAATTAAATTGGAAACTATAGATCTCCATATTTGAAAGGTTAGAATGCAAAGTGTAATTAATTAATAATTTTTAGAAACAACTAAATTTTAAATGCAAAATGTGATGCAAAAATTACCAAACAATGAATAGGGATATCAATGTATTTTTATGAATTATGTTAATTATATTAAAGATTTTGCAAAAAAATATATATCCCTCTAGAACGATGAATATTATTTTATTATATATTGTTACATACTTAATAATCATACGTATAAATAAAAACAATTCACAAAGTATTCACAAACTAATTATGTAAAATAAAGTGTAATAAGAAAAGTTTAGATGAATTGAGTAATAAAAGCATTGGAAATTCCACATAATATGCGCAAATGAAATTTCAGAGGTTTAGTCTGATTCTTCATCATCTAAATCAGTGGGTGAAGAAATAATATGACCCTTAACTTCTTTGGTCCTATTCTTGCAAGATTTCTGACCCATACATTTGCAGGATCCAATACAACACATACCCATTTTTTTGCATCCACACCATTTGCTGTTGCAGTCTATGGTTAAAAACAATAATAAAAAACAAATGTAAAAGTATATTCAGAGTGATAGTTTACCTTTTTTACATGTACATGTTGACAATATGTTCAAATTTGGTGGAAATGATTGTAAAGAAGTCAAAACTGGTACCAGATTATTGTCCACTGTACTCCACCCGTAAGTTTCACTACATGGTAACATTTGTTTAGGCTGCAAACTACGTACCCAAATTTTGGTTTGATAAATGGCACGCAAGCAGTGAAATTTTAAACTGTCCTTTGTCGGTGGTAATTTTTCAACAGTTTTTGAAGCCGCAAAAAGCCCTCTTAAAGTATCAATGCAATTTACATAAGGGTTGTCTGTATATAGTTTTAACACAAAATCGTGCATATTCTGCAAAATAATTTCGGTTGGGTCATCACCTACGTCGTCAAGTAATTGACAATATTTTATATACACTTTCCATGCATTTTTTTTGCCAATCCCTGTAAACTGGCTAGTTGTATCACAGCCAGTTAATGCATGAAAAGCGGGTAAATTATTTACAAGTGCAAAATCTAAAGCAATTTCATGAACTGCTAAAAATCGGGTTTTTTCTGATCTACCAGTTTTCATCCACACTTCCGTTGTTAAATATTGTTTAAAATAGACCAAAAGAACCAATACGTCGGTATCACAGCAATCTACTATGCATCTTTCGTATCCTGCTTTTTTTGCGGACAATATGTGCAATAATATTCTTGTATCCGCTTCTTCATGATCTGAACAAAGAATATCATCCACGAGTAAGAAATTTGCTTTATATTCGCATATATTATTAAAACCTCCACTGGTGACAAACTCCACATTTACATTTTTGGAATGTTCGAACATTTCAGTGGAAAGGAAATGCGTTAATTGCTTTTTGTTGAAAGTGGAATGGATAAATTGATGCCATTGTTGAGGTAGAGACGAAGTTGAACTATCAATTATTCTTTGTACAGTATTTTTTGAAGTTCTCTTTAACCTGGTAGAATTTTTAATTGATTTTTCAAGGTAATGATCCAGTACTACATCAATTCTGTCAACGTTAAAGCTATTTTTAAATACAATCGAATTGAAAATTTGCGCATAATCTTTAAATGTTTTAGCGTTTGCTGGTTTTCCAAGAGCTTGGATAACTGACATACCATCAAAAATATGACATGTTTTTTTATCACTGTTGGGTAATTGGTTAGTAACTCTAGTAAACATCTGTAAGATAGTACCCAAAGCACTTTTATTGGAAGGAGTATTTAAAATTCCCGTTGGGGCTAAGGCCATTGGATATTCAGTTAGTTCATATTTGAAAATTTCTTGATAGTCAATATTACGTCCCATTTCTTTTACTGCCAAAAGCTGCTGTAAAAATTCTTGACCTTGAAACAACCGTTCCTTTTTCTTTTTTGCTGCAGGGTGTTGTTCGCCATTTTTCAGTATATTATTTTTTTTGAAAGACTTATAAAACATTTTGGTATCTATGCTTTCATAGAAATGGCGTATATTTTCCTCTCCTTTTTTACAGACCGATAACAAAGTCTCTTGTATATGTAATGGTCGTATTTCGCCGGTTGAAATACAAAGTATATTATTTTCTGTACGCTGGAAAACTTTAAAACGACTGAATTGTTCTAATAATCTTATCACACTGTCTTCATCTACGACCATTCTTTCAGCTCCAATCTCAATATTTTGGCTAATAGGATCTATATTTGTCACATTTTGAAGGGATTGTTTAAATGTGTCAAGCATTAGACCTATTTCATTATAACTGAGAAACCATTCATCTAAGCTAGTGCTGTTCTTTGTTAGTCCAACAATTCCTCCACCATCTTTAGAGGTTTTATTAACATGTTCGAGAGCTTGATCAACGGACAGTTTATTAAATTTGCCAGGTAATCGTTTTACTACAAAATTTCCTGATAAGAATTCAGTATAAACTTCAGGAGCACGAGTTTTCCAATTGATCATATCTAAGTAGTATACACTTCCCCATCTTGCATAATTGGTATGATCATACGCGAAAAACCATGGAAGCATTTTCCGAAAATATTGCAAATGAAGATTCCAATTGCCTGTTCTTTCACTAAATAAAAAACCCAACAAAATTTCAACTAATTCCAAATAACTTATCCAAAACTGAAAAGTAGGACTTTGAGATTCAACAAAATCTTTAAAGGCTTCCGACAAATTTTGAAATTCATGTACAACTGCTTTGAATGACTCTATAGGTTTGTTGTTCTTAATTTGTTTGCATATTTCATTGCACATTAGTCTACATAAATTCATAGAATGTATCTGTTCATCATTACAATCCGTCAACCACTTTTCGAAGAAAGGCAGCAGTAGTCGCACGAGACTTTCATAAGTCAGTTTATGAGCTCTAATTGATTTGTTATATTTCTTTCCACTAAGAATGCCATTCACTGTTGCTTCACCATACAAACCACTTTCCAACCATACGTCAGAAAGTCCAGACTGTGTCATGTGCTGCCCAATTACTTTTAAAAAGTTCATTATGTGAAAACCTCCTAGGCGGATGACAAAATGTTTACATTCTTCTTCTTTCAACCACTGAATTTCTTTTGCTTTAAAATAAATAGCTTGATCAAAAGTAATTATGGTGTATTGATTTCCCAAATGAATAGCAATGGCACTACATCGCTTCATGACTGTCCAGACAGTATCATAATCCGAAGCTACATGAGGCAGCAATGGAACATAACCGTAACAAGCAACATCTTCCATATCCTCACTCAATAATTTATTGAACCCAGACCATTGAGGTACCGTCAAATTATTTTCATTAGCTAGTCGACAAAGGACCCACGACATATTATGTTGGCGAATATAGTTGTCAGCTTTTTCTGGTTTCTCAGGAAGTATGGCCTTTTTATTTTCTATTATCGGTGTCGGCATAGAAGATGTAGTAAAGTTGGCATTTCTTAGAAGATGAAAATTTTTAGGTATATTCAGTTTTACTTTATAAGGCAAAATATTGAACTCTTCGTGATTTCGTTCTATATGAAAATATTTTTGGAAAGCTATCATTTGAGTGCCATGGAATGTAGGTGCTTTATCTAATGTTTCCTCAAGGACGTCAATGTTATCTGCTGCAAAATGGACGAGACGGCCGGGAATAAGTTGTCTTGGTATAACAGTATTATCATTTTCTATGTATCTATTTATTTCTTGTTGAGCAATGGTATTTCTTAATCTTAAAACATCTTTATAAGAAATTGTATGCCCACAGCTGTGTAACATTTCTATTAATTTCTTAGATCTTGTTTCTTGATGGACCATCAATCCAACACTGATGTGTTTTGGGGGAATATTCTTCTTATTCGAATATGCGTAAATGATATCTTGACATATGCTATTTACTACAATTTCATTGGGTTCCTCATCTTTTGATAATAAACAAGAGATTAAAAAGTACAAACTCTGTGGAATATGCTCTTTATATAAATGAATGTCCAAGTGCCTGTATTGTTTGAACTCAGGTACTTTGTCAATTTCAGATTTTATGTTTGCACATATTTTATGTAGTTCTGACGCCTCAGACGATGCTGTGTACAAAGGAGTATATTTTTCAGATGAAGCAACTTCTAGTAGAGTCTGCATTGTTTCTGTTTTACTTATATTTGGTACCACAACACAAGGCTGGTTTGCATGTTTTGCTTCTACAAATTCTACTTCCTGGAACTGTTGTCTTATAAGAGCCATTAGTTTTTTCTTCGATTTGGTGCCATTCAAAGATAAATATCTATTAAAAATAATTGTAGATGTGTACCCTTTTCCTTTGATAAGCCCTCTATTAAGTTCCTCAAAAATCATTTTCAAAGCTTGGTCATCATCACCCGAAGCAGTTTCTGATGTACGAGTATTATTACTGTTTTCTGAAAATCCCATCCTAGAATGTTTTTTCCATTGCGGAGTAAAACAGTTAGGATGATACTTAACTTCCATACCAATTAGATAATTGCAACCTATTCGCGATAATAAAGATTCATTATTTTTGGCAATTAATTTTATTTTCATTTCTACGTTGGTGGTAAGTGTTTGTGAAAGTTTCTTTTTCTTGGATGACTTTTGACAAAAAACACATCTATTAATATCAAATTCATTATTTCTGGAAGAAACACGAAGAATACATTGGCTCTCAATGTTGCATTCAGTCTGTTGATATTGCTTCTTTAATCTGTCGATATTATGTTTGCTTGTAAATGAAGCATAGCAATTCTTGTGCCAATTAATATTTTCACAGTTGTCTGAATCTTTCAAAATCTCATATAATGAAGAGTCTACATTTTTTGTTAAACTGGCTCTAATCTTGTAGGCGTTTCTTAGAGTGCAAACAGTTTTTTTTGTGCCCTGAACAAGATATCCAGTCTTTTGACATATGATACACTTTCCAGTACTCTTATTACTAGCAACAGTGGTTTGAAGATCTACTGCACTTTCAAGTTCACTATCTGAACTTGTGCCAGAAGTTTCACTATCCCTTAACATCTAAAATTTATCAAAATTGGAATTTAGATTTCATCCAAGGGCCGTATGACACGCTGATAAATGTATTATAAAATTTGTTACAAAATGAGAATCAACCGCGATTAGGACCAATAACTAATCAGTAGAGTTAGGATTTTATGCAAAATGCATATAGTTCGTATTTTTTCAGGATTTTGCTTTTAAATGAATTACTGTAAAATAAACCATATAGTCATAAAAAATTGCATTATGCATGATGCAATTTATGCGTATATTTTTCATAAGTGTCACGCATAAAATTCCTAAGCCTACATCAATCTGTTTTTGTAAATTTTCCAAAATTTTATGCCAAATTTTACGTCGTGACAAACGGCCTTAACATGTACTCACAGTTTTTCCACAAAGTATCTTCACAGGTTATCTCAAAACTTCGAAAAATCAAATTTAAATACACAGTAACTCCCGAAATGTGTTTGTTTTGCAAGGCGCAATTCGGAATGATTTAGGTCTGTAGTCGTGGGTCGGGGTACGGGGGAGAGATACCACATGGCAATCTTATGGTGGGGACGCGACAGATTCCATCGACCTTCCAAAGCGACGAGCGATCGATATTTTGCAGTAGTTTGAACTTTATTATTTTTCTCGTTTGATAATAGTTTAAAAAATCTAAAATTATAACTTTTGGAATCCTAGATGTTGGTGTTATAAAAATGAAAGAGAGGTATTTTTCGATTAAACCAACCCTTAGTGAGTTATCACTTGAGAGAGCGAAAAATTGTCTGGAAACCGATGTTTTTTTGAACAGTTTGAACTGAGCTACAAGCATTTTAAAATTCTTTCCGCCGTAAGCTGCAATGCATTGGACCATTTTCAAAAATAAAAGAAAAAAACATCCAGCACAGACAATTTAATGAAAATTGGCGAGTTGGTAGTATTTGAATTTTACTTTCTGATTATAGCAAAATGTCGTTTTTCTTAAGTTGTGCCTTAACGGCCAGGACAATTTTGGACAAATTTTGAATTTAAGCTAATTTGGGCATTCTTTATAATTGTGGCTACTTGGTTGCTTTTGACTCGACAGGCCCAGTAAAGTGAAAATAATTTGGCTTGAGCACTCTACTATTACTTTAATTTTATGGTATTTTATTTTTAAAATTTTTTAAGATTGTTTTCTTACTGCGTTGTTTTTTGTCCACTTCAAGACAAATAAAATCGGAATAAAAATAGAAATAAACGATAGACTGAAATTCAAAAAACTTCCATGTCAACGCACAATGCTATTTCGTCTTCTGTTACAAAACTATATTTTAATCAATACATATTTACCACACACATAAAAGATGCAATGAATATAAGGGAACTTTAATGAATATAGGAACGTTTTGAATGTTCTGTGACCTCAAGGAAACCTAGCGACAAACTAACGAATATACTTCATAATTATGACATAATACATAAGTATAATAAAGTATTTTTTATTAATACATAGGGTTTTTATGCCTTTATCACCTTTCAAAAAGGGCTCACGATTAAAATAATAATAATAAATAGATTATATATTTAAAAATAATATTAATACTTCTTTAACCCTCCATCAGTCGCGCCTTTTTGTTCCGTTAAAGGTCGCGTGTGCGGTTTTTGTCTAAGGCTCGGTCGCGCGACAAACTATATTTATAACTAACAGTTTCGTTAATCGTATGTATATTGTGACAAACTAAATTGAAAATATAAACTTAAGACAAGTATTCTGAGAAATGACGACTAAAAAGAAAGTACGCCTACTATTAAAAAAAAATTAATAAATATGTGGTATACATTCTTCACTGTTATTATTCAGGTCCTCGCACTACGAATAGGAAGAACGGTTGACGTAGTGTGCTCTTTACATAGAAGGATTTTACACAAATGGTATTTATGCTGTGAGAATCTATTTTTTCGGACTGAACAGAAACCACACCTTGATTTCACGTGTTGCGGCACTTCTGGTTCTTGGACTAAGTTGATATTAGTACCGGAAATGGAGAGAATTTTCTGTCGAGGTGACTGAGGCAAAGAAGTTATAGAAGCGCGACTGGTCATATGAGGTTTGATGAGAGCTTTGGCCAATGATGTTATGAAGTGGGGCCTTAATATGATATTTCCCGTATTCTTTTTATAAATAATTTGGGAATTTATAGTCGCTATATTCAAAGGCTTCAAAAAAGAGTAAAAGGCCAAGGATTACTTTATTGTGTAACAGAATACTCAGTCTTTATCTTATCGGAAATGTCAACAATACCTTTGGTAACATTGTAAAATGTAAAATTACTTCTGGTTTGATGTGAGGAGGAGCTGCGTCTATTTTATCATCGTCATGAAATGTTGAAAGCATAAATACGTTTTTGTATTTTTTCGGAACATATCAGAGTACATTTATTTTCTCCATAACCAAATGCACATATTGTACTGTTGATGAGTCCTGTGTGTTGTAGATGTTCTGGAGGAATTTCTCTCTATTTTTCCTGATCGTGTCTAAAAACGTTATTCCAACGTTTCCGTATTACGCGTATAGAATGCCCGCGCGTCAGTAAAGTCGTAGATCTTGATTCTGTATTTAGCAGACTTATTGCTGATGTATTGACAAAACTGTCACTACACCTAAAAGTCTCCAGCATTTCATCAATGGTTACGTATTGAGCTGGACTGTAGCAGCTTATTCACTTATGCACAAAAATTCTTCGAATTGGAACTAGGTTATCTACTTTTGCTCGCTCTTCCCTGTTGATTTTATCATTAAATCTAATTCCTCTCATTAGAATATGGAATCGTCGTTCCGACATTGTTTCTTGGAAATAATCCGGCGCTGTTCCATCGATAGTTTACAATTCGTTTGTATTTATATGTTGTTCCTTCTTCGTTCCGGCTAGATATAGCAAGCCGAAAAATGCCATCACTTCTTTCAAATTGGTGGATAGTCAATCACGTGGGCGTTCATAAGTGACTAGAATTTCATTTAACTTATCTTGAAGAACATTCATCGGGAGAAAATCTTCCAACAGTCAACAATTTCAAATTTATTTCATGCGTCTCCCAACATTCCAGAAAGTTTGGTTACTACGTTTTGACGTTCGGTTTTAGTGGCATTGAGTTGCGGTAGGTTTTTCAGCCAGGGAATGCTATCTTTCCCTTAAAACTTAGGTGTTTAATCGCGAGAGTTTGAGGTAAAGGTTGATTTCATCGCCATGTGATCGCTCCGTTTCAGTATCATGTGTACTATGCTGAGACACATCTTCGCCTAAATCAGAGTCAACATCGCAATCGGAGGGAATTTTTTCATGCCACTGTAGCCATTGTGCCTCTGTTCTCTGTGACGCCATATCTAAAAACACAAATGTGGTAACGAATATTAGTTACCCTATTAAAACTACCTATGTATTTCTGAAAATATGTAAATTGTCATATTACTTCTGAAAATATGTAAATTGTCATATTACTCGATTTTTTCGTTATAATGCTTATTATACAGGGTCGGGCAAAAAGAGCGGAACACCGAATTTATGGCTTAACTAGCACTTTTTCGAAAATTTAACCTAAATTAAAGTTTTTGTATACTTTATGTATTATTTATTGGTGTTTGCAGATTTTCCGTTTTTGTCACATTTTTGGAGATATGATGTCACCGGATAGTATTTTAAATGAATCACCCTGTATTTATATTTTTTTTTGAGTAGATATTTTTTTCCTGAATTCACTAATACCATTAACACATTAACTTTAACAAATGATTATGAAATTCATTTCTCGCTTAAAGGTGACATGAAATGATACAAAATTCATTAAGGTCATTTGTTGACAGATTAGGATACTGTCAGGCAGCCGAAGGTTTTCAGTTTGAACACCTATTGTAAATAAATGTACGTAGATTCAGTTATTGTCGTTCGTTTTTTATTAAATAAATATTTAGGTGCCATTACATTTTATTTTTTTCTTATGAAACCATAAGTCAGAGACTCACTAAACCTGGTATTAGTGAATTCAGGAAAAAAATATCTACTCAAAAAAAAATATAAATACAGGGTGATTCATTTAAAATACTATCCGGTGACATCATATCTCCAAAAATGTGACAAAAACGGAAAATCTGCAAACACCAATAAATAATACATAAAGTATACAAAAACTTTAATTTAGGTTAAATTTTCGAAAAAGTGCTAGTTAAGCCATAAATTCGGTGTTCCGCTCTTTTTGCCCGACCCTGTATATACATAAAATAGATTAAAATACAATATAAAACTTACCCAAACAAGATGCTTCTGTATAAGTAGACTTCAACGAAAAATGACCAACGAGAAATGTCACGTCGTTGGAATTTTTCTAACCCTCCGAGAAATGCGGAACGACGTAATAGGTCGCGCGTTAGATTATTACTACCAATAATAAATACAAAAGGCTGTTAATTCTCCCACTTCGCCTAATTGGGCAGAATAGCTGCGCTTCTAACTTTTTGAGGTATTGGTCGAATATGGGGAAGGTTGGCCAATTTTTAAAGAAAAACTTTCAGCAAATAAAATTTTATTAGATTTTTTTAACATCTCGACTGATGGAGGGTTAAATAATTTATTTGCAGTTAACAATTATTTTATTACATATTGTTCTATGTTAATTATTATTTACTACTACTAAGACATCGATTTAGTTACAAAATCAATATTTAAATAAAAAAATTGAATTACCTATTTCTGTAAAAACCCCTGTACATTTTCTATATTTATATATCTTACTTTTATAATATATATTGTTATTAGATACTGATATATATTATCCTTTTTCATATTATAATAGGCAACTAAAATACCTCATACGTTAATCAAAATATATACACAATAGGTGCTGACAAGAGGAAAGTCGGTTCACTTCAAGTATATAGGCTTCATTAATTATTCAAGTTACAACTATTGTTTGGGTCTCTTCAAGAGGAGCTAGATTAAACGGCCTTAATTGCGTAATTTGAACAATACCGGTTGTGTTGTACGTTGTTATCGGGTTTGCGTTCTCTGCTACATGCTATCCACGTTTCCTGATAACATTATTCGCATAATATTTGTTAGCTCCTTGAATTTCGATAATTTATCTAATAGAGATAAAGTGTTTATTAAAATTTTTTGTTTAGAAATTGTCTATTGTTTGCATCTAATCTTTAAAAAGAATGTACGAAAATATTTATTTTTCATTATACAGCTACCACTTTCTTGTTAAGTAAAATTAATTGAGGTGAGAAGAATTGCATAATTTTTACTCATACCGGCCGGTCCATGAAACGTGAGACAAACAATTGTTTATTAAAGTTAGTAATTATGACAGAAAAGCCAAAAGCACGAGAAAATGTATTTTAGCGCTGAACGAATACAATATACAATAAAATTCCTAACTTCAGCCCTTCAGCAGGCTATGTGATCGCTAGTTTATCGTTATAGGGAGTAAGGGGTCAACTAACACTCCATCTTAAATATACAAATATGAAAAAGCTCCAATAAATAAAGAAAAAAAAGTAATGAGGACCTATTTATGGATATCCCTAAGTTTAGAAAAGAAGGCACTGGAGATTTTAAACACCATATGGATTAAAGCGGCGTGGTTCCCCAAAATATCACACTATTAAAACGCAGGAAGGGCAAATTAAAAATTAAAATAATGTTTAAGTTAAGGATGATATAATTCGTTTAACAAATTTTATAAAGGCTGTTAAGGTATTGATCTAGTTCAGTGGTGGCGAACCTATGACCCGCGGGTCAGACACTGACCCACGCAGGCTTCTTAAATAACCCACGCGTTGTTTTTATAACCTTATTTTTTATATCAGAAAAGAAAGAACAGACAATAAATAATATGAAAAAAAGGAAGGTATATATATCTGAACGATGGAAATAGCCCAAACAATAACTCAAGTTATACTCCATCGTTAACAATTACACGTCATGGGTATATATCTAATGTCGAATATATGAAAAATATTTCCATGGGGACTGGGTAGTTGATTTTCTATCGTATCACTGGCATTTGCATGACGTAAATCATTCACAAACGAGTTTTTTAAAAACTGTTATGATTCCAAAAAATAACATTACAACTGATAGTTCTCAAGTTGCCCATTGCAGTGCTCGCCATGGAAAACCTCTTTCAGAAGGAGATTTTGTAAAGCAAGCGTTTTTAGAATGTAGAGCTACTTTGTTTACAGATTTTAAAGTATAACACTTAATTATAAAGCGTATAAGTGAGTTACTAATAAGTCGCAATACAGTAAAAAATCGAGTAATAGAATTAGAAAAAAATATTTGTTCACAAATACATAACGATTTAAAATATGCAGAAAAGTATTCAAGACAAAAAATAAAAAAATATAATGAAAGAAGAACTAATGAAACTAGTAACCTTAAAAGGGAAGTGGACCGGTTTTGATATTTTTAAAGAATTTGATATTCTATTTAACGAAGTGGATATTGACCTACAGAAAGTTGTTTTGGTAACAACAGATGATGCACCCAGTATGGTGAGGAAAAACATTGATTTTATCCACTATTTTAAGCAAAATATTACACATTCTCTGACTGAATTTCATTGTATAATAAATCAGGAAATTCTATGTGCGAAGCAAGGTTTACAAACATTTTCCAATGTTATGCCAGTTGTAATAAAATTCATCAATTTTATAAACGCAAGAGGTCTTAATAAACAATAATATGAACGATATTAGAGGAAATTGAGTGCCAGTATTCAGGGATTTTGATATTGAAAATATTATATTAAACCTAGCAAATAATCTTATAGCAAAGAATAAACTTGCTAATGCTCTATTCACATAGTTAGGGTTAACATATTCGTGTTGTTTTCTCCAATAAATTATATAAAATCTACCAATAGAAACAAACTGTCCATCCTCTCCTTTTCAAGTGACGCCACTGACTTAGTGACCACGAGCTAGTACTAAAAAAAAATATATGAACAAAATTGACCCACTTCTCAAAAAGGTTCGCTATCACTGACTAGTTAAACCCAAAAAAACTTAGAATAGTTTCACGCTTTTGTTAGAAAAAAGATCAAATCTACTTCAAAAGAAGAACTATTTTAATTAAAGTAAAAGGCTTGAAGTAACAAAAATATGAGTAAAACATAAAAAATTCTGTTTTTTAAATAACAAATGGAGTAAAAATTAAATAAAGCATATACAGGCTGTAGCACCTAAGATGCCTCGGACCGTAGCTCCTCTATCATACAATATATCGAAAAAATTCTAAGAGAAAAATTGTCCATAACTGCAATCACCATTTCCCTAAAATATTTTTTGTCATCAGTGCCGTGCCGTATTCCAGTGGCGTATCAAATCTATGTTTTTTTAAATGGAACAATGTATATTTTATGGCTGATTCGGAAAGCCCCCAAAGAGTACTTTTTTTTCTTATATAACGTCATACTCCTAACTTTCGCGGTTTCGCTGATATAACGGTTTTGCTTCGCAGTTAGACCGTACCTCGACATTTTTTTTGGCAGGAACGAAATTGTACCGGCGTTTAGGTTTCTAATTTAGCGATAGACTAAGACCTCTTCTAACTACTCCTAAATTTTTTTCAAGTGATTTAAGGAAAGAAGATAATTTTTGATTGGGGTTTGCAAATAGTCATTTTTTTCTAAAATATCAAATGGGAACCATATAAAATAATTATATCGTTGGATAATCGAAATTCCAAGTTTTCCATTTATTAAAAAAACACACACACATTTCACTACAAAATTAAAAAGAAAAAAAAGTTGTTAGGTCAATTTGTCGAAAAACGTCTTTTTTCAAAGTCAGCTGTCGTGATAAAACAATAGAAGTGCAACTGTCATTGCAAACGGAAAAAATAACAATAAACTGACAGAAGCATTATTGTTATCTGATAAAAGTTGCGAAAATGCCTGGAACTCAACAAGAAATAGTTGACAAGTGTTTATTCTTGGAGAATGTTTCAAAAATTGTTTGTTGGCGTCACGAGTGTACTCTGAGAGATATCCTCTCAGAACGTGTCCAAATCCACGTGAGTTTACAAAGGTGTTGGATAGATTTACTTCTACTGGTACTGTTCAACGAGCAAAGAGAGTTAGAACGAAGCCAGTTTTGACCGTAGAAAACGAGTTGAAAGTTCTGGAGGCTGCGGTTGAAAATCCTCATATCAGTGTCCGCGAAATTAGTAGGAACACTGACAAGTTCCATCCATTTAAAATTCAATTGCACCAGGAATTGCAATCTCAAGATTTTGAAACCAGGCAGAATTTCTGCAATTGGTCTTTGCAAATAGTCATTTTTATTCTAAAATATCAAATCGGAACCATATAAAATAATTACATCGTTGGATAATCGAAATTCCAATTGCAATTGAATTTTAAACGGATGTAACTTGTCAGTGTTCCTAATAATTTCGCGGACACTGATATGAGGATTTTCAACAGCAGCCTCCAGAACTTGTAACTCGTTTTCTACGGTCAAAACTGGCTTCGTTCTAACTCTCTTTGCTCGTTGAACAGTACCAGTAGACGTAAATCTATCCAACACCTTTGTAAACTCACGTGGATTTGGATACGTTCTGAGAGGATATCTCTCAGAGTACACTCGTGACGCCAACAAACAATCTTTGAAACATTCTCCAAGAATAAACACATGTCAACCATTTCTTGTTGAGTTCCAGACATTTTCGCAACGTTTATCAGATAACAATAATACTTCTGTCAGTTTATTGTTATTTTTTCCGTTTGCATTGACACTTCCATTGTTTTATCATGACAGCTGACTTTGAAAAAAGACGTTTTTCGACGAATTGACCTAACAACTTTTTTTTCTTTTTAATTTTGTAATGAAATGTGTTTTTTTTTAATAAATGAAAAACTTGGAATTTCGATTATCCAACGATATAATTATTTTATATGGTTCCCATTTGATATTTTAAAAAAAAATGACTATTTGCAAAGCCCAATCAAAATTTATCTTCTTTCCTTAAATCACCTGAAAAAAAAATAGGAGTAGTTAGAAGAGGTCTTAGTCTATCCTTAAATTCGCAACCGAAACGCCGGTACAATTTAGTTCCTGCCAAAAAAAATGTCGAAGTACGGTCTAACTGCGAAGAAAAACCGTTATAACAGCGAAACCGTTAAAGTTAGGAGTATGACGTTATATAAGAAAAAAAAGTACTCTTTGGGGGCTTTCCGAATCAGCTCCAAAATATACATTGTTCCATTTAAAAAAACATAGGTTTGATACGCCACTGGAATACGGCACGGCACTGATGACCAAAAATATTTTAGAGAAATGGTGATTATAGTTATGGACAATTTTTCTCTTAGAATTTTTTCGATATATTGTATGATAGAGGAGCTACGGTCCGAGGCATCTTAGGTGCTACACCTTGTAGAATATCACTTAAGAGAAGTAGAATACTATCATATGGGTTGCTCGAAAAGTTCGCGGAGCGATATCTATAGCTAAGTAACAATTGAGGTTGGCGTGTCATTATATTTGTTTACAATGGAAAATTTGAAACATCGTGCAGTAAGTTACTTCTTTGTTAAAGAATGTTTAAAGGTGACGGGAATTCAATCCGAGATGGTAAATGTGTTAGGGGAATCTGCTTCTTCAAAAATAATGGTTTATAAATGGGCACTTGAGTTTCAACGTGGTCGTGCAAGCATTGAACATGACCCACATAGTGGACGTCCAAAAAGCGCATCAACACCAGTAATCATTGAGCAAATACACGTTATTGTTTTTGAAGATCCACTTGTGGCTAAACTTGGACTCTTGTCATAGGCATCTCAGATGAACGGGTACGGCATATTTAGCATAATGAATTACGAATGAACAAGCTTGGAAAAGTGGTGCCGTACAAGTTAACAATTCAACAAAAACTCGTTTGAAAGCAAATTTCTCAGCGTCATTTGGATCGTTTTAAGGAGAATGAAACCGATTTTGAGCATCGTTCTATAACTGTGAGACACCATGATCCAAATTGAAGCAGGAATGTTTACAGTGGACTGGAGCTGGATATTCAGCTCCAAAGCAAAGAAGGCCTGAATAATCAGCAAAGAAGGTTATGGCATCAATTTTTTGGGATGCTAAAGGGATTTTGTTCATTGACTATCTGGAAAAACGTAAAATAATTAACTCAGAATATTATTGTAACCTTTTAGATCAATTGGACGCAAACTTCCTGAGAAAAGACCTGATATGCAAAACAAAAAATGTAATTTTTTACAAAAACAACGCACCTGCTCCCAAAAGTGTTTTGTTAATGTTTATTGCAATGAATTCAAATACGAATTACTTGATCAGCCACCATATTCGCTAGATTTGGCTCCAAGCTCAAACCTGAAACCATTCCTATGTGGAAGCATTTTTTGTCGAATGAAGAAGAGGGGTATTTCGCAGACCTTCTAAAAGCACACATCCGCTGTGGAATAAAATTAATGCACAGCTATTGGGCCAATTGTGTTGAAGTTAATGGAGACTATATTGGAGTAAAAAATCATTTTTAGAATTATGTATTCTTTATTTCCGAACCTCTTACGCAATCTGTATACTGGATTAATGGATACTGGTGAAAATAATATAAAAACTAAAATTGCTCCCAAAATTGAAAATATATATAAATTTTCACACTACTCTTATTTAAAAAAATGAGGTGTGGCCACCACACGACTTTCTTATACGTATGAGCGTTTCAAATTATAGAATTTTAAGAATTTTTTTATACAAAAAATATTCAAAATCCTATTCTAAGTACTTCTATTCTCTTAATAAGTCTCTATAGAATGCATACTTTGCAAGATATTATCAAAAAAGTGCTATTCGCTAAGAGTAAAAGTGCTACTTCCGGTCCGAATTTTGAAATTTCTTGTATACAAAAGATAGTGAAAATTATGTTTTAAATACCTTTATACCCATAACGTACTTGTCTAAAAAGCACGACTTGCGAAATATTGGCAAAAAACTGATTTTCGATAAAAGTAAAAGACCTACTTCCGATAGGAATTTCGAAAAACTTTTTAAATAAAATTATTTTCAATTTCAATTTTAAGTATATATGAATTTTTTATAAATTTGTTTAAACTTACTAGTTGACAAAATATTGTCAAAATTCGATTTTTTCGCTGAAGTAAACTGCTACTTCCGGTCTACCGATTTTACTGAAAAACTAATCAGATCTCAAGAGGGAGATTATACACGTAAATACAAAATTTGGAATTGATATCTACAGCGGTTTGGCCGCTATCGTGGTCACACACACACACACACACAGAGAGAGAGAGAGAGAGAGAGAGAGAGAGAGAGAGAGAGAGAGAGAGAGAGAGAGAGAGAGAGAGAGAGAGAGAGAGAGAGAGAGAGAGAGAGAGAGAGAGAGAGAGAGAGAGAGAGAGAGAGAGAGAGAGAGAGAGAGAGAGAGAGAGAGAGAGAGAGAGAGAGAGAGAGAGAGAGAGAGAGAGAGAGAGAGAGAGAGAGAGAGAGAGAGAGAGAAACACACAGACACACAGACATTTTTTAAAAACCACTTTTTGGTATCAGGGGACTTCAAAACGTGGCCATCTGCAAAAATCTCGAGGTCGAAAATTTTCATCATCACAATACTTCCCTATACTACGTATAAGAAAGTAAAAAATGAGGTGTGGCCACCACACGACTTTCTTATACGTATGAAAGTGTTACTTCCGGTCCGAATTTTGAAACTTCATTTATACAAAAAATATTCCAAATCCAACTCTAAACACTTTTGTACTCTTCATAAATATACACAGAAAGCATAACTTACGACATATTTGCAAAAAATCGCTATTCGATAAGAGTAAAAGTAGTACTTCCGGTCTGAATTTGGAAATTTTTTTTATACAAAAGATATTTAAAAGTATGTTCTAAATACTTTTATACTCGTAATGTACCTGCCTAGAAAGCATGACTTGCGAGATATTCGCAAAAAACTGATTTTCGATAAGAGTAAAAGACCTACTTCCGGTAGGAATTTCGAAAAACTTTATTAAAACAATTTTCTCAAATTTAATTTCGAGTACATTTCAATTCTTTATAAATTTGTTTAAACTTAGTAATTGACGAAATATTTGCAAAATTCAATTTTTTCACTGAAGTAAACTACTACTTCCGGTCTGCCGATTTTGCTCAAAATCTAATCAGTTCTCAAGAGGGAGATTATATTCGTAAATACAAAATTTGGAATTGATATCTACAGCGGTTTGACCGCTATCGTGGTCACACACACAGAGACAGACACACACACACACAGACACACACACAGAGACAGACACACACACACACAGACACACACACAGACACACAGACATTTTTTAAAAAACCACTTTTTTGGTATCAGGGGACCTCAAAACGTGGACATCTGCAAAAATCTCGAGGTCGAAAATTTTCATCATCACAATACTTCCTTATACTACTTATAAGAAAGTAAAAATGGCACAACTGTAATTACAGAAAATAGAATTCCAAGAATGTTAAAATAAAATGAAAAAAGTTATTTTCAACAATTAGTCTGTAGCATAAGAATAAATGAGATGAACAGCTTAAACACAGGAATAGGGCGACCCTATGGAACTAAGGAAAATTACTTTCCAGCTAAAAAAGGTAGGTGACATAGTCGCCGACTGCAACCTATTGGAAGTAGACGTGATCACTTCGTTCGTCCAATAGATTGCTTGAACTATTTAATTTGTAGCAGTCGATTGTAATGTTAATACGTTTCATTAATATGAATCAATATTTTGAAATGTTATATATGGAATACGAGTAAGTGTTCAATAGTTGTAGATGTAACATTCTTTACATATTTATTTTAATCTGTACATGTAATTCATAACGAAGCGCTCTTTTGATGAATTATCAGAAAATGGAAAAATTTCCAGAAACCTAACAAAAATTTCAAGCCTCTATGATCTGAGTATACTCAAATTGGGGAATCAGTTAAGGCACGTAAACAATTATGAAGATCCATGACAATCTCACAACTTAAAATTTATATGAATAATAATAACTATTAATAACCTACATTTTTGTTTTTAATGAACTATTTTGATAATATTTTAGGTGTTAGTAATTATCGGATTGTTTAACTTAATTGAAGCACATTATATAGTTCTTTTTACAAATTATATATAATTAATTATTTACCTGCTTTCTCTTTAGTATTACTCATAGCTATCAGTTCTTTTAAGAACTAATTTTACATTTTCATATTATATTTCTGCAATAAAATGCCGAAACCTTTATGTAAGCGAGGAGATACTAGTCGCATCATTGATCGACTATTTTACAAAAGAACGAAATAATTGAGGACCATTGGTACCAATTAATTAGGTATATATTAGTTATGTATACTATGTAATAAGAATATTAATAATTTTTTTATAGAGAGTTAGTGATACATTAATTATTAGTATGGTGACTGTAAGTCAAATTGGCAAGTGAATGAGCAGCCAATACTTGAGACTAAAAAAAGAGGCCACGAAGAAAATCGGTTACGGAAATTGCTAGAATTAGTGAAGTAGATATAAGGAATACAATATACGAAATGTATCAAAAAAAACCAGCACTTATATTACTTAATTTAGCGTTCTATATTAGAAGAACTTAAAGAAAGAGAAATTTTTAAAGGTGGTTTAACATCATTAAATATTATATTAAAGAAAATTGGTTTTCGATGGCTGAAAGATAGTCCTAGAACGGGTCTTATGGAATTACCTCACATCGTATTTTCAAGATTTACTTTTTTAGAAGCATATGTAAGAAAGATGAGATCCGAAGAATTTGAATCTGTTTATTTGGATGAAACATGGATCATTGAAAATGGTAGCTTATGCAGATCATGGCAAGATGGTAATAAAAAAAAGTGTGAAATCACTGAAAACAAGTGAGAGTCGTTATGTTATTCTCCATGTAGATAACAAAAATGGCTTCATTCCAGGGCCTTCTTAATTATTTTCTTCTAAAACGAAAGAGAGTGATTATCACAAAGAAATGAATCAATATAAATTTCTTTCCTGGTTTGGAAATCAGTTAGTACCAAACATGAAAAAGACATCTCTGATTATAATAGACAATGCGAACTACCATTCTACATTAGAAAATGAAGTGCCTAATTCTAGTTGGAATAAAGCAGATATTAATCAATTGTTATTGACAAATAATGTTGCTTATGAAGAAGACATGTATAAAAAGCAATTATTACAGCTTGTATTGGAAAATAGCCATGGAAGACATATGTAGTAGGTAAAATTGCTGAACAGCATAATCAAACCTGACTAGTTAATACAATAAAGACATGTTAGTTTTGAGATTACTACCTTACCACTGCATTTTCAACCCCATTGAAAATGTATGAGGAATAACGTATATATAATAAAAAGTTATTAGAATCGTCATATTGGATGAGATGGATGTGGAAAAAACAAATGCATTTTATTTTGGAAGGAAGCATTAAGTACAATTACCCTAGAAGTATGGGGAGAATACTGTTAATCATACCGAAAAGAAATACAAACATAGTGGGAGTTCTTTATACACTACATAATATCAAATTCAATTGTGCTATATTCAGAATTTTAAGATAAGAAATGCCAACAAATTTTAATACATTTTAATGGTTAAAATATATTATTGCTTATAATTTTCCTAATTAGTTATTGTAATCTAAATTTAAATTTTTTTATTGGAAATTTGAAAGATGTATATAATATATTCTTGAATAATCTATAATAATAAACTGTTACTTTTTATAATTTTCAAGATGTCCTAATCTGAATTCTATTATGTAATTATATGTGCAGTAAGTAGGGGAAGGTCGGGCAAGTTCGGCACGTTAACCTTTCTTTAGCTTTAAATATACGTAATCAACTAAACACAAAATTTCTTTTTTGCATGCATGTTCTTTGAACAATTGTGAATAGATATCCGTGATAAAAACATAACAACCACTGACAATGAAGACTATATTTCAGGAAAATATTAATTTGACAATTGCCGAACTTGCCCGACAGTGCTGGCAAGTTCGGCATATACAGCACGTGTCAATTTTCATTAGCCATAGGCGATTAATTCATGCAATACGTGACAACATCGCACCCCACCTTTCCTCTTCAATGCGAGCGCGAGACCGATACAAGCTCAAGTTTGCAGTAGCTGTTAGACTATTGACTAGGGTGTTTGTACTGCGCTCAGTAATAATATTTACGCATTGCAAGGATTTTTCTGTAAATGTAGAGAATTATTAAGCTGCGTTCACGCTGCATGTCACAAACAAAAGCGTAATTCTAATAAAATTAAAAATAAGGTAAATAAAAAAGGATTCTGAAAATAATAATAAACTACTAGATCGCGGCGGCCATTTGATGATGACGGCTTTTATTGCAGACTAGATCGCAACGTCTTCGCAGCTAAACATTTAATGTAGAAGTGGGAAGATCGGCGAAAGTCGTTGTGATATCGATTGTTGTCGGGATTGGTGACGGATAGTAGGGGTGACACACGTTGCCACATATTATTTGTATACGTATAAATCGCATGTAAACATTGAATCCATATACCTAATGAAAATTGACACATACGGTATGTATATCTAATTGCGGCACACATCGCAAACAAAAACACCTGCTTCACCAGCATAGTCTGTACAGTCTTCATGCGCCCATTTCTTACACATATCGCACTGAATCCATTCCTCTTGAGTTTCTCCATATACTCCATTGCAGTATAAGCACAAAGTCTCACTGTCTTCAGCTTCTACAGGCGCCACTGTCTTCTGCTTCTTCTTTTCTTTATTTTTCTTTTTTGAGGGATAAGTTTCACCACCTATTATCCTCTTAAGTTTTTCCCTTTTTGATTTGGCTTCTTTATTTATTAATTTATCTTCGAGTGCCTCTTTGTATGGAGTGCTGGTAAGTATTTCAGACTTTTCCTGTTTTCGGCCTTTTGATTTGGATGAAGATTTTGCTTGTGGCAAGGGAGATATATCCGTTACAGGAACACGAGATGTAGATGGTGCATTTAAGTCTATTTGGTTTGATTCATTGTATATATCGCTTAGCCTTCTGTCCGAGTCCAAGACATCAGTAGATGCTATATCGTCAACGGCAATTTCTGATGAAAATTCTGGATTTATTTCTGAATTTCGACCATTAGACACTGAATTTGTTGCTCCAGGAAATCCCGGCATTAATTCGTCGTAATCGGCGGTAATCGAATATGACAGCACAGCTGATGCCCCTATAAAGTCAATTTCGTCAAACATATCTGGGTTATAAGGAGTTATGCCAGATTTCTCAAAAGCGTTTATAATATTTCTGGATGAAAATGCACCCAAAAACGCTTCTTTAATTATGGGCCCAAGTACATATTCTGTTATTCGTTCTGCGGGGTGGTTGGTCATGTATTTGTCCATTTCGTTGGCCAGATACGTTTTAAAAGGACCAAAAACGCAGATATAGAGGGGCTGGAATCGGTTACTGGTATGGGGCGGAAACGTTAACATGATGATGCCATTATCTCGGCATAAGTTTATTGCCTCTAGTGACTTGTGGCTCCCATGACCATCTAGTAAAAGAAGAATGGGTCTTTCTTTAGTTGGTCGTACACATTTTATTAAATGTTTAAAGTATTCTACAAATAGATTTGCATCACTCCAACCAGACGGATTTGCAAAAGCTACTGTTCCAGGAAAGGAACCTACAAGTAGTTGTGGATTCATTCGAGTTCTTGGGTAAATTAACATAGGTGGAATAAACGTCCCCCCTGCACTAATGGTACCAAGAAGTGTGATGTTTTAGCCCCTTTCGGCAGATGTGATTCGACCAAGCTGTTTAATGCCCTTCTCAGCGACAACTTTTCGTGGCTTTTGTACACAAGAAATCCCGGTTTCGTCGACGTTAAATATTCTATCTGGAGAAAAGTGATGCTCTTCTAGAGCGAAAAATTTGATCACTTTGGTTTTTGTGAAACCAGCTACCCTAGCCATGCTGGTAGCCTCCGGGGTCCTCAGACTTAAACTGTTCTTTTCCATAAAGGATTTTAGCCAATCCTTTCCTGCTAGCTTCCTTTCTGTGTTAAAAGGATGCAGTATTTTATTGGCGACGGCGAAGGCCAACCTTCTTATGTCCACTGGGGACATTCCATAAAACATTTTCTGCAATGTCACAATATGTTTTCGTAGCTCTTGTTCCATCTCCAAATTAAAAACAGGCTTAAAACGACCTTTGGAGTGAACATTTGGGACTTCTTTTTCCCGCCAATATTGTAAGGTTGTCCTTGGAATGCCATATTTTTTGGACAAGGAGATAAATTTTTTAGTTCCGAATTTTGAAACTCTAAAATACCTTGCCTTAGAGTTTCGTCACTATACGCAGCGTCTCTCTTTCTTTTGTACTTATGCACCATTTTATCTAAAAAACAAACATAAAAACATCAATTATTGTAATTTATAAATCTGCCGGGCAAGTTCGGCAGACTCTGCCGAACTTGTCCGCTTTGCGGCCGGAAAGCAAAGTTGCAAATAACATTTGTGCATAGGACTGTACTTATCGTCCATCATAGCAAACTTGTAGCCAAGCAACTAACTAACGTCATAAAAATTACAAATCACTACATTTACAACACACTAGGGTGAAAAATTAGATATACTGAAGAGTGGTACTTACATCAGATGGTCCAAATACACAAAATTATGCACACTTGTCACAATCTTCAAAGTTGATGCGTTCTAATGGTACTAATGGCCGACCGACTGCAGGGAGATTGAATGATGTCAGCGGAAGTGATGCATATAAAATGCATATGAGAGAGACAGCACGTGACGAATTTGCCCGCCATGCCGAACTTACCCGACCTTTCCCTACAAGTACAGGGTGGGGCATAATGGAGGGGTGTTTTTAGAGCGGCTAGTACACGCGAACGGGTGGGGGTAGAGGGCCGCGGTTGACATCGTTCGATTCAGGCAAGTTTACCGTTTGTTAGTCACAATGGTTATCTGGACAAGAGAACATCGCGCGTTCGCAGTTGAGGAGTATTTAAAATCGGGCGAGTCCGTTATTGTTGTGCAGCGACGCTTTCGTCGACGCTTCAATATCGGTCGTAACGGTTCAGTTCCTAAACGTGACACAATCAACAGATGGGTACAAAATTTTAGAACGACGGTATCAGCAATTAATCCAAAACCTAAAGGCCGTCCGCGAAGTGTAAGGACACCAGCTGCTGTAGGAATGGTGAGACAAGCAGTAATTCAAAGTCCACAGCGATCTGTCCGAAAACGGGCTGCAGCAGTTCGAATGAGTTGTCGAACACTTCACAGAATTTTACACAAAGACTTCCACTTTCACCCCTATAAGCTCATGGTTGTCCAACAACTGAATGAAGGAGATTTTGCTCAATGCCAGCTATTCGCTGAAAGAATGCAAATGATTTTTGCTGATGAAAATGAACCTGTAATAATGATGAGCCATGAGGCTCATTTTCACTTGTGCGGTTCTGTTAACAAGCAGAACTGCCGATATTGGGCAGCAGAAAACCCCCGTCAACTACATCAACGCCCACTTCACAGTGAAAAAGTCACCGTTTGGTGTGCCGTGAGCCGTTTTGGAGCAATCGGCCATTATTTCTTCGTGAATGCACAAGGAGCAACCGCAATTGTAAACTCCGAGCGGTATATTGCTACGTTAGAAAACTTTTTCATTCCAGAATTGCGACGACGAGGAATCGATACAAGAAATGTTTGGTTCCAACAAGACGGTGCCACGGCACATACAGCCAGAGCCTCGATGGAAGTTGTGCGTCGCATTTTCCCTGGACACGTTATCTCCCGCTTCGGTGATGTGCCATGGCCCCCTCGTTCTCCTGATCCCTCGGCTGCTGATTATTTTTTAATGGGGACACCTAAAAGCAAAAGTTTATGCCGATAAGCCTCGAAATCTGTAAGAGTTGAAAGAAGCAATCACAGCACAAATTAGCGCAATTGACATCCACTTGTGTGCGAGGGTGATGCGGAACTTTGAGGAACGACTACAGCAGTGCATTGACGAAAACGGTCGTCATCTGCCTGACATTATTTTCAAAACATAAATTCACATTTTAGTTGTTAAATGGTAATATGTAAACTTCAATTTTTTTTTAATACATTTTTTTTAGTTCAAAAACAGGAGAGTTATTGTTATATCAAAAATGCCCCTCCATTATGCCCCACCCATTATAATTGCCTGAACAAATTATAATATAAAAACTCCTTTTCATTTCTCCGCAATTCATAACGATCAACATAATTAATATAGACATATACCTTTCTTCTAGCATTAAATCTAAACTTTCAGTTTGACTTTTGAAACATACATGAACATAACTTGCAGTACAATTCAAATTAGGCTGCCTACAACTGACAACATTGCAAAAAATAACGTTATGTACTGGGTATGACGGGCATTAACTGATTTCCCGATTTGTGTATAACATGTCTAGCATGCCTTCTAAAGCCTTAAAACCAGATAATGCTTATCCATTTCAAAGGACATAATAAAAAATGAATCCGGAAAACTGACTAGTTAATACAATAAAGACATGTCAGGTGATTTCTATGAACAATTAATTGCTTTAAAAACCTGTTTAATATATGAAATTCAGAAAGTTCATTCCATTAAAGAACTTATAAAATCATTGCTGATAAAATTCAAAAGCCCTGCTTCCAGTTTTCCGGAGGTAGTAACTGCATGCTTCCTATTTTTGAACATTTCGGTTACAACTGCAACAGCTGAAAGAAGCGTTTCTAATCTCAAATTATATTAGAACTTCTGTAGAACAAGGATGGCTATACGACTTATCAATATTGTCCATAGAAGCAGAACAACCCCCAACAAATTTTGATACGGGGACTGACATTTGTTTTTTATAAACTTTATCCGTATTTTTTGCGGGTAAAATATATTTCATAAAAAGCTAAGATAACGAAAACACATTGAAAGCAAATATGACAATATAATAAAATAATATTCAATGAATAAAATAACAAAACAAAATTTATAAATAACTAACTTATTGTAAAGGCATAAAAAGAAATTTAAATGATGTATTTAGTACATTTATGTAAAACTATTAATTTTCACAATTTAAAATAAATTCAAATGAATGCTAAAAGTTTGTGTCGCGCGTTCTCCCATTAATTCAATAAACAAATCAACTATGAAGTACCACTTTTATTCCTACGTATAAAATTCAAGTTCAGAATAGCAAAGAAAAAGTAAACAGAGTGTATATCAAATATTACTGAAATTTTCTTGTTATTTTATCGATCTAGATAGAATGAAATAAGTAAACCATCCGCAAATATTTACTTTTTGTCTCAAGTAAAATTGGTTCTGTAAGCTTTACTCTCTGTCCGTACCTTATCTAAATCCATTTTGAATAACTGCTGTTCGTTTCCGTCTCCGATTTCCAGCTCTTTCAAAGGGTAAGTCACATGACCGATTTCCCATTTTCTTTTCGGGCGGCCACCGTCTATTACTGTCAGTTTCAGGATGTGGTAGGGCATGTCCTTTGCGGATACCTGTAAAAAGAAAGAGAAGAGAATATAATGATAATAATATTAAGTTGTTTTTTTTTCTTTATGGGAAGCAGTACCTACGCATTTAATATATTTCATTCCTTACAGACATCGTCCTAGATATTACAAAGACAATTTCGACCGTTTGTCGTAAACATCTTTTATATAATTTAATAAAACTGAATTACGTATATTGGTAAGAAGCTTTTATAAATTGTTAAATATACAGGGTGAGTTTTTTTGAATGTTTAGCATTGGGATCTCAGAAACTACTGGAGATAGAAAAACGCTTAAATGGGGAAAGATGCGCAGTTTTACGAGTTTGATTTAAAACTGCTTTTGTTTCTCCTATAACTTTCATGGCTTATTAGATATTCAAAGAAAACTAAATTTTACGATTTTCTTTAAACATGCTTAGCATCATTAATAGTAATTTTAACGAAAAAGTGTTCAGACAAAAGTTTTAGATAATTTTATGCCAAATAAAACTATGTAGCTAATATTTTTTTTCGTTCACCATTATCGAGTTATGACACAAACTTGTGTTTTTTTAAATGGAAACCATAGTTGGTTTTGACATCATTAAAAAGCTTATTTCTTGCTGATTACAATGATATAAGGTTTGATATGGTTATTTTAAAAAATAAAGAGGATATAGACATTTTTATGGTTTTTATGGAACAACAATTGAATTTAAAACTGATAAACTACAAACCAAACGAAAACTTATTTTAAAATCTTATGTAGTAATAAAATGAAAACTATAAGAACTTTTATTAATGGTACACAACATTATTAATATTCAAAGATACCTCCATTATTATTAATACACAAATTGCATCTCTTCACAACAGAATTTGTAGCATTGCGTACTTTACGCTTATCGATGTTATTAAAAGCAACTAAGACAGCATCTCTTTAATCGTCGATTGTTTCATATGTTCTTTTGTATACTGTGTCCTTTAGTACACACCACAAGAAAAAATCCCAAATTTTTGTAAAGAATTTATATATACTTAGAATTAAATTTGAGAAGAATTTTATTAAAATAGTTTTTCGAAATTCCTACCGGAAGTAGGTCTTTTACTCTTATCGAAAATCAGTTTTTTGCGAATATTTCGCAAATCATGCTTTTTGGACAGGTACGTTACGAGTATAATAGTACTTAGAACTTAATTTTCAATACCTTTTGTATAAAAAAAATTTCAAAATTCGGACCGGAAGTAACACTTTTACTCTTATCGAATAGCGACTTTTGCAAATATTTCGTAAATTATGCCTTCTATATATATTTGTTTAGAGTACAAAAGCATTTAGAGTTGGATTTGAAATATTTTTTATATAAATGAAATTTCAAAATCCGGACCGGAAGTAACACTTTTACTCTTATGGAAAAGCGATTTTTGCAAATATTTCTTAAATTATGAATTCTATATATATTTGTGGAGTATAAAAGTATTTAGAGTTGGATTTGGAATATTTTTTATATAAATGAAAATTCAAAATTCGGACCGGAAGTAATACTTTTACTCTTAGCGAGTAGCATTTTTTTGCAAATATTTATTAAGATTTATTAAGAAACTGGAAGTACTTAGAATAGGATTTTGAATAATTTTTGTATAATAGTTATTTATGTAACAAGTCAGTAAAGTGATACTTTATCGAACGAGTCTGATTTACGAGCCAAGCGAGTGAAGCGAGCGCGGCGAGTAACAGACGAGTTCGGTAAAGGTACTTTACTGACGTGGTGCATACAAAATTTTATCGCCAACCGTGAAAATTGTTAATTTAAGAAATAAAGATATAATAACTTATGACAGTTTATGACAGTGACAAACGATTTATTTTTAAAGTCATCAGTCATGGCTACGCTGACAGATATTAGCGGCAGGTAAAGTACTTTATTGTACAGCACGATAAAGTGTTTCTTTACCTCCGTAAAACGCTATGGTAACGCATCACTTTACTGACGGTTGGCGATAAAATAATTTTTAAAATTGTATAATTTGGAACGCTCATAGGTATAAGAAAGTCGTGTGGTGGCCACACCTCATGTTTTTTTATTTTGAAATTTTGTCAATGTATATACCTAATGGAATTATATATTATAACTATAGGGTAAATTTGAGATAAAATATCTTCTATAGCTTTGTTAATACATATAATATTAATTAAATCTGTTAAAATGTCATTATTTAAGGCTATACTGAAAATTCTCTTTTATTCTAACTCAAAGTTTACTTTATTCAAATGAACGTTAATTAGTCTATAAAACATTGAATGATAAGCTGATCATTTTTGTGCTATTATTGGATAAACTTGCTTGTATAGTGTGTCTGTATGTGTAGGTTTGTGGTTAATTGAAAATTAATATTTTTTTATGAGTTAAATCTACAAAATTAATAATTTAATTTTTTTTATTTCAATGGAAAATTTGATATTTGAGCGAATAGTGTTAATATAATTATATAAAGATTTTAATTATATGTCTATACAGTTGAAACAAACCAATATGTTATTCAAATACCTCTCTTGACCAATAAATGCAATGTTTGAATGAAGGGTCTTTGCTATACTAAATTATTCAGAAAGATGTCCGCAACTAAAGGGTTTAACCGGTTTCCTATTGCTAAACTCTGTCTCTGTTTACAAAATTCATATTGATACTGACAATAGTTCTGTTCTGGTTTTAGTAATGGGTTTATGTTATTGTGGTTCAATTTTAAGGAGATTATATCTATTACGTCCTGGGATGGAATCCTTGTAAACAGATTAGTGACGTTGAACAATACAAGTTTATAGTTGCTAGGTAAATCTAGATTTGTTATTTTGTATAATGTGAGTTCTTAATAGAAAAAATGTATTTAAATTTATTATCATCAAGTATAATGTTTATTAAATATTTCCACAAATTTCTACAGGGATCTTTTACATAGTATACTACTGATTGTATCCGTTAATTATATTTATGTAATATAATTCAACCATATAATTTAGGAGGTTGTGAGTGCTTACAGTTAGAGTATTATTAATCAATGCTTCAGACTCATTTACAGTTTGTTTGAGCACTTTTTGGTATTTGGCAGGATCAAATTTTAGTCTATTAAAGGGGTTATTGTTATTTAGAAATTCCTGAACTTTTTATGTATAGTTTTCTCTGCAATAGCTATCACTGTGTTACCTTTGTCCGCCTTGGTAAAAACAATATTGCTATCTATTCTTTCTTGTTTTATTGACTTAAGTATACCATCATTTCTATTAAAATTATGAAGTCGTTGGTAATTTTCGATAACGTTTCTTGCTAGATATTTATTAGCTATATTATCTGTCTGTTCTCTTAGGGCTCAGTCTGCTACTACCGATAAATTTTCTAGGTGTTTTTCGTTTCATCTGTATTGAAAACTACTATTCATGGGTTATCCGGTATTACGGGAATAATATTCTATTTTTTACTGGAAATAAGCTTGTTTAATTTACGTTTTTGAAAGTATGTACTAACACTTTTAATTGACTATCGAGGAAATTTTATTATGAATAGCTTCGTACAACAGATAAAACTCCAGGTTACTAAGTTTAAATGATTGCTGTAATTGTAGTACCTAATATATGATAATAGACTACCTCTAGCACTGTATTTTTTTCACAATTCTTTTTTAATCCAAACTTTCTTTCCGATGTCTACCGCTAAGCATTCTCTTTTACTTTTATGTCTAACTTCTTGTTCTTTGCACATATGTGCGAAGCAATTATTGTGTTCGTTTATTGTGTTCCTAAAACGTAGATTATTAAACCAACGATATAAACCATCACCTACATGTCAGTTTAGTAATTTTCCTGCTTTGTAAACGCAAAGAAAGAAAATCAAGGAAAAAAATTGGACACCTATAGTGCCTAAAGAAAAGTCTCTTAGAAGACTACCATTCTATTTACAAAAAACTTTCGACACGAGAAAATGTACATTGTGTTTTTCAGCACTATTCATATAGAATATAGACCACTCCAAATAGCTTAATTTAAAAATAATTAAGCATGATCTTGCGTTGTTCCCTCTAATGAGGGAACTTTCCCGAAAGAGCTGAAAATCGCAAAAGTTGTGCCAGTACATAAAAATGGCGATGTTAATAAACCTGAAAATTATAGACCAATATCTATATTAGCGACGTTTTCAAAAATCTCCGAAATAGTTATCGCTAAAAGACTGACAAGTTTCTTAGACAAACACGATCATTAGTAATACGCAACATGGATTTCGTAAGGGTAAATCCACAGACTATACAAAATGCATTGGATAACCAGGAATGTATACGCTTGACCTGCTGCAATCTGTGTCGGGCGTTCGACACCGTTGATCATGAGCTTTTGATGAAAAAACTAGTTATGACTTGCTGAAGTCATACCTTTCAGGGAGGCACCAGTATATTTATGGAGATGGGGTCGCGTGTATCCCCAGAGGAGGCTGTGAACCGTGGTGTCCCACAAGGGTCTGTATTGGGGCCTTTGCTGTTCACGTTATATATATATATAAATGACCTGCATACAAACATAACAGCCCAGGCGATCTGTCTCTATGCAGATGACACGTCTCTTGTAATCAGGGAGGGCACCAAGAGTAAACTACTGGAGAGAACAGAAGTAGTGGTGAGAGAGCGGAAAACTGGTTCACAGCAAACAAACTACAACTAAATGTAAACAAGACACAATATCTTAACTTCTCATTAAACAGAAATAATAATAACTCCAGTATCAAGCTATTGGGATTGTTTGTGAATAGCAGACTGACCACATAAATGAATTGGCAGGGAGACTCACTGCTTCAGTATACAGTATTCGGCGAATAAGCAGTCTACTCATCAGGCCGCGAAGATGGCTTATTTTGCAAACTTTCACGGTGTCGCGATTTATGGGATTCAGTTCTGGGGTTTGTCGTCCGAGGCTGGACGCATCCTTCTGCTTCAAAAACGGGCGATGAGGGCCCTATGGAATCTGAGAGCTGGCCAACCATGTAGGCAATTTTTAAAGAGTGAGAAGATACTAACTATGCCGAGTGTATACAGCATGTGTCAATTTTCATTAGCCATAGGCGATCATTCCATACAGTACGTGGCAACATAGTACCCCTTCTTTCCTTTCCAATGCCAGCACGACCGATGCATGCTCGTAAATACAAGTTAGCGTGGTTAGCAACTTAGCACTAACTATTCGACCACCGGCTTGGGTGTTTGTAATGCGTTCAGAAATAATATTTACGAGTTGCAAGGATTTGTTTTTCTTTTTCCTTTCAGTAAATGCAGAGAATTATTAAGCTGCGTTCACTCTGCATGATACAAACAAAAGCGTAATTCTAATAAAATTAAAAATAAAGTAAATAAAAAAGGATTCTGAAAATAATAATAAACTACTAGATCAGGAGATCGCGGCGGCCATTTGATGTTTCCCGTCCCAGTAATAAGACGGCTTTTATTGCAGACTAGATCGCAACGTGTTCGCAGCTAAACATTGAATGTAAAATCTGGTCGGGGGAAGTGGGAAGATCGGAGAAAATCGTTGTGATGTCCATTGTTGCCGGGATTGGTGACGGACAGTAGGGGTGCCACGTTGCCACGTATTACTTGTATACGTATAAATCGCACGTAAACATTGAATCCCTATACCTAATCAAAATTGACACATACGGTATATACTTACCGCTGCAAAATATATACATGTAAACCGGGAGTTCTTTAGTAGAAAAGACGACAGCTATGCATATAATACGCGTCATGGAACGGACCTTCGAATACCATACCACAGAGTGCAAGCTACCCAAAGGTTAACGGACTATTGGGATGTTAAAATATTCAACCACATTCTGGAAGCAATTAAATGTCTAATAACTAGGAAATTTGTGGGAAAATTGAAAAGCTATCTAATTAATGGCGCCTTCTATAGCGTGAAGGAATTCATGGACTGCCCTATGTGGAGACATATTGCTATAGCTTTGTTTTCAAATTAAAATATGGTAATCTTATACCAGCAGTAATTAACCAAAACAATGTCAATACAAAGCAGCATAATATATAACAAATGCAGAGATTGCGTTGACATGTAAAAAAAACTACTTCAATAAATTTATAAATTCAATCCCTATTAACATTTGTATTAATTTTGTAAGTTCTAGCAGTGATCTCTCCTTTATTTGCCGACAACATTTCTTATTTAAAATTAAATAGGATAAGGTTACTAATAAAAAACTAAATCTCATAAAATATTTATATTCAACTTAATGCTTTATAACAATATCAGAAAAATAATTCTCTTGCCACATGTGGTTGTAAAAAGAAATTGTCCTTTATACTTTCCAATTACAAAAAAAAAAAATGTGTATCTTATAAATACGAAAAACACGTTGCTTTATAAATACGCAAAACGCATTGCTTTATATATATCATATAGATTCAAAATAAATATTACTCCTTGCTATATTCAAATTTTAACATCGTATAGTTTCAAAGAAATAAAAATTTTCTTTTACGACGCTGAATTTCGCTTCAACAAAGACATTCATTTTCACGAAATGCCTCTGGAGATACAAAATCTGGCAAAGCAGAAAACACCTCGATAAGACTGTCACCAATCGTCATATGCAAATATATACACGTTGTACATACCACAAATTGACTATTTGTCCATCAAAAATGCTCATACCTTTACGTATTTGAATATGTTTGAAGTCTTTATTAAAATTTTATTTAATAACTTGTTTATAATGCACAGTTACCATTACTGGCAAACATTCCCACGTTGTGCCATTAATGCCCTTTTTACATCATTAACAATACTCCCATGATTTGTTAAATTAATCTACTTATAGCAAAGAAAATAATATTTTTATTCAAAATATTAACAATGTTAAACGCTTTGCTAAAAATGAATATTTTCACATAGCATCTTTAGCATAATTTATTTCAAGAAAACTTACTTATAATGTTCATACATTTCATCAAATTATTAATTAATTAATTAAATAATGAAAATTAGACAAAATAACAATGAATTAATTATAATCTAATAAACTGCTTATTGAAATTAAAATTACTTAATACATTTAACTAAAAATGATCTTATGCAGTGTATCTGTACGCCTGCAATCATGAAACAAAATTTTTGCGTTCGAACAATTTAAAAGATCGGCAGCTTCTCCTCTTTCACCGTCGTTCGCGGCTTTTTTATCACTTCTCGATCATCGAAAAAAAACATACTCCGTCTGCAGCGCCACAATTCACGCACTAATGTTTGTGTTGGCATTGTCCTGCTCATATTTGATTTCTTCAAGTTTTTCTCCTGGTTGAACTATACCTATATTGTTTTTGACAGTTCGAAATCGCACAAAAATACACGCACTCAAATTGTTTATTATTAATAATGTCTATGCACATTCGCGATTCCTTGTCTTGAGTAAGTATATTCTTCTTCCATTAACGCCATTCTTCATTGTACTTGAAAATGAATTTGTTGCCTCTTTCATCATTATTTAAATACTTCATTTTTTCATCATTTGAAATAACAGGAAAGACATTGCATATAGATGGAATCCTTCCTTTTATAATTACTTTGTCAGGAACCTGGACCTTGACAACTCTATTCCTGTCTTCGAACCTTCTCTCGTCTTCGTGTAGGTTAATTTGTATGCAGCTGTTAACAACATTAAACATTGTTTTTTCTTTGTAGATTTATTCAGAGTAAACCAATTTTATCCCGTTATTTCTGGAATTTTCCTGGATTAAACCGGATTTAAGCTGCTATTTCTGAAGTTTTTTCTTTATTATATCGTATCGAATAAAAATACCATTTTACATACTCCTTTTTGAAATTATTCTTAGATATATGTGTCAGGTATTTATAGTATTGTTAAGTGTGACTATAAAATGTCTAACAGATAACAATCTTTTATAAACTTATTTTATTTCTTACGTCTATTCATGATGAAAGATGTTTTCATGTCGTGAATGTCTAATTTCACCTTTTTCATACAATTTTACAGCATTCAAATGACTAACTCTTTTCACTGTTCCATCTTTCATCATCACTCTCTCTCTGTTGTTTATTTTTAATACATTATTAAGCTTGACCAGTGGTTCACTTCTTAATATATTTAGGGCAACTCTTACACAATGCAAAAAGTTTGATTCGACCTTTGTGTACTGAAAATGCATCTTGTGCTCCTCGTTTCTATAAATATAGAATACATGAATTTTATTTTCGTGTTTATTTTTATACCTTTCATATACATTTTATTACAATTACAATTATCATATACCTATCATCGTAATGTTACGCCGTTGCGGATATGCAACTCATAATTCATTTTTCAATAATTGTACTTACTACTAAAAATTATTTGCTTATTCTATTACTTAATTATCTAGTTATTTTATAATGCCTATCCAATATAGGGGTCACGGCAATATGTTAGTTTCCTTCGTAATATACAATGTGTGTGTTGTATTATTGTTTGAATGTTCTATGATATTATACATTTAGTGACCTTTATATATTTATTGACCATATTGTAATTTTTATTATAATAAAATATACGTAATCTAATCTAATCTAATCTACTATGCAGCTTAAATAATATTTATCATATTAAAGAAAGCGCATTTTGTGGCAATATTGTAAAATGTTTTTAAGAAAATTACAGAATTTACGTTGCGAATTTCCTCGTATGTAAAATATCACACGATAATTTGACGTTTTGCTGGCAATATTAATGTAATTGCCACGTTGAATGACGCTTGTGTTGTTGGGATCCAAAGAAACTCTTACGTCGTCATTTTCTAAATAAATATAGTACTTACAAGACCTTCATGACGTGTTATTAATTTTTAAGTATTTCTGTTAAATATTTTTTTGCTCTAGTTTCTTTTTCTTGTTGGTCGATTCGGAGTTAATATCGCTATTTGTAAACAATATGATCTTAAAATTAATTATATAAATTGAAAATTTCAAATTATTAATATGAGATTTTAAAATTAATTTGTCAGATTATGTTAATTGATTTTTCTATGAAACTTTCTACATAATAATTTGTTATTGGTGAATTTCAAAATCACAGGCATGTGGATATGAAATTGCATACCTAAACAAATTAATTAATATTTAAGTGTATATGGCTTCCGCTGGTAAAATACTATTACATCAAAATCAGTTACAAATTAAATATTATTATTAAAGTTATTAAATATTACTTTCTATACTTATATTTTATTTAATACTTGATTATGAAAATCATTGTTAACGAAGTTGTAATATTTGGATGACAATTATGACAATCGTCAAAAGATGTACGAATATTAATTATTATTTATGATAAAATTGTGCAATTTATTTTTGAAATTGCAAATGTTTGCCATTCGCGATTTTTCAACTTGCCTCGCTCGCTTGGCTCATAATCTCAGACTTGGTACATAAATAACTATTTATGTACTGTCATGAATTGTGTGACTTGCATTAATATATTTTTTTACGAACATTTCAGTGTAGTTTCGTGTGTTGTTTTATCCTCACTGGGTCATTTAATGAATATTAATTCATTAAATAACCTTTTCCTTTCTTTCGTAAGATCACGGGTTGAGTACGCTGTTCGGATTTAGCATTGTTACTGCTTAACCAATAAGCATCACTTTGAGGTGATTCAGCGAGATACATGAAATAGAGTGCTTGTGAGGAAACACACGCACTATTGCTTTCATTTCAACAGAGTGTTCCGAGCAGTGTGCTTTCAAAGGCGATGGGGCGTTAACACAAAAGTAAGTTCTTTATCAAATTGGTTAAAACGGCCACGGAAATCCATGAAATGTTGGTGCAATTTTACGGGCATGATCTGTGAGTAGGAAGTATCGACTAGTTTGTCCGCTTTCGCGTTCGCAAGGAATCGGTGGAGGACCAACCGCGTTTGGGCCGGCGATCCACAAGCAGGACACTGGAAAACATTAAACGTGCGCGGAGTGTTCCTAGCAAAAGATAGTCGATTGGCTCTTCGACTAATAGCAGAAGAAGTGGGTATTGGCAAAGACACAGTAGGCACCACCATTCATGAAGATTTGGGTAAATGCAAGACTTGTTTATGATTTGTACCCCACATCCTATCAGACGACCAAAAAGCAAGACGTTTTGACACTAGTGGCGATTTCATGTGTGACCTAGATCCGTCCTTTCAGGGTTTCCTTGTCACAGGGGATGAGTCTTGGTGTTACCAGTACGACTCCGAAATCAAAAGACAATCAATGGAATAGCGGTCACCTTCTTCTCCACGACAAAGAGCCGTGTGAAAAAATCCAAGGTGAAGACCATGCTGACAACTTTTTTAGACAAAGGCGAAATCATCCATGAGGAATTGTCCCTGCTGGCCAAATGGTGAATGCCGCATTCTTCCAGTAGGTTCTCAAATACAGACTATTGAGATCGGAAGTTGGGTGTTACTGCACGACAATGCACCATCGCATACTAGCATCCTTGTACGCCAATTTTTAACTCGGCGTGGCGTTACTGTTTTGGAACACCTGCCATACTGTCAAGATCTTGCTCGTGCTGACTGTTTGTTTATTCCTCCGTCTTAAGGAAAAATTGAAAGGATCACGGTTTGCGGACGCCTTTCTGCATCCGGCCCAAATAAGAGTGGGATAAAATTATGAACTGCATCAACATCACAAAAACTCACCATTAACATATGACAGGCAACCGTTGTAGTAGGCACGAAGTACATGTTCACTGACAAGGTTTCTCATTAGATCGATATTGTAGTAAAATCTGTATAGTTTTATGAATAATATATCTATGTGTTGTTTTAGTTTTATAAATCCATCGGCAAAAACCCCAAGCAAGCGAGCGCTAACTTTTATGGGATATTTACAATTACTGAACTCTAGGTACTCTAGGTAAGTTGTGCAGATTTGAAGAGCATTACATTTGAGGAGCTTTGGAGTAAAACCAGATAAATCCACTTTTAAGTGAAATTGAGTTAGAAATCCATGAAATGTTGGTGCAATTTTACGGGCATGATCTGTGAGTAGGAAGTATCGACTAGTTTGTCCGCTTTCGCGTTCGCAAGGAATCGGTGGAGGACCAACCGCGTTTGGGCCGGCGATCCACAAGCAGGACACTGGAAAACATTAAACGTGCGCGGAGTGTTCCTAGCAAAAGATAGTCGATTGGCTCTTCGACTAATAGCAGAAGAAGTGGGTATTGGCAAAGACACAGTAGGCACCACCATTCATGAAGATTTGGGTAAATGCAAGACTTGTTTATGATTTGTACCCCACATCCTATCAGACGACCAAAAAGCAAGACGTTTTGACACTAGTGGCGATTTCATGTGTGACCTAGATCCGTCCTTTCAGGGTTTCCTTGTCACAGGGGATGAGTCTTGGTGTTACCAGTACGACTCCGAAATCAAAAGACAATCAATGGAATAGCGGTCACCTTCTTCTCCACGACAAAGAGCCGTGTGAAAAAATCCAAGGTGAAGACCATGCTGACAACTTTTTTAGACAAAGGCGAAATCATCCATGAGGAATTGTCCCTGCTGGCCAAATGGTGAATGCCGCATTCTTCCAGTAGGTTCTCAAATACAGACTATTGAGATCGGAAGTTGGGTGTTACTGCACGACAATGCACCATCGCATACTAGCATCCTTGTACGCCAATTTTTAACTCGGCGTGGCGTTACTGTTTTGGAACACCTGCCATACTGTCAAGATCTTGCTCGTGCTGACTGTTTGTTTATTCCTCCGTCTTAAGGAAAAATTGAAAGGATCACGGTTTGCGGACGCCTTTCTGCATCCGGCCCAAATAAGAGTGGGATAAAATTATGAACTGCATCAACATCACAAAAACTCACCATTAACATATGACAGGCAACCGTTGTAGTAGGCACGAAGTACATGTTCACTGACAAGGTTTCTCATTAGATCGATATTGTAGTAAAATCTGTATAGTTTTATGAATAATATATCTATGTGTTGTTTTAGTTTTATAAATCCATCGGCAAAAACCCCAAGCAAGCGAGCGCTAACTTTTATGGGATATTTACAATTACTGAACTCTAGGTACTCTAGGTAAGTTGTGCAGATTTGAAGAGCATTACATTTGAGGAGCTTTGGAGTAAAACCAGATAAATCCACTTTTAAGTGAAATTGAGTTAGCCCCGGGAAAATATTCTATAGCGTCGTTTCTATGGTATGGGCCTACTTTGATCAAGCTAAAACGAATAAATCCTCATATAAATTGGTACTGAAATCACCGTTTTTGAGCAAAACCAGATAAATCCACTTTTTATTCAAAACCATATATGTAAATCCTTACTGCAGATTTCTTATTACCGACTTTGCTAACTTAGCAAGTTGGGATGTAGATGTCGCAGGCGGTACTGTCATTGTGTGTTTTCTCATGTGGCAGGTATATAAACATGTGTTTATTTTGTTCTGCTCTGTTTAATCAGTTGATTATATCGCTTAAAGAATGAACGACGAAGTAGGTGAAAGTACAGTCACTGTTAGTGAAGGGAGTCAGGGCAGCAGAATAAGAGAAAAGACAATCAAGAGGAGGCAAGTACACAAATGTAGAAGGTAAATTTTATTCTTGACTATTAGTATTAATTTATTCCTTGTTTTCATAATATTATATTATTATAGGTATAACGACCCAGACCCAGATTTAAAGCATTTTGTACGATTATGCAAACATGATGGTAGCTACCAGTGCCAGAGAGTGAAGAAATCAGACATTAAAAATATCAGATCAAAACTTTACGAAGTGCCAGAGAAAATCACCCAAGATACCAAATTGTGCCATATGATTAGCGCAGTGGATACTAAGAGAAAAAGGTCTCTTAAGGCAAGTCCTCGTAAAAGGCAGGTAGCAGCTTCTTATTTCTTAAAGATTAAAACATCAAAAGGTTTAAAAGCAGTAAAAGTATGTACAGCGTTTTTTATGGCTGCTGTGGGGATTCGAAACCATAGGCTACAATCCATTTGCAAAATAGTGTACTCTGGAGAATGCCCTAAGGAAGCAAGGGGAGGTGACCATATCTCAAGCAAAAATGTAGATAAAAGAGAAAAGGTATGTGAGTTTATTAAGAAATTACGAGGCACCGAGAGCCACTATGGTAGAGCAAAGTCAAAGAACAGCAAATTTAAATATTCAAAAATTGAAATGTATCTATAACGAGCAAGCAGAAGATAGATATAAAGTTACTTATTCTATGTTCAGGAAGACATTTTTGACTAAATTCAATATTGGCTTTTGCTCGCCTGCTTCTGATGTCTGTTCTCAATGTACTAGACTCGGTCACCAAATACGCTCAGAGCAAAATAAAGAAAAAAAGAATCAGCTGATGTTGGAGCGCAGAGTTCACAAACGAAGAGCTAAGGCGTTTTATGATCCTTGCAAAGAACAGCCAGAAAATGGGTTGGTCTTATGTTTCGATCTTCAGCAGGTACAACCGTTGCCCCGGACTCCCATATCTGATGCGTTTTACTCACATCAAATAAGTCTATATTGTTTCTGCTGTGTGGGTATGGATTCAAAAAATCCCAACTTTTATATTTGGACAGAAGACCAGGCAGGACGAGGCTCTATAGAAATTGGGTCCGCCGTTTATCATCATCTAAATTCTCTCCAACTGGACGGCATAGAAACCATAAGATTGTTTTGTGATGGGTGTGGGGGGCAGAACAAAAACTCCCACATCATTCACATGTTAATGTATTGGCTGTTAAACTACTCTCCTCGAGCTGTGAAAGAAATTACCATAACATACCCTGTAAGAGGGCACAGTTTTATGCCTGCGGACCGTGTATTTGGCAGGATGGAAAAAATCTTTAGAAAAAACCCTACCGTTCTTTCCAAAGAAGAATACATAAAGTATTATTCAGAAGCTGGTGTAGTCAGAGTATTGGGCGATGATTGGAAAGTGTATGACATAAAGATTTTACAAAATTACTTCAATAAAATAATCGGAATATCCGATTTAAAAAGGATTCGACTAACAAAAACAGTAAACCAAAGAAATGATGAAAATAAAGTTTCAATATCGTGCTTTCAACATTACCGATTTGAAGCCGAGTGCGAAGTACCCGACACAGTGTTCAAACGAGGGAAAAATGTAAAAGAGTTACAACTTCCTGAAGTCGACCTTAAAAATGCTATTCCACAAAAGAAGAAACGAAGTATCAAACAACTGATGAACAAACAATTTGGAAATACATGGGAAACAGATGAAAAGTTAGTATGGTACAGAAATCTGCTAAATGAAGATATTAATGTTTTCGAAGAAACTCACGAAGATCAAGATCAAGAATGCAACTGCTTGGACGAAGAGGTTTCATTACACATTTAACTCATACGTTATAATAATTATTAACCTTATAGTCTTTGGAATATATTTTAGTTTTTGCTTTAAAGTTGATTTATTTTAGATTTTAGCCAAATTACACAAAATAGATAATAATAATAATTCAAGTTGTTTTCGAGCAAAATTGGATAAATCCACTTTATCTTTGACCAAAAGCATATAAATCCACTTGTTCCGACCAAAACCAAATAAATCCATTTTAATTTCTTGGATTTCTCGAAAGTTGATGTTTATTTCTGTATCATTTTATCTGTATGATTTTTTCACTCTAATAGTTAAACTATGACACAATTTGATCGTGTTAAATGTCAATGCCTTTGGCGCCACAGCTAAAAGTCGTTTTCCCGAAAATAAGTTGAGATGGATTTATCTGGTTCTGCTCCAAAGCTCCTCATTTGTTGTATCACAGTTTATCTTTGTTTTTAATGAAACAGTGCTTGATTTGTTTCATAGAAAACTGGTTCTAGCTTCCAGGTGATTTAAAGTATTAACCTCCACAAGAAAGAGTTTTATCATCTGCACAATTCATTACAAAAAAGCTTGGACTATAAGCACATTTTAGGTAATAGATATCGTTAAGAACAGTAAGGGTCTTAGGATGCTGCCTTGTGGTATTCGTTGGTTCATAATATCAGTCGTAGAATGCACTGTTTTATCATCCCTAGTGAGAGTAACCCATTGCCTGTATGACAAATACGAGAAACTGCTAAACCAAGTAAGCAGCCTTTAATTCTGTAAAGTTCCAGCTTTGAAAAAAAATATTGATGTTCAATACTATCAATATTGACAAGAACACCACAAGAGACTCTGCTATTTTTAAGAGCAGCTAAGTAAAATCAAACAGTGCGGTTTCAATACTGTTGCCTTTGAAAAAAACAAGTTGACATATATATTTTACAAAGATATTAAATAACCTTTCATGCATTGCTTTTTCAAGCAATTTAGCAAAATCTGTTAGTAACTTTACTGGTCTATAGTTATTTATGTCATCAGAGCCTCTGCTTTTATAAATAGGCATAAATATTGACGAGTTTTAAATAATCTGAATAACAGCGAGTCATGAAGGAATTTGAGAAAGAGACACGATAAAAGTACTGGCGCAGCTTCTGAGGAAGTTTATTGGAACACAATCTATTCTCGACTAGTTAGAATTACTTAATGATTTAGTAAATAACAGGAGTTTACCACACGACCAAGGGAATACGTAGATAATATGAATATGTGTTCTAAGCAACACCTGCATCGCAAGTATGTATTTCGTTTTAAGCATTACCAAAGAAAAAAAAACTGATTTAATTTTTGAATCCTCTACTAAGGGCAGCTTCTTTTCGACAGACTTACCAGAATAGGCACTAATAATACGTCACATGTCATTATGTATATTATGTTGTTCAAAATACTTACGTTTAGATGAATTTACAGAGGTATTTTATAGTTTCTTATAATATTTGAGTGCTCTTTTATACTCAGCATCGTAGTCTGAAATAATTTGTAATGGGGAAGCAGTTTCACTGAGATTAATTTGATAGAGAATGGAGCAGGTTGTCTTTTCTTTACAGGAACTTTCTTTAGATGAAAATTCCCGTTAAAATGTCTTAAAAATATGTTTATAAATATGTTAATTTTTTCATTCCAGTCCTCATCACATATTGCTGTTTTGAATTCAATAAAATTAAACTCGCTATACATTCTCATTTCCCAAAATTCGTGCCGAATGGTGTTGTCTTTATGATAAGAAAAATTTAAGGAGAAGGTACGCGTATCCTTGATTCGGATTATTTAAATTTTGAATTATTACCTAATATAAATTTATTGTCTAGGTAGGTACTGCGTCATTTCCGCACCAAGCACTGGAAGATATTAAAGACTTGTCTATGTATGTGTATGTAAATAAACAACAGTACATTACAAATACAAGGATACCTTAAAATAACCATTTTCGTAGGGCAGCAACTTAATAAAGAAGACGACAGTATTTGAGACCGTCAAAATTGAGGTAATTCTCAGCCGAAAGCATCCCTAATAGCAACGCGATTATATCTGCAGAACAACGCAGCAAAAAAGGAAGGAAGCCAACTTAAAGGATTCATGTAAAGAAAGCGGGTTCTCATGAAAGGACAATGAATGCGGAAAGTCAACCGGCTTCGTGTTCTGCGAAAGATGGATGATGTAAAAATCTGACAACCAGTGCAAATAAGGTCTCACAAAGAACACGGGCAATATCACGGACAGAATACAATCTGATTAAGATGAATCGGGGTCTACAAAATTTATACGAAGATTGAAATTCTCTTGTTGGAGAATTCTGAATTAGACGACTTACAAATTAGTGTAATCCGCTGCGGTGAAACTAAAATTTAATAATATTCAACTGGAGTTGTTTGCTAATTTGTAGTCTATGTAAGATAGAGATTACAAAAAAATTGTGTTTTTAAAATATTTACCTTAATATTGCAAAATTCCAATTAAAAATAGATATAAAATATTATTTCCAAGAAATTTTATTTATAGATATGTTGATTAGTTAAACGTCAAATTGTCGAATTTTATAATTTATATTTTTTATAGTATCGGCAGAAGGTACTTATATCTCTTATTTCTACAATTCAAAAGAATTGAGCTAATATCCTGTTCTTTTCTCGCGATAACATTCAAATTCATATTTTTAATTTGAACTCTCAGTATGTTATTGGATATTCTGATAGTTCAATTTCAATTTAATTTAATGTGTTATCAAAAGAAAAAAAAACGATTACAATTGTCAATAAGAATAAACATAAAAATATAATACAAATATAGAGTGTCCCCGGATGGACTGAATAATAGGAAATTTTTTTTTATTTGGGCCTTTACGGAAAAATGTCATTCTTTATAAAATTTTTGCCTGTCTGAAACAATAATCTAAATATTATTTTTAGCAGCTCAGAAAATTACAAAAACACACTTGAATTAAAGGACTTTTTTTTAAATTTTATTCAACGTGGTATCCACACATTTTTTAGCTCTTCGTGCAAATTCTTTATAAAGATTGTGGATCATATCTTCAGTGACAGAATTGACCGCTTCCGTAATTTTTTGTTTTAAAATTTTGATATTGTTATCTATTTAGTAGTATTAGTATTATAAACATGCTGTTTAACATATCTCCATAAAAAGATTTCCAATGGGCTTAAATCAGGGGAACGAGCCGGCCAATTAATAGGTCTGTAACGACCTATCCAGCTCTTTCGATAGTATCCTTGCAGGTAATTTCTAACCAGCACTGTTGAGTGAGCAGGCACCCATCTTTTTGAAAAAATACACTTTCCAAGTTAGGTTCATCTCTTATTGTATATATATAATGGTTAAGACGCCCCTATCGGAGCTACACCGCTTCTAGAAGCTTTCTAGATCCTTTGTCTCGGGGTGGACCGGCCACCATCCTACTTTTTATATCCTCTGGCTTATTTCCCTCCATAACTTTCTATCCTTTACTTTTTCTTGCCAGTTTTTAATGCCTGCTCCTCTTAAATCCTCCGCAACTTCTTCCAGCCACTTTGACCTCGGTCTACCTCTACTCCTCTTTCCACTCGGTTTCCATTCTAATAATATTTTGCTTGTAGTTTCTTCCCCAAATCTCCATACATGTCCCAACCACTTTACTCTTTGTCGCTTTATTTTCCTTACTATATCCTCTCTCCCTATTTCGCTCTACAGTTCGCTATTGGTTCTTATTCTGTATTCATTATCTGCTGTCTAAACTGGCCCCATTATTTTCTCAGTATCTTCCTTTCACCTCTTATTGTAGGCATTAAAAAATTTTGAAGCAACTCCAAATACGTATGTTGATTCACATTTTCATAAAAGAAATACGGACCGATGATTTTTCCATATATGACACCACACCACACCACACATTAACCTTTTTGTAATACTGACTTCTAGTTGTAATTTTGAAATTTTCTTTCGACCAAAATCTACAGTTTTGCTTTGCAGCTATCCCATTGGTAGTAAATGTCAATTCGTCCGAAAAAATAATGTTTTGCAGAAACTACAATTTACAAAATGATTTTCTTCTACCCATAAGCAAAAGTCTAAACGCAATGCATCATCACCATTTCTCCATTCATGTACAAAAATCGGTTTATAAGGTCTAATTTTGTTTTGTTTGAAAATTCTTTGTAAATTTGATTTACCAATTAAATGATTTAACTGTGCACGCCATTTTCGTAAGGATAATTTCGGATATGTCTCTACAGAATCTAGAGCCAGTATTATAGCAGCATCTTCCTCATCGTATATCCTCTTTCGTTTCTTGATGTTATGTACACTACCTGTTCTTTCAAATTTTTCTACCAAATTTCGTAAAGCATTAATGCCACACGTGAACATTAATACATTTTTGTGGAATTTTTTGAATTGCAAAGTTATAAGAAACCTCAGCAGTTCCATTACATTGAACTCTTTGTTCTAAGTAATTCTCATTAAAGATTCACAAATACGTAATGAAAATGACAGATGCCAAGTTACTTGACTTACATATTAGGTTATCATGGAAGATAACAAGATAATATGATTAAACCAAAAACATGAAACTTTATTGCTTCAATTTTTGTGTGTTATTGTAATTTTCTCAGCTGCTAAAAATAATATTTAGATTATTGTTTCGGAATTGGTGGTTTTGAGACAGGCAAAAATTTTATAAAGAATTACATTTTTGCGTAAGGGCGCAAATAAAAAGTTTGTCCATATTGTTCAGTTCGTCCGACACACTGTATATAAAAAGAAATATATTTTATTTAACAAACACTAAATAATGAAGATGTGGTTATGAATTGAAATTAAATCGCAGAAAGTCTTCTGTGGTTTAAAAAGCCTTTCTCATAAAAAAATTGTTCAATGTACTTATGAAGCTTCCGCTCATCAAGCCGACTTAAGGATTCCGAAAGGTGGTTATTGAAGTTGATGATATAGTAATTTGCGCTTGTTTTGACCCTCTCCAGGTTCTTCAACGCTAGCGCAATTTTATTATTTTATAGGATGGTAATGGATATTAGAGTGCCTTTGTTATTTTTTTTTTAGGATCTATGGACGTGAAGAAGACAGGACATAATGTATATCAAGGGTAAGGTAATATCTAGCTCCAGTTAATGCCTGCCTCCTTTTGTTGCAAGACGATCTTCAAGACCGCCCTAGACGATCCCACTGCTGCTATTCCAGGCGGAGCTCTGGAGCGGAATTGAGCATAATATACGATCCTCTCTGCATGGTAATTTGATATTTATCCTGTTCTCTTTATGAGGTATATGGCTAATGCTAGTCTATTGTGCATCACCTGCACATGGGAATCTCATTTATTCTTGTTATTTATTATTATTCTCAGGAATGTGTTTGATTTGTCGATATTTGCAAATGATTAGTTTAATTTTTGTTCGCTTTTACGTTAACGAACCATACTTGCCCTTTTCTCATGCCGTTCTTTGTTTTCCCCCCTACTTCTTCCGTGGTCTTTGCTAAAGTCAGTATCGAGATATCGTCTGCGAATTAGTTAACTTTTTCCGCCCCGATGTTGATCGGAAGGTCGTTTACATAGATTATAAACAATAGTGGTTCTAATACTGATCCCTGCGGAACTCCTGCACTGATGTTTTGTACTTCGGATGTAATTCTATTCTACAGGACCTGCTGTTCCCTGTTGAACAAGCAGGATTCTATAATTGCAAAGCTGGTCCTCTCACTCCATAGCAGCATAGTCGTCTCACTTCATACCACTGACTAAATCATGTCAATATTTTGTATTTGAAAGCAATTTTTAATTGTAGAGATAATAGATATGAATGTAAATTATCTATTTCAATTTTATTTATTCAAAAGAATGAAGTTATCTGATACAATTTGATACATTTAAGGGATCATCACAGTGTGACGGGTCGAAAAATAACTGATTTTTGAGATTTTATTTTTGACGATTAAAATATGCTAATCAATCTGATTTTTTTTGTATTGTATCAAAACACTCACGAAGAACAGGAAATAAATTGTCAAACGTTTATTCACATTTTTAATAACATTTTTACAACGGACGAGAACGTCTTCGAAAAAAAAGGAGTTCTCACGGTGTACACGATTAGAGCCGCAAATCTCATCTGAAACGAAATCTGGAAGGAGGTTGTTAATCAGTATGAAAACCGTTATCTTGGCATGGTTTTTTTTTTCATCAAAAGTGACAAAATGGCGGTGATTTGAAAAAAAAGTATCGAATTCAACCTATTTTTCTGACAGTTTTTTCGTTATGAAAAATAGAAAAAGCTTCCACAGCAAGATAAAGAGTAACATAAAGAATGTTGAGTTAAAATTTGAGTACAATAGCTTGAGAACTCTTCCTTTGAAAGTGTACACCGTTTTGAAAAACTACATTTCGATAAAAACGCGTTCAAAGTTTCGAGTGCAGAATTTAGCTTCTTGATAAGAAAGTCTGTAGTGACCAAAATAATTCTAATTACATCCCAAAATTTGAACAGCATGTTTATAATCATCTATGCTATCTGATAATACAAAAAAAAAATTCGAAATTTTGAAAATTTTACACTGTGATGATCCCTTAAAGATCAAATTGAAAATAAGCATAATAATAAATTTTAGATTGTTTGAAATTTTTTTAAATACATTTATACGTTACATAAATAAAGCCTTCTATCTTCCAATTTATTTCACACCCATTTCTATAAGTTAAATTTAAAGTATATTTATATATACATATTTTATATTGACTATAACTTATCGAAGTCACAATTATTAATTTTCTCTCAACAAATCTGAGTGGTTACCAAACTAGTAACCATGCGTAATTTACAAAATAGTTTAACTTAGCTTAATTCTAAAGCATTTATCTTATTTATCTTATATCCATACATCCTTATCACATCACCTGTCCCAGTGATCTAAATGGTTTGCCTTCAGTAGTTCTTTGTATTAGTCTTTGGATGTTTTCTGAATGTAATGTGTCTGATTTTGTCGATTCTATTTATTCCCTCTATTTTTCGGGGATAACTCATTTTGACACTTTGCATTTTCTTCACGATCTTGCAGAGTTTCGTAATTGAACTATTGGTTTTTGATCGAAAACTGATTTCGAAATAAATGCAAATATCTTAAAAACAAATTAGTACAGGCAAACATTATCTGATATAAATTTATATTAAAGTTTTCAAAGAATTATATACAGGGTATCCCACACGGGATGCTTGTGCACAAAAAAGCACCTGTATAACTGAAAATAATTTGAAGTGGTAGAGCCAATAATTACAAGAAACTTTTGTCTAAGATTATTTTTTTGTAAGAAAATCACGTGAGTCACTGTGACATCTTAATTACAAAATACATATTTTCTCTACATTAAGTAGTTAGGGATATATAAAATATACATGTACAGCATGTGTCAATTATCATTAGGCATAGCGAATCGATGGATGTAATACGTGGCAACGTGGTATCCCTACTGTCCGTCCCAATGCCGGCGACGACCGATACCACAACGACTATCTCGCAAATTAAAAGTTAGCAGTAACCATTGGATCATCGATTTGGGTGTTTGTAATGCGTTCAGAATAATATTTACGAGTTGCAAGGATTTGTTTTTCTTTTTCCTTTCAGTAGATGCAGATAATTCTTAAGCTGCGTTCACGCTGCATGACACAAACAAAAACGTAATTCTAATAAAATTAAATAATAACCATAATAAAAAAAATAACCCTAATTGATAAAAAATGTTTCTGAAAGCAATAATAAACTATACAAGGGGCTCAAAAATCCTCCCTGCACAGCAAGACATTACCCTAGGCGGTCGTAGAAATTTGCTCTTAATTTTGCTAACATGTGAGCAGTTACTGAATTAGCAGCCTCAATTAGTTTTTCTCCCAAGGTAACTATGTTTTCTGCTCTACAAGCTTCTTGGGTAAATAATATTTTTTAGATATTACCACCAAAAAAAAAACATTTGGAGATAAATTAGCAGATTGCGGAAGCCATTCAATGTTTCCCGTTCTAGTAATAAGACAGCCGGGAAAAGTATTCCCTAGAAATTCCTTCACCCTGACTGCATTATGTGCTGAAGAGCCATCATGTTGAAACCAAACGATCTGCTGATTTATTCCAATGTTTTGAATAGCGGGAAGTATTTGATTTTTCAATAATTCGAGGTACTTGTCGGCATTTAATACATCATCAATAAAAACGGTCCTGTCAAATGGTCACCTGAAAAACTTGTCCAAAGGTTTACTTTTTGAGTATATTGGGTGCGGTTTGCAAAATACCGGTGTTCATTTTCGGTAGCCCAATATCGAAGAACAGAGGGATTGTGCTCTCCGTGCAATGGAAAAGTTGACTCATCGGTGAAGCAAACACTTCTAACGAAATTGTAGTCTCGATTTATCTATCTATAACGGATTGACGAAACTCCATTCTTCGAAAACGGTCCTCCGGAAATATTTCTTGGGTTTTCGAATACTTAAAACGTTTCAAACCATTACGTTTCCAAATACGTGAAACAATTTTGTTACTTATACCCAAATTCTCAGCAGCACTTCTAGTTGATATCGTGTTGTCTATTTCCACAATACTACAAACTAAAACATCCCGCCCGTTCACTTTCCTCATTTTCTTGTGGGGATATCTCTCTTGGTTTGCATTTCGTGCAGTTATTGAGACAGAAACGTTTTTTAAATGTATTAATGATATTATAAACTGTTTGTCTGCAAGGTACAGGACGGTCTGCAAAAGTCAGCGCAAAAATATTTATGCACATCATTGCAGAGTTATTACCATAAAACCATTTTACTATCTGAAGCTTTTCAGCGGGTGTATACAGACTCATTATAAATCGTTGTGGTGTCGGTTGTCGCCGGCATTGGTGATGGACAGTAGGGGTACCACGTTGCCACGTATTACATACGTATATATATCGCACGTATACATTGAATCCCTATGCCTAATGATATTTGACACATGCTGTATAACGTGTCTTCGTATTTGAAGAAAATAATGTTTGTAGAAACAATTGCCATAATTTACAAGTGAGCAGAGAAAATATGAAAACATTTGCTCTATTTTGTACTTAAAACTATGACTTTCATTCAAGTGCAAACCGAATCAATACAGACCTTATCTTTGTAGGATAGAAACGATAGAAATATGTATAATACTGGATATATGCTAAACTATTAGTTTACTAAAGTTATTTGCCAGGAGTAATATCGCCGTTCTTAAAAAAAATCAATAAATAATAATTTCCGCATCATATGCAGGGGCATATACTGCGTGTCCCAGGATTGATGTAACAAGAGGTGTGCGGAACTAAAAATCTTTGAATCTCAATTTGAACTTTTGTAAGTAAGCCCGCTTGGTTTGAAACTTATTTTTAGTATAGTTTCGAGTTTGTGAAATCAGGTAAACCTTGACAGTTGAGCAAGATCTATTTCCGTTTCAGGTAAAGTACCTTTCTCGTTTAGAGCATGCTAAAATATTACTAAGAAAAGTTGTTCAGAATAACAAACTATGGCTCTATACAAAATTTCAGGAAGATCTACCTACTTTGATTAAATCGTTATTTTTTAGATTTAACAAAATAAAATTATATTTATTCACAAATTAAGTGTACAAATAGTTATTTAAGATACAAGTGTAAAAAGTCATTCTTTAGTGCACGAGCGACGTAGTTAAAAACACGAGCGTAATAGCGAGTGTTTTTAAAGTCGTGAGTGCACTAAAGAGACTTTTTACACGTGTATTTTACAACGTTTTATCTACGATCATGCCAATTTTGGTCAGAAATAGTCAATTTTTATGAATACTTGTAGTATATCGATCTTTTAATAAATGTCACTTTGACGGGTATCGTATTATTCAAGTACTCCTATGCTATCATGTAGACTGTCATGTTGGATGTTATTCTGTCACTCTATTACCTGCTATTACTAAGGAAACAACGGTATCAACAAACTTCATTAGTATGTCATTGTTGCTTCTGAAATTATTAATTTAATCTGTTAAATATAAAGTATAAAATGATTGATAATGATCATAGTGATACAATTGTAGAGATCGCACAAACGGCTACAGCGAGTCTAATACCAGAAAAATCAAGAAAACAGTATGAATTGGTATATAAACGATTCAACGCCTGGTGTATTTCAATGAAAGTGGAGAATCTTACGGAAAATGTGTTCCTTGCTTATTTTTCAAAAAGGGCTAAGGATATAAAGCCATCAAGTCTATGGTCGGAATATTCCATGGTGAAATCCCTCCTATTAGCCGAAAAAGACATCGATCTTAAGCAGTTTTCGAAGTTAACCGCTTATATGAAGCACCAATCTGTAGGATATCGTCCCAAGAAATCCAAAGTATTCAGTAAAAATGATATATTCAAATTTATAAATGACGCACCTGATAATAGATTTTTAGTGATGAAGGTATTTTAATGCAACATTTTCTTTGAGTGGTCAGTGACTAAAATTAGACACTTTTTAATTTTAGGTTGTAGCACTTTTTGGTATTGCGGGTGCTTGTAGAAGAGATGAGTTTCATAAAATGAGCATAGATGATGTGGAAGATGTTGGTAATATGTTGATAGTCAAAATTCCAACATCTAAAACCAATAAGCCTCGATGTTTTATTATTGGTACTGAAACGAGAGATATGAAAAATATGGTTGAAATATACAGAAAATACGTCAGCCTAAGATCACCAGCAACAGCACATAATCGACTGTTTGTCAGTTACAATAATGGAAAGTGTTCTGTTCAGCCTATAGGTATTAATACTTTTGGAAAAATACCAAGCCAAATAGCTAGTTATCTGAAGTTGCTTAATCCGCACGAGTATACTGGCCATACTTTTAGACGGTCATCTACCACCATACTTGCAGATGCAGGAGCAGATGTTCTAGAATTAAAAAGACATGGTGGTTGGAAGTCATCAACGGTGGCAGAATCTTACGTGGAAGAATCCGTTCAACATAAGGTCGCGATATCAAATCAAATTTTGGGCAGAGGTCCAGCTGAGACGGTGGCAGCATCTTACGTGGAAGAATCCGTTCAACACGAGGTCGCGATATCAAATCAAATTTTGGGTAGAGGTGCAGCTGAAGAAGCAAACTCAAGCAATGCTACTACCGATATACTTCCTTCTACATCAAGAAGTCACGAGATTCCTCAAATTCTTATTAAAAATTGTACTAATTGTAAAGTAAATGTACATATTTACAGAAATGAATAAAATATCTTACTGATATTTTTCTTATTATTCTATTAGTTAAAATTGTGCAATAAAACCCGTGCAATAAAAACTTTTATTGCACGGGTTCAATAAATGCTAACTTTTTACCCTAAAAATCATGCAAAAAGCTATCACTTTTTACATGATCGTAGATAAATGTAATAATAGTATTGCTCTACAATCAGTCTTACTATTATTACATTTTGTACACTTAATTTGTGAATAAATATAATTTTATTTTGTTAAATCTAAAAAATAACGATTTAATCAAAGTAGGTAGATCTTCCTGAAGTTTTGTATATAGCCATACAATATTTTAGCATACTGTGAACGAGAAAGGTACTTTACGTGAAATGGAAATAGATCTTGCTCAACTGTCAAGGCCTACGGGATTTCACAAACTTGAAACTATACTAAAAATAAGTTTCAAACTAAGCAGGGCTTACTTACAAAAGATCAAATTGAGATTCAAATATGTTTAGTTCCGCACACCTCTTGTAACATCAATCCTGGGGCACGCTGTATATGTTTATTTCTTAAAAGATATTGAAAACTAATTGAAGAAGTAATTACCTGAAAGACCATAGTCTCGTCAAAGTAGGGATTACAGGTTTTCTTCTTCGGCTTTGACTGCAGATACCTTCTTTCGTCTGGCATTAAATGTAATCTAGACAAGGGAAAAAAGAAAATTAGAAGATTAATTTACACTTTTAATGCAACTGCTGCATATTAATTACTTTAAAAGGTATATCACAAAAATATTTAAATAAGAAAAACCTGGTAGTCGTTTGTAAAATGTGTATAAAGTAGAGAAAAAAAATGAGGTGTGGCCACCATACGACTTTCTTATACGTATGAAAGTGTTACTTCCGGTCCGAATTTTGACCGCTATCGTGGTCACACACACACACAGACAGACACACACACAGACACACAGACATTTTTTAAAAACCACTTTTTTGGTATCAGGGGACCTCAAAACGTGGACATCTGCAAAAATCTCGAGGTCGAAAATTTTCATCATCACAATACTTCCTTATACTACGTATAAGAAAGTAATTAATATAATAGATTAAAAAAAAATGCACATATAGAATTTTAGACTAGTGATTAAACGACTACTAAAAGTTAGACAAATGAAATATTTTGATTTTGAAATTTCTTATAACCGGTCTAAATATTATTTAATTTACAAATGAATATATGTCGTTGCTTATGTTACTTTCTAAATAGAAAGAACAAAATAAACTGTCATGTACGTAAAATCAAAAATAACTTTTGTTATTTATAATAATAATTCTTTAGTTTCAGTAGAAACACAAATAGATATAGACATAATAAACATTAAAGAGTGGCATAAAAATAATTAACAGAAACTATTGAAAAAAACATGTGATGTATATCAATTTAGCAAGATAAAGTTGTTCTTCCTATATACCCTGTTTGAAAGTTATTTGACGGATGCCTAATAATTTACTTATCCTATTATAAATCTGTGATTACTTTAAAAGAATAGATGAAGGTATACGATACAGTAAACAGAGTGGATGAGCATACACGTTCTAACCAGGTAATAGTTTTCTATTATATGCGATATTGAAGCTTTTTAAGCAGACGGATCTTAATCCGTCGGGTAGAGCATTGTTCACCCTCATAATCTCTCAGAGCTCTCATATACTGCGGTCTGAAACGTTAGTGGACTAAGTATTCTCTTAAACCGCAAATTCAAATTATGAACATCTGTTCGAAAGGAAATTCCTGGAATTCTCGCCTCTAACTTAACAGACAGGTCCACTCCGTTAATGTTGAAATTAGCCGTCCTTTTGTGATTTATTGCAATATTGATAGAAGAAGATATAGGATCTCAAAAGCCCGACTAAAATCTAATCAAGCCAACATCACCAAATTGCCATAATCCATATCCACGAGCAAACTATCAGATACATCTAGTAAAAGAAATGGTGTAGCTATGAGTTGTTCAAGAACCAGACTGGACAGCAGATAAAATTATATTCTCCTTCATAAAGTTTCCTAGCTGATTATTCATAGTTTTTTCAAAAATTTCAGACAGGAGAGGTAGAATGCTTATTGGAAGTAAATCACCAAAGCTTATGGAAGTAATTTTCTAAAAGACGCGAGTTAATTAGATGTAGTAAATATATGAGTTTAGAAGAATAACATAATTTTAACGTACTTATCATTATCAGATCATTCCCAGCAGCATTGCTTTTCATTGGCAAAATGTAAATAATAGTAAATTCGTGTTATTGAATGAGTTTAAGCAAAACTCCTGAAAGTTGCGATTAAATTTTAGCTCTTTATAAAAGTTATTTAACAAAGGATCTACTTTACTCTCAGGAATCTTATCTAAAAAGTAATTATTATTACTAGTAAAATCATGCAATGCTGGTGGAATATTACATATCTCTTTTTTCAAATTTAATTAATCAAGCATTTTCTATTTATTCTTGGTCGATTGTGTAATAAATGTGTAATTAAAGTAAGCCACCTTTTTATGCTTAATTTATTCAGATCTCCCGCATCCTTTTGTATTTAGCAAGGGCTTTGTCTTTAAGTCATAGATCATAATCTTTATTTTGTCAGATATCTATTGTGGAGACGTTTTAGCGATTTTAATAGTATGTGGCGGGGCATATCTCTCAAATAATTGAAGAATATGATTCTTAAAGTAAGTGTAAGTAACTTTGTCATCAATGTCTTTGACCCTAAATTATTCAACTTTAGTAATACATACATTGTAAAATAGCTTTACTTCTTTTTATATAATAAAATCAAGAAATTCCATCGTTTGAATTTATATAGGGTTGTTATAAAGTAAGGGATATACTTTAACTTATTATAACTTTTTAACAAATTAAGTTAATATCAAAAACTAAACGAAATTTAATTGTTTAAATAATGGGATTTTGTATGCCCAAACCCAGTTACCGCAAATGTTCAATATGTCCTCCATTTTGATCTTGTAAAATCAGCAACCGTTCCTCTAAATTGTACACTGCATTTCTTAACATTTCTGGTTGAATTGCACCAATTTGCTCCGTAATATTGTCTTTTAATTCTTGTAGCGTTGTTGGTCTTCTTCTAAACACTAAATTTTTTAAATGACCCCACAGCCAGTAGTCCGCTGGGTTAAGATCAGGTGATCTTGGTGGCCATGAATTTGCAAAATGTCTGCTTAAAACGCGATCTTGAAAAACATTAGTTAAAAATTCTTTAGCTGGTCGGAAAATGTGCGGAGGTGCTCCATCCTGCATAAAAATCATGTTTTCAATTCTGTGGTGCTCGTCTTGCAGCTGTGGAATAACATAATCTCTTAACATTTGCAAGTATCGTTCACCGTTAACAGTTACAGATACGGCTTCTCCATTCTGTAGCTCTTCGAAGAAATACGGACCAATGATAAAATCAGCTGTAAAACCGCACCAAACGGTGACTTTCTTGTCATGAAGACCTGCTTGAACAATTACTTGTGGATCTTCTGCAGACCAGATTCTACAGTTTTGAGTATTGACTCCACCATTCAGAGAAAAATGTGCCTCATCTGTCCATAAAATACGGGATAACCATTCGGGTTCAATTTCCATCTGAGCCAATAATCGCAAAGAAAAATCGTATCTACTAGCCAAATCTGCCTCCTTTAATTCAAACAGTATTTTCAGTTTATATGGATACATTTTTAGAATTTTGCGTAAAATTTTCCAGACCGTGGTGTACGGCATTTGCAATCGCTTGGATATCGCATTTGCACTGCTGATTGCTAGTGGATTTTCGTGAAGAATCTCTGCAACTTGGACATCACTAATGCTTGGTCTTCCTGATCTCGGAAGGTCAATTACCGAACCTGTTCTTTCAAATTTTTGTATCAAATTGCGGTACGGTTTCATACGACAGGGCCCCGCTCTCAAACCCATTCTCGTGCGAAACCTTCGTAATCCAGCTGTGTAATTTCTGCCGCATTCAGAATAATACTGAACTAAACCAATTCTTGTTCGTAGGTCCATGCTATTACAGTTTGAGTCGCTAAAACTTTACGTTTACTTGAGTTTTAATTTGAAAATAAACTCCAAATTGAATGATTTACTTTTAACACTTGTGTCAACAACTGTCATGACAACGCTTTTGTTTTCCATAGATACAACAAATCCCATTCCTTAGGCAACTAGATTTCGTTTACTTTTTGTTGTTAGCTTGATTTGTTAAAAAGTGATAATAAGTTAAAGTATATCCCTTACTTTATGATAACCCCATATAAGCCCAGCAATACAAAATCAGAGAATTAACATTATTTCTTCTAATCGTTCTAATTGATTTAAATGAACTCCCACTTAAAAGACACAAGAGTACTTGCTTAATCAAAGGAGAAGAAGAAGGCAAAAGAGAAAGAAGAAAAAGAAGGAAAAGAAGAAAAAGAAGAAAAAGAAGAAGGAAAGCAAGAATACGACGAAGAAGATTAAGATGAAGAAGAAGAAGAGGGAGCCGTTGGAGGAAAGGAAGAAAAAAGAGGAATTGTTATTTCAAAATGTTTGTAATTTACAAATTCTCATGAATGGTATTGTTTTTGTTGCTCACTAAATATAATCAATAGGGTACGGACACGTACAGTTGATGACTCATCGCCCATGGGCGTACTATTGAAATGTTGTATTTTTAAAGAGGTTTTAATTTTATTTATATAATTGGATAACAAGTGGCTGGTGATCTATAAAATACAAAATACCTTATTATTTGTTCATTTTCTCTTCTGTAAGACGTGTTCTCTTTGAATTAAGTACATCCTTGTAGATAGAAAACGTCCTTTCTACATCACAACTGGTAAATAGGTGCGTACTGGAAATATTCTTTTATTTCAGCGTATTTAGCATACACAATTTCTATTTATTATTATTTCTATTAAAAACTGCGTCTAGCTTTTGCCGAAGGCCAGATCCGAAGTCACTTGGAATGCTTTTGAAATTATTAATAGCCCACATCTAATATGGTTAATCCATTTTTTAATTTGAGATTTCGATTTTCAAAATATGTGATTTGTTTAGGCAAATTTCCAAAGTGTTCCTGAACGAATAACACCTGATTTTTTAAATTTTGGATTTGAGTTAGTTCCTTGCACTCAGAAATACTTCGAGCATCGTCATTTAAACATGTAACGAAATTTTGTAAACAATCTAAATTCTCTGCATAAAAACTATTTCTGTGTATGTTTTAGCAAAGCTGAGTGCTACGTGCGATATTTTGGAATTTTGTAACGATATTTTACAGACTTTGTAATAAATTTCGGAATCACTGACAATTCATTTTCATATCAGAAAAAGTAATATAAACAACGTTCTAGATCTAAATAAATGATAACTAAAAATGTAGGTGTATGTTATTGAAACTAAATAACAATAAGTATATACATATTTACATTATTTCTCTTGCAAAATATAAGGTAAATATAATAAAAACCCCTCACGCTCCTATCTACGCCGATGAAAAAAGGATTTTACTCATAAATTCCTTATTTTATGGGCATATTTTGCTCTAACTGAAACTTAACGAAATCCAGTGCACACTTACGTCTAAATAATTGGGGGAAGTCGATTCAATAAACCGGTATTAGACTGACTATTACAAAAATTACGAAGTACGTAATTAACAGTCAAAACAATGAAAAAACGAAACTAACGTAAGAGTGAATAAACATTTTATTTGTCTTGCGAAATATAAGGTAAATATAATAAATTTTAAAAACCCCTCACGCTCCTATCTACGCCGATGAAAAAAGGATTTTACTCATAAATTCCTTATTTTACGGGTATATTTTGCTCTCATTCTAGGGCACTTCTCGGGCGTAAACAGATGTTGCAGTTCACCATATGAATTAGTGCTATTCAGTAAGCGTGTGTTGTTTACATTATTTCTTTGCTCCGTTGTAACTTCGTCGTAGTTTAAACCAGTCATGTCCGCGCCCTAATAATCACACACTTTGAACGAACATATGCATTTAACAATCATTTTTAAAAATAAATATTACCGAACGGCCAAATAAGTTGTCATATATATCGAATTCTAAACATAAAATCAAAAATAATTTTTCTCCATATTGGGCTATCTTTAGAATATATAAAAAATACATTTCTTCTATTCTATACATACACTCCAATATAAATATAATCTTTTAAAGTAAAATTACGAGGTTTCTACAGTATTTTCTATTTATAGAACCACAGAATTTAACATTATTTCTTCTAATTGTTCTAAATGTTTCAAATGAACATAAAAATATGTTTTATTAAAGATGAAGAGGGTAAAGAAAGAGAAGATGTAGGCGATGAAGAAAAAGAGTAGAAGAAATAGAATGTGATAAAAAGAAGAGGACATAGAAGAAAATGAAGAAGAAGAAAAGTCGGAGCAAGAAAACGAAGAGTAAGAAAGAAATGTGAGAAAGAGCAAGATTTTGTATTGAAAAATAGATGCAGAAAGTCTTTCAACAAAGAATTGGAAACAGATTTAAAGTCGGTTAAAAATTAATATTTTAGAATCGCATAAATTATCTTCCATTTCATCCTCAAAAATTCACAAAGTTAAAAGAAGGTATATAAAATTATCAGAAAAGAAGTTTATCTAAACCAGTAATCATAAATCATAATAGTGATAAATCAGTTTTACCGTATCATTTTGTAAACACAGGACATACATTTTCAAACTATAATGTACAAGTAATCAAAAGAGCTAGTTGTAAAAATTTAAATATGTGGGAAAGTATTTATATGAAGAAATTTAAAAACAACTTATTGAACACACATGTATCTCCACTTAGTCAAAGTCTCCTAGAATTCATACCACCCAAGGGGCCCACACACTGCGGTTTTGTTCGACAGACTTGTTCGTCGAACAAGTCTGTCGAACAAAACCGCAGTGTGTGGGCCCCTATATAAACAGGCCGAACCAGATATTGTCAACAGCTTTTTACGCCAACATCAACGACGATTTTCGACCCACACACTTAAGATTTGTTCGACAGACTTGTTCGTCGAACAAAACTGTCGAACAAAACCGCAGTGTGTGGGCCCCTTCATTACACATTCAATAAACACCCACCATAGTTTAGAATATCACTGTAATAAAAGTACGGTTAGATTTAAGGAGGTCTTAACTTACTACAATAAGAAGGTTTGTCACTGTAAACGTTCGAACATACATATACATAATGTAAAAACACTAATAAATTTGTATACTACCGATGATGTTTGCTTGGCAAACGAAATGTACATTTAGTTTATGAAATAAATCATATATATTTTTGTGAAACAAGTTTTTCTTTCTAATTAATTATCTAAACCAGGGATGATAAATATATTACGAATATCAACTATAGCCCATCAGGAACTATACTCCATTTCGTTCTGGCTCATAAACACGATATGAATGAAGACCCATATTTTTAGGATTGTAAATATTGAATATTTTGGAATTGAGTATGTGGTTTTGATAAGTTACGCCAATAAGATACTTTGAAATAGATGTAATACTTTTTCAGTATGTACCCTTTGACCTATTAGAATATCATAATATATATACATCATGTATCTAAATTCTTTGAATAGTTTCCTGCTTATTGCAGTCACGAAAATTATAACCGAGGCGGCATTATTAGAAATTTGTTATGTTATACAGAAGCAGCAGGTAAAATATTAATGATTAACAAAACAAACTCGTTCGAAGTACAAGCCCAATTAACTTACCCTAAAATATGCACGTCTTAAAGTTATGGGCCCTTTAGTCAGGATTAGGTAGGTTAAGTTACTTCTACCTAAACCTCATTTTGTGAAATAAGCCGTGCACACTGAATAATTAACGATTATTATCTCTGAATGAAATTAAACACATTCCAGAGTGTGTTAAACTTTCTGTTATGTAAATAGAAACATAGACACAACAGCCCGGATTCTGTTTGCTATTTTACACTAATTTAGTTTAGGTATTTACGAAAGGGAAACTTTCATGTAATTTACATAACAGTGAAATTGCTGGAAAGCTGAAAAAATAATATGTAGAAAGTTTTCGACATATACAGGTTGTTTTGCCGAACTGGTCTATTAAAAGTTTATGGTTTTATAAAATAAATGTAACACTGAAATTTGAGAATTAGGAATGGTTACCTAGCGTCTATTCAAATAATATTTTCCTATTTGCATTATATTTCCAACTTAATTTAATTATACATTCTACGACAAATTTTATAGAACCTAGCTATTATAGTCATTGCTTTGAAGTTATGTTTATTAAAAACAAAGGAATTTGAAACGATTCTATAGGAGATTAAAACTTGCCGATAAGCCCTCTGGTGTGCATATTCGAACAGCCAAAGATGTAATAACTATAAATATGTCAAGCAGCTGCAGGAAGTTTTTATTACTGCATGCAATCATTCATTTAAATTTTCTAGTTTTTGCACATTCGTATTTTACGAGTACAATAGTATCTATTATCATAAAAGTTATAAGACCCCACTGGGGCAAACTGCAATTGCTAGAAAATCGTTGCTTCAAATTTATTTTAAGTAAAAATAGATTTACTAGTTCGTTAATTATAAAGAAAAATAATTAGATCCATATATATGACTTTTATTCAGAGAATAACATACCTTTTGAATTGGAATATTTTAATAATGAGTTTGTAAAATTTATAGTTGATAACAATTATCATACAAGAAATAAAGACCAAAAGCTAACAAGGATATATCAACATTCAATTTCTTAACACTTTCGCGCCAAACGGGGTATATGTATCACATAATAATTTTAAAAAATACTAAAACATAACATATTCAAACACCTCTCTACAAGTTTAGCATACAGTGTGATTTTGCACGCTTTTGCAAATAATTGAATATTTTTTTTTTTTAGTGAGTGAATTGTGCAATTGTGCAATACGATCAGGTAAGATTTTAGCTAGTAAAATGGTACAAGTTTCTATATCCATTTAGCTGCAAAAGTACTCATTACCTTCTTGTGAGACATATGTGTCGCTCTAGTCACTTTTAAAGGAATATAAGTAGCCCTTTGGCAATGAATAATTTGCAATTAAACAGCAAAAAAAAAAACTAACTGACGCGGTATTGAGGGTGCCGACTGAGCTTAATATGGGATGAATCGGACGATGTACCTTATGAAGAAAGCGGATGAGAATACCAGCAACTCTGATGTAGAAGATAATATAGAGCAAGTTGAAGCTGCTGTCGAAGAATAAGATGCTTTTTTTTTTTAAATAAACGACATAATAGCTCGTCCAAAATTGACTCCGAGCAATGAGAAGCTGTTGACAAGTATTACAGTACATCTAAATCGATCGTCAAGGAAGTAGATATTTTCTGGAATTATATCCCAAAATTCTGCTAATTTATAGTGCACAATACACAACCTTGAGACTTGAAATTTATACACAACGAACCAAAAAAACAAATTAAAATTACTGGTGCCGGAAAATAGCAATTATATACAATGCGTTATAACAGAGACTAAAATCTGATGGCAAAATTCATGGGAAGACCTGCGTTGAAATAGTACTTACCATTAAAACCAATCAAACGTGGGATTAAATTGGGGGTAAAGTGTGATTCAGAAACGGGATACGCATATGAAATCAATATTTATCTTGGAAAGAAACAGAAAATGTTGAGGAAACATTAAGTAAACGGGGATTTCACTTAGTTTTGACAGATTCGTTACGTCTACAAATTTACTTAATGACTTGCAAGTATGTGCACTTCATATCTGTATATCGAGTAGAAATAAAAATGAGGTGTGGCCACAACACGACTTTCTTATACGTATGAGCGTTTCAAATAATAGAATTTTAAGAATTTTTTTATACAAAAATTATTCAAAATCCTATTCTAAGTACTTCTATTCTCTTAATAAATCTCTATAGAATGCATACTTTGCAAGATATTATCAAAAAAGTGCTACTCGCTCAGAGTAAAAGTGCTACTTCCGGTCCGAATTTTGAAATTTCATATATACAAAAAATATTGCAAATTCAGTTCTAAATACTTTTGTACTCTTGATAAATATATATAGAATGCATAACTTACGACATATTTGCAAAAAATCGTTATCCGATAAGAGTAAAAGTGGTACTTCCGGTCAGAATTTTGAAATTTCTTTTATAGAAAAGATATTGAAAATTATATTTTAAATACTTTTATACCCGTAACGTACTTGTCTAAAAAGCATGACTTGCTAAATATTCGCAAAAAACTCATTTTCGATAAGAGTAAAAGACCTACTTCCTGTAGGAATTTCGAAAAACTTTTTAAATAAAATTATTTTCAATTTCAATTTTAAGTATATATGAATCCTTTATAAATTTGTTTAAACTTAATAGTTGACGAAATGTTGTCAAAATTCGATTTTTTCGCTGAAGTAAACTGCTACTTCCGGTCTACCGATTTTACTGAAAAACTAATCAGATCTCAAGAGGGAGATTATACACGTAAATACAAAATTTGGAATTGATATCTACAGCGGTTTGACCGCTATCGTGGTCACACACACAGACACAGACACGGACACACAGACACACGGACAGACACACAGACATTTTTTAACAACCACTTTTTTGGTATCAGGGGACTTCAAAACGTGGACATCTGCAAAAATCTCGAGGTCGAAAATTTTCATCATCACAATACTTCCTTATACTACGTATAAGAAAGTAAAAAATGAGGTGTGGCCACCACACGACTTTCTAATACGTATGAGCGTTTCAAACTATACAATTTTAAGAATTTTTTTATACAAAACTTGCTCAAAATCCTATTCTAAGTACTTTCATTCTCTTAATAAATCGCTATAGAATGCATACTTTGCAAGATATTCGAAAAAAAGCGCTACTCGCTAAGAGTAAAAGTGCCACTTCCGGTCCGAATTTTGAAATTTCATGTAAACAAAAAATATTGCAAATTCAACTCTAAATACTTTTGTACTCTTAATAAATATATATAGAATGCATAATTTACGACATATCTGCAAAAAATCGATATTCGGTAAGAGTAAAAGTGGTACTTCCGGTCCGAATTTTGAAATTCCTTTTATACAAAAGATATTTAAAATTATAATTTGAATACTTTTATACTCATAATGTACATGCCTAGAAAGCATGACTTGCGAGATATTCGCAAAAAACTGATTTTCGATAAGAGTAAAAGACCTCCTTCCGGCTTGAATTTCGAAAAACTTTTTTAAGATGATTTGTCTCAAATTTAATTTTGAGTACATTTCAGTTCTTTATAAATTTGTTTAAACTAAGTAATTGACGAAATATTGGCAAAATTCGATTTTTTCACTGAAGTAAACTGCTACTTCCGGTCTACCGATTTTACTGAAAAACCAATCAGATCTCAAGAGGGAGATTGTACACGTAAATACAAAATTTTGAATTGATATCTACAGCGGTTTGACCGCTATCGTGGTCACACACAGACAGACAGACAGACACACACACAGACATTTTTTAAAAACCACTTTTTCGGTATCAGGGGACTTCAAAACGTGGACATCTGCAAAAATCTCGAGGTCGAAAATTTTCATCATCACAATACTTCCTTATACTACGTATAAGAAAGTAAAAACATGTAGGAAATAGTGGAGAGCGAAATTGAAGTTAGTAACACTTGTTTGCTTTCTGTAAAGTTGAGGGATACTAAAGAAGTAATATTAATTATTAACTGCCATTTTGGTACAATCATTACAATACAAAGAAAAAGTAAACAAAGGAGCCAAGAAGAAGTAAATTGCCCTGAACTCTTAGTCTTCTTCTTCAGCTATATGATATAGATCAAAAGATCATTTAAATGGTAGAAGAATGTGTCTTATCGTTTGCTGTTACAATACGTAAAATCTTGGATTGTGTAAAAAGAGTTTCAGCATAAAAACATGTCTTTGCTGGGGTACATCTCCAAACGCATTTATCAATATAGCAGACTTTCAGAAATACACCAACAATGTAGACTGTGGAACAACTATCACAAAAATAGACAACAATCCCATTACTTGTTCTTCTTGTAATATTGCTTTGCGTCTGTGTTGTTTTCAAGTATGCACACCTAAATTACGTACTAAAAAATTGAGGTGTGGTCACCAGACGACTTTCTTATACGTATGAGCGTTTCAAATCAAACAATTTTATAAATTATTTTATACAAAAATTATTAAAAATCCTATTCTAAGTACTTCCAGTCTCTTAATAAAGCTCTACCGGATACATACTTTATGAGATATTTGCAAAAAAAATGCTACTCGCTAAGAGTAAAAGTATTACTTCCGGTCCGAATTTTGTAAATATTCCAAATCCAACTCTAAATACTTTTGTACTCTTGACAAATATACCGGGTCGTCCAAAAGTCTGAATTCACGTGGATTTTGAGTAAACTATTCACTTTTTTGGAAAACTGAATTCTGTATCTTGAATGGGAATAAAATTGCAACTCAATAGTATTTTTTATTTCAAAAAAATTGTTTATAATTTTGAGATAAAGTTAATAACAATGTTTTTTTAAATGGAAACCTACCGTGATTTTTATTTCAGAGAGAGTACTTTCGATAAGAATTGCATTGGCATAGAAATTTTGGCTATAAACCTTACGATTATTGTTTAAATTAATATTAAATTTTCGATCCGAACACTCGTTCGCGCTTGTTCGGAAAATACACGAACGTGTCTTCTCTTACCACGTTTCCAACTGTAGGCATGGGTCCACCCCCTAATAAAGCATTCTATTGAAGGCGTTACGTTTATCTTGAATGAAAGCATTTTTTTTTTATAAAATGGAGATCTACCGCGATTACGATATTTAAACGTTATGAGAAAGTACAACGTAGTTTAATAAAAAATAATTTTATGGTCTTTTTCCGTTTTTAGACACTTGGAAGGTCCAAATCTTATCTCATTCTGTTTTTGGTATTACTAGTGTACGTTTACGGAGCGAATTTGAATTTTTATTTTCTGTTTTCTTGAACGTTTTGTTTGTTGTTAATTGTGTTGTTTTGGTATTGACTTTATCTATTATTTTTGTGATCTGTGATTTTGAACAATTTGCGTAAATATGGAACTGGTAGAGAGAGAACGGATAGAAATTCTAATTATGGTGGGATACGGCGACAAAAAGCGGTAGATCTCCATTTTATAAAAAAAAAATGCTTTCATTCAAGATAAACGTAACGCCTTCAATAGAATGCTTTATTAGGGGGTGGACCCATGCCTACAGTTGGAAACGTGGTAAGAGAAGACACGTTCGTGTATTTTCCGAACAAGCGCGAACGAGTGTTCGGATCGAAAATATAATATTAATTTAAACAATAATCGTAAGGTTTATAGCCAAAATTTCTATGCCAATGCAATTCTTATCGAAAGTACTCTCTCTGAAATAAAAATCACGGTAGGTTTCCATTTAAAAAAACATTGTTATTAACTTTATCTCAAAATTATAAACAATTTTTTTGAAATAAAAAATACTATTGAGTTGCAATTTTATTCCCATTCAAGATACAGAATTCAGTTTTCCAAAAAAGTGAATAGTTTACTCAAAATCCACGTGAATCCAGACTTTTGGACGACCCGGTATATAGAATGCATAATTTACGAAATATTTGCAAAAATCGATATTTCGTAAGAGTAAAAGTGTTACTTCCGGTCCGAATTTTGAAATTTTTTTTATACAAAAGGTATTGAAAATTAAGTTCTAAATACTTTTATACTCGTAACGTACCTGTCTAAAAGGCATGACTTGCGAAATATTCGCAATAAACTGATTTTCGGAAGAGTAAAACACCTACTTCCGGTAGGAATTTCGAAAAACTTTTTTAATAAAATTCTTCTCAAATTTAATTTTGAGTATAATATGAATTCTTTACGAATTTGTTTAAACTTAGTAGTTGACGAATAATTGTCAATTCTGAAATAAACTACTACTTCCGGTTTGCCGATTTTACTGAGAAGAAAGTTACTAGAGATGGAGGGCTAACGACTTCTGATGCTATAAAATTGTTTGCCGTGTCTCTATAATAGGTAAGTGTCAAAGCAACTTATCTTTTCTTGTTTTACGTTTATAATACTAAATCTAGATCTAAAAAAAAATATATTATTTATATTTATATAAAAAGACATGCAAAAAATACTTATTGATTCATTGTTCTGAAATAAAAGATTTTCTGAACATATAATCGACAGGAAGAACTTCTTTCTTATTGCATGCAAATTCGATTTTAAAAATTTTATATTTTAAAATAAATGTTCTTGAAATGTTTTACATTTAAATCTGATGAAAATTTAAGCATTTCTTACTAAAGGTATTAGACATGTACCGACTAAATCACACTACTTATTTTAAATAAAGTACTTACTTACTATTGACATTAAAATTTAATCCTATATAAAGGAAATAACGAATAAATATTTTTTTTTAAAAATGTAATTACCTGACGAACGGGTCACAATTATTAACTGTTCCTATCATCCTCGATGGTAGATTCTTGGCTTTTAAAAGCGATATGAGGAGTTTCTCCGTTGAAGGTTCGTATCGCAGCGAAAACCAAAGTCTGCCAATGTGACCATCGGGCCATTCAATTTCATCTAAATCAAGAGTGCTCTTGTACAGAGATGGCTCGATCACACCTAAACCATAGCAACCTAAAATCATAAAATATGCATTGTTAATAATTATCATATGACATTGCTTACAGTTTCCAATAAATAGCATACAGTAGTTTATTGAATTATGAAATTAATGATATTTAGAAGGTAAAGACTTATTAAGATTATTTGGATGTATCAGTAGAATGGAAGATTCAGCATTGGTAAAAAGAATTACGAAGTAGAAATCATAAGGAGGGCCAAGTGAAGAGGACACTAGAAATAAGATGGGACAAAAATTGCATGATAGGAGAAAATGGAGAGTTTTGTAGAAAGCAAAAACAGGTAAAAGGTTATAAGGGAAAAATGAAGAGATAACGAGTTAATAGGACTTAATCACATGAGTGGCTACTACTTCACCTGAAGTGTATAGCCATAATATGATAAGATACAAAAGAAATATATTATTTTGTACTCGCTTATCAAAACCTGTCATTTCACGATTCGATTTGCGTGCGTAAAAAGTCACTTTAAACACGAGTGCGTAAAAGTAAAGTTGGTACTACCCAGAACTTAATTAATTTAGTCACATTTTAAAATCATAAATCCCTAACCTTAATAATATGCTACCCAGTTCGTTGTTTTTCTATGAAAATAAAAGGAAATGAAATAGAAATTGTTATATTTGGAAGGTATGTAATTCAATGTCAGAACAGTAACAAATATTATATAAATTACCATTATTCATTCTTTTCAGAAATTGAAACGGAACAATTATTAAAAATTTTGATTGGGCAATTTTGACAACCAGAGATTGATACCCCAGGGATTAACTGGTTTGTTTGAATTGATCTTGATTGCGAAGGTAGAGTAACGTTGATTGTATTATTACATATATCTTGTATTTCAGATGTCGAACAAGTTGCAGGCGGAGTCGATATCTCTAACGGGGTCATTGTTTTAGCTAATTGAATTCTACTATGCAGAGAATTTTCGATATATCCTTCTGCAACCGTAGATGATTTCCATCCACCATGCCTTTTAATTGTAAGCAAGTCACCTCCTTGATTTGCCAACAATGTCGCTGAACTCCTTCGGAAACAGTGACCTGTGAAGTTACTTGCGCTATCAAGCTGAAGGTACTCAGCTATTCGCATTGGAATTTTGCCAATTGTATTAAGACCAACAGGTGAACAAACACACTTGCCATTGCGATATGTTAAAAAGAATCGATGCTGGTTGTCCGGTCTTAAATTTGCATATTGCCGAATTAATGTAATCCATTCGGGCTTAATGATAGCAAATGTACGGCTGTTACCTGTTTTAGTTTCTGGAATTGTTACGATAATTAAATTCGATTTAAATTCTATGTCTCGCAATGACATTTTGCAAAGTTCTTCACGTCGACACGCTCCAGAAATACCCAATATTAATACAGCCTATAAATACATATATATAGTGTTGTATGGAATTTAAATATACGGAAATGACTTTACCTTCATTAGTAGGAACAAAGAATTTGGTGCTTCAACAATAAATTTAGTAATTTGTTCTTCGGTTAATACTGCTGATTTTTTAGGCTGATGTTGCTTGGTTGTCTGTTTTAAATACGCTATGAGTTTTGCATATTTAGATATATCCGTATTATCATATATTATTAAGCATGATTTTAACATAGAATAAGTGGACCATAATGATTTATTTGATTGTAAATTTTGAAAATAAACTAACAAACAATTTTCGGAGTATTTTTGTATATTTTTAGATCTAGCCCAAGTTACGAATTTAGTATAAGTGTTTTTGTATACGTTTTTTGATTTTATGGGTAATAAATTATCCACTGCAATATTGGCAGCTTCGCGAATTTCAGGCGGTGTACATTGCATTTCATTATCAGAATTCATGTTGTTGGTGAGGTTTTTATTTTGTATGGAATTTTTTGAATTTGATAATTTTAAATTAAATGTCACTTCAAATAATCAATACTGCCAACTCAATTTTTTTTAATTAATATCAAGAGATTAGTAGTGTGTCATAAACGATAACGTATTTAACAATATGTATTATTATTATAGTTCTCGTACAAAAAATATTGTACAAACTTCGTGCGTGAAACATTTCGCGAATTCGTGTCCATAAAACGCTCGCCTTTCGGCTCGCGCTTTAAACTGGTCACTCATTCGCGAAATTTGATTTCACGCACTTGGTTCGTAAATAACTATTTTGAGCAGTTATAGAAAAAAAAAGAATCACCAAATGATTATGTGGACACCAGTAAAATAAATAAGAAAACACCAACTCACAGATGAAAAAATAACAGCAATAGAGAAACTCAGGGAAGCAATGCATAGAACAAAGAAGGGGAAGCCACCCAGAGATAATACAGTATTAGCTAAAATTATGAGAGCAGTACAGGGAAAGCACAACAAAAAGTATTGGAGATGATATAATGAATCAAGTAAGGAAACAAGGAATGAAAATGCTAATAACATCGATATTTGTATAGTATCCAAAGCATATGTAAGAATTTTAGATAAAAGGCTGAGAATAGAGTTGAAGAGTACACTAAAGATATTCTTTGGAAATTATGAATAACGATTTCTCGGCGATATTACATGCAAGAGAAGCCTCAAGAAGGATTCCACGGTGATTACATTGTCGTTAGAAACGATGAAAAAGGAACTTTAAATGCAAATAAAGAACAATAGAGACAAGCACTGAAAAAGAGAAATGTGAAAATAGATTTAAAAAGGATAGTGATGATGATAATCGGGAAGAGCAAAAACCTAAAGAGAGGCAGATTAGCTCAAGTAAAGAAATTCAAGAAGTCAGAGGTTAAAAAATCCATTTAAAACCAGTTCTATGTTGAAAACAAATTCTGCAAGACTCCATTATACTGTCGGAATTGCTAAGATCATAACATTTTCTATTTCTTTCCTGCTCACAACTGGATTATAAATGGCTACAACGTTCTACTTGATTATTTTTTTATCTATTATTCTATTCTAATTATTTCTAACATACTCATTTGAGCTATGGAAACTTACCCAGAAGCATAAAAAAAAATAGAAGCTGTAGAAATTCGTTCTTTAAGGTTGTACAAAATAAGAAATTTGTGAAGAAATTTGGTGTCAAGGGAGTAAACATAAAAGTTGAACAACATGAACTGTGATGGTGTGAACATGAAAAGGGAATGGATGAAATAAGTGTGATCAGTAGTGTATAGAAATCGAGGGAGGGTAAAAGAAACAGGAGGGGAGATAAGATGAGAATGGAAACAAGAAATAAACATAGAAGTTCAGAACTTGTACATTCAAGCCTAGTCCTTGCCAATTCCAACGACTTATCGAATAACTACGAAATCAGAAATCTTGTCGAATCAAATATTAAATCACGTGATGTCGAATGAAACTCTTTGGTTCGACTAAACTCTAGTCTATGTCAACGTGTCTTAATCTCACGCTTGTCTAACTTTATCCGATAACAGTTTTGGATTCCTTTGAAAATGATTTGATTAACGCGTCTTTAAAATGAGGTTAGGTTTTTCAAATTTTCATACCATAACTCATTTTTTATTTTTTATTTACTAGCGGAAGCTATATACGTACATAGATATTAATTAAGTAATTTAATTTTATTTTTCTAAAATTGTTCTGGTCGATGGGAATTTATAATGGCACTGAATCATCGTCTTTAATTTAGTACTTTGGTCGTGTTGGTTGCCAAAACGATTCAACTATAAGTTAATTTTATTTTAAATTACAGGCCACGTTAAATTTAATAATTTGAAGATTAAAGAATACGACGATATATTCAGCTTTGGAGCTAAAGTCAAACACTTTTTGCTCGATGGAGCCCCCCATTTTATAATCAATACGAAGTCAGCAAGACAATAAAAGGCTTAGTCTCGATGCCCTGGTGTTGATTGTTCTTGTATTTATTGACAGTTTTTATTTAAAAAGCCTTAGTAATTACAAACAATAAAAGTTTTAAAAAATGTTGGTATATTAGATCTCACATTTCTGATGTACATTCTAGTAAAAGCTTTGATGTTGCTCTAAAAGTAGTTAATTGTCAACTAGGCTTAACTAGTTGACAAATTTACTAGGATTTCTGGTTTCCGGATTATTTTGGAGAAATTATTATAATCTCTCTCTTGTCTCTTTACAAATATCAGCATAAAAAAGCAGTCAAAAAATATAATGTCCATAGTGACTTTAATATATAATATGGCAATTATGTGCCAAGGTAGTACAGATAAATTACTTTTTTTTAATATTTTTTTAGTATGCCTCCGTTGTGTTAACACCAAGCCTCCGTTTTAGTTGTATTAAAGGCAATGTAAATGTCAGAAGACCATCAATAAAAAATAAAGAACGAAAGAACAAACAACTGTAACTCTTGAGCTTAACAAATTAATACTAATGTTTAAATTTAAAGTAAATTAAAAGATCAAACTTATTATACTTAAGATAATTTCACTTGTATGTAAATTAGCAATTGCAAATTAAATTATTCATGACGAAAACAGAAAGTTTATCTAAATAAATGTAACTGCATAGGTATTTGTTATGGAACTATCAATGATTTTTAAGTTATCCCATTAGCAACAAACCACCATTGAAGAATTACGCAAACCGCAAGAAATTACTGCAGATTTCATATTTCTTTTAAAAAAAAAGATTTTCCGCAAAACCAATTATAATAAATACACTTTCACTTAATATCTACCTCCAAAAATGTAATATTACGGGAAATAAGTTTCACTTTCAAACCTATAACATTACCAATTTAATTAAGGCAGTAGTATTAGTTCATTTCCGTATCAACTACTTATATATTTGTTTTACTTTCATTAGACGTCAGATAAAATTTGTCATTGTTTTCACTTTGCGTGGTGTTTCAAGGGATAATTCAAAAAGGAATGAAGAGAGTAATACGATGAAAGGACAAAGGTTGCCTTTGATGTGCAATACTAAGGAAAGTCTCTATTTTCTGGACTTCCAGATGCTAAATAAAAGATATTATACCGTGAATTGCGAAGTCCTTTATAGACAGAATTACATAAAGTTAAAATGAAATTCTGCCTCACATTTGAGAGCGTATTCAACTGTTATATTATTTAGCGACATTTAATTTGTTCATTACAAAAAATGAAGTATAAAGGTGACAATAAATTGCATTTTAACTTTAGAATCAGCAATGATTTTTAATAAAAGCATCTATATATTTTTTAAATGGGTTCACTGGTAAGTAGAGAAGTTACAATATACCGGGTGTTTCAAAATAAATTCATGCGGAAAGTAGAATGAAGTTATGTAATAAAAACTGAGTAAGTTGCTATGTAATAAGTGTTGTAAGATGCATATTGCGCTGGTATGAAAAAGTTACGGACGAAACGGTAGTAGCCTGTATGTATACTTGCATCAAATTATTTTGTCGGGTCCCAAGATTAGCGATATGGATATACGAGACTGGTCAGTTGCAGTAAATTTTAACACTAAATAGTGCTTGCATTAATTTTTATAATACATAAGTTTCAGTGTACCCTACCAAAAACACACATGTAACAAAAGTGTTTTATATCATCTTAATAAATAACGGAAATATAGAATCTACGGCAAGTTACTTGCCTGTATGTTACTTGTATTATCCCGATAAGCATAGAAGATTCTGTGTAAATTGAGTTCAGGCAAGATTACAGAGGTTTCAATAATGTTTATATCTTTAATTAAAACTTGCAAAGTTTGATCTGAAGGTTTATCAATTTAAACAGAATTTCCTGTGCATATCACAAGTAACGTGTAGGCATAGTTTCTATATTACAATTATTGTAATAGATAACATAACACACATGCCTGCGAGAAGTTGGTTTGCTTTCTTATGTGTATATTTTTGATTGGTTTTTGCTCAATTAATACATTCATGAGTCATCTCCGCGAGGAAGTCAGTCGTTTCGAGGCATGGTTGACCAATAAATTCCAGACCATAATTTTGCCCAAAAATGCTTATGTTTTTCATATACCCAGTCTTTGGTGTGGTTTCGAGTCATACTTTTTTATATCGCCAGAGCCGGTTCTGTACCTATGAGTTTTGTTTCTCATCCTCTTCTAGCGAGTTCGTCAGCATTTTCAGTACCCTCAATCCCTCTATGTCCAGGTACCCTGATTAGTTTTAAATTACTCAGTTACGCTAGCTATTTTAGTTCTTCAAGTCATTGTCAAACCAGTCTGGACGACCCGTTAGGAATTATTTTAATTCGACGTTGACATTCCTATTGTTTTCTACGGCACATTCAAGTATAGCATACGAGGTGAGTGCCATAAATTCTCGGCCTGATATACAAAAAAGAAACTTGGAACAATATAATTATATAATTAATATATATATATATATATATATATATATATATATATATATATATATATAATATTAGATTTTTCTTTGCCGTATATTCAATAATATAATATATGTTTATTGTTTTTCTATTCCCAAGAAAAACATATATTATATTATATATATATATATATACCGGGTGTATTATGAAAAACCTTTGGTGCTGTAACTTCCTTATATTTTATCTGATTTTAATGAATGATATGTCAAATTAAATCGTTTTTAAAACACTGTAACCAGTTATTAAAAAAAATTTTTTTTGACATTTCGTTTTTGACAGACAGTAGTTAACTTTTTTTTTTTAAATTGTACTACATAGTTTTTTTTACTTATTCTAATAAAGATTTATTTCCTGAAGACACCTCCATTAAATTGAGTGACAAATTTATTGTTATTAAAAAAAAACTACGAAATTGCAGAAATCAAGCTATCATAGCTTTTAATGACTCAAATGTTCGAAATTGACCCCATTTTGTTCCAGACACATTTGACACCTTCTATTAACTCCAACTGCTGCGTTTAATATAAGATTTGGTGGTATTTCATGACATACTTGTACTATCCTTCTTACTAAATCATCTCTGGTACCAGGTGGAGTCAAATAGACATGATCTTCAATGTAAGACCACAGAAAAAAAAAAAAATATATATATATATATATATATATATATATATATATATATATATTTTTTTCAATGTAATCCCCCCTAATTTCTAAACATTTATTACAACGATTAATTAATAATTCGATACCGTTATAAAAATAATCTGACGTTTTTCCGTCAAATTGTTCTACAACAACTGCTTGCAACTCACTGTCGTCCTTAAAACTACGTCCCCTATGGTCTTTTTTAAATTAGAAATCAAAAGAAATTACAGGGAGTCATATCCGGACTATACGGTAGATGTTCCAATTCTTGAAAGCCAGATTCGCGGATGGCAGTTTGTGAAATGGCGGCAGTATGGACGGGAGCATTTTCGTGCAATAATCGCACACCTTTTGTCAATTTTCCACGAGGTTTTGCATGAAAACTTTCCCTTAATTATGCAATAAAGACGCATAATATGTGCCGTTCACACTTGTATTGCGCTCTTTAAAGTCAATTAGCAAAATGCCTTCACTAATCTAGAATATTGTGGCCATCACCTTTTTCGTTGATTGAACGACTTTCGCCTTCTGGGACAAGGTTCATCAGGTTGCCGCCATTTCATGGATTTACTTTTCGATAAAGGGTCGTAAAAGAGAATCATTGTTTCATCCCCTGTGGCAATGGACTAAAAAATCGGTTTTGGGCCATCTCCACACATGTTTAAAATCGACTGCGCACATTCGACTCGACATTCACGTTGGAGAGCAGAAAGAAGTCGCGGTATCCATCTAGCACTAATTTTATTCATACCCAAATGGTCATGAAGAATTCGGCGAACACTTGTTTCGGAAATGTTTGTTATCACTGCTAATTCCTTCACTTTCAAACGGCGATCTTCTAGCAGTAAATATTCAATAATTCAATGCGTTATCACTTCAATTGGTCGACCCGACCGATCAGCATCTACCAGGGATTCTTGTCCCAAACGGAAACATTTTGCCCGCTTTTGTTGAATACGAATGAGATGAATCACCGTAAACGCCGTCTAAACGTTGTTTAATATGATAAGGTGTATGCCCTTCTTTTGTTAAAAAATTAATGACCGTGCGATACTCAATTTTCCTTACTTCAGACATTTTCGTGCGCGAGTCACGATGGTTGGCTGGTTACTAAAAACTACTAGGCTTCGAACCGTCATATTTAAAAACCTGACTGTTCAAGGCTTTTTCAAAATTGTAGAAATTTGGCTATAATTTTGTTATTTCCGCAAGTTTCATCAAAATTACAATGTAGGTTTCAGTATAATTTCCATATAATTTAATACTCCTATTTCAATGTGAAATTATTTTTTTTAAATTATTCTCAAAGAACTTTCCCGGAATCTCTGCAGTAAAAATAAGGGGATTTAACAAGTCTTCTATTATTACTGCTTGCTAGTAAAACTGATTAAATATGGGTAGTTAAATAGGTTCTGAAAATGCGTCAGCATTTAATTTTTTACACTTTCAATTATTCGTAATTTCTTTCGGTATAGACATTTTAATAAGACCGTTATTCCTGAAAAACAAAAGCGATCACGGATTATTACATTTTCCAGTCCTAATCCCTGCGGATTAACTGGATAAATCCAAACTGGGATTAAGTGTCCTTTCAAATTTATCATCCTTAATTAAATTTACTTATAATAGAGTTATAAACATTTTATATTTAAACTCTCCGAAGAAAATTAATTGCATGGGCGTTATTACTTGACTTATTTTTTTTTCCAAATCAATAATGAAGGTTTATTCTTAGTTGCGATGTCATAAATTTCACAATTAAGTTTTTAATATTAAGAAAAATTTCAATAACAGTCGTTATACCAATTGCTTACCTGCAACTTCACTATTGTTGTAAAAGGACGACACAAAGAGCTTATATGAGTTAGTACGAGAAAGCAATATATAAATTGTTCTTTTGGTAGAGTGTAGGTATTAGAAGTAACTGTTCTTGTTCAATACATTAGATGCAACAAGAAATAACGTTCTTTTCTAACACAACAAACATGCTATCTGTAGGTCAATGTGTGTAGGAATTAAAGTAAGTTAATCAGTGCAACACTTGCGCATTTCATTTGAATTTTGCTTGCTAGAAATGGCTGATCCCCAGTCGACTAGCACATTTGTTAATCGCGTTTCGGGTTGGTGGGTAACGGTTGTTATTTAAAGATGGGTTACTATACGCCAGAAGAAAAACTATTTATGATAAAGCAATTTTACTGCGGTAACATTGCGGAGCTAACTAGGGATTTATTTCCAGTAAATTATCCGGAAAGATTCATTCCTAGCGCAAATACAATTCGTAACACGGTTCGACGTTTTGAAACGACTTTTACGTTAGTAAATAACAAAAACAAAAATGTTCCTGATAGGAATGTCAGTGATTTGTGCAAATATGCACCTTGGTTGAATTAAATCCTAGACATCCCGCTCGCATTGCTAGTGAATTTAACATTGGTGCTACAATGGTCCAAAAACTATTACTTAAAAATAAGTACCGATCATATAAAATATCAACGGCACAAGAACTTCTTTCCGCCGATTATTTCAGGCGTATGAAATTTTGTAAAATAATGATTAATAAATATCACAATGACGAGTTATTTTTTAATAATATCCTGTTCACAGATGAAAAAGCTACGTTGGAATGTTCCTCCGCGAACGCAACATCCAATGAAAGTAAATGTATACGGCGGTGTCTTTGAGAATAAAATAATCGGACCTTTTTTATCAACGGTAATTTAAGCGGAAATAGGCAATTAAAGTTGCTGCAAAATAATATTATTCCAGCTGTACGGAAACGATTTAATATTAATAAAATATGGTTTAAGCTGGCCGGTTGCCCCGCGCACAGCACTCGTAATGTATCCACTTTACAAATAATGTTTTTGGAGATAGACGGATAGGCAATTCAGGTCCTATTAAACGGTCACCACGATCTTCTGATCTAGCCCCGAATGACTCTTTTCTACCGTCCTTTTTAATCAATTCAATATACGGTTAAGGTGATCAACGTCCATCTAATTTAGAACAATTACGCCCCAAAATTATTTAATTTTCGAAAAATGTTGCCCCGGAAATGTTAACAAATGTTGGTCGAAATTTTTATAATCGGCTGGGTCAATGCTCAGTTCAAAAAAGCTACTTGTAGAAATTCATTTTATTTTAATAATTCCATTTTGAACTTCCAGTTACATTCATTGTTTTCGAGATTGTACCTATTGAAATATTTAATTTAGTTTCATACAAATTTATTGTTAACTTTCAGAATTTTATTTTGTTTCATTTTCTGTTTTATAATACTACGGAATTACAGTCATGTTTCTTATTTTTGATATTTTAAAAAAAAATTGTTGTTTTTAAGTTTTTAGAATTGTTGATCATTTCTTTTATTTACTCATACAATTTGGGAAGCTGTGATGAAATCCTTTACTAAAATTATTTAGTGGAATACTAATATTATTTAGTGCAATTATTTGATGCTTCAACAAGTCCCTACCTATAAATTGTCTAGGTATTAGTTTTTTGAATAACTTTTTGTTTCGATTGTACTTGACATGCAGCTGATGGAAATAAATAAAAAAACTAGCAATAATTTTTGTTATTACTCGAACAAAAGTGTGTCAGTTTGATTTATTATGTGTATTAAAATTATGGCAGAGAAATTTTGTAATATGTAGGAATAATTAAATTAAATTTAAATATAAAACCTGTTTCAAGTTTTGGCAGAAACAAACCTTGATTCGTATTTTATATATATATCTCTATATATTAATCGATTAAAAAGTCCTCACATTTATCTCAATAGTTTTTGGTTTAGAGCTTTTCATCCACAATTAGCATGCGCCCCACATACACCGGTGAGATTCTAAGCTAATTAGTCGAAGTAAACTTAACAAACGAATTTTCTTGCATAATTAGTTTAACTTGGGGCGAACTTCACCGCGAATTTATTATTGAGAAACGTCTAGATTTTGAAAGACAACAAATTTTAGTACGTCTGTCTCAGTGACACACATTCCGTCCAAGCACAAGAAGAGGTAGGGAAAGAGGAAAATGTGGTCATTTCTTTTCATGAGAACGTCTTTATATCAGTCGTTTGAAATATCTTCTACGGATATAAACGTCTTTCGGGGATGCTGCGTCGCCCATTTCATAAAATTTATACGTCCATTGGATGTGGATTACGAATGTGATTTTACGAAAGATTTGGGGGAACTTCAAGTTAAGCCAAAAATTTTCTACATAATCTTGACATTGATTTTCCCCCGTGGGAGTTTTATTTATTTTTCTCGCCTAAAAGACGAAACGTAACATTTATTTTTAACAATTAAGTTGTTAGTTCTTTTAAAAGGGAAGTTTTAATAATAATAATAATAAAAATATTGTAACGTTTTCGGATTCGCAATAAACAACTCGTGCAATTTATTTATTTAAAACAGTCTGTATATTCACACTCGTAAAATTAATTACAATATAAAAAAATGTAAAACCAACGTATCACACTTAAACTACTACGATTTAAATTAACACAGGTATTTATCTCTATTACTAATATTTATGTCCGTATATTTATATCACCGTATATTTATGTTTACTCTTCGACTACCACTCAAGGAACTATTTATTTATTTTTTATATTTATTTTTACTTTGGTCTGTTCCGCGCGACGACTACTTAAGGACTTTCTTATTTCGGAATGAATCATCCATCGGTTCAACTGCTTTTATATACGCGTGCGAAACATCTGGAACACACCAGAAAAACGCTAGTGTTCTTCTAGATAGGCCGGGAAACATTCGAGAGACAGTCGAGACTCTTCATCGCCTCGCTGTACATGTGATTTATTGCTTTACGACTTGTTTACCAGTCGCGCCGAATATTTGCCTTTCTTTTTTTTGTAGACTGGTTTCGTTACAATATGTAATACTTTATTGTGTACTCAACAGTAGAAAACCAGCAAGGAGAACACTGTAATTTACGATATATGTGCGGATTACAAGCAATATAATACAATAAATTACACATAAATAAGTCATTTAAGTTTGAGCTCTAAAAAAAATCATTAAAATACTTGCTTCCATTACGGCACATTTGATGTAGTGGACTCCTCAGCAAGACAGTTGTCCTGCACGTGGAAGTAAAAAACGTAACTTGACATCTGAAAGAAAGCCGTGGCACGTTGAAATAAATAAAACCCAACCGATAGGGAGGTTATGCACTAAAGCATGTAAAAAGTAGCAATCGCACAACGTGTATACAGTAGAACGAAACTATGCTCCTCCAACAAAACTGCATGATCAGTATTTCTACAGCGATAAACTCCTTAAAGCTCAAGAACTTTAAAAATCGCCTCTGGATGCTCTCCAATTTCAAGTTATAGCAGATATAAATTGGATGCTCAACGAGAGCAGCGTATTCTAGCTTACAACGCACGAGTGAAAAATAAAGAAGTTCAATAGCGGCTGCATTAGCAAAATGCCTACTATTTCTAAGAATAAAACCAAGTGTACTATAGGCAGAAATGCATACATCAGTAATATGTCGATCAAATAGCACTTCCAAATCTTTTACCTCCTGCACGCAGGCCAATACCTGTCCCCCAATGCTATAATCGTAGTCAAAGAGTTCTATCCTTCTACAATACTTCATAACATGACATTTATTGACATTAAGTGAAAAATCATTGTGCTGACACCATTCATAGAGAGTGTCCAAATCACACTGTAGACACAGAGCATCCGGGGTAGTATCAATACGACGATAGATTTTCAAGTCGTCAGCGTACGGCAATTCATCACAAGAAAACGATTCCATGAGGTCATTAATAAATAGTATAAGAAGCAGAGGGCCCAAATTAGATCCCTGTGGAACGCCTGACGTGGCAGCAAATTCAGCAGATTTAAATCCATTATAGTACATATGGTTGATCCGTTCCCGAAGATATGAAGTCAGAAAACTAACCAGGTTGCCATGAAGTCCCAAAACAATCTCACTTAAGTTTCCTCAGCAGAATGTCGTGTCTAATAGTGTCAAATGCCCGCGAAAAATCTGTATGTATGACATCCATTTGAGAGCGAAAATTAAGAGCGGCACTAATATCTTGGGTGATATAGAGCAGATTACTCGTCGTTGAACGACTCGTCACAAACCCATTCTATATAGGAGTTATTCTACTGTGATAGTAGGCATACAGCAAGAGCGCGCGAGGTATGATCACCCGATGGTATACGTAAACTCGCATCTAAACGTGGTCCGATAATACATATTAGAGTAACGGCACAACATACTAGCATTGCCTGCTCATATTTGCACTCATAGTGATCTGATTATTTTTTTGCAGATTGATAAAAAGAACAAATTAAATTTTCTCTTTAAGTGATGACGATTGCTTAGATAACTAAGTCGATAATAACGCGAAGATTGTAATACTTATAACGTAATTATAATTATCCTAATGAAATTAAATAATAATGTAGTTGTGTACAAAGTTATAGCAGTACAACTGGGTTTTAGAATGAAATAAAAACAACCCGCCTGAAACATCTGCAGAATAAACTAAGATGTCTAGAGAAAAATAAATAAATAGAAATTTCATGGTAAAAAAAAAACTATAAATAAGTATAACAGGAATACCATAAAATAACATAAAAACGACCCTTGAAATAGAAATTAAAATTAGAGATTCTCTCCAGTAAATATAACGAAATAACAACTCTGGAAAAATAAATCTATATATCTATATCTGGCGAACACAGCTAGCGGAGATCATTTGCCGAATATACGTCCGAAGAATATCGACTAGCATCGGGTGATCATACCCCGCGCGCTCAAGCTGTATATGAATTTGTATAGTAGTTGCTCAAAAATCTTGGAGAAGTTGGAGAGAATTGCAATCGGACGAAAATTCTTCAGGTCACTCACCTTTCTTCAGAACAGGGCTAATTTTATTTTCCATCTAGTCGGATAAACATTTTTGCGAAGTGACAGGTTGAAAATAATTTTTAGTGGGCGTACAAACACAATACGGCCATCCTTAATTAGATAGGAAGGTATCTGATCGTCACCAGCAGTCGGGATTGATTTGAGATGATTGGCACTCCACAAAATATCCTTCTTGTTGAGAGATGTTATGGTTAAAAAATCAGCATCTTTTAACTGATTTTTGATGTCAAAACCAGTGGAATTTGAGTCTTTCCGGTAAACCTGGGAAAACACATGAGAAAATCCCCCAACTATATGGGCAGGGTTGTCATAGCTGAGATCGCCGTCAGGCATTATTGACGGAATACAAGAAGTACTTTCCTTGGGATGAATATAGCGCCAAAGTTGTTTTTGGTCATTCATTAGGTTTGATTCAGGTTTATAGGAAAATCTTAAATAAGACTCGTGACTCTGATTTAGTGATGGTTCTTAGCCTACTGAACTCACGATAAAAGGAAATTTGCTGGGTTGCTCTCCATCTGCGATTATAAACTATTATAATTGCAGATGGAGAGCAACCCAGCAAATTTGTAACTGTTTTCCACATTGGTTTACTAATGAAATCAAGCTTAAAAATTAAGCTTGATTTCAGTTACGAAAGGACGACTTACCTAAAGGAACAGACTTATCAAGAACATTATATAGATTACTATAAAATAAGTCATCGCATAAATCAACATCAACACATTTACTTAATTCAGACCAATCAATTGAGGGGATGTAATTATAAACAGTTATATAATTAGCTTCACCAAAGTTGTATCGGAAGTTGTTGTTAGAGGGAAATTCAGGGGCAATATGAATTACTGGGATCTTAAAATATATGGAAAGCGCGAGATGATGAGGATCCTAGGCAACAATTGATGATGGTTCACGTTCTACTAACACTTCGGAAGCAGAACTTGAAAGTACTTCGCCAAGAAGTCTGCCATTGGCATTGGTAATATTATTGAATCGATTTAAATTAGGAGTAGACGCCAAGTTAGTGAACGCACTAACCCTAGGATCAGTAATATTAAGAATAATAGCTAGGGACATTGAAATCGCCAACAAGAAGCACAGAATAATCAAGTAGTAAAATTTCAAGGAATCCAAAAACTAAATTAAAATCATCAACGCTCAAATTTGGTGGAATATATAGAGCAGCAATGTAAAGTATTTTCTCGTAGTCAGCAAAGTCACATCTGCATACTAGGACATCGACCAAAGGAACGCTATGCGTGAGATAAGAAGTGTCTATCACATGCTTAATGTTTTAATTTAAGGCAATTAACACGCCTCCACCGTTGGTGAAGTTTACCAAGCTGAATTTCCTGTCACTTCCACAAACAGTAACTTTTTCTGTAAGTTCATTGCTTACCATGGAATCGTTGAGCCAAGTTTCAGAAAAAACAAATATATCAGAGCTAGAATTTAAGATATTTACGTAGGCTTCATTTGTTTTAGTGCGTAACCCGCGAGTATTTTGGTAGTAGATGGGTAAATCAAGAAAGCTATTACTGTTGGGATTGACTAATTTTTCGGGTTTGATTAAAATTGTTGGAATACTTAATCTGTATTTAATGGACAGATTCTGCTCGCAATTTGCAATGCAGTCCTGCATTTCAGATTTCATACGGCGATATAGGTCAATCTGCATAGGGGTATGGTCACGATTTAACGATATATAAGACCACTCAGAGCTCTTTAATTTACTGCTTTTGCGCAACACCGCATGTACCAAATTCTCAGATGCTAGTTTAAGTTTTATACGACGCTTACGAGTTTTAAGTGTAGGATCAAACTTGCCCAATCGTACAGGTAGAGATACGAGGTGTGATCAATATATAACCATTATTTTCAAATTTCGTGAGTTACGTATGTTCGATTTTCGCATTTTTGTTTCTGTTATGTTGGTACACATGTCTGTTATATATGTTGGCAATATCAGCCATTTTGGATTGTCAGTTTGTTTTTGACAGATAAAAAGGTTAGTCGTGTTTTGGTGTGCTCTTCGATTTTTTACTATTCGAAAAAATGGATCAAAGAAATTGTATTAAGTTTTGTGTAAAAAATGAAATTAAATGCGCAAGGACATTTGAAATGTTGACTGTGGCGTTTGGCGAGTCTACTATGAGCAGAACACAAGTTCAATTGTGGTATAACCGGTTTAAGGAAGGCCGAGAAGATGTCAATGACGATGCTCGTCCGGGTCGCCCGAGCACGTCAACAACCGATGAAAACATTGAAGCAGTGAAGAAAATGATTTTGGATAATCGTCGAATCACTATCAGAGAGGTTGCCGATGATGTTGGCATATCGTTCGGCTCATGTCAAGCAATTTTTACGGATGTTTTAGGCATGAAACGTGCGGCAGCGAAGATTGTTCCAAAATTGCTAAATTTTGAGCAAAAACAACGTCGCATGGACATCGCTCAGGAGTTGTTGAACATCGTCAACGACGATCCAGATTTCCTCAAAAAGGTCATAACTGGTGACGAATCATGGGTGTATGGCTATGACATTGAAACCAAAGCCCAATCATCCCAATGGAAGCGTCCAGAAGAGCCAAGACCGAAAAAAGCACGTCAAGTTCGGTCAAATGTTAAGGTTTTGCTCACTGTTTTCTTCGACTGCAATGGCGTGGTGCATCATGAATTCTTGCCACAAGGTCGTACGGTCAATAAGGAATACTACCTTGAAGTTATGCGCCGTTTGCGAGAAGCAATTCGTCAAAAACGCATAGAATTGTGGAAAAAACAATCATGGATTTTGCACCATGATAACGCACCAGCTCACACGTCGATGCTTGTGCGTGAGTTTTTGGCCAAAAACAAAACCGTTATCATGCCTCAACCACCGTATTCACCGGACTTGGCCCCCGCTGACTTTTTCCTCTTCCCAAAACTGAAGACACCGATGAAAGGAAAGCGTTTTGCTACGATTGAGGAGATAAAAGAAAAATCGAAAAAGGAGCTGTTGGCGATACCAAAAAGCGCGTTTCAGAAGTGTTTCGAGGATTTGAAAAAACGCTGGCATAAGTGTATTATATCTGAGGGGGATTACTTTGAAGGGGACAAGATTGTTATTGATGAATAAATAAATACTTTTTGAAAAAATTGAAAATAACGGTTATACCGTTGTCTCTAAAAGGTCTTTAAACAACTCTACCACGTATTTTTCGGACCAAAATAAACCGATTTAGCAAAACTTGGCTTAGTGAACGTTGCTTAGTTTGTGCGCAATACGGTCCTGAAGTTGCAGTTGGAAAATTGGTTTTTTGTTATAAATTTGAAACGGCTGGAGCGATTGCGCTAAATTTTGTCACGTTTACATAGTTTTATGAGTCAAGAAATTCTGTATCAAAATTGTGATAGTAATCAATCCATAGGCGGAGAACCTGCGTTTATAAATATTAAAACATTTCCATTTTGTACGCCAATGGATAAAAAAGAGTTTGTCTATAAAATTTTAGATTAAGTGTCTTAAGTACAAGAAAAAAGGTACTCTTGGTAAGACTCGAAAAATTGCATCGTTTTCTCAAAAATCGCATTTTACGAATTGTTAACAATTTTTTTATGATATGTTTTCTTTTTTAATAAATACGGAACGACCAATACCAAATAGGTCAAAACAAATAGGCACTAGTTAATAAAAAAGATATTCTGTTTATTTCGTCAATTAATACAAAGATGCTATTTTTTTAATAATGTTTTTTCATATAAATTCCAATTGTGTTCTGGTTGGTGGACAACAGAGAATTATTAACAATTAAACAATGAAATAATGAAAATGAAACAATGATTTTTAAAAAAAAAAGAAAAGATATTATAAAAGGTGTTCAAAATGTCTACCATTTTCGTGAATACAAAGGTCTATTCGCCGGAGGAAATTAAATTGAACTCTTTGCAAAACTTCTACATCACCTCTGAGATTATTGGTTGCTTCTTGAATACGTTGCCACAATTCTTCTTCATTATTTACAGGTGTATTGTAAACAATGGATTTCTGGTGTCCCCAAAAAAAATAATCCAGAGGATTCAGATCTGGACTTCGAGGTGCCCATTGTACAGGAGCGTCATTACCTCTACCGATCCATCTATTTGGAAAGTGATGGTTTAAGTAGTGTCGTGCGTTCATCGAAAAATGTGGTGGTGCACCATCGTGCATAAACCGCATATTCCGTCGAATATCTACCGGTATATCATCTAACAAGCCCGGAAGAGTATGTTGTAAAAAAATCAAATAGGCTTCTCCAGTTAATCTTTGCGGTAGTCTGACAGGTCCAATAATAAAATTTCCGATTATTCCAGCCCATACATTCATTTTAAATTCATGTTGAAAATGGTTAATTTTAATGGCATGTGGATTTTCCTCTGCATAAACATGTTCAATATGAAAGTTCGTTATCCCTCTTCTTGTAAAACAAGCTTCGTCGGTAAATAAGATTTTTTTGCAAAAGTTTAAATTTCTTGCTCTTTTATGTTCAATAAACCGGCAAAAATTTAGGCGCCTTTCAGGATCTTGAAGTAAGAGTTCTTGAACTCGAATCTTATGGTATGGATGTAATAATTGTTCTCTAATTACTCTATTGACCACATCTTTAGATACTGCAATTTCTCTAGCTATTCGTCTAACGCTCAGTTCCGGATCTTCTTGAACACGGTCTAAAATTTCTTCTTCTACTTCAGGTTGCCTCACAAAGCGCTGCCTGTCATAGTTTGCTGTTACAGGAGCTAAGCGACCGGTTTCTCGAAGGCGTCTCTCTACTGCGGCAAACGTTGGATGACTTGGAACACGACGATTTGGAAACCGTTCCGAATATACTCTAACACTCTCGGCACAATTGCCTTGACAATATCCATATACTAATAACATCTCGGTGTATTCTTCGTTGGTGTATTGAACAGCCATGACAAAACGAAAATAAAAGAAATGATGGAAAACACTTTTGAAAATCCAGAAAAGTCGTTGTCAAATATTCAAATAGTCATAACTATGGAAACCAACAATAACAACTAAATACAAACATATGTATTTTACAAAACGCAGGGCACAAGTGGAATTCTTAAAACAAAAAAAAAACATCAAAAAAATAGCATTTTTTGCATCAATTGTCGAGATAAATAGAATATCTTTTTTGTAAACCAGTGCCTTTTTGTTTTAACCTATCTGGTATTGGCCGTTCTGTATTTTTTAAAAAAGAAATCATTTTACAAAAAAAAATTATCATTTCAAAAACGACGTCAAAAGACGTGTACATAGTTTAAAGAGACGTCTAAATGGCCTAAGACACGTGTACACGGCTTAAAGATACATGTACATGGAGCACACAGTATGCGCTGCCGTCCTCTAGTTAATGTTCTCAAATCTTAAAATGCGATTTTTAAGGAAACGATGCAATTTTTCGAGTCTTACCAAGAGTACCTTTTTTCTTGTACTTAAGACACTTAATCTAAATTTTATAGACAAACTCTTTTTTATCCATTGGCGTAGAAAATCGAAATGTTTTAATATTTATAAACGCAGGTTCTCCGCCTATGGATTGATTACTATCACAATTTTGATACAGAATTTCTTGACTCATAAAACTATGTAAACGTGACAAAATTTAGCGCAATCGCTCCAGCCGTTTCAAATTTATAACAAAAAAACAATTTTCCAACTGCAACTTCAGGACCGTATTGCGCACAAACTAAGCAACTTTGACTAAGCCAAGTTTTGCTAAATCGGTTTATTTTGGTCCGAAAAATACGTGGTAGAGTTGTTTAAAGACCTTTTAGAGACACCTTGTATATTGATCACACCTCGTATATCATCAGGCGAAACTGACAGAAACGAAAGTAGATCCATAACTAGTGTACTATCGGGAGTGAGTTGTTCATTTTTGGGAGGCGCCAGTTCGGGTGCATTGAAGAAAAATATACTACTTCTTCACTTTTCACGTTCGACCATGTCAAAAATAACTTTCACCATGTCAATTGAAGAGGCAGTAGTGGTAGAAGAAGTTCTAACAGATTCCTTTAAGGGGGGGAGGGGTTTACTTGATCTGCGTATGCCGCAAAATGGTCAATTTCAACGCAAAAAATCAAGGCACTTGAAAAAGTTGTCGCTACATGAACGAAATAACGAATATTTATTTTGTTCTAGCGACTGACGATTAAAATTTACAATTATATTAAAATATAGTTAAAATACAGCACTTTGAATTTTTTCGTTTTATAGCGATATAAAGCTTACTGTGTTTAAAGAGTACTTTTTTTGAATCGTGAGTACCTAGATATTTTTATTCTGAACACGACAATGTATTTACTTTACTTTCAAAATAACCCTGGTCTCCAAAAAATTACTTTGAAACCAATGAGAATGATCACAAAGACCGCATTGATAAATGGCAAATAGGCAACACACAATTCAACCACTTACTCACATTTTCGTAATGTCTAAGACCAGGTATATGGAAAGTATACCTGGTCGACTGTATTAAGCCGAACATCATATAAACAGAGTGATCTTCAACTTTTTTTATTACCTTAGGTAAACGAATGCTTCATTCAGATATCGGCTTTATTTTCTAATTATTTTAATGATATTTGGAAGAATGTATTAGAAATTAATTCTTCGTCTGGAATAAATATATGTTGTTATTATTATGAAATTTAACTTGTTACTTACTTTCTAGCGGTGATATTTTACTTTAGATGTTGAAGGTTTTTAATCTTAATAATATGAGCAATGTCGTAGTCAACTAAAATATTACAAAAGCAATTCTGTACTGTAACAGTAACAGTGCCTGTTTTGTTTTTTAATAAAATGTAAATATAATAATATATATTTTATAATAAGCAGATGTTTTGGATTGTTGAATATTATATTCTTCCTAATCGGTATTGATGGAGTTAATTAGCAAAATTAAAGTATAAAACATTTTGTCACAGGTAAGATTCGAACTAAATTTTATCACCAAATAAAGTTGTATTCATTTTTTCATACTTAAGTTTGAGTATACATTAAACATATTTGTAAAGAAAATACGTGCGGTTGGTATATACAAGCAAATTTTAATATATTTCAGATATTTGTCGGTGTTCATTGATGTGTCTACTTTATTAGTCTCTTTTTCTGTTCCTTAATATTCTTCTCGCTTTCAAAATGTATTTTATCTTTCAAGGACAAGGTTTCGGCTTTATGGAATTTCAGAAATGCAGTTTTCTTCGGCAATAAATATACATTATTATTATTAATTATGAAGTTGCACGACTTATTCTTATTTTTAATGTTGAAGCTTTTTAATAATATGAACAATGTTTGTAGAAAACTAAAATCTGACAACAACTTTATGTCATTGTAAGATACGAACTTGGAGATTTGCCGAACTCTTCAAACTAAGATGCATTGGTTTTAAGCAGCAAGTTACACAAATTTCAGTTTTCTAGATGGTAAAAGCATTTATTTAAATATTTGAGTTTGTTGTGCCTTCATGTTTTTGTTTTATTTGTACTTTGTATTTTGACCACATGATAGTTTTTAGATTTTTTTTTTGTATATGTGAATAAGTAAAAGAGCATGGGCCAAACGAGCGCATAAGTCTAATTACAGCAGTTTATCAGGAGTGACAGCAATTGTTGGATGGCGAGCGAAAAAAATTTTGTATGTAGGCGTAAAAAACAAATTTTGTTTAATTTGTGCAAAATTTGGTGAATCTAAAGATCACGTATGCTACAAAAATTGGTCTTGGTCGTCAACAGCCATGGAGTCGACAATTATTCCGGAAGGTTTTCGACATTCTGGTGAAATGCACGGTGTAATTTATGGTAGATTAATAGGGGATGGTGATAGCAGCGTTCTTAGAAAACTACGTGAGACGGCTCCTTACGGTCCCCAAAATATTATTGAAAAAATTGAGTGCCGAAATCATATATTATGTAATTATATAAATAAAATTAGCGACTGTTTGAAAAAACCTAAATTCAATTCGGACATAGGAAAATTAATAACAAAAAATTTACTTAGATTCAGAGCGGCCTTGACAAAAGCAATTGAACATTACAAAAGTTCAAACTTAACAATAACAAACCAGATAGTGAGACTGCAACGTGACATTATAAATGGATCAAGACATATTTTTGGTGAACACTCGGATTGTGCTTCTTACTTTTGTCAAGGATCTAAAGAAGGTGAGACCAATATGTTTGAAAAATTTGAAAATTTTAATATGTATGATAACTCTATTAACGCTTTAAATCGGCTCAGCCTAATAGTAGATCTTTAATAGGAAACGTAGATACTAACATTGTAGAACCTTTAATTCAGTCATTGCAAAATTTGTAGGAGGTAAAAGATTGTATTATATCCAACGTAATTCTTACAGTGCACGTTGCGAAGGGGCAGCAGTTTCATTTAATTGTAAGGGCAAATATCACTCAAAGCTTCAGACCAAATATGGATGTATACGACAGTGTCTGAAAAAAAAACGGTATGAGAAGAAATTTTTTTTATAGGAAACAAAAAACACATTCAGGAACTACAGACGATCGCGAGTATGGGCCGGAGGTAAATGCATATTTTATTGAAGATATAGATAATCAAAAGTACGAAGAAAAAAAAAGATCCATTTTTGAAGAATTAACAGCAACAATTTTGGCAAGATAATGAAATTGAGGAGAACCACATTTACGGCCAATACTGTGAAGCCTTTACTATACCAGGAATTTATAGGAAGGAATGCGACACTGCACGGTAATGAAAAAGAAGAGCAAGCTGTAAAAGCTTTTGAATGTTTGGCAGATCTAAAAATCGAGTCTTGTGGTCTTTTTATTCATCCTGTATATAGATTTTTAGCGGCATCTTCGAACGGAATAATTTCTAATCAAAACGCGCATTCGAAGGTACGAAAATAAAATAATTACATTTTTAGAAATTTGGAACAGCGAATTACATTTAAAGTCTAAGCACCAACATGTACCAAATATAGGGACAGTTAAACATAGCTCAGAAAGATGTGTGTTACTTCATAATCTGGATTCCGAAGAATGCTTGGCATAAGACAATACACAGAGATGAAGAATTCTGGCCAGAGATGAAGAATTCTGGCCAGAAATGGTAATTAAGTTTGAGTAATTTTATTTTCTCGCTTTATTACATGAAATTATTGATCCTCGTATTTTGAGAAATCGAGAAATTAGAGACGTCAAATTGGAGAATTACTATGTACCTACCTACTGATTGTGACACGTTTAGACAAAACGCTACTTGGCCATTCTTGTTTATTTTCTACACAGTCTATACTTATGTAAAATTTTTTTTGTAAACACATGAATTAGGCCTACTGGGAATACCATGAGAAAAAAAAACGCGCTTTGCACTCTACCTCTAAGGTGGTGCGGAAAGGAGTGCATTTGACGTTTTGTCTGCCATATACCGTTATTTAAAAAAATTATCGAAGCTTTACTGAAAAAAAATTAAAGAATGTAAGGTATAAATAAAAAAAAATGATAATATCAATAACAATCGATTGTAAGTTGTGGTATTAACATTGGCTTCTTATAAATGATTAGTTCGGAGTCCGCATAGTTCGTATCTTACCCACGGTGAAATTTTTATAATTTGATTTCGCTAACTAACAACACCAGTGTCGGCTGTGAAGAATATAATTTTCAATAATTTAAAACATGTGCTACTTAGAGAATATAAATTTTTACATTTTGTAAGAAACACCGGCACTGTTTTTTTTATCAGATTTTAGTTTTCTCTAAAACATTACTCATATTATTACAAAGCCTCAACATGTAAAGTAAATAGGTACAAATCATGGTAAGAAATAATAAGAAGTACAACTTAAATAATTGATAATCATAAATAATAATAATAAAGTTATATATTTTTTGCAGAATAAAACTTAATATCTAATTAATTTCGGCAAATATCATTAAAATAATTACAAATTATATAAAACGGGAGTCTTAATAAAACTAAATAAATACAAGCCAGGAGAATATTCAGAAAGAGCAAACACAAATTTCGAAGAAAGTAGCCGCATCAATATCTTCGTGCAATAAATGCAGGAGGCAAATATCCCAAATTTATTTGCTTTCCAGTTGACCAGATATATCCCTTCATATTGCTGGCCGGTACCTGCATCGTGTAAAAGATACAGGCATTTTAAAGGCGGTAAATATATTCAATATATTTTATGCAACCCGACATGCGCCGTTCGGGAATTTTTCTTAAGGAAAGCCCACCCTTAATGCAGTGACTTCATGTTGAAGGTTAATAATAAGAGATTTTAAAGAATTAAGATCCCAACTCAAACCCTCACAGCCCTTGCAGGTCCAGGTAATGCCGAATATGCCTCGCAAGTGTAGCAGAAACTGACAGGAAATCAATATCATAATTTTTACCACATATCGAACAACAATAAAGGATAGGAAAGGAAGGAGAAACTTTTCTCACAGTCGCGTCGTGATCCGTCGCTGTGACTAACAACACAGAGAGGATAAATCAGATCACAGAAGGAAAACAATAGAGAACAGAGGTAAAATTGCAGTTTGTTAAATCAATTTATATTAAATAAATACACAGCCATAAAAGAAAGAGTGCAAAACAACTGTTAAAAGAAAGAAGTTCTTAGAAATGTCCATGAAAAGAAACGATCGCTTGTAAAAATGCAGACTTACGTTTGAATACAGTGTTGACAAAACTATAATATATCTCGGCACAAATACTCAACTATAGAAAGGATTTGTATACATACTACACATACCATTCGGAAGCACACTTTTCAAACTATTCACTGGTAGTAATTTTAAAATAAACTATTTATTAGAACTCAACAAGAAAGAACAAATTCTAGAGCAAAATATTCCCGGACTTCAATGGCAAATAACATATATTCTTTTCTTATATACATAAGCAAGCATAATAATAATACTATCTTTAGTTCATAATGCGACACATATTGAAATGCAACATAAAATTAAAATCAAAAACCATCAAGCAAATAGATCAAATAGGCAAACTTAAAAATACAGAGGAACCTGAAACGGGATCAAACATAATGAAGCTTGTAAAAATATGACACCAATGTTCGCAAATGTAATCTAGTTGATAATCACAGACGTGCTCAATGCCGCTAAACTCTTATGAGGAGGATTTTCACGAATACAATGGGTAGAGTTGAGTGCAACCTCATATTAGTTAATTATCGGGTCCTTTGACCGTTCAACTCAACTCAAGAGGTGTTACGAGAGAGAAGGGTTTACAATGACTATTGTCGGTAATCCGCAAGATTGCAATGCAATTACAAATATTTATTTATGCTACTATTAAAGATTATAAATAACATCCAAAAGTGGAAGTGTGCCACAAAAAAAAACATAGAGCGCTGACAAAAAAATATTTAAAGTTAAAGTTTGAAACAAACAGAAATGGATAATCATAAAATGTTGGTATTTAGATTACCTCTATTAAAAATTACTATTACATTGACATAAAGAGTTATTTTATTTGATTAAGGAAAAATAATTCTATTAAAGAGAACAACTACTGAGTGTGAACGTTAACAGGTGCAGTGACTGAGTCTCCCAGTGTAGTACAAAATAGATATATAAATTCATAAATTCCAAACTAATAACATTAACGATCAACCTTTGTATTGTCGCGAATCAACACTCTGTATAGTGTTAGAGCTATGGGTTCGCGCCAATTGGGCATCAAGCCCTCGATGTAATAAATGTAGATTGGCGAGCTGTGCACCAAGCAGATCAGGTACCTTTACAAAGCGACCCTTTGAGATAGGCGAATTCAGCAGTTTAAACTGGGTCCACTTCTGACGACGCTTAATGTTAATCGCTTTATTTTAACTTCAAATTATTATTAACATGTATTTAATTACCCTTCGTTAAGCTATATTTTAGTTGCAAAAGAAGGCCGTGGTTGACATTTGCCAATGACCATAAAAAATAATGAATATTGAGATTTCGACGTCTTCCTATACAGAAAATATCGCAACTACGAATCTGGACCGCATACGGCATGATATTCATATAAGTCGCAATCGATTGAATACCAAGTCGGTCACACCACAATATATACATTATATACAAGAATCTCAAAATGTTATCGATTTAATGTCAGACAAAAACGAGCCACTTGTATTGGCTAATGAAATTGATAGTAATAATGTAATTTTTGGTTGTACATCAAATATGAAATGTTTATCTCAATGTGACACAATTTACATGGATGGAACATTTAATATTGTACAAAACTCTTTTGTCAATTATTTACAATTCATGGGTGCGCTGCGCAATGACCATTATATTCCATTAGTTTTTTGTCTTTTTCCAAAGAAGCTATGCAAAACGTCAACCACACTGTTCAATAAGAAACTCATGTTATCAAACACCATAAATATTTCATTAAATCCTCAGAAAATAGTAACAGATTTTGAAATAGCCATTTATAATTCTGCGCAGTCTATTTGGCCGAAGGCAAAGATTTTAGGTTGTCTATTCCATTTAGCACAAAGTTGGCATCGAACAATTCAAAGCTTGGGTGTAGAAAACCTTTAGATGGAAAACCTGAGGATGGAAAATAGATTCAACATTTATTTGGTTTACCTTTTCTCATTCCCGAAAGTGTACGCGATTGTTTTGTTTATTATTTTATGTCCGAAATTCCTGAGTTTAATGCCTTTTCAAAATTAGCAGATTATTTAGTTGAATGTATATTTCAGAAACGTCTGTATTTCCTCTTTCGGGATGGGTTTCAAAAACTAGTAATTTATTTTTAACAACCCCCCCCGTGAAACCTTTCGCTCTCGTTTTTCCAAAGTTCTTACCATACTCATCCTAATGTTCACGTTTTTGTTAAAACTCTTGTTGAATTTCAATGCTTAAAAAAAAATTAAATTTAGTTTACTGAAGTATTCTAATTTTATGTTGAATAATTATTAATATGACATCTACATTGATATGGTCATGGGCTAACTACTCATAACATTGTTGTAGGCTTATTGTTATTGTTTTTGTGATAAGTTGGATAAAGAAACACAGAATTGTAATGAGTAAAGACATGTATAATATGCAGAAAATTTTACTTCAGTATATAATAACTAACAAATTATTGAAATGAATCCAACTAACATTTTATACATTTTAAATAAAAACATAACTTATAACAAGCATAATGACATATGAAATACTAATGAGATTTGTGTAATTGAGATTTTCCACTGACAATAGTTTGTAGTTGTGGACTAATTTTACTTGTACCAATTATTAAAAGAGATTTAAGATGCTCATCAGTTAATTTAGATCTGTAAACATTTTTTGTGTACTTCATTTTGGAGAAGGTCTTCTCACACAAATAAGTAGCACCAAAAACAGAAAACAGCCCACGAGCAAATTTATGCAAATTATCAAATTGTGTCAGTGGAAGACTCTTATAAAATTCCAACAAAGATGAGTGTTGATATTTGTTCTTAATTATATCACTGCACTGTAGATCAATTATTTCCATTTGAAGTTCCGGGGCTAGGGTTTCAATGTCAGTATCAAAAGGATTCTGAAAAATCTTAATTTGATTCGCAATGGCATCAAAGTCCGAGAAACGAGTTACAAAATTTATTTTCAAAGCACTCAAAGTTTCGATTGCAAAATCGATAGGAAACTCAGTCTCAGTAGTGTGGCTGAATATTTCACATGTTTTAAAATGTGAAAAACATTTACTTCGTAGTTGTGATTGAAACAGTATCAATTTCTTCCGGAATGATTTGATATTAGTGTATAAATCAGGAAGATGCTGGTTTTCTCCTTGCAATCTCAAATTCAGTTCGTTCACATGTTTTGTCAAATCAACATAGAATGCTAACTTCCACAGCCATGCGTTGTTTTGTAATTCAGTAAGAGGGCGATGCTTTTCATTCAAAAAAATTTCGATCACTGCTCGAAGTTCAAAAAAGCGCTGAAGGACTTTCCCACAACTAAGCCAACGTACGGCAGTATGATAAGGTAAGTCATTTTCTCCAATCTCTTCAATAAATTGTCGGAATTGTCGGTGATTCAGCCCAAAAGATCTGATAAAATTAACAGTTGATATGACTGGTTTCAGAACTTCAGACATATCCAAACATTTTCCGCACAAAGACTGTTGATGAATGATACAATGTAAGACTAATGGTTTTAAACCACCGTCATTTTCTACAGCCTTGGACACAAGAGCGACCACTCCTTTATCTTTCCCACTCATGTTTTTGCCTCCATCAGTTGTAATACATTTCAAGTTTTTCCATCGAAGGTTCTTTTGATTAATGGCCATTTCAACTCCTTTAAAAATATCTGTACCAGTAGTTGTGCCATGAATACTATTCATATCAAGAAGTTCTTCATGCACTTCATAGCTTTTATCTACTCCTCGAATATAAATCAACACCTGAGCAGTATCTGACACATCCGTTGACTCATCCAAGGCCAAAGAAAACCACTCAACATGTCCATTTTTGTCGAACAGTTGAGAGGATATATTTTCAGCGATGTTTTCTACCCTTCGAGCCACAGTGTTTGCTGACATACTGACACTTTTTAATAAATTTACCTTTTCAGGGCACATTTCTTCGGCTACTGCAATTATGCATTCTTTGATCATTTCTCCATCGGTGAATGGTTTTCCACGTTTTGCAATTTCAAGAGCCACACGAAAGCTGGCACGCGTTGCAGCCTCTTGTTCAGTTTTGAGTTTTGTAAATGAAGATTGCTGCGATTTCAATCCGCGCTTCATAGCTTCGAATTTTTCTGTCCGCAAACTTCCTGTATATTTTGAGTAATTTTGAAAATGTTTTGTTTCATAATGACGTTTAATGTTATATTCTTTGAGAACGGCTATGCTTTCATTGCAAATCAAACATAGCGCCTTCTTACTGGACTCAATTACGAAATACTGAATGTTCCACTGATCTTTGAATTTTCTGCATTCACTATCAATTTTTCGCTTCTTTTCCATACGACTAAATCACACACAAAAGCAACAATTCAAATCAAAATACTGTTACAAAGATGTCTTAAACTTAAACACGCACAAACACGTTTTAAGGAGGTACGCACTATTTTATTTCACAACAGTGTCATAGGAACTGACTTGTGGTTGCGCCACTAGCCTTCTTATATATTCCAATTACTGCCATCTAGAAGTGAGTGGAAGACACCAGAACTTTCTCGAACCAACGAGATTATTCTGTACGTGCTATTAGCACCATCTGTTAGCGATAGAAGGTACTACCTATTTCCGCTTGTGTCCACCAGATGTCGTGTCACGTTACTCCTCATGGCTCGTACTCTACGACTAAACTAGAAATTACAGATAATGACAGGAAAATTAATAATATGCAGTGTTGCCGTTTTGCAGCCTTTTTTAAACGTTGCGTACTTTTTCGGACTTTTTTTCATCAGTGGACTATTTCACTTTTTACCACCGGCAACAATGATAATATGGTTTTGGCCCTCGGAACTTACTGGAGTAATCAGTATGGCCCTAAGGCTGGAAAGTTTGGAGACCCCTGAGCTAGACAATAAGGAATTGTCAGAATATGATTTTGCCAAGTCAGTTAGTCATAGATACAAACTGTAGTATTATTTACTACATATGATGTATTATTACTAGTATTATAAATAAGATTTGCAAATATAAACTAAGATATAATAACATAATTATTCCTAATATTTTTTTTAATAACTACTACTATGATTTCTTTATTTTTATTTGACCGAAAAAGATAACTGTTTGCATTAGTTCAGTACCTGATAACTTGTAAGTTTGTTTAATAACAAACTAGTAATGAAGTGCGTAATTGGCTAATCTAAAGTACTCAATTGGTTGGTCTCCGTTTATTCTTTGGTGCTCAATTGGTGTGTCCGGCAATGGTATACATTTTTACTTGGGGCTAATAAAGTGCTCAATTGGTGCCTGTCCAGAGTTATTACAGCGGTAACATGAATCCTGGCTTACGTCGCTATTAGAAGACAACACCGAGATCGACCGTGAAAATATAAATTTATATCGACTCTGTGTCATCCGGTCTGTCCGTTTGATGAGTTGAAAGGAATTTGATCGAACGGACAGAATTTGCAAATTCAGCGAGGTAAGGAAGGAACTGGCGTTACAGAGGTAATCAAGGAAGCAGATTCCAAAAAGGAATTACAATTTTATTATAAGTGATATTCCGATAGGAGGATTACAAAGTTACTCTGTTATAATTGTATAATAAATATACCGGGTGTCCCAGCGGAGCGGTAAAGTCTATTATTGGTATCTAATAATATACATAGCGAATAATTTTTAATTCAAAAATTGTTGATAATCATAGGCTCTACAATTTAAAAATATTTTCATTTATACAGAGTGTTCGACAACAACGAACGAACATAAACTAAGGTTTTTTTTAATAAACGATATGCATTTTTTTACATTTTATGAAAGGGCTTGAAGAGCAGATTAAACTGAGATTAACTTATTTTTTTCGATTTTCAACTGTTTCTGAGATATAGCGATTTTTCCTTAAAAATTTTACAATATTTGAAAAGTCGCCATGAAATAACGATTGATGACGAAATACCTATTATGGGTTCAATTAGTAGAGATATCTTTTCAGTACGTGAAATTGATGTTTATTTTGGAACATCTATTCTATTCTATGCATGTTCTTTAGAATTACATACCATTCGCTAAAGATAGAAATTCTAAAAAAATTAAATGGAACACCCATGTCATGTCATTGAAAAGTACTTAAAATTTACTAATTAAAAATATATACTTTCTAGTGCCTAAAGTTATAGGATATTATACATGAATAAACCCAGTTACTATTTAAAAATATGACTTGCCTTGACTTAATTACACATAGCATAATTAAAATTAATCGAACTTCTATTTTCCTTTAACAAATTTTTATTAAAATTTTAAAACTCATGAAAAGTTTGGAAATTCAGATATTTTTAAATAAATTATAATATAATATAAAAGGCAATGAGAGTCTGTCTGAAGAACTTATAGGTTTCACAAACTGTAACTCAAACCTTAACTATGCATTTAACATCACTAAACTGGAATGAACATTCCTAAAATATATTACTTAAGTTTTCAACAGCTCAAACCAAAAGATCGTTTCATATCACTCAATAGTAAACTACATTCACTTCACCATTATTCAAAAACATACGGATTACCTTAAATGGATACTAACGGAAAATGAATCATAGATGTCGCAACAGGTCTAAACTATAAATTGACGTGCAAATTAACAATAATATAGAATTAAACACAGAAATTCGGCCTCTATTTTGAGGATAAGTATAAAATAGTCTTTCCATTTATCGCCGTAATCGTGAGGTCCACCAGAGTTTTGTAAAGAGGATTTTTGTAACTGATTTATAAAATGATTAGAAAGTTTTTGAAGAAAGATTGAAAATAAGACATTTATGGGCTAAGAAGCATTTTATTATGCGATTAAAAATTCCAGAGTTACCATACCTCAAAGTTTTTCAGCTTTTATTTCGAATTTTTGTGCTCTGAATCAAGTTATTATTAATTTAACCTTAAAAGGTTACTAATCAATGTAGTAGATAATTGTATCAGCTACAAAAATACTTCGAATCGAATGGATGTTAATATAAACCACTGTGTACGCTACTTTGTCCGACGGATTGCATAATTTTTGTCTTTGTAAATACGGATGAAATTATACATGAATACTGCATATTTTCTCATAAAACTTAAAGCCACATTCTCTTGTTCTGTATATAATTGCGCTAATAAATGTCATCAATGAGAATCACAATGATTAATATATCAGAAGATCTACACACACCACATTTACAATTGCATGAAGTCTTTTAATGTGTGTCTAGAACGTTATAAGCTTTAACAAGCAATTGTTATAGTACAACGTTCATGATGAATACATACATTTGTATTATAGTGGAAATGCTGTAATTTCACAACGTCCTTAATACAGAGGTATTGTTAAGTCGACAGGTACAAGTATATGTCACCATTGTTATAAAGTACATTATTGGGGAACATTAAAATTTCTTTTTTTCTTTTCTATGCAAATAACGCTCGTCGTTCTAAGTGCCACCTCGATGAAATGTGGATGATGTTAATTGCTGATGTTAAGATAATATCTTTGATGAGAATTTGCATACTTTTCTAGCGAACGTTCTATCACAGCAATTATTACACAAAGGAATAAATTCCAAAAGTATGCTTTTTGCCTTATTTAAATTTAGAACGACCTTCGTGATGATTTTATTCATATTTCAAATCCCAGGGATGTATTTTAATAGTACGTTGGGTGTAGTATATCAAAGTCTCATGTACGAACAAGCTAAAAAGAATTGCTGCTTTACAAAATATATAATAGGCTGGGAAATGTTTATATTACAGTCTAGCTTTGGAAAAAGTAATATTTTTTAACTTGTGATTCCTTAACGGTTGAACATTTATTTCAAACTTTTTCAATCCCATACCGTTTCCTTCACGTATTAATCCCAAGATTAATACTTGAAATGCTTTTTTAATTCAGGAAAGAGATAATAGTTACCAGGTGGAGTGTAGCGTGGGATATTCCATCTCTTTAAAGCCGCACTCCTCGGTTAATTCACAAGGTCTTTTTTTAATTCGCATATGTAATGAAACAGCTCTTTTGATCACAGCTGTGGAGCTTTTTCTGCTGTACGGCATTTTTCAACTTTCTGATTGGATTCTCATAAGTTCTTCCTCTTACTATAGAGTCTAAGTGCATTTAATCAGTAGATTCCTTCCATATCTTAAAACATTACCTCTATCAGCTTGCCTGAAAAATTCTGCGGTTTTCCCGTTTTTTGGAGAAGAGGATTATGTATGGTCCATCCACCAAAGAAGAATTCATGAAGTAGGCCCTATTGCACGGACTCTTGTTTGATGGATGGATTCCAGTTATGTATACATATTCATCACTTTCGAAAAAAGGTGTCAGATGTTAGTCAAAGCTGCCACATTTCTTTCTAAAATTTGTTTTTGTTTGAGAGTTGTTACGTTAATTTTGAACAGTTCTGTATATTCCGGAATTGTATTTCTTTTATTTATTTTTGTAGGATTATTGTTATGTTGTCTGTCGTTTTGACGTTAGCAATTTTCGCTTTGAATTTATTTTGTCCATCACGTTATTATATTTACATTTATATTTACCCTATTTAACAAATTTCTATAATTATAAATTAAATATGAATTAGTTTAAATTCTAAGTTATTGGGTTGTTCCGCCATCTTCTGGTGAGCTCGGTCTTTAACGTAGAATAGACAACTAAGATATACAATAGATCTCTACTTCGCGGGTCTGTTACAGCGAGTCTTAGTCAACTCAGTTATATGCAACTCTAATTAGGCTTGGTGTATTGAATGTTTTATTCTAACTGATACATATACAACCTTAATTACGCTAATCTGGTGACTTCGAATTTAAATAGTAATTAAGTACTTTTTACTTTTGTTTTGTCTTAGAGGATTTTCTTTTAATTTTTTCATTCTCCCCTAGTAATTAGTAGGCTTCCTTTTTGTTTACAAGTATCGACGGTATAATTTTACATGTTGGTACCATTGCAATTTATAGTTCTCGTTTAGGCCGGCAAGTGCTGTTATCGTTGCGGGGAGTACGTCTTCTCGTTCATTTGATTTTTGCCGTTTGATTGATATAGAAGCAGATTGATTTTCGATCGCTATTCACTGCTAATTATTTGGTGAATTAATACCGATATCGTCTCGTAGAAATTGCAGGTTATTTGAAGCGGTCGATAAATTTATATCTGATGAGTACTTTCTCTTAGTTTTCCGTTGTGTATAATTGTTTTTAATATATGTTGTTTTTCCTTGTCTTATAGTTTCTTATATCGTGCGGATTTTCTTATATCGTGCGCATATATCGTCATAAGTGACTGGAAATTAAGAGCACATGGTCACCGCCATTTTGAATTATTGGTATTTGAAGATTCACTTGTAATTTACTATAGAAGATAATTTAACTACCGAATCAGTAGTGCTAAGAGTCTTGGTTGTTCTTACACGAAGTTTATTTTTCCTGGAAGCTCGAATAGAAGAGATATTTCCAGCTCCCTTCCGTGTGTCAGGCAACGCCTTCTTTGTAAGATAAGATAAGAGTTATTCGTTTTCTCCTAATCAAGTATGTTAATCTGTAAGTTACCGTTAGCCCTATTTGTTGTTTAATGTTAAATTTCGTGTCTTTATATCATAAAGTTCTCTGGCTCTGAAATTTCATGTATTTTCTCGTTGCCAATTTTGTGCACGAGTTAAGGCTATGCCTTAGTTTTATGTAAGATTTGCGTTGATTAGAGCTAAAGAATGTTAATTAAATTTTCATTCAAGTTTTCCTTTGAGCATTTTTAATTTTATTGCCAGATCTTACCCGGTGTTGGCATAGAATAATTTCTGTTTACGAGGGTTAACGTACAAGTTGTCATTTAATTATTATTTCAAATTAAATTTTAGAGGCCTTAAGCCGGATTTTCATAATTTGTTTTTATAAAACCATTTGTTGTAGTTTCATTTAATTCTTAAGTACATTAATATTTATATACAGTGTGTCTACGCAGCGCCGTTCCTGGCGGGGGTGCAGCACGTGCAATTGCACGGGGCGGCATTCGTTCACTAAAGACTTTATAAATTATCATATAAAAACAAATTTTAAAATGCGTGTACGAATTTTAATGTAATACATTAAGACGTGGCAAGTGCGGCAACCTCGCACCTCGCACCTCGCCCCCTTGGCACTATTTAATTATTCGGGAAAATTTTTTGCGCGACTAGAAAATACTGGATATTCTTGCATATAGATAAATAGGTTTGGATTCAGGCGCGTCTTCGCATTTTACAACCCGTGAAGCGAGATCGTTTGCGACGAAATGTAATTGTTTAGCAGGTGCATTTTGTAATACTCATTATTTTATTGTTTTAGTATTAAGTATTTTGTATAGTGATTGTACTGATTGTATTGCTATATAGTATTGTGTTTTGTGCAGTTTATTTTGTATGAGGTAAGTATGTACTACGAAATAACGGTGCCTTGTTATTATATTGAATTTTTAAATATTTTTCGTATATTTAACTGTTTGGGAAATTTAATGCCTCAGCATAAAATTTATAAATATATATTATTTATATTTCCGTAATAATTTTTTGATTTTACCTCACAGTAAAAGTGTAAAAACTTTCGCTGACATAAATGTTTGAAAAAATCGACCCTAATTGTTTTCAACATCTGTATAATAACTTTACAATATCTGTACAAAAAAAAATCCGATTCTAAAGTTTAATGTGTTTTGTATTTACAGGATGACGGAGAGAACCACGAAAAGAGGATCGGGATCATTTTATCGTAAACAAAAGCGATTGAAACTTGAAGAAATGCAAAAAATGAGTGGATCCATAGAGAAATTTTTCAAGGGTTCTCCTGATTTCGGACCTACGCATATAAAAGCTGGATCTTCAACTATGGCTGTAGAGGAAAATATTGAAGTGACAACCGCGGGTGAAAGCGTGGATCCTAGTTACGACAGCAACGATGAAAATGTCACAGAAATCAACGAGACGAGAAACGAAATAAATGAGACAGGGAAAAAAAGTGAGAGTGAAACTGAAGAAGAGGAAGAGTTGACTTCTGAGCCATCCACAAATCGTACTGAAGATTTTGACCTATCTGATTCAGGTACTTGGCCAAGTACGTTAGCACATCGTATAATTGAAATTTTGTTTAAAAAGGGACCAACTCAAATACAGGATTACAATTTTCCTGTAGACGAAACAAAAAGAAAATTCAGTGCAAATTTATTTACTAAAATTTTGCCTAATGGTGAACGAGCAAACAGAAATTGGTTAGCTTATTCTATCAAATTAAGTTCAGTTTTTTGTGTTTGTTGCAAAATTTTTAACACACAAAATAGGAATTAATACAAGGTGGATACTCAGATTGGCGCCATGCTTCTGTATACTTTTTAGATAGAACACGAGCAGAGTTTATATCATATTGAATGTATTAAAAAGTGGTGCGAGCTAAAACTTAGACTAATCAAATTCTGCATTATAGATAAAGATCAACAAATGATTTTTGATCGTGAAAAGAAACGATGGAGAGCTATTTTGGAACGACTCGTGGCAATTGTGCAGTTTTTGGCTAGTCAGTGTCTGGCTTTTAGAGGGGGTAGTTAGAATTATTTGTTCCTAATAACGGCAATTTTCTAAAAGCTGTCGAAATGGTGGCAAAGTTTGATCCAGTAATGTCAGACCATTTGAATAATATTCAAAAGTCAAAAGATATTAAAAGTCACACCTCATTATTTAGGGGTGCACTTCCAAAATGAAATAATCAATTTACTTGGCGAAAAAGTGAAATCCAAAATAATTGAGAGTTTGAATATAACAAAATATTTTTCAATAATATTAGATTGGAACAAATTAGTTTTATTGCAAGATTTGCTGATGTCTTTCAAGGCAAAGTGGAAATTCGGAAACATTTTTTGGGCTTCTACCCATGCCAAGATATTTCCATCAAATAAGCTAAATACTAAAGATTTGCGCGGACAAGGGTACGACAACGTGGCTAATATGAAGGGAAAAAACTCGGGTTTACAAAAACGAATATTAAATGTAAACCCAAGAGCTATGTTTGTGCCATGTTTTGCTCATTCGTTAAATTTAGTGATAAATGACGCTGCAAAAATTAACAATGAAATTGTGTCATTTTTCGACATTGTTCAGGAACTATATGTATTTTTTTCAGCGTCAACGGCAAGGTGGGATGTTTTGAAAAACAATATACCTGTTTTGTTTTAACTATGAAACCTTTAAGCGAAACTCGCTGGGAAAGTAGAATAAACGCAATTAGACCTTTAATTTTAAATTATAAAAATGTTTATACAAGCCTTAATGAAATAATCGAAAACGAGAAAAGAGATTTAAAAACTAGAAATACAGCACAAACATTAGTAGAGAAATTTATTTCATTTAAGGTTATCTGCTCATTGATAATTTGGGCCGATCTTCTGTCTTCTAAAATTAATATTTCCGAATGCATAGCTGTCTCGAAAAATTTAATTTGCTATCTTGGTTAAAAAAGGACTGATGAATGTTTCAATTCATATATAAAAGAAGCTGAATCAATAGCTGCTGCAGTTAATATATATATTGCCCGAATTTCCTTTGCTTCGCCAAAGAAAAATCCCATGTCATTTTTCATACGAGTCAAAGGACGAGCCCATTGTTGACCAAAAACAAAATTTTAAAGTGAATTTTTGTTTTAGTATATTAGATACTACGAAAAATTCACTACAAGAAAGATTTTCTTTAATACAGGAATGTAATGATTTATTTAAATGTTTATTCGAGTTTCGCAAAATGGAACCAGAGTTTTTAAAAAAATCATGTTTGAATTTAGAATCTTATTTACAACAAGGGCATGCTGAATTCTTTCGAGATATTGATGGAAATGAACTCTATAATGAAATTTTATCGTTTAAAGCCATTGCAGCTGAAGAGTCCGAGCCCTTCCATATATTAAATTATATAATCACGAATGATCTTACTTCTTGTTTTCCTAATTTAGCCGTAGCTCTAAAATATTTCTTACATTACCTGTGACGGTCGCTTCTGGGGAAAGAAGCTTTAGTAAATTGAATCTTATTATATATATAATTAATCTTATTAAGATTTTTTTAAAGTCTACTATGTCCCAAGAGAGATTGACGAATCTTGCCACTATTTCAATTGAACAAGATATTTGTCAAAACATCGACATATCAAATATAATAGAGGATTTTGCATCTAAAAAAGCTCGAAGAATTATATTTTAGTTTTATTTTTAATAGATTTCTACGTTCTACATAATAGTCTTTGGTTCTACGTATGTATATTATATTATAACCTATGTTGGCAGGTGGCAAAATTTAAAATTTTTGTTTTTTTCAATTGTGCATTTATTTTGAATGTGTTTTTGTGTAAATAAATATAAATTTAAATAAAAAAATTATTTGGTTCTCTTATTCTGTTTCCTTAGATTTCTTAACAAATGTCATAAGCTGACGGGTGATTGATTCAAAGGTAGGGCGGCAATTCATTTTTTGCACGGGGCGACAGAAGACCCAGGAACGGCACTGTGTCTACGTATTGACACAATTGTAAAATTCTTTGTAAAGCTGAGATAACGAGCTAACGCTAAATACTAAATTTTGAAACTAATATTGATAATACATGTGCGATATACAGGCTGTCCAGAAATAGGGTATATCTGTTACTTTAATTGACATTGTCATATACTTTTATGTTTGTGTATAATGAATTAATATCTCTCGTAATCTTATGTAAATATTTGTGATTTTTTTTTAATTTCTAATTTTATAATTAACTATATCTTAAACAACTCGAGGGAGTATTAAATTGTTTGTTGTTGGGAATTTGTGGCTTTATCTTATCTTTTGCTACCTTGAATATTTAAACTGATGTTTCTCCCGGATCATTGTGGGGAAGGGATTATTTCACATAGGGAGATGGCGTCCGTATATTCATCCACCTAAGATTCTGTATAAATCCACGACTCACAAACGATTGAGTTGGAGGCAGTTCCTCTCACCATATTTATCATCTGTACGCAAGGGTAGTGACCGGTAAGGCATCCTTGAAGGTGTAAGCATAAACTTTCCGAAACTTTACAGGCTTTCAAGAGGGGATACAATTATTTTAACTTGGTCATTACTTTTTGCTATCAGTGTCGAAGGATGAATAATTTTTAGTTTCACGATGACGCCATTTTTCTGCGTCTTTGTTTGATTTTGACAATTAATTTTAATTTTAATTTAAACTTTTGGAAGGGCGTAGCAATTTCGGAATACCATGTTCTAGAAACTTTTCTCATTCCTAAATCAACGTACAAGCTGTTTAACTGTTTGACTATAATACTTCTTCGATCTCTTAAGAACAAAGGATCAATTTTCTTGATGTTTTCGTTGAGTCTTACTTCAACAGACTTGAAGCATCTTGGGGACCTTCACTTGATTTCTCACTCTAACAAAATTGTTTAGGCCAACATTTTATCACAAGATATATTGGCCTATCTTCTCTTATGCACGTGAATATTTTTGGGTTTATTTTCTTACATCATCACGAATTTTATTAGGCATCCATTTGCTAGCTGAGTTTTGCTCATCTTGTATTTGCTGAAGCTTCCCGAAAATAATAAGGCTCTTTGGAAGAGAACCAAATTGAGTCAGTAAACATTAAAATATCACAACAACTTGGCAGAAAAAAAATACAATAATCACTTGTTTTAGTCATGGCTAGTCAAATAATATAATATGCCTATCAAAAAAATAAGTGTGGCAGTTAATAAAAATGACGAAGGAGAAACAAAAATCAATAAGTGAAAGAATCCGGAAATAAAGAACAGATAAATTCTCATTTAATAAAGGAATTAAACAGGGAGATTTGTAGTCGACAGCGTTGATCAATCTTACTTTACTTACTTTGTTGAAAAAATAATGGAAGTGTGTAGAGAAAACGTTAGGACCGCTGGGACGGTAACAAAATAAGTTAAAGCATTTGGAGATTACCTCACAAACGTGATAGCGACTGGCATTAATGATGTTCGAGTTCGAGAAAACAGACGCTATACCATGTCTTAATTATATAATGAGATTCTTAAAGTTTCTTTAAGCTTACTTTATAAAATAGTGACAGAAAGTTGACAGTATGAGAAAATTTAGCTCATGCCATGTTTCAAATATGCTGAGTTTCACAAAACTAGTTATTTTGTGCAACTGTGTTTTGTTTGTGGACCTCTCGGGTTAGTATAATGCAGATAATGCTGACACATATTATGAGCGCTTGAATAAATTGCGAGGTATAATTCAACATAAAAGTCGTTACATGCCTGGTAAAAGAATCCGTTTACTTCACGACATTGCTCGTCTACACTATGTCAGTGAACCTAAGATCTCATCGCGTTTAATGGTATTATCCTAGTCTAATGTCGAATGATTGTCATTTGTTCTTGTTCATAAAGAACTACTTTGGTAACCAAAAATACGACGATGATGACGACGTCAAAAAGTCAGTACTATGGTGGTCAGCAAGAAAATCAGGGGAAATAACGCACGGGTATTTACATATACACATGTACCGAACATTGCTAGCAAATGGTTGTCAAAACATGTATTGAATGAAGACGTACAATTCATTCAATATTTTTAAGATTTTGTGCAAATAATAAGAATTGTAAATGGTCTCTTCATCGAGTGAATTTGCAACTCCAACGGGGAGGGGGGGGGGGTTCGACATTTAGGCTATATTCAATATTTTGAGTAGCTTATTTTCTACCACAATGTTTCAGGTTTTCATATTTTGCTTGCTGTTTCTAAATTGATCGTCAATTTACTGAGTGAGAAGTATTCAAATGCTCAGTAAAGTTTATTGAAGACGTGATTAATAGACAAAGACTAATATAAACAATATACAAAATTATTTACTGCATTAATCTATTTTCTAATGTGTTTTTATAACTGGTTACAAGTGACAGTAAATTTAATGACTCTTATCGGTTAAAATTTTCCTCAATTTTTTCATTATTCATTCTTAGGCTTACTGTATTTAAATTCAAAAAAAAATATCAAAAAGCATATAAAACGTCAACAGGAACACAACTAACATTCATTAACATTGAATTTCGCAATAAGTAACTAATGTACGCAGAGAGATACAAACTTCAGGCAAATGTGTTAAATCAATTATTTTTACTACTAGGAGTACCAACTTTCCAAAATATCAGATCAGATAACTGAATGCTGATTAAATGCATTTATAATGTAAAACTTGTATTTAGAAAGAATTAAAAAAAAAGTTTTTTTTTAAGTAAAATTACATAATACCGAACTTTAGAAAGAAATATACAGATACTCGATTTTAGGGTGGTCGATGCCCTATGTACGCATATGTTTAACAGAGATGTTTTTATTGCATGTTCTTGACTATGTAGTGAATTGTATAGTCTGTTTATAGATATAACGATTTAATTTCTTAAATAGCACTTGACCTTCACAAAAGAAGTTAACCCAACCCTTTTAATCCCTTTCGAGCAAGGGTAGTTTACAGAGACGTATTCATAATGATTATTATACTAAAAGTCTATTATAAGATCATTGATTGTATAATATATCTCTTTTTTATTTAATTTTTAGGGTCAATATATGTTTAACACAAAAATTAAATAAAATATGTACTATAATTACTACATTCCTGCAGGAGTTGTGTCTTATCGGCTCTGATCGTATTTATTCTTATTTCGGTAAATGTGGGAGCGGTATTCTTGCGACGAATATGTTGTTTTAGTGAACTTCAAATCAACTCTATAGGATTGTAGATAAAGCAATATGGAGGTAGACGTATTATTGTGTGACCTGCAGCAGCTGCAGCATTATCAATAAAATATTGCTTTTGAATTATTTTCTTATGCAAGACATCCAGAAGTGGTTTCTTCGAATAATCTGCTTCAAAATAAAAGTATAGTACATATTTTGCGTTTGACCCATAATAATGACAAGTTTTGTAGACGGTAGTAGCTTATTCACGAACCACTCTTCAAAAAAAAGAAACTGTCATATCTTCATGATAATCCAAGTATGACGACTTTATTTTCTTTGCAGACAGTAATACATCCAGACATCCACAGATCCATGTGCAATAATTATTCTTTCCCCCTTGAAACAGAAACATTAACGGAACACATTCCCGAACCATCATCTGAACCTTTCTCTATAGTATCATGGCTGTCATACCAAGAACATAAAATGTTTCTCTTTTCTAAATATTTTACTTGCGTGAGGAATTCATCACGTAGAAGCTGAAAACTTTGCGATTCCATAATTGTTCGCCGCTTATTAACTATACTAAATTCAAAGCCGTTTTCCTTCATATGCGCGATAACGTTGTTATAATAATATATAAAAATATAAATGTTGTAGAAGTTGTTCCTGGTTTGTGTTGTATGAAAACGTTACTTACATGAAAAGTTCGCCTGTTATATAAGAATTAATAAACTACAGAATTTTAAAATCTTTGTATAACTCAAATAATTTTATTGAAATCTACTGGCTCCAGGTAGATGATCTAGACTCCAGAAGCATTATTAATTGTAGACAAGTAAGAAGCTATTATATTCAACTTATCTCTAATATACACCGTGTCCAGAAATTCGCCGATAAACTTCACGTAGAACGATTCTACGATTAATTCTAAATCAACAATACTGATACAAAAAAACTTGTATGGTCTTTCAATAAACCACACAAGGCCATCAAAACTGAAAATATACGGCTGGAAGTAATTCAGCATTTTGAAATCTTTTACGAATAACCATTGCTGTTTACAGTAAAATAGATTTATGTAGGACAACGTTGATGTTACTAATCGAGTAATACCAATACCTCGCATTTTCAACATTTCGTCAATTGCACTTTTTACCTTAAAGTACATATAGCAACCCTGGACAAGAAAAATATTCGGTTGCAATATAAAGCTCGTTGTCAAATTTTGACGTTTGTAACATTGAAGTTCAATTTTTTCGCTTTATGTACCTAGTTATCATTATTGTGCGATTTTATGATGTATACTTTTAATGAATATGCTGATATGTATATGGTATTCGGATTTTGCAACAGCAATGCGAATGTGGCAAAACAGGAATACGAAATACGTTATCCATATCGGCGGCACCCATCTACCAACACATTCCGAAGATTAGATCAGCGTCTTCGTGAATATGGTACATTTAGATCTAATTATTATGACGCAGGCAGACGTTTGGAACGCCGTACGGTTGAGTTAGAAGTACAAATTTTGGATTCTTTTCACGAAGATGCTACTTACAGCACTAGACAAATAGCTCGAGAAATGAATGTCCCAAGTAAGTCAACAATTCATTCAGTGCTAACACAAAACCTTTTGCGGCCGTTTCATGTAACAAATGTGCAACCATTGTATAGAAATGACAATGTGAATAGAATAATGTTCTGTAATACAATTTTAAACAGAATTCACCTAGAACCGAACTTTCTATGCCATATTCTTTGGAGCGACGAATGCTTGTTTACAAGAGACGGAGTATTTAATAGCCATAATTTCCATTTTTGGGCGGATGAGAATCCTAGAGCATTCAGAGAATTTGGACATCAAAGAAGGTTTTCTGTAAATGTATGACTAGGCATCTTAAACCTTCGCATTGTTGGACCAATATTTCTTCCCAATCGTGTAAATGCAATTGAATACGTGAATGTTTTAGAGGAAGTGCTGGATAATGTTCCATTAAATCTCAGGCTCAACATGCTTTACATGCATGACGGTGCACCAGCTCACAATGCTCGACTTTCAAGGGCATGGTTAAACGAAAACTTTCCGAACAGGTGGATCGGACGTAATGGACCAATATCGTGGCCAGCAAGGTCCCCAGATATTAATCCTCTCGACTTCTTTGTTTGGGGCTTTTTAAAAGAAAAAGTATATGCGACGCCTCCGGCCAATATACAAGAAGTAATTAATAGAATTACCGCCACACTTCAATTAATTACTCCTGATATGTTACAACGCGTATTAAATTCTATTCCTCCAGCTCTGTCTGGAAACTAATGGCTACCAGTTTGAACACTTACTTTAATCATTTCATGTGTGTTATTGTACTATTAAATACTCCCTATGTTTTATCAATTTTTTAACATTAACTTTAGTTTTAATAAAGTACTTAATAAAAAGCACTGGATTTTCAAATACGAATAAAACTCCTACTTCATGCTTATTTGTATTATTGTGTGATAACTGCTATAATACGGTGTTGCCATACTTAAACTTTTTTTGAAATATTCCGTATGGCTTAACGACAGACCTTACAACTTTTTTGTATTAGGATTATTTACTCAGAATTAATCTAAGAATTGTTCTACCTGAAGTTTATCCGCGAATTTCTATACACGGTGTATATTATTGTGGTTTTCCAAATTCATGTCATTATTCTTTTTTAAATTACAAATCATTCTTGATATGCCTTATTAATCGGGTAAGGTGGCTGCGTGATAAGATATGCCAGAAAATTGAATTGAATGTGTGATCATTCACCATTAATAGAATTTCACGCTTTTCAATTTGCATTACTATTTGTGATTGATCATACTTTTAGAATTTAACGGAAAATATTCATAAACCGCTGACACTAATAGAAAATTTTTATATTTATCATATTAATATTTGTCATATTACAATCTTTATTATTATTAATTAACATAAATATAATACTTACTGAAAGAATTGGAACGTTGACTGTGCGTCGTGGGCAATAATAGGGACTCGGTCTCCAAATCAGAATCATCATCAGTATCATTCAGATCGCCCAGGGAGGTGCTTCGCAAAGGCGGAAGACTGAAGTGGATTTCTTTTGTTCTGAAAAAGAAACGATAGCGTTAAAAAACTAAATAGAGCAAGACATCGTAAAGCAGCGGAGAATCATCTGCAGACGATCTATAAAAAAAAGACTTTTAGAAATTCCAAAGTGATTTGCGATATTGGACGCCCCACGGAGCCTAGAAGTTTTGAACGAGTTGTACGATCACTTATGTATAAGGGTGTTTGTATGTGTGTGTTTATGTGCACGGCTCGTAAAGAAGGATTTTGACAAATTTATTCCAACAATATATTGCGTTTAAAGTTATATCGCATTTTATCGGAAGGTCATTTGCATACATATGATATGCATAACAAGTAGTAGGCAAGATATATGGGAATATAATAAATATTATAATAAATTGGGGCGGTATTTGAAAAACATTGATCTGATGCTACCGTAAAAAATGGCTTTGTGGAGAAATTTACCAATAACAATTATGATTATATTATTCAAATATTCCTCTTCCGTACACGATAAATTTTTAACTTACTTTTTATATATATTTTTATGTTTTTTATATACCGTATGTGTCAATTTTCATTAGGTATATGGATTCAATGTTTACATGCGATTTATACGTATACAAATAATATGTGGCAACGTGTGTCACCCCTACTATCCGTCACCAATCCCGACAACAATCGACATCACAACGACTTTCTCCGATCTTCCCACTTCTACATTAAATGTTTAGCTGCGAACACGTTGCGATCTAGTCTGCAATAAAAGCCGTCATCATCAAATGGCCGCCGCGATCTAGTAGTTTATTATTATTTTCAGAATCCTTTTTTATTTACCTTATTTTTAATTTTATTAGAATTACGCTTTTATTTGTGACATGCAGCGTGAACGCAGCTTAATAATTCTCTGCATTTACTGAAAGGAAAAAGAAAAATCCTTGCAATGCGTAAATATTATTTCTGAGCGCTGTACAAACAGCCTAGTCAATAGTCCAACAGCTACTGCTATCTTGAGCTTGTATCGATCGCGCTCGCATTGAAGAGGAAAGGTGGGGTGCCATGTTGTCACGTATTGCATGAATTAATCGCCTATGGCTAATGAAAATTGACACGTGCTGTATGTTGTACTCAATTGTCGAATTGGGAGAATGATTGAAATTTGTACCCAAAACGCGTTGTGGACTTTGGATTATGCTCAGATCTCATTTTGAGTAAATTTATTCGCAAGTGTTTTGGCAAATTAACAAAATCCACTACACGATTTAATTCAATTCATATTTTGTATTGTAACCTCATAAAATTATATAATATGGTATTATAACTATGCATTATTTATCTTTCAACATTTGTAAGCCATGGCATTTTTGGCCTTTGAATTTTCGTTAACTCCGCCTGGGGTAACTGTAGGTGGATCGAGTAGCATACAGTTGCCCCTGCCGGTCCCAAGCCCGGAGAAAGGAGCAGGGTTCTCAGGTAAAGTTAGCAACCTGCCTAAGGGAAAAACAACTACGTGCTCAAAGTACCGGTAACACAGCCTAGGAATACGGACGGACTTCACGGATCATGACCAACGCACAATAAAGGAATAAACTGTACATGAAGAAACAACAAGTGAGAATTGCATGCTGGAACATAAGAGACTCTATACTCAAAAGAGCATGAATGAATTCCCGAACTAAATGAACACAGAATAGGCATATGTGCACTCTCCGAAACGAAAAAGAGGGGTAGTGGAATAACAAGACTAAACAACTACATCCTACTGTACTCAGGAGTAGCAAAAGACCAAAGAGCAACATCAGGGGTTGGAATAGTGGTAAATGAGAAATATGAAAAGAATATAGAAAGCATTGTATATGTTAACGACAGAATTCTAAGAGTAAAAATGATCCTCACTCACCCCTTGCACATCATATCATTATATGCACCCGACATTAGTAAACCTCAGTCCTTTGTTATTCAATACAATCACTAGGACTAGGATATCGGATAGGTATGCATAAAATAAATATATTATGCTACACTGATGGTGCAGTACTTACTGCGGAATCGGAAGATGACCTTCAAAGATTGTTACAAGCATTCATCAAACAAACAGGAAAACTTAATATGAAAATTTCCAGAAACAAAACAAAATGCATGACCTTAGCAAAGAAACCTCTGCGCTGCATATTGGCAATAGGAGATAATATCATTGACCAAACCATGTCAATCGATTACCTTGGATGCAAAATTACAAGCGCGGGTTTTCGGGGGGACGCGGTGAGGAAACAAGTTAACAAAGCAGCAGCAATATCGAGACACCTAAGACATCCAATATAGAGAAACAAGCACCTAAGTATAAAATGCAAATCAAGAATATACAAAACATGCGTACGACCAGTGATGACAGTGACGAGAGCTGAAACAACGGTAACAAATATATTACTAAGGACAACTGGAATGAAGACCTTAAGAGCGATAATGGGACACACATTGAAGGTTAGGCAGAGAAACACAGACATACGAGGGAAGTGTGAAACGGACGACGTGGTCAGATGATCGAGAAAGCGAAGAAGAGAATGGAACCACCATTGGATGTTAGCCGAATGATCCCCGACAGAACGGATATTACGAAATAACACACCACATGGAAGAAGACCTATAGGACGACCACCAAAGCGATGGCGTGATAGCTGGCAATCAAACTCACAAGGATCGCCATCGCAAAGAAACCGGAACTAAACAGTGCCTATTAAAAGAAGAAGAAGAAGAAGAGGAGGAAAAATAAGAAGAAGAATAAGAAGAAGAATCTTCGCTGTTTACAGTGTCACCTTGACAGGAGCCTTTTGATGACATATTTGCGAAAATTCGCATTTTTTTGTGATTGCGAAATAATCTGCGAATCAGCTCATTTCTGGAAAATAATCTGTCTATCTAGTTGCCCATTATTGGTGTGCAAAGTGTACTTGTCATTATTAACTCTGGAATATCGGCTAATACATTTCTTGGAGCAAGGCGAATTCTGCGAACATTGGAATTTTAACTAAAACTTAAGTTCCTTCTGACAATGGACCAAAACGTTTATTTGTCGATCTCTGTTTACATAATACTATATTAAAGAACGAGTGTCATAAAACACGTGTTATTGCACACGCCCAAGTTTAAGACACGACGAGCACAGCGAGGAGTGTTCTAATGGTCGAGTGTAATAAGTGTCTTATGAGGTCTTTATATTATTTTTTCTAATGTGCCTCTCTTTAAGTTTTTTTTTTTTATATATAATTAATAGGAATTTCAAAATGTAGTAATTTTTGTTGTGGTTGGCAATATGTTATGTATTTCAGGTAAATTCAAAATTTATCGCGATTTTTATATTCAATATTTGATACTTAAATTTAATTTAAAATAAGTGCAAATATTTCATGTACAGCACCTGAAATTACTGAAAATCCCGTGAATAATTTACTTCCCCTTAATCACGTCAGGTTTTCCTGAATCGCTTACCTCAAGGTTACCCACAAAAAAATCCAAAATCTTAGAAGAAATATACATTATTAAATGTATAAAAGAAACAGATAATAAAATATCATTGACCAAACGAACGAAAGTATAAGTACATTTTTCACATCTATCGCAGCTTTGCACATAATGGTATTAATTTGTAATTAGTTTTGATAATGGGTTACAACGAAGCTTGTAGACGAGAAGAGCTGACCAATATGTCTGTAGACGACATTGACTACAACAAGTCTGACACCATCCTTATTTCTGTACCTAAAACAGAAAATAATATTCCGAGATTCTTCGTAATAACAGATACAATATGGATCGATTTAATTAAAAAATATTGTAATATATGGCCTATTAATACTAGTCATAGACTAGTATTAATAGGCCTAACTGCGTGTTAGTAACTAACACGCAGTTAGATTTCTTAAATGCTCTTTTCATAGACACAATTATAAATATCCGTTAGCCACCGCCCGATATCATTAAGAGCTACGTATACCGGGGTCGACATATTTTAATTTCTGATACGAAAGTAGAAAGAGGAAAAGAGCGCAACGAAATAAATAAATGAGGATCCCCCGACATCGACACTGCGTTGCTCTCCCACCACTGTTAGCAAGCAGGCATCGCTGCATATCATCAGGTTATCTTCTGCATATGATAGAAGTGTAAACTGAAATTAAACTTTGACGACTATGGTATAAGTTGTAGCCTTACTTACTTACTTTAGGTTAGTTTAGATAAGTAACTCTTTGATAGTGGCATAACAGCCGAAACATATTGCTGTGACTCTTGCAATTTAAGATTTATATAAAATAATTTAAATTATTCAATCTGTAAATAAAAGCAGAATCAAGCATACATCTTAGTGCTAGGCCTTATGCTAGACTAAGATTCAATAAATTTTCTGCAAAATAGTAGGTTAGGCAATTTTACATTTAACTAGCTCAGTTTAGAATGACTAAAGAAATTTTTCTCTCAGGGGTAGAAAATATAAATAAACTCTCCAATCAACTTGAATGCTCTTTAGTTATTACCAGGTCAGGTAAAGAAAACAAAATACAAGATAAACCTTATAATCTAGTTTATTAAAAAAAAATATTAAAGAAAGAAAGATTTTAAATTACACAAATATATTTACAAAAATTTAAAGATTTAAAAACATCATATAAAATCACACATGTCAATCAAATGTCACATCAAATAGTCAAAATAATAAAGAAATTATAATTAATGAAAGAATAACATCGAGTACAAATTTATACTTTTAAAATAAATATGATTATCATTGTTTATATTCGTCAAAGATACATGTAGACAATCAACATTTCAAATAAAAATAAAATTTATTGCATATTGTGAATTGTACTGGAAGATGAATAACAAAAATTACGCGATTTATTATTTACAAGAATATAAATATTAAGGAAATGGTTTTGCCTTAATTAGTCCTGCCTGGCGCCTTTGCTCGCTCCCAAGACAGTACCATCAGAAAGCAAATTCACACTGGTAGGTACCCCAAAGTTCCACCCTACGAGTATGCTTTTCAACTCGTCGGACACAACCCGAACATACACTACTATGTGCTCACCCCTTAAGGCATATATATAAATTTTAAATTTAATAAAATAATAAAAAAAAATGTCTTTGTGCATTTAACTAATTAACTCAGCCCTGATTAGTTCTGCCTGGCGCCTTTGCTCGCTCCCAAAACAGTACTGTGTTTTAAGGATTCACCAGGACTCCATGCTATGAATTAAACAACTACTTAATTCATCGCACACATCCCTGATCAACCAACACGTTAATATCAAATACACAAACACTATAAAATATCCTTGATATACATATAAAAAAAAATATATAATAATAAAATAAATCTTTACCTCACTCTGAGATTCCAATACAAAACACCACTCAAGAAAATTTTGTACAACACTATATACACATTTATAACGAACATTATTAAATCAGCTTAATTCTTCGTACAGCGCTTCAAACTCATCCATCTCAAATATGTATCTCAAAAAAAATCTTGCTCACCGTTCAATTACTCTATATATACATAAAACAAAATTATTAACTACAAATCTTCTAATCTGGTAAATAAAATAGTAAAGAAAATGTTTATTAAAACACCAAGTGTTTATATAAAAAAAAAATTATGCTGTTCAATTTGATCGTTACATATACTAAAATGCTTTATCATAATGCATGGTGTCATAACCCTACATATAAAACAAAACATTCTAGAAAAATAAAAAAAAACTCAAAGTTTTAATTAAATGAAACTGTTCCGAATATAAATACTTATTTCCAAAAATCATTACAAGTCTCAATGTAAACCAAACTCCGAATTAAAAACGATATCTAATTCATAAAATTATTCTAAGTTCCACTTCGGTTGGAAAAATCTATAAGTACAGTAAAATTCTTACGAAAAATATTACAAGTTCTAATACATGAATAAATTTCTATGTTAGAATAACGTTTAATCTATAAAATATTACAAGTCCTTATTCTTGTTGAAAAATGTATAAGTGTCGTAAAATCTCTTTGAAAATTATTCTAAGTTCAGATTCATGAATAAACTTCTAAGTTAATATAACATTTTAAGAGGAAGAAGAGGTTTCCACCTACTTCAGACTTTTCTTTTGAGTGCGGTTTACACCAAGCAACTCCCGGTTTCTCATCGGTTCCCGACTTATATGGATATTTTTCTTCACAAAAACGCCCGGTTGTCTTCGGTACGATACCGATACCACCTCCAGAAATACGTAGCTGCAGTGCTGCACCACTCAGGAAAGCAGCGCATTAATAATCTTTCAAAAAGGCAAACAAACATGTAAATATCAACTTGTTTACATATTCATGACTCATCTAATGCATCTAGCGCAGGATATTGTTTTCGCCGGGCCAAACGGTCGATCTCTCCCAGTCACAGTATTCTTCGTGCGGGAAACACTTTCTTGTTATAATTCACGTAATATTTTATGCTTATTCTAATATTATAACCTTTATAAAAATTATACTAACATTCTTATATTATTTAACGTAAATAAAAATTAAATTTGCCAAAATATTAACTTAATAAATATCTATATACACATCATGATGAAACAAATAAAATAACAATTAATTAAATTAAACCTTGAAGTGATCTTGATTATGCCTATTTATAATTTACCACCAAACTCAAGGTCACTGCAATATGTATGTTAGAAAATTCTAATAAAACTTTGTGAAATATAGCCCAGTGTGTTATTCTCGACAATTAAATTAATTTATTAAAATGTTTCACCAAGAAGTGTCTGCAACATCAATTAAGGATATTCAGAATTGTTTACAGAAGAATAGAACTGTCTTAGAAGATCTAGTGCAATATATTTGGCAAATCATGGTGGTGACTTCTTGATCTTAAAAAACCATGGGGGTTGGAAGTTCGCAGCTGTGCCTGAGGGTTATATTAAATCCTCCTTTAACCATGAGATTAAAATATCTCATATGCTCGGATCTCAAACTAATACAAACATTCCGGATGACAAACGAAACCACTACAATTGATGGAAATAACAGTCTCCACCAAAATTTTTTATCAAGTACGAGTAGTTTGCCTGGTGTTACTATAAATGCCCAAGACACTTCTCATGTATTTATTGATGTATACAGTAATTGTACAATTCAAGAACATAATTCAAAATAATATATTTAAATAAATTCATGTTGAAAAATGGATCGTTGCAACTTCATTTATTTATTTTGCCCATAGTGACATATATTTCTAAAACTTGATGAACACAGTCCGCACAAATCATTACAGTCGTAAAATATTTTAATAGTTTCATTTTCGTACATATTTTGCAAATAGTACATTGAAAATATAGATTCCATTTTAATATTTTGACATTAGAATTACAAATTACAAGTAGCCACCTTCGAGCAACTAAATTAAACTATACAAACTATAAACGCACACTGTACGTTTGTAAAGTTATCATTTTCGATGTACCTGTATATTTTAAACAAGAAATTAGGAGTGATAAGAAAGGAAAGCAAACATTTAAAGGAAGTACAGTTTTTGTGATTTTAACATATACAAATTTAAATTTAAAATTGTTCTCTATGAGATCTCAGAGGTGCCACCTAGAGTATATGCAACTAAAATTATATAATTAAGTTACAAGTCAGTATTTGAATCATTCAGGAGTCAAAACACATGAAAGAATTTAATGTTTAATGTGGTGCATGTAGACAAACAAGACTACATTGTGTTAAAGATCAATTTGATTGCTTCTAAATCAACACAACTTTAATTACATACATGGATGAAAGACATTTTTTATAAATTCTGAACATTTTAATAATATAAAAGCAGGCAAAATAACCTTTAAATACTTTTATATTAACGATTGAATGGTTAATAATGTTTATTTGCATAAATATGTCATATTTTAGATCTGAAAAAGTATAAATTGCATTTAATCTATAGGTTGAAACGTACCGTTTTCTTGAATGTTGATACTAACAGATATAGTTCTGCCAATATGAAAAGTTTTATCTTCGTGATTAGGTTATCGCTAATTATGCATTGAAAAATTAGATTAATACCTATATTAATAATGTAAGTTATTAATTTTACAAATTCTTTTAGAATGGCTTTGCTTAATTAAAATTTGGGATTGATGGCAATGTATAAGTTGATATTGTATGTGTTATTTTAAGCAATTTAATTATCTAAATTACATGAATTTAATTTTTATGACAACTAATATTTACTAAAGTAAAATTCTTGGCATAACGAGAAATATTTTGTGAAATGCTCTTTAGAAAGACTTCGATTCATACATTTTGCAATAGCAACCAGCGTTTATAATAGAAGACTTCAACTATTCATGGAATTCGAATCTTTCACATTTAATGTAGAATAAGAATTAAATGTTCTGGAAATCTATTGTTATCGCGAATACATTTACGCAGTTCTATTAAAAACTTTAAATGTAATTTGTAAACTTTTCGATATGTTTTTGCAAATGCAACGTTTTAAGTGGAACAAATATTAATGGACATAGAAGTAGAACCGTAAGAACCATTGGGGAATCAAATTTTCGTTATACGAACGAGGATTTTATTGTTAGAAAGTACTTAGCTTGCCGGTGTAGTTAAATAAATCTCGCTGAAGTATTATATTTTAGTAGCGCCTTCTGTTATTGAGCTAATAAATTTCCTTTTATACGTAAACGCAATAGATTTCTAAGAAAATCATATAAGAAGGGTATAAAATGTTATGGAACATTAATAAAACATTTCTATGGAGGAGCTTAGGTAGGCGATGTACTGTAAGTTTTAAACGACGGTGACTTTGTATTCTTGGTTAATTTTTATCAGATTGCACTTTAATGTATCTATTCACGTGTCATTCCTCGAACTAACTTATAATATAGGAAATCAGTTGTCCTTCTGCAAATGTTGAAAATGTGTATTTCAACAGTTGCAGATATGACTGCGAAAACCTATTGGCAGCAATGAGAAAATATTTGTTTTTAAAGCAATGAACGATTAGATTGTTTCGGATTATAACATTAGTAGTTATGGCGAAACTTGGTTCAAAAATTAATTATAGAGTAAGTTACCGGCTTCCAACATTGTCGTCTATTTAAAAAAAATATGGTGAGCGCACCACACAACTTTCTTATGCGTATGTGCGTTTCGAATTATACAAGCAATGTTACTCCATAATTTTGATTTTTTTTTATAAAAAAATTATTAAAATTTACCTCTAAGTAGGTATTACTGTCCTCTACAAAATGTACAGTTTGCAAAAAAAAACTGTTATTCGATAAGAGAAAAAATGTTTCTTCCGATTCGAATATTGAAAGGTATGTAGGCACTTTTTTAAAACCCACTTTTTCGGTATCAGGAGACTTGAAAAGTTAAAAAAGTTTTATATTGTGTGAGTAAAAGTGTTACTTCTTGTCAGAGTATTTAATTTTATTTATAGAAAGATTATTAAAATTCTGCTCTAAGTATTTTTATACTCTATAGAATGTAACATTTGCGAAATATTTGCAAACAAACTGCTATTCGATAAGAGAAAATGTGTTACTTCCGATTCGAATATTAAGAGAGACATTTTTTTCAAAACCACCTTTTCGTTATCAGGAGACTTGAAAAGTTATAAAAGTCTTAAATTGTGTGAGTAAAATGTTACTTTAGAATTTTTTTTATCGGGAACTTATTAAAACTCAATTTTTTTGGTTAACCGTCCTCGAAGTTACCAATTAGCGAACGCAACACAGTCCGCGAAATACAATTTCGCGGCCGTTGCTATGGCAGCCGCCGCGATATATAATCGCGTGGGTATACGGACAACTTTAAAGGGTTCCTCGACGGAGAAATTTTCCGATACGCTTCTGTATCGGTCCGGACGCATGTATATATATATATATATATAAATAGACGATATGAATACTCGCTTACGAGTCTCGCGCTGGTCTGATGCTAACGTGCCGGCTTCTCACCCGTGCGTCTCAGGATCGAATCTGCTCGGGGACATGAATTTATTTATTCATTTAAATTTCAATTTAATTGAAATTAAATACCTCTATATGATATATTTCTCTCGCTCCCTTAGTCGACTCGAGCCGACTTTGTCCGAACGAAAGAAGTTTACACTTCAAAACTCTGTATACAAAGTACGGTGTCACTGTAGACGCGCATATATAGGAGAAACCAGGTGGCCCCTAGAAGTGCGAATCAAAGGACACAAGAACTTGGTTCGCCTAGAAGAAACTGAAATGGCGCGCTTAGGACAACACGCTTAGGAAGCAGGCCATGAGATCAAATGTAATAACGCGACAACTCTGACGGAAGAAGAACATGGCATCAAAATGATGATAAAAGAGGGGCGTATATAATTACAGTAACTAATTCTATAAGTACACCAAGCCTGTAGATTAAAAGGGTCTGGATTATTCGTGAGAGCAAGTTATTTAATACTACACCACCAGATTAGATTTAGATCCAGTATGACATAATTCGTCACATGTATTTTCACAAATTTTACCTCACAAAAGACAATCTTTTATAGGGCTACCCTGAAGACAGCAGAAGGAACGTTCTTCGACAAGTTGGTTTTCGATTAAAATCCAAACGATGGTAGTAGCAACTGTAACATATCAAACTTTTTATATTACGTATAAGCAAGTAAAAATGGGCGGTTGTTCGAATAAAGCCGACTTGAAAGAAGTTTATAAGCATTAAGCACACTCATTAAAGAGTATTTTTCCATTATAAGAGTGGTAGGTAAGAGGACACTGGATTTAAACAACAGAAGTAGTGTATATATGCACGTTCTACCACTGCCTAGCTAGTCTAGAACAGTGGTTCCCAAAATGTGAGTAACGACCTATTGTCGCCTTTTGCATCGTAAGTAAAATATACCACGTTAATATATTGTTACGCTGTAAAATTTACTTTTGTTATGGTTCCCGAAAGATTTTGTGTCTGTGTCTAAATACGTGGATTTTGTTAAGCCCGTAACTTTTTGGGCGTACCCTGTACATTGTTTGTTTCACCGGCTGCAATGACTGCCTGCCGTATACCTGCGTGTGTACTAAACCTACTTGTGAGCCTTCAGAGCCCTAAATCACGTACTGAGAAATTGACAGATTGGTTTTGTGTATTATCGGGCAATCACACCCTATTTTTGTGAAAACCCCTGTATCTATGTAACTAATTCTAATTCTCTTATCTCTAGCTTATTTTACCCTACCTGTAGTTGCGAATTTTCTGCATTTGCAGTCACTTTTTACACCTGTTTCAGGTTTATCAATATTTACTTATTCATTACTTCCGTTCTCTACGTAGTGCATTTATGTGTGTCTTTACATTCTTGACATGCACATCAGACGGCCTCATTGTATTGACTGCCGCCTGTATTTATATGTTTCCCTGGACATAGACCCTCTAGCACGTCTGAATTATATTCGGCCTTCGTGTTTATGTCACTAAAAATGTAAGAGGTATTAAAATGGGGAAATGCTTGGAACGGTGAGCATACTTTTAATTGTTTGCAGATCGCTTGTTACCCTATCATCGTTATTCTAAGTATTAGGAACTTCTGTAATTCTTCCTTGAAACCCCAGTGGAAGATAAGGGTCGCTAGTACTCTGAAACATACGTTTTGGATCGGTTCTTTTAACCGTCTTCTGCAGCGTTTGATTAGAGCTTGGGTATTTCGTTAGTTACCTGCAGAAATGCTGTTCTTTCGTATAATAAAATGGAAACTACGTGTGGAGGTTTGTTTGTTGCTTTCTGTCAAATCTTGGTTATGTCGTTCAGCTGATTGTGCGCGACACGTGTACCAACTGTTTACTACGACAATTTCTTATCGTACTGCCGGCTTTATATTTTTCTTCATACAATTGTTGGGTATTTCGCTTATTTTCTTTTCGTCTAAGTCATGTTCATGTTTGCGTTTAATTATAAGTCACAGTGTTAACTCCCTTTATGGTCGGACTTAGACTTGTGTCTGTTATTTTGTTTGAATGCTTCCGCCTTCCATTTTGAGGTATTTTCGTGTCGTTAGGGTTTTGAAAAAGATGCGTGTAGCGAACGCGCAATTGTGAAGGAAGAGATTTCCCGGTTCCACGGCACTTGATAGTCGAATCTTGTATAGGAACAGTGTGTGCAAATTGCTTAACTCTCCTTAGTAATTTAATTACATTATCTATGTAAGATATTCTCGCGATTGCGGCTTTAATGGAGTAAGCAGAAGTTACCGTTGCCTTAATTTTGGGTTATTAACGTGAATTACTACCGATGTACCGTTACCGAAAAATTCATGTATGGCCATGTGTTGGTTTTCTTGTTAATTTAAATTTTGCACCCTGAAGTGACTTGTAAGTCGTTTACCGTGGGATCTCCATTTTTCATAATTGGGGTAAGTGTTTGAAACTCTGTGTTAAATTTTCGGGATTGTAACTTTGGTTCTTTTCTTCTCTAAATTTAATAGGATTCTTTTGATGGGCACAAAAGCCCTCAGAAGCCGTTAGGATACTTTTGACGGGCACAAAAGCCCTCCGAAGCCATATTTCTGGTGTGATCGCCCCGCATATCCATCGAAGTGGTTTTATCGATGCTTCAGTAGTTGCACCTTAACATCCAGGCCGACTGCTGTAGTGGAATTCTCCATCAAGGGAGTCACCGCCATTTTGGATTCCCACTGAGATATCCGGCGTCCATTTTGCCAGATAAGTGCATCTAATGTTGTAATTTTACATCATATTTTACGTCTGATTTTCGACGTCTTTACACCAGAGTGCTGGACATTTTCTCACCTAAAATCTGACCTAAGAATTTTGAGTGGCTTTAATATCTTTCGCACCACTTAGTTTACTGCGAGGTCACAATTTAGTCCTACTTAAAATTACCGCTATAACTTCTTGTTTTTTGTAACATTCAGTTTAACTAGAATTTTGATTATGTCACTACCGTAATTTTGTAGCCCTTTGTCGAGGCGAATATTTAATTAAAACTAATTTTAGTACATTTATTATCATATCACTAAATCTTTTGGAGAGATTTTATTTAAATTAGTAATATACTTAGTGATTATCATTACTGTTAAAATTATTGTGTGTCTCATAATGTGTTGAATTTTTAATCTAATTTTGATAATATTTCTTTTGCAAATTTGACTTTCACGATGATCATTTAATTTTCCTGAGCGAAATATAAACACTTCTGAAAGAGCAAATTTTGGTTCGGGAAGCTCAGTGTTTTTTTTGTATTTTATAAAATTTCTTTTCTAAACTTTGACTTTAAATATTTGTCTTTGCTATTAAATATCCTTCATTTAAATTAAATTTAGTTCATGTATTCAAACCTGGCGTTGTTATTTAGCGAATTTTCGCATTATTAAACTAAGTCTTTTATACTGGGATGTTAATTTTCTTGCGTTTTATATGTATATATTTACACTTTTGTATTAACTTTGCCGTTGTGGCATGTCCATGACATCATTTGTACTAATAACATGTGAGGTGAAGAAACGTTTCCGCAACCAACCTTCTGCTGCTGAGGCGCAGAGATTATGTTAAATTATTAAGACTTTTATTTTCTTTCAAAATTTTATAAATGTTACCTAACGCTTTGTTCAAAATTTATCAGACTGTCTAGCATCATTTCATTTTACTTAAATTAATTTCCACTCAACGTTTGCTATCTTTCTTTGTAGTATTTAACTTCATCTTTTATTTTAAAAAAAAACTTTTCAACACATTAAGTGGTAATTAAATTTTGTTACAATACGTAATACCTTTTCTTTTATTTCTTTTACCTCTGCATATCTTAAATATTATTGTGACAAGCACGTACGTAAGATTAGGTGCTACGAATATACAGGGTGTTCAATAGGTAACCCGCTGGAGGGACACAGCCAGTGGTAGCTCGTAGGAGGCGCAGGTAGGTTATCTGTAAGATAGCATAGTGTCCTGGTGCCCGGACAACGTCGCTAGCGTCGTTGCCGACCGACGCTCTACTTTTAGGTGTTCTTATTTTCCTGAACCGTCACGCCGTCTGCGACTGAGTTAGCTCGGCCCTGCGTTATCCAGTTAAATCAACCCCTATTGTGATTCTCCGTTTCTTTACTTTAATTTAGTCTTTTATCTTAGTGCGACGTAGATCCGGTAGCAATATTATGTTACTTAATTATTACGTAAACAATATTAATACGACTTTTCATAACACAATGCCTCTTTCTCAGATACTAGCTTCTCGAATCTCGGTTCTGTATTTAATACACACACAATGACATTGTTTTCAAGTCGCACGCAATTTTTTACTTTTATTTTAATATCAGCCTTCCGTGAGAAATTTAATTCACACAAATATTATATTGCACATGAAATCAAAGATTTAAGAGCTTCATTTATCAGTTTGGGGTATACTTACATTCTTTTGATCCAAAAATGATCTGGGTGCTGGGAACAAACTTCTAGTTTCCACGTTTCATCACTTGATATTTTAATATGTTTTTCTCTTATGTTTATTATAAATTTAGCATGTTGAAAGGAATTGTTTTAAAAGTCCATTCACAACTGGTTTGAATTTTATTTAGAAAATATTCACAAATTGAATTGCAGAAAGTAATTAGCATGTTTAAACAAAATGGAATGAGCTCTTAAACGGGCTGAAATAAATCGAAATTCTCTTTTTCGATTGAATTTTCTAAAGTTAGCTTCTAATTTTCTTTGTTGTGACTGTTATTGAATTAATATCCCGGTCTTACAAACCATTATTCATGATGTTTAAGTGTTCGAAAGTATCAGCAAGAAAGGCCAGCAAGAATCCAAAGAGGATTGAAAAATAGGCTTTCATATTCTTGTAAGTACATTAAAACTTCTGCCTTTAACAGGAAAACTCTTTAAAACGTTAACCCTCGAAAGCCATCTTACTTCTGGCTGATAAATAAATTTACATGTAAAGAACCCAAATCTTCACATTCTTCTAAAAATGATTAATGCTTTTCCTTTAACAGAATTTATATTTTCATAAGACAATACATTTCGGACTCTAAATACTTAAATGATTCCAGAAAGTCTACAAAGATCTAGTACTCTAGAGTCCTTTCTTGACCATGCTGAAAATGCCAAAAATAAAGAACAAAGAGCCTTGCTGTACTTGATCATAGATAACCCAAATATGTTCTGCAAATAAAATTGTGTGTGGTAAAAAATAGGTAGCCGTGAACAAAATTCTTACCAAACGGCGTCCGCGCTTTAAAAAAGTGTTGGAAACCCTGGTCAGGATGGATGTGAGCTTTTTAATTAAAGCCTTACTTTCGATCCGAACTTTGAAAATATTGGTATACGAACTATTAAGTTCTGAATACTTTCATACTCATAATAAAATACATAATTTGCTATATTATATATAGGGTGAGTCATCTAAGTGTTCCATAACTTGGTGGCTAACCATAGTTACAGTTTTTTAAATGGAACAGCCTATATATTATTGCATTTTTGAATTCCCCGTATAATTTTTAGTCAAAAAGTTATAAGATAGTATAGGCCTAAAGTGTAAAGTTTTTGACTTATTCCCATTTTTCTGAAAAATTCAATGTTTGTATAAAATTATATTTCTCGAAAACGACGTATTAGATGGGCAAATTTTTTTGCATTATTGTTTACAATAAGAGGTCCTAATAGAAGCATGTTTTATTTTTTTTACAGTTACTAACTGCATGTGCAGGAAATTGGATTAAAATTAGATGACACGTTTTTGTATAAAAGTAATTTTTTTTAAATGGAACACATATCAGTTCATTTTTGAATTGTTTATTAAATTTCGTGTCAGAAACATGTAAGACGTTAATACTTTAAAAGTGACTATTACAGAGTTATTGTCGTTTTTGATATGCTTTTGTTAGTTTTTGCAAAAAAGTAAAATTTTTCAAATGGAACAACCTGTATATTCATTTTTGAATTTCTTATTAAACTTCACATCAAAAACATGTAAGACGTTAATACTTTAAAAGTTCCTATTACTAAGCTATTGTCGTTTTTTGATATAATTTTGTCAGTACTATACTATATTAATTAAACCACAAAACTGACAAAATTATATCAAAAAGAGACAATAGCTCAGTAATAGTCACTTTTAAAGTATTAACGTCTTACATGTTTTTGATGTAAAATTTAATAAGAAATTCAAAAATGAAATAATATACAGGCTGTTCCCTTTGAAAAAAATGACTTTTTTGCAAGAACTAACAAAAGCATATCAAAAAACAGTAGCTCAGTAATAGTCACATTTAAAGTACTAACTTCTTACATGTTTTTGATATGAAATTTAATAAACAATTCAAAAATGAACTGATATACAGGGTGTTCCATTTAAAAAAATTCACTTTTATACAAAAACGTGTCATCTAATTTTAATCCAGTTTCCTGCACATGCAGTTAGTAACTGTAAAAAAATAAAACATGCTTTTATTAGCACCTCTTATTGTAAACAATACTGCAAAAAAATTTGTCCATCTAACACGTCGTTTTCGAGAAATATAATTTTATACAAACATTGAATTTTTCAGAAAAATGGGAATAAGTCAAAAAGTTTCCACTTTAGGCCTATACTATCTTATTACTTTTTGACTAAAAATTATACGGGGAATACAAAAATGCAATAATATATAGGGTGTTCCATTTAAAAAACTATAACTATGGTTAGACACAAAGTTATGGAACACTCTGTATAATGCAAAATATTTTTAAAATGTGCTCCTAATGAACAGCTATCACAAGGAAAAAACCGCTTCGCAATATCTTTACTCATAAAGGCATAATCGACCTTACCCGCTTAGATGACTCACCCTGTATATGCATCAGAAATAGAGTTCGATAAGAGTAAATGTACTAGTTTCGGTCCAAATTTTTGGTATTTTTAATTATGCGTAAGTTTTAAATGCTTATATGCTCTTAATATATCTATATTAAGTCCAAGATTTTGCCAGATATTTGCAAAAAACTGCTTTCGATAAAAGTAAAAGTATTACCACCTTTCCGAATTTTGAAGATTCTCTTTTGTGAAAGTTGTTTTAAATTATATTATCAATGTTTTTATACTCATTGTAGATCTGGGTTAAAAGTAAAATTTGTGAAATATTTGTCAAAAAATATTTTTCTCTGGAAATATTGTAATTTTTTGTAGATTCACCTTTGAGTGCTGTTGACAAGAGATTGAAAACGTTAGATATTATCAGTGAAGTAAACTACTACTTGCAGTCTATCGATTTCACTGAAACTTTTGTGAGGTCTTGAGCGGAGGATTATATTTCTAAGTGTGAAGTTTGGTATTAATAGCTTTACGTGTTGTTATATACAGACATACACGTTTACAATTACGTCATTTACATATACCCTGCTGATTCAAAGGCTTTTAAATGCCTGAAATCATTGTATATCCTTTATTTTTAATATGAGATGAATACACCATTTTTCAGAAACACTTATAAAGCCCGGAAAACATATTGTAACGTTTTCGGGTTCCAATAAACAACTCGTGCAATTATTTATTTAAAACAGTCTGTATATTTATATACTTAAAATTATATAACAATATAAAATATAAAAACTAACGTAACACACTTAAACTACTACAATTTAATTATCACAGGTATTTATTTATTTAACTAATATCTCTGTCCGTATTTATTTATATAGTTCTATTTATATCACACGGCACTACTATATTTATTTATTTGGCTACCACTATTTATTTCCACTGTCCCCACGAGACCACTTCTTTATCCCGAACTACTCCGCGATTACTCATCCCGCAATGCCTGAATCCCGTAATGAATGAATCCCGGTGACCCAGTCGCCTCATATACACATGCATGAAATGTTCTCGAACAGTACCAGTAAATTCGGCAATATACCAGTGGAAATCTAGACTTTTTCTTGCTTACGTCGCACATCTGTGAGATGACTCACTGCATTTACGATATTTACCAGCCGAGAGAGAGATGATTTATGGCGGTATGTAAATAAGAGCGTTTTTATAAGTTGCCCGGTCTGCCCCTTTTTTTGCGTGTGACAATTTCGTTTTTATCGCGCCGAGAGATCTGATTCTTTTATTTAATGTAAACACATTTCGTTACAATATTATACAATGACTCTGTATTTTTTCTTAAGAGTTGGCTCTGACAATCATATCCTATAGCCTGAATCATATCATAGGGTATGCTGTGTATCGTTTTCCTAAAGAACAAATTAGGTGCTTATGCTTTCTGTAACCTATAAGTGCAATGTCATTATTTCGTAGATCGTAGTCAATGCTGTCAATGGAACAAACATATTTACAATAAACACTTTTCAGTTTCTCTCCCAAAAAAAACCTAAAATAATTCAAATTTAAACTTTTCCAACTCGTATAGGCGATTTCGGATATAATCTGGGAGATAATAGACTGGTTTGGATCTTTCTATCCTCATCTGCTGTATCTTGATATGCTTGAATCTAATTGATTTTTAATGTTGGAGATTCCTTTCTGTTTGACTTTTCTGCCTCTTTCTTGTTCTTTCTGTTTTTGCAATATCTCTGTGGTTGTAAGGATTTCCCCATACCTCATCAATTTTAAGCGCGTTATTATCTTAGCTCTACTTTGTCCAATGACTCATGAGCAACATATTCGTTACTTTGTTTTTCTATGGTATTTGAAAAAAATGATAATCTTAGATAGCGTAGAAATAAACTCTGTTGGTGTTGAAGATTGTGTATACGTAGATGATTGCTCGTTGGTATAAGTAGAGGAAGACTGTTGCGTGTTAGTTTCAGTAGAGGTAGATGGTTGTGCGCTCTTTTGATTAGATGTAGAAGGCTGCGTGCTGATTTGAATAGAACTAGATGATAGTGGACTTGTCCAAATTGTTCGGCAATTTATCTGCTGTATTTCTTGAGCCTCTGCCTGGTTGATATCTAGACTTTGAAGTTGTTGTAATGTTGTTTCCTGACTTTCCTTCCTGTATTTTCGAACGTGAATAAGATTGAACTCCAATTCTCAAAATGTTTTAGAATTCAATGGAAAGAACACGGTTGAAATAAATCCTTTAATAATATTTTCGGACTTCATTGTTTCTTTCCATACAGTTCCCACTTACTTAAGAACTTTGTTTTTAGGTAAATGGCCAGAATCCTTTCTTTTGATTTGTTTTTCTTTGCAGAGCTATTAATCTTTTCCCAGTTTGTCTTAATGGTTCAAAAATGCATCTATCTATTGGATTTTGTCTATTAGGTGATTAGGAAACTTGATTAGGTAAATATTATTCTTTATTGTTGCACTGATAATGTGAAATTTCGTATGACTACCATGACTTACACACCTTCGAAAACCACAAGTACAGACACATAGAAACCTTTTATTGGAATTACTCCAATAGCTTTCAGCCGTTCTTTATCGATGGCAAAACCGTTTTCATCGGTATTAAGAACAAAACCATGATTTGCAATTTGTCGTAAAATATATAGATTACTACTGGATGTCAAGAATATAACTCGCGTTTTGGAGTAATTCAGGCTATTGAAATGGGAGCGTAAGGTGTCTTGTCATAAACCCAAAATACGGATCATCTTCGGGTAGCCTATCTTAAACGGTATTTTTAAATTAGTATTTTTCTTTTGTCACAGGCATATCCCATATATACAGGGTGTCCAGACCATGCGAGGACGGAAGATTACGGCTTTATTATTGAAGTTAAAGAAAAGTGTTTTAGACAAAAGTTGTAGCCACATTCTAAAATTATTTTCATATATACAGAGTGTTGCGTAAGTGAGTGACGATCCAAACTTGTGTTTTTTTTTTTAATGAAATACCCAATATATTTTGGCATATTTAGATGCCACTCTTAAAAGGAAGACATGGATATAAACATGTCTAGGGGTATCTCTTACCGTTGTAGCTTTATTCACAATTTTGATTCTCAACATGTCCAACTTTGTGGAGACTCCAAGACGAAACCTGAAAGAATTTTCGAGATCTGTGTAGGCAAGAGGTTTACCACTTTCGTCAAGTTTAATAATCTACAATCAATTTATTTATTTTTAAATAAATGAATTTGCAAGAATAACAAACACCCTGTATATTTTACTTCTAAAGTACAGTATTTTTTATATGCTTTTTAATGATGCTATGTTTTCCCTATCCACACTTAGTATTTTATAACTTATTAACTCTTACTATTAATAGATTCTAAATTTAAACGAAAAAAGTCGTAGTCACCTGTGAATTTTTAATTAAAATAATATTTGAATTTTATATCTGTCATTAGTTACGTTGTATTTACAAAATATCGCTGATAATTGTATTTACTTTTACAATGAATTTCACAAAAGATGAAATGGTAAATATGATTTACGCATTGGGTGAGAGCGAAAGAAACTGTTTATTAGCCAATAGGATTTACTGTCAACGTTATCCAAATGCAAGACCTCCTAGAATCGAAGCATTTCAAAAATTCAAAGAACGTTTTGAAGCATCTGGAAATATTGGTTAGTCCAAAAAGAAAAGAAAAAATCGAGGGGTGACTAATGAGGAAAATGAATTAAATATTTTGCTATCGTTGGAAGAAAATTCTCAAGTAAGTACACGAAATTTGAACATCCAGACTGGACTAAGCAGGAGTACTATCAATTGCATCATACAGAAAAATAAGTACCATCCCTAACATATGTCATTACATCAGGACCTTCGTGGAAATGATTTTGTAAATCGTTTAAGTTTTTGCAACATTATGTTAAACAAAATGAATTTGGACCCGAATTTTCAATCTTCGATTTTATTTAGTGACGAAGCTACTTTCAAAAGTACCGGTTTAGTTAATAGAAATAATATGCATTATTATGCAACAGAAAATCCCCATTGGGTCAGACTTATTGACTTTCAACATCAATGTCAATTAATGTATGGGGTGGTATAATTAATTTACAAGTTGTTGGTCCTTATTTCTTTGAAGGAACGGTAACAGGAGCCATATACAAAAATTTTTTAAGACATCAGTTACCTAATTTATTGGAAAATGTCGATTTTTATACACGAAGAATAATGTGCTATCAGCATTATGGAGCTCCACCACATTTTCATAGAAGTGCAAAATTTTTTCTAAATAACTGGTGTGAAGAACGATGGATTGGTCGGGAGGGTCCTATAGCTTGGCCTTCAAGGTCTCTTGATTTAACTGCTATTGATTTTTTTCTTTGGGAACATGTTAAAGAACAGGTTTATCGAAACCTCCCAACCACACCTAATGACATGAAACAACGTATGTATAATGGCCATTTTTGAAAATATTCGACAGCAAGCGCTTACTGATGTTAAAAACAATTTTCGCCGCCGCCTCGAATTGTGCATTCAACAAGACGGTGGAATTTTTAAGCATCTGCTACAAATATGTTATACTTTTGCATTTTATTTATTTATTTAAGATTTTGCATTGATCTAATAATAATAATAATAATAATAATAATAATAATAATAATAATAATAATAAATTGACTTTATTTATTTGGCGCAGTCCAGCTAAAGCTGTTCAACACAACCATAAATATTATTTTTTGTTTTTCAATATGTTGTAGTAATTTGTTATTATTAATAATTAAAGCTGACAGCAACTCAAATTCTTTTTTTTTTCGTTTAAATTTAGAATCTATTAATAATAAGAGTTAATAAGTTATAAAATACTAATTGTGGATAGGGAAAACTGGTATCATTAAAAAGCTTATAAAAAATACTGTATTTTAGAAGAAAAATATACAGGATGTTCTATTTAAAAAAAAAGCGTAAATGTTAATTTTGCGTTTGTTATTCCTGCAAATTCATTTATTTAAAAATAAATAAATTGATTATAGATTATTAAACTTGACGAAAGTGGAAAACTTCTTGCCTATACAGATCTCAAAAATTCTTTCAGGATTCGTCTCGGTCTCCACAAAGTTGGACATGTTGAGACACAAAATTGTGAATAAACCAAGAGATACCCCTAGACATATTATATCCATGTCCTTTTTCTTAAGGGTGGCATCTAAATATGCCAAAATATATGGGGTGTTCCATTTAAAAAAACACAAGTTTGTATGGTCACCCATTTACGCAACACTCTGTATAGTTGAAAATAATTTTAGAATGTGTATTTTAGCAGTGGTTACAACTTTTGTCTAAAACACTTTTCTTTAACTTTAATAATAAAACCGTAATCTTCCGTCTTCGCATGGTCTGGACACCTGTAGACCTAAATCGAACCAGAAGTAATATTTTTTATTTGATGAAAATTATTAAAAGGCTAGGAATATTAAAAACTTAATTTAGAACACATACGATTATAAGAGTTATGCAGTGCCCGCACCATTTTATTAAACTAAAGAATTTAATTTCCTACGCTGCTATTTTCAAATACGAATATTGTGTATGAAATAGAGGATATTTGTAAATCTCACTCTTAAATTAATAAAATTACTTCTAAATTATGACAAACATTAGATAAATTATACTACAGGAAATTAACATTGTATATTGCATTATAGACAAATGACTGGGAAACGGTTCTTTCATCTTTAATTTGGTCTATTATTCCCATAATCGTATTTCATATTCATAACTTATTCAATTAATTATGACAATTGGTAACGTTTAGGCAGCATTGTATTACAATAAACTGGTGTTGCATTTGTTAAGAAACTAATTTAATGCTTTGATTTATTTCTCTGTGTGCGTTTTCATTATTCAGAAACTTTAGAGATTGCAATTAATTGAAGTTCCATTAAAGTAATTTCTGCATAATCGATTTTGCTCGTGATCTGAGACAGGAATCATACTTGTAACACATATTAGAACCGCGGAAACAGATGGGCTATTGCAAAATGAAATAAGAACGAATTATGTGCAAGTTTCAGTGGATTGTTCTGAGACAGTTAACCTATATTGGGTGGATTGGAAATAAGAGGAGGCTAAAGGATGTATTGCTTACTAATGTCTTTTACAATATTGAGGAGTTTAAAAATTATTTTAAAAATAACTGACTTGGCTGTGCTCAGCGGACATTTCTATGCTACTCTGTGACAAATGTTTTTAATGTTAATTTTCCGTCTTGCTTTATTATTACTTTAGGTTTGAAATGTTATTTATATTTACATATGTGTACCTGTGTGTTTTGTACTTACTTTTATAATTACATACTTAATTATTTGTGACTTGTTCCATGTACATTTGTATCTTTAGGAACGAATAAACTATCTATCTACATATCTATACGTATGTACGAGAAATCGAACATGTAATTAACATTTACTTGTATAATTGTGTGATGTGTGTGATTAATTGTTTGTATTAATTAGACATTTATAGTACAAGATATGATTTAATATTGCTCTTCTACTTGTATTAAGTCGTATATTATTAAAATTTTTATCAATCTTTTCTATAAAATAAATAAATGAAGCAATAATACAAGAGCGTATGACACGTGTGGATGACGAATTGGGTAGCTAAAAAAATTAGAAGAAATACATTTAATAACTAAAACAAAACAATAAAAGTTTTGTACTATAATTTATGAAATTCCATAAATTATAGAGGAGTTTATTGCTTTATTTATTTATTTTATAGAAAACATAGTTAATTATTTTAATGATATACGACTTAATATAATTAGAAGAGCAATATTAAAAAATATCTTGAACTATAAATGTTTAATTAATACAAACAATTAATCACACACAATTCTACAAGTAAATGTTAATTACATGTTCGATTTCTCGTACGTACAGATTAACTGTCTTAGAATAATCCACTGAAACTTGCACATAATTCGTTCTTATTTCATTTCGCAATAGCCCATCTGTTTCCGCGGTTCTAATATGTGTTACAAGTATGAGTCCTGTCTCAATTCACGAGCAAAATCGATTATGCAGAAATTAACTTTAATGGAACTTTAATTAATTGCAATCTCGAAGTTTCTGAATTACGAAAACGCACATACAGAAATAAATCAGAGCATTAAATTAGTTCCTTAACAAATGTAACACCAGTTTGTTGTAATATAATGCTGCCTAGGCGTTACCAATTGTCATTATTAATTAAATAAGTTATGAATTTGAAATATACGAGTATGGGAATGAAAGATTAATTTAAAGGGTTTAAATCATTTTCCCAATCATTTCTCCAGAATGCATTATATAATATTAACATCCTGCAGTATAATTTATCTAACGGTTGTCATAATTTAGAAATAATTTTAGTAATTTAAGAGTGAGTGTTACAAATATCCTCCAAATATTCTTCATTTAAGGTTCAATTCGTTTCTTTAATACTAAATAAATTGGTGCGATCACCGCAAAACATTATTATATCCGTATGTTTTAAATTAAGTTTTATCCTTTTAATAATTCACATCAAATTAAAAATATTACTTCCGGTTCGAATTAGGTTGGTGTATATGAGTGTCTGTCTGTATATTACCATGATAGCGGCCGAACACATAAAGCTATTAATACCAAACTTCACACTTACGAGTATAATCCCCCTCTCAAGACCTAACAAGAGTTTCAGTGGAATCGGTTGACCGGAAGTAGTAGTTTACTTCACCCATAAAATCAATATCTTGTCAACATAGAAATAAAATGGCAACGAGTGCAGCTGTACAATAATAATAATAAATAATAATAATATTAATATATAATCGATTTACTTAAGCAAATATTTGCATTGTCAATAAAAAGTACCATAATTACTTACTTAAATAGTATAATAAAGCACATATAGAGTAAGAAACATTAAATTTACACAAGGGTGCAAATATACATATTTAAAATAAATATACATTCGGTTTGATTATTGTAAAAACTCTATTAGTGAGTAATGAAAATAATAATAATAATAATAATAAATGCTAGCGCAAACACATCCGCAAAGAAGGCATAGATGATAAATGCAGACTCTGCAGGCAAAAAGGCGTAACCATAGACCACCTTGTCAGTGCGTGCCATATACTAGCGCCGACGTACTATACGACAAGGCATAATATGATAGCAAAAATTTTACACCAGCAACTATTACAGCAACGAGTGCTTATGGATGACACAACACCATATTATAAATACGACCCAGATAGTATTGTGGAAAGGGAGGAATTTAAACTGGTATGGGCGAGATCCATCACCACCAATAAAACTATACCAAACAACATCCCGGATATCGTCCTCATCGATGAAACGTCTAAGACAACATATATAATAGACGTGGCTGTTCCTGGTGCTGCCAGTCGAGCAAAAAAACATCAAGAGAAAATCAGTAAATAGTCACCACTAGCTATAGAACTACAGACCATTTGAAGCTAGACGTACGAGGTAGGCGCCATAAATTCTTGGCCTGACAGGCTTACACAGGTTCAAACTTGTTCAAACTCCGTCACGTTATGCATGAACATACGTGAGGTGTACACTATAGTCACCACTAGCTATAGAACTACAGACCATTTGAAGCTAGATGTACGAGGTAGGCGCCATAAATTCTTGGCCTGACAGGCTTACACAGGTTCAAACGTGTTCAAACTCCGTCACGTTATGCATGAACATACGTGAGGTGTACACTATAGATATAACGGTTCGAAGCCTAGTAGTTTTTAGTAACCAGCCAACCAACGTGACACGAAAATGTCTGAAGTAACGAAAATTGAATACCGCGCGGTCATTAAATTTTTAACAAAAGAAAGGAATACACCTTATCATATTAAATAACGTTTAGACGGCGTTTAAGGTGATTCATCGCCTTCGTATTCAATGTAAAGAAATGGCAAAATGTTTCCATTTGGGACAAGAATTCCTGGAAGATGCTGATCGGTCGGGTCGACCAATTGAAGTGATAACGCCTCAACAAATTTCAATTATTGAAATACGTGAACGTCGAGTGTGCGCAGTCGTTTTTAAACATGTGTGGAAACGACCCAAAACCGATTCTGGAGACCATTGTCACAGGGATGAAACAGTGGTTCTGTTTTACGAATCTCTATCGTCCCAGAAAGGCGAAAGTCGTTCAATCACCGAAAAAGGTGATGGCCACAATATTCTGGGATTGTGAGGGCATTTTGCTAATTGACTTTAAAGAGCACAAATACAAGTGTGAACGGCACATATTATGCGTCTTTACTACATAAATTAAGGGACAGTATTCGTGCAAAACGTCGTGGAAAATTGACAAAAGGTGTGATTATTCCACGACAATGCTCCAGTCCATACTGCCGCCATTTCACAAGCTGCCATCCGCGAATGCAGCTTTCAAGAATTGGAACATCCACCGTATAGTCCTTGTGATTTTTTTTGTTTTCTAATTTAAAAAAAGACCTTACGGGACGTAGTTTTAAGGACGGCAGTGAGTTGGAAGCAGCTGTTATAGAACATTTTGACGGTAAAACTTCAGATTATTTTTACAAGGGTATCGAATTATTAATTAATCGTTGCAATAAATGTATAGAAGTAAGCGGAGTTTTATTTATCAGGCCGAGAATTTATGGCGCCTGCCTTGTAGTCACTATTATCCTCGTCATAATGGAAGCAAGAGGGGAAGTACCCAATAACAATCTCTAAAGAAACTACACATCAAGGATGGCATCTATAAATTAATGCAGACGGCTGCAGTATTACAAACCTGTGCAATAGCAAGGAATGTGACAAGCAGCCTCTAAACTTACATCCGAATCGGTCCTCTCATAGCGAAACTGTAACCCGTTCATTTAATTAATAAAACACCTTGAGCCTACTCCGTTGGTACTCAGCCTCCGAGTGGTGAATGTTCCTCAGCCTCCCCAAAGTTAAACAGTGTATACTGAACGAAACGCATGTGCTTACTATGAGCGACTCAGATAAAATGTCAAAATGTCAATCGTACTGCCCAACATTATGAAAATAATTATCCAAGAAATACTCTATAATTTTCTTCTTAAATAATGGAAATCGCCTAACATTTTTTAAATCACATGGCAATTTGTTGTAGACTTTAATGCATATATAGATATAATATGGACTTTCCTCATAGAATGAATGTCTGTGCATAGGAACACTCATCTCACCACCATGCCTGGTTGTGTATTTATTGATATCACTGTTCAAAAGAAAATTATTCTTATGCAGTCTTGCGTATACTGCGCATTCATATAAAAATAATGAAGGTAATATAAATAATCTGTTATTCAAGAAAACTGGCCTACATGATGATTAATAATCCAGCCCAAATATTATTCTCAGTATTTTCTTTTGTAAAATGACGAATGATGAATGCCCCCAAAACAATATACCGTAGCGGATAATCGATACAATCGACGCATGATAAAATGTGTGCAAAATGTCAGTCGCAGCAGACTCTCTTAGCTTCCGCGTTGCGTACAACAAACTGCTGAGCCTAAAACACAATCCAACAACATTCGCCTCCCACGACAATCGACCATGAATAGTGCAACCCAAGAACCCAGAATCGCTGGCGACCGGCACAGATGATCCCTCCAGCCAAACCAAGGGAGACTCATTATCAAAGCAAAAGGGCTCAAAATACAATAAAGTAGTCTTTTTACAATTCAACTTTAACTCATTCCGTCTACACCATGCATTCATAACAGAAACAGAATCACTACACCTCCGCGACAGCGTAATAGACGTATCATCAGTATACTGCACTACGTCATTAACCGGAAGGTTATACTATTCCGATAATTTTCAAATAACACCAAAACTTCTATGCAAATTTTAGACTATTTTGCACATCTTAAGGGTAACATTAAATGTTTTATATTCTTTTCAAACGAGTGATTGCACGGAAAGAAGCTTTTTTGTTTTAATATTGAACATAAAATGCGTTTATATAAAAGGCGACTTTAATTAAAAAACTACTCAAGCTGTGTTAGTATAAAAATTATGGTGACATTATTATATCATAAATTGCGATACTATGGAGGAGTATGTCATTATTTAGAAGTTCTCTTCTTCAGACAAGATGGTTTTAAATACTCCAATAGAAATGACAACGAAATAAAAGCGGGAACATTAAACGAACTTTAATAGCTTTTCTTCTGTATAAAATTTAAAAGAACGAAAGCATCGGTATTCGAGCTCACATCAAAGGCAACGATATCGTTTGTATTTAAATGACTATTATTTCAGATTTTTTTCTCACTTAGTTCTACGTTGTTAAACGCTGTCAGACGAAAATACTAGCAAGTACATTTTTGCGAAAATATTTTTCTTTTGATAAAAGCAGATGGAAGGTATTTGAAATGCGCTTCGTGTTCATTTTTGGTGTTGGTTCCGTTATTTATTACATACTCGTACGTATTAAAAAAACGGCCGTTACAGAAAAAAATATTGCTCTTGTTCTGAACAATTTGTGTAAACGCAATTAACATTATTTTACACAAATACTTGAAGGTCCGTAACCTTTCTTCTCGGTGGATTCCCAACAACTTGACTTCAATTCAAAAAGAAGAACGTGTGAGATGGTGCAGATCTACACTAAATCGCTTTAACCGTGGATCGTCTCATTTGGTGTACAGCATTATCACAGGTGATGAAACATGGGTATACAGCTATGATCCTGAAAAAAGCAATAACCGAGAATTTAGGTCTTTGAAAATGGGTCGGCTCCAACAAAAGTTGTTTGTGAAAAAAGTAGAAACAAGATGTTTGCTACATTTTTTGGAATTACTGGGCATGTTTCGACTATAGCACTGGAGGATAGACGTACTGTTAATTCAAAATATTACACTATAGTTTGTTTGCCTCTAGTTCTCCAAAATGTTCGCGAAAAACATTCAAGAGAGTATTTGAATGCCCAAAACATATAAATAATGGGTAATTCGCCGTATAGTCCAGACCTAGCACCTAATGACTTCTTCTTATTTTCGCGGGTAAAGAATAAATTACGGGTTTACGTTTTTATCGGTGGAAGAAGGGGTTGATGCCTTTAAAAATTACATTTCTAATACAAACAAAAAAAAAAAAATAAATTGTAACAATGCAGAGAAGAAAATTTAAATAAAATCAAGGATATAAAAATGTTGGCAATGAACCTGAATAGTAGCCATAAGGATGTTTTTATTTGGAGAGTTGTCAGAATAATAACATTAGTCAGTAAATTTCTATGTAAGGGCAAAGCACATTTAATTCTAAAGTATTTACATAGTAAAATAGTTTAGAATTATTAATCTCCTAATTATTCTTAAGCATACATTTAATTCTTATTTAAAAAAATAACATCACAATTTGTCTAGAGGCCGAAGTATGCGCAAAAAAGAGTTTCTTCATAAGAGTGAAAGACCTATTGCCGACTGGAACTTCAACAAAACTTTTTAATAAAATTAATGTAAAATTTATTTTTGACTACTCTGCTATTCTTTCGAAATGTGTCTAAACTTAGTAGTCGACGAGATTGGTAAACCTTGATTGTTTAACAAATGTAAACTAATACTTCCGGTCTACCGATTTCACTGAAAACACTCGTTTACATTAAGAATGTACATTTTATGAGCTAATTTTTCTTATAAACTGAATTCGAAAATCAAGGTTACATTTTTTTTAAGAAACAGTTTTTGAGATATTGCACTGTTTTTAACTTCTTTTACCTCTTTTCACTATATATACCATATCTGAAACTAGATGTGTCCAATTTGGCCGTTCTTGACATTAAATGAAAGACATTGAAATGATGTACAAATTACATATGATGTGATCTTTAATTGGTTGAGCAGTTCAAATGATATCGATGAAAATACTCCACATTTTTAAAAATCTGACTCTGTGGCCACGAAAAAATAGAAGTCGATAAAATATCGTTTTTCTTCATGTATGTAATGCTGCTACTTTTATTATTATTAGCGACTGAGTGAATAAATCCAAATCTCAGATGTTCTGAATCTATTAGTTTTTTTGGCAGGCGGCATTCGGCAACGCTTTTTTTCTTCTTACTTAGACACCAATGCTGAAAACTGGCGTTTCGTTTTAACAGTTAACTACAAAACATACTGTGAAAAACGAAATTACTTGCATCTCGCCTGAAGCAAGGGAACTTTTCCGCACAGGGCGTGACTGGAACATTTGAGGCGTATAGATGCAAAACTCACTATTCGACAAAAATTGATATTTCGCGCGATTTGAATGTCGTATTTTCCAAGTGATATGATATTTAAGTTGATTTGAACCTAAACTCACTATTTAACATGACAAACTCGCTTCAAAATTCAGTGGTGGGTGTAAAACTCACTGATTACATTGACAATTCAGATGCAAAACTAACTATCTGCTCCCCAACCAATAAAATTGAAAACATCTTATCTTGTGGTGTGTTGACAATCATGGCGCCTACTGTATTTTTGGCGGATTCAGTATTAATATTGTTTAGTTTGTTTGTGTTTATCCTGTGTTTACATAGTGTATTTAAGTAAGAATAAGTTTAAAAATGGAATTAAATAAACTGATTTAACCTTTAGGTACCTACCTTTCATGCTTGTACTGTGGGACATGGTCGAACGAAATTACAACAGTTCAATCAAGAGATACTGAAAATAGCAACGTAAGATATACTGGAACAAGAACACAATCTACGGTACTAGAATAATTGCTATATTTTTCAAACAGACATCGTCCAAAGCATTTAGGTACTTACGTTTCCTACTTGTGCTCATAATGGCAAGCTGGGGTTCCCCTACTTCTGTTCTACTTTTAGAATGAACCAAATAAAGCGGTTTCACGAACTTTTTACTCGTCAACGAATTATATCAAAAACGACAAGTTTATTCTTACTGGTTGTAATGGCACATCTGCCAAACAACCTAATACGATGAACCGCAAAAAGACACTAAAGTTTCTATTTGTTATAAAATTCCAGATGTGATGGAGGTTTTATACCTGTTTATAACAATGCATTTGTAGAACCTTCTGAAATAAGTATGTTCAGGATAGAAAACGTAGTAAAAAATTTTGTGCGTATTAACTACCTTTCCTAAGAAAGACGAGGAGGTGATCGCATGGGTGATATGTACATGGGCTGCAAAAATCAGATAAAAAGTGTGAACTGAATTTAAAGAAATTGTATCCAATGTATTGTTCAAAGATCAATGGAAACTTACACGTAAAGCTTAGTTATTTTCGTGAATTTGTGAATAGATATTACAATATGGGTTATTTTCGTGAATTTGTGAATAGATATTACAATATGGGTTTCGACACTCCAAAAACTGCCCGAGAACTGAAGGATTTCTAAAAACCAATTTACACAAGGACGAACGACACAAAGTTGAGGTTGAATAAAAAATACATAAAAAGAAATCTAAAGCCTTTTTTACGTTGCCATACATTAAAGAACCGCATATAGCAAATTATTCTTTTGATTGTCAAAAAAATTTGGCCTTATCTAATCTCCCAGACCAAGCATCTTATTTCAGCCAGTAGCTAAATTATTATCATTTAGTAATTGTTAATGGCAGTTCTAAAGGAAAATTAGATCCTTCCCATGTCTTTTCATACCTGTGGCTACAAAGGGATCCACCAAAAGATTCAAATACGATAGCCTCAACGATCCATCATTTCTTAAAGAATGTTCGTTTTATTGAAACTACTAAAATTGTACGTTTATTTGCAGATGGCTGTGGAGGCCAAACCAAAAATGTTATTGTGATGACTATGCTTTCATCTTGGCTGCTTCAAGAATGATCAAAACAATAGAATTTTATTTATTTTATTTTATTTTTTTTTATTTATATTTAGACCACTCGTTCAATCCCCCAAGATCGAGTTTTTGGTGTAATAGAAAAACAGCTAAAAAGGCTGTTATTGTAAATTTAGTCGAATGTAATCAAATAATAGAAAATTATGCAACAATTCGCAAGATCCCAGACTGGAACATCTTCGACTGAAGGACAGAAGTTTCGAAAAGGCCAGCATTGTGGCATTTTCACTTTAATAAAATGAAGCCATTTATGTCGAAAGGAATATGCAAAAAAGATATGAAATAATTTTTTTTTACCTCAATCTCTTGCATATGGAAGGCAAGGAGACAAATCATGACTTTATTTTTCCTATAGTAGACCACTCGTTCAATCCCCCAGATCGAGTTTTTGGTGTAATAGAAAAACAGCTAAAAAGGCTGTTATTGTAAATTTAGTCGAATGTAATCAAATAATAGAAAATTATGCAACAATTCGCAAGATCCCAGACTGGAACATCTTCGACTGAAGGACAGAAGTTTTGAAAAGGCCAGCATTGTGGCATTTTTACTTTAATAAAATGAAGCCATTTATGTCAAAAGGAATATGCAAAAAGATATGATTTTTTTTTTTACCACAATCTCTTGCCTATGGAAGGCAACTCCAAGGAGACAAATACTCAATTAACTAACTACTTAAACATTTTGGGGTGAATTGGCAACTAAATTCAAACCTAGCATTGTACAAAAAAATTGTATTCCCAGTAGATAATGTTAATAACGAATTGGTTGGAGTTGAGGAACCTGATGTTACGGCAAATGATGAGGAATGGTGCACCAACGCAGAAGACTACGATTTAGTATAATAATTTATTTTTGCACTTATTACAAGTTACTATTGTTATCTTCTTTATTCTGTTTTGCTTATTGCTTTCCGTTAAGTTAATAAAGTGTAATCTTTAATAACAGCAACAATATTTTATTATTTTCCTATTATAAAAAATGATGACGGAGTTACATGCAAAAGTAACTAATTCAATCGGTAAGTTGCAAAAGTCTCTATTTGTATATTTTAGATCTAAATATCGCAGTTTCTATGAATTTATGATGTATGAAAACAATGTTTCACAATTCTAAACAATTATTGTCATCTAGTGACATAATTTTATAGCCAATATTCAATTATAACCAACTACAGCAATTTTCTGTTAATATCTCGGGATGTAAAATTTGCAGGTTTTTAGTTTTACATCTGAACGCCTCATTTTACAGAAACCGTCATAACCCTTACGCACATTTTAAAAAGGAGAAAGACATATTCTACTACACCGATATTCATGCCTTCTTTGAGCAACCCGGTGAGCCTTACAATCCAAATGAGTGGCTCTTGTTCATTGAATGTAGTAAGAACAGTTTGAAAGCAGTCCTATTGCATATTGGAAATAAAAGACCACTTATACCCATCACTCATGCCATCAACACTAAAGAATCATACGCCACAATGTTACTTCCATAAAATACACTCAATATGGGCAAAATTGAAAAATATATTTCGATCTTAAAGTCGACGGCACCTAGGGTGTGTATACAAAATATTTGTCCTTTCTTTTCCTTTGAGATAGCAGCGCTCGTGATCATCATCATTATACAAAGAAGAAACTCGCCAGAAAGGGATAACGTCAGAGTGGGCAAATACAATTTGCCACTTGTCAAGAAAGAAATATAATTGCACAATAAACTTGTAATTTTGTAAAGGCCTTAGGGAAGGAAAGCCAAGTGTTCTCCAATTTCAGAACTCTTTTCCTGAAGCTTTCAACAGCAAAAATCAAGCAAGGCGTGTTTGATGCTCCACACATAAAAAAATTGCTCAGAAGCACAGAGTTTCCAACATATTTAATACCTGTTGTAAACTAGGCTTGGAATTCATTTCTGCTTGTTACCTGTTCATTTTCTTTTGCATTCATTTCATCATTTTACTTATTTCTAACAGGCGTAAATATGTCCCAGACAATCCTTTTTATGCATTATCATTTCAATTTCCTTCTGGAAAATCTTGGTGACGTCACAGAACGAACACGACAAGAGATTTCACCAATAAATTAAGACCAGTGAGCGACGCTATCGAAGGTGTTGGGATGAAGCAATGTTGGGGTCTACGTATGGTTCCTCGCAAGAGAAACGGATCCTAAAACCAACCGAAGACAAATCAAAACTATTTCTAAAATATTCTAATACATTGGTGTCGATGTCATCTGGCAATACTGCGCTTATCACATTTTTAAAAAAGAATAGCGTAAGAATAAAGTTTTTTTTTCTTATGTTTTTTCTCAATTTAAATTGTGTTGTTTTATTTTATCGAACTTAGTAATATACATAAGCGATTAAACTCAATAAATTGTCGAAGAACATGTCGTCTTATTTTTGGACAAACCTCGTATGTGTACTAATTAGAATAGATAACCGAAATCATTAAGTATAGTAAGAATCAAAGAGATTGTAATATAATAGAGGAAGCATGAGTGCAGTTTGTGGGCGAGGTAAGTGGTCGCAACAACTGCAGGTGGGGTAATGGGAATTGATACACTGCCAAGCGATTGGAGTCCTTAAGGTTATCCGACTTCGTGCTGTCATTGGTCGAAATGTCGTGCTCGTACTTGGTTCGTATGATTTCGTTAAATTCTACGAACCAAGTACGAGCACGACATTTCGACCAATGACAGCACGAAGTCGGATAACCTTAAGGACTATAATCGCTTGGCAGTGTATCAATTCCCCTTACCTCACCTGCAGTTGTTGCGACCGCTTACCTCGCCTACTACTACTACATTGTGTCCAATGAAGAAAGAAAATCACTTCATACCTGATCTTTAAACTTAATATGTATATACTTACAAAAACTGTGGAGGTGTGCCTTGTTGATATGGATATATTAATATACTAGCTGCATGGGGTTTTTCTTCATTCTGCTTTTGCCTTCGTTTACTCCAGGTGATAAGCGCAATTATAACAACTAACAATAACACTAGGCCAACACTTGCTACAGCTACAGGATACACAATCTCTGCAAAAAAAATGTTTCAATATAATTATACGGAGATTGCTAAACTTTGTATCTTACCATCTGCATCGAAGTTTTCTGTTTGTTGTGAAACGACCAGTTGTTCGAGGGGTTCTAATGTCGTTGGAGGAGGTGTTTCTGTTTCCGGGGCGAGGGACAACTTGGCGACTTCATCGCTCTCCGAATTGCTTCGTTCACCCAAGTTCGGAAGAAAGTTCCTCTTCCATAATTTTCCGATAGCCATCACTTTTCTGTTACGATCGATTTGCCTACATTGTTATTGTTCTGAAATGGAAATAAAGCTCTTATTAAAATAATAATACTATTTCTGAATATATATATGATGTCTGTCGTATCCTACAGATCTAAATTTGCAATATTATTCTTCGGTAATTGGATAAAAATAAAAAACCTTGCGACGTTTTGTTTATTCTAACAGTAAACTTCTTCATAGCTAAAAGATTATTAAAAAATACATAGAACACAGTCAACCAGCAATTAAGACCGCTTTCTTTTTTTTATATATTTTTTACCTCTGGAACAATTCCATTATTAAATACATGGATGCTATTATTCTACACAACTCTGTTCAATGTTAATGTTTAACATGTCATTATCAGATTCTAAGTCAGACTATAAAAAAACATAGGCTTTGCACATTAGTCTGACTTATAGAATCTGATAATGACACGCCCATGTTAAAAATTAATATTGAACAGAGTTTAGTAGAATAATAACCTCCATGTATTTAATATTAGAATTGTTACAGAGGTATGAAACATATAAAAATCTCGTTAATTGCTGGTTGATTGTGTTCCATGTATTTTTTTAAAAATCTTTTACCTACGAAGAAGTTTATAGTTAAAATAAACGAAACGTCGCGAATGTAGTAACTGTTTTTTATTTTTATCCAATTACCGAATAATAATATTGAAAATATACAAATGTGCTTAAATTTTCTAGAGTCCTTGATGTTTGGAAAAACTTTATTGAGAGAACCTTAAAGAAGCTTTTTTAATTTGTTATATGATAACTTATAATTACTGTGATGCGTGAAAATTGTAATTTATACATTCTTCATAATATTGCGAAAGTTATAGAAGTTTTCAATAACGTACATTTAAATACTTGTATAGACGGTTTGCTTTTCAAGTAAAGTTATAAATCTAAGTATGATTTCTTTAATTTTAAAGTAATTTAAAAGTTAATCTAAGTATCACGATAAACAATTTTATTTATTTATTTTTATTATTAATTCATGAAATTTCAAACTTTTCATTTTAGTTTATAATTTCAATAAAAATATTACTTATTTGTAAAAAGAAAATGTTAGATATTTAATATTAGATTAGAAGTAACTTTTTTCGATTAATTTTAATTATGTTATGTGTAATTAAGTCATGGCAACTCATATTTTTAAGTCGTAAACGGGTTTATTCAGATAGAATATTCTATAACTTTTAGAATATCGCCCAAAGGTCGAAGATAGTAGATGTTTTTATTTAGTAAATTGTAAGTATTTTTCAATGACATATAAATATACAGGGTGTACCATTAATTTTTTTTTTAGAATTTTTAACTTTAGCGAATGGTATGTAATTCCAAAGAACATGCGTAGATATGTCGAAATAAACATTAACTTCACGTATTGTAAAGATATGTCTACTAATTGAGACCATAATAGGTATGTCATCATCAATCGTTATTTCATAGCAACTTTTCAAATGTTGTACAATTTTTAAAGAAAAATCGTCATTTCTCAGAAACAGTTGAAAATTGACCAATACAAGTTGATGTCAGTTGAATCAGCCCTTCAAGGGCTATCATAAAATGTAAAAAATGAGGTGTGGCCACCACACGATTTTCTTATACGTATGAAAGTGTTACTTGCGGTCCGAATTCTGAAATTTCATTTATACAAAAAAAATTCCAGATCCAACTCTACATACTTTTGTACTCTTTATAAATGTATATAGAATGCATAATTTACGACATATTTGCAAAAATTCGTTATTCGGTAAGAGTAAAAGTGATACTTCCGTTCCGAATTTTGAAATTTTTTTATATAAAAGATATTGGAAATTAAGTTCTAAATACTTATGAATTCTTTATAAATTAGTCTAAACTTAGCAATTGACGAAATATTTGCAAATTTCGATTTTTTCACTGAAGTAAACTACTACTTCCGGTCTGCCGATTTTGCTCAAAACCTAATCAGTTCTCAAGAGGGAGATTATATTCGTAAATACAAAATTTGGAATTGATATGTCCAGCGGTTTGACCGCTATCGTGGTCACACACACACACACAGAGAGAGAGAGACATACACACACACAGACACACAGACATTTTTTTAAAAACCACTTTTTCGGTATCAGGGGACTTCAAAACGTGGACATCTGCAAAAATCTTGAGGTCGAAAATTTTCATCATCACAATACTTCCTTATACTACGTATAAGAAAGTAAAAATTGAGGTGTGGCCACCACACGACTTTCTTATACGTATGAGCGTTTCAAACTATACAATTTTAAGAATTTTTTTATACAAAACTTATTCAAAATCCTATTCTAAGTACTTCATTCTCTCAATAAATCGCTATAGAATGCATATTTTGCAAGATATTATCAAAAAATGAGGTGTGGCCACCACACGACTTCCTTATACGTATGAAAGTGTTACTTCCGGTCCGAATTTTGAAATTTCATTTATATAAAAAATATTCCATATCTAACTCTAAATACTTTTGTACTCTTGATAAATATATATAGAATGCATAACTTACGACATATTTGCAAAAAATCGCTATTCGATAAGAGTAAAAGTGGTACTTCCGGTCTGAATTTTGAAATTTTTTTATATAAAAGATATTGAAAATGATGTTTTAAATACTTTTATATTCGTAACGTATTTGTCTTAAAAGCATGATTTGCGAGATATTCGCAAAAAACTGATTTTCGATTAGAGTAAAAGACCTACTTCCGGTTGGAATTTCGAAAAACTTTTTTAAGACAATTTGTTCAAACTTAATTCTAAGTACATATGAATTCTTTATAAATTTGTTTAAACTTAATAATTGACGAAATATTTGCAAATTTCGATTTTTTCACTGAAGTAAACTACTACTTCCGGTCTGCCGATTTTGCTCAAAATCTAATCAGTTCTCAAGAGGCAGATTATGCACGTAAATATAAAATTTGGAATTGATATCTACAGCGGTTTGACCGCTATCCGTGGTTACTCCCACACACACACACACACACACACAGAGAGAGAGAGAGAGAGAGAGAGAGAGAGAGAGAGAGAGAGAGAGAGAGAGAGAGAGAGAGAGAGAGAGAGAGAGAGAGAGAGAGAGAGAGAGAGAGAGAGAGAGAGAGAGAGAGAGAGAGAGAGAGAGAGAGAGAGAGAGAGGAGAGAGAGAGAGAGAGAGAGAGAGAGAGAGAGAGATTTTTTAAAAACCAATTTTTTGGTATCAGGGGACCTCAAAACGTGGACATCTGCAAAAATCTCGAGGTCGAAAATTTTCATCATCACAATACTTCCTTATACTACGTACAAGAAAGTAAAAGTGCTCCTCGCTAAGAGTAAAAGTGCTACTTCCGGTCCGAATTTTGAAATTTCATATATACAAAAAAATATTGCAAATCCAGTTTTAAATACTTTTGTACTCCTGATAAATATATATAGAATGCATATTTGCAAAAAATCGCTATTCGATAAGAGTAAAAGTGGTACTTCCGGTTTGAATTTTGAAATTTTTTTTATACAAAAGATATTGAAAATTATGTTTTAAATACTTTTATATCCGTAACGTACTTGTCTAAAAAGCATGACTTGCGAAATATTCGCAAAAACTGATTTTCGATAAGAGTAAAAGACCTACTTCCGGTAGGAATTTCGAAAAACTTTTTAAATAAAATTATTCTAAATTTTAATTTTAAGTATATGTATATGAATTCTCTATAAATTTGTTTAAACTTAGTAGTTGACGAAATATTGGCAAAATTCGATTTTTTCGCTGAAGTAGACTGCTACGTCCGGTCTACCGATTTTACTGGAAAACTAATCAGATCTCAAGAGGGAGATTATACACGTAAATACAAAATTTGGAATTGATATCTACAGCGGTTTGGCCGCTATCGTGGTCACACACACACACACACAGACAGACAGACAGACACACACAGAGACACAGGCATTTTTTAAAAACCACTTTTTCGGTATCAGGGGACTTCAAAACGTGGACATCTGCAAAAATCTTGAGGTCGAAAATTTTCATCATCACAATACTTCCTTATACTACGTATAAGAAAGTAAAAATGAGGTGTGGCCACCACACGACTTTCTTATACGTATGAGCGTTTCAAACTATACAATTTTAAGCATTTTTTTATACAAAACTTATTCAAAATTTGGAATTCATATCTACAGCGCTTTGACCGCTATCGTGGTCACACCCACACACACACACACACACACACACACAGAGAGAGAGAGAGAGAGAGAGAGAGAGAGAGAGAGAGACATTTTTTAAAAACCACTTTTTTGGTATCAGGGGACCTCAAAACGTGGACATCTGCAAAAATCTCGAGGTCGAAAATTTTCATCATCACAATACTTCCTTATACTACGTATAAGAAAGTAAAAGTGCTCCTCGCTAAGAGTAAAAGTGCTACTTCCGGTCCGAATTTTGAAATTTCATATATACAAAAAATATTGCAAATCCAGTTTTAAATACTTTTGTACTCTTCATAAATATATATAGAATGCATAACTTACGACATATTTGCAAAAAATCGCTATTCGATAAGAGTAAAAGTGGTACTTCCGGTCTGAATTTTGAAATTTTTTTTATACAAAAGATATTGAAAATTATGTTTTAAATACTTTTATATCCGTAACGTACTTGTCTAAAAAGCATGACTTGCGAAATATTCACAAAAAACTGATTTTCGATAAGAGTAAAAGACCTACTTCCGGTAGGAATTTCGAAAAACTTTTTAAATAAAATTATTCTCAATTTTAATTTTAAGTATATATGAATTCTCTATAAATTTGTTTAAACTTAGTAGTTGACGAAGTATTGGCAAAATTCGATTTTTTCGCTGAAGTAGACTGCTACTTCCGGTCTACCGATTTTACTGGAAAACTAATCAGATCTCAAGAGGGAGATTATACACGTAAATACAGAATTTGGAATTGATATCTACAGCGGTTTTGCCGCTATCGTGGTCACACACACACACTCACAGACAGACAGACACACACACAGACACATAGACATTTTTTAAAAACCACTTTTTCGGTATCAGGGGACTTCAATACGTGGACATCTGCAAAAATCTTGGGGTCGAAAATTTTCATCATCACAATACTTCCTTATACTACGTATAAGAAAGTAAAAATGAGGTGTGGCCACCACACGACTTTCTTATACGTATGAGCGTTTCAAACTATACAATTTTAAGAATTTTTTTATACAAAACTTATTCAAAATCCTATTCTAAGTACTTTCATTCTCTTAATAAATCGCTATAGAATGCATACTTTGCAAGATATTCGAAAAAAAGTGCTACTCAATAAGAATAAAAGTGCTACTTCCGGTCCGAATTTTGAAATTTCATGTATACAAAAAATATTGCAAATCTAATTCTAAATACTTTTGTACTCTTAATAAATATATATAGAATGCATAATTAACGACATATTTGCAAAAAATCGTTATTCGGTAAGAGTAAAAGTGATACTTCCGGTCCGAATTTTGAAATTTTTTTTATACAAAAGATATTGGAAATTAAGTTCTAAATACTTTTATATTCGTAGCGTACCTGTCTAAAAAGCATGACTTGCAAAATATTGGCAAAAAACTGATTTTCGATAAGAGTAAAAGACCTACTTCCGGTTGTAATTTCGAAAAACTTTTTAAATAAAATGGTTCTGAATTTTAAGTTTAAGTACATATGAATTCTGTATAAATTTGTTTAAACGTAGTATTTGACGAAATATTTGCAAAATTCGATTTTTTCACTGAAGTAAAGTACTACTTCCGGTCTACCGATTTTACTCAAAAACTAATCAGATCTCAAGAGGCAGATTATACACGTAAATACAAAATTTGGAATTGATATCTACAGCGGTTTGATCGCTATCGTGGTCACACACAGACAGACAGACACACACAGAGATACACAGACATTTTTTAAAAACCACTTTTTTGGTATCAGGGGATTTCAAAACGTGGACATCTGCAAAAATCTCGAAGTCGAAAATTTTCGTCATCACAATACTTCCTTATACTTCGTATAAGAAAGTAAAAGTGCATAGCACTCCATTTAAAAAAATATAAGTTTGTGTTGGTTGATCGTTATCGAACACTCTGCAAAAATGTAAATATTTTTGAGTTGTAGAGCTTATTATTATCTACAGTTTTTGCATTAAAAATTATTCGCTATCTACATTATTAGATACCAATAATGGACTTTACCGCCCACACGCTAAGGGTCAATTTAATGTAATAGGATGCTAATTTAATGTAGATCGGAAATAGAATTAAAATTAAAAAATATTTTCTTTTAGTGCTTCACGATTTTTCGGTTCTAATGTAGTGATATTAGATTGAAAGTATTTCATTTACTATGTAAATTAATTAAATCTGATTAAATTCTTAACTAAAACAGTTTACAAGTCATGATTACAGGTTGGTCGCCATCATGTCTTTCATGAATATTATTATTATACTGCTTTCGGGAATATTTTATTTATTATATTACAATAAATTTGATGTGAAATTGTTACTAAACATTAAGTGCCTGCCACCTTAAGATATGTTTTTTTTTCATTTTCTCATTGTGAGGGAAGGTTTTCGTAAGTTTTGTGTACGTATCAGTGATCATAATCACAATTTACCTTTTACAATTTTTTGAATAATAAACTTAAATTTTGAAATTAATTTTGTTTATTGAATTTCTTTTAATCTAAATTTATAATTTTACCTAGTTACTGTTATTTATTTACTATATTCTTTCTATGCCTTTATGTTAACGTACTTTTATATGTATATAATATCGTTAATTTTATATCACACACGTCAATGAGCAAACCTTATATATGCTATAGTTTATTTGTAATAATTGTCAAAAAATAAAAATGTAACATAATACTAACGGCCATTAATATCCACACCATACAGGAACACGTGTCTGCAGTTAAACTTCAGTGGAAATATACGATATATCTTTTCCTGCATTCTCCTTACTTGATATGTTATGGGTTTGGACGACACACAGGTGGTCAATGTTTACTTTATAGCGACGATAGATGATTCCTCAAAGCCAAGGAGATTGTGATGGAGCCCCAACTAGTATTTTGTCACCTGTATGGTCACCGATTGTTGCTATTTATCTTCAAAAGTATTTTTGGCTACACTATCGCAACGATGACCATTGAGTCAGATCCACGTCATATCTGCAGTTGCACTTCGGCGTAATTCATGTTTTACATGCAGCACATGTTGGGCGACAAAATAGTATAAAAACTCATTTTATTAATCAATAGACATTGGCTTATATTTTAATTAAATCGTTTATTTTAAATTGGGTATGTCAACATTTCTTTAATAATGTACGTTTATATGGTAGCCTATTTGTTTAATTTTGCACTTTAATATAACAATTTAAATAAACACGAGACTCGTATTTATTATAAAGCATTACATTATCGAGTACCTCAGTCTTGTCAATGGTCCTCTTGATTGGATTTTAATAATAATACCTATTTCTGCTTGTAATGAATTTTTCCGTACTACTGTAAAACCTTACTTGCGAAGGTATAATGATTTGGTGATATTAAACGAAAGGAAAAATACAGTTTATAATAGATAATATTTCTAAATACATGTTCTTGAATATCTGAAATTTGTGTATAAAGTCTTTCGCTGTGAATAACTACCGTTTAGATAAATCAAATATAATCAATTTTTAATGTTATAGACCGTACAACAGTAATTGAAATGTATAAGGATCATACAATAATTTCTTCAATGTTTTTGTCAGAACATCTTCATGGGCATATAGTAATTTAGTTTTTTGGTGTAAGTTTTTATGTATTCTTTTTCAAAATTATTCATAGTATTCACACAAATATGTTTCAATTATAACCAATTGTCTCTTTTTTGTAAACATACGCTGTGATTTATTAATTACTAGGCCATTACTTTTACCTTAGCGCTGAACATATTGAGTAACAGTTGCTTCAACTAAGAGCAAGTATGATAATTTTATTTGATTGTTTAGATAACATCAGATCGTATGATATGCTATATTCCTATAATTTATATCTACAAAAATAAGGTTTAAAATAACTAACCTGCATTGATTTCGGGATCATCCGTTTTTACAAGTAATACTAAATATATCTCGTAATATATATTAACGAAATAAATACATATTTATAAAGTCTTTAAACCTCATTTTTTGGTGGCAAAGTTCTAAAAGACCGTGTATAGTTAGGAATCATAAATTATAGAGAACTTAAGCTTGCCTGCCGTCCCTTACGAATCCAATAATGCAAATATAAACCGTCAGATACTTTTACGTCTGCAGCTTTTACCATAAATCTTGCGAGTATAGTTGTCCCATTACGTTGACAATAAAACTTGCAGAAAAAGAACATGAAGATTAGAAAGTTTATTGACGGTCTTAGACCCTTTCTCAGCAACCATATAAAATTTAAATGTTGAACACTTCGATTCCCTCGATGTGTGACTGTCATCGACTTTCTTCCACCGGCATTTCTGGGTTTGCGGAACACGCAAACTGTGGCTGAATATTTTATTGCAAAAGAACTTGCCGAATGTTCGCTCTGATCAAAGAGTAAAATAATAAAGAAACTATTTTTCTATAATACAATATATTAATATTATGTAAAACGAACAAATATATAAACAAAATTTGAATTAGAAATGGTTGAGTAAGCAACAGTTGTAACTTTAAAGAGGATAGATACTTATCAATGTTAAAATTTTTAAAACATAAATGAAATCTTATGCACATTTTGAATTATATAAAAAACAACCACAAATTCATTAAACAAACATCAATTTGGTTTGTTAATCTTGATTATTATTGATTATTAATCAACAACAAAATTGATAGATAGATAGATAGATATATAATTTATTCGTTCTATGATACAAAAGTATGCTAATAAGAACACGTCAGACATATCACAGGTAAAATAATTAACACATGTACACCAACATTTTAAAATTTCAAATTATACTCAAAGAGCTACTTAAATTATAAAATACTTTTAATTAATTTTCAAAGACAGCAAGTCAGAAACTCGTCCAGGGAATAGAATGCATTGTCAATTAGAAAGTTCTTTACAGTTCGCACATATTTTTGTAGAGAAGCATTCTCCAGACCACCATCCATGTCGTTTAACTTGTTGTATATTTTGGGTCCCCAGTAGTCGACGTATCTCTGCGTTTTTGCCAACCGGTGATAGGGTATCCTCAATGCCTATTTATTACGTGTTGCGTAAAGGTGTGTGTCGCCATTTTTTGGAAAGTTGTGCTTGTTTTCATGTACGTATTTTGCTGTTGTTAATACATATATACATGGAATAGTATGGCTTATAAACGATGTTTTACACGATTCATCTGATTTTAGATCACACAACACTCTCACAGCTCGTTTCTGGAGCAAAAATACCCTTTGAGAACCACCAGAAGCGCCCCAGACCTGGATTCCATAGCGAGCCACGGCATGGAAGTTCGTAAAGTACACCTGTCTCACAGCTTTGTAGGTGGATATGGATTTCATTCTTCGCACACTGTAAATTGCGGCAGTCAGCTTGTTATCCCTGCTACATGTGGCAACCAGCTAAGCCTGTCGTCCACTGTGAGTCCTAGGAACTTCACAGTTTTCATCTCTTCACCTGTTCCATTTGCAAATTGTATCCGTTGCGTTTTCTTGTTATTCATGTGCAGACCATTGCTTGCGAACCATTCTTCAGCTTCCTGCATCACCATTTCTGACTTGTAATCTCTATCCTCTTTCGATGATGCTTTTGCGAACATCGAGGTGTCATCCGCATATAAGCAAATGCGGTCGGTTGATATATTTACTTCTAGATCATTCATATATATTATGAACAGTAGCGGCCCAAGGATAGACCCCTGAGGTACGCCTTCTGTTACATCCATTAAGCACGATTTTTGCTCGTAGAACTCCACAAACTGTCGCCTATCCTGCAGATACGAAGCCAAGGGACTATGCCCAACTCCCCGAATCCCATAGTGCTGTAGTTTTTCCAATAAGATGGTATGGTCCACTGTATCGAATGCGCGCGTTAGATCGCAACACATCAACTCAGGGTATTCTTGGTTGTACAACGCTTTCATCAAATGATTAAATATGTCGATTATAGCTGTACTAGTTGAGCTGTTTTTCCTGTATCCATGTTGCGCATCATAAAGCACTCCGTTCTGGTCGAGGTAGTCTACAAGTCTAGTGGCCACAACATGTTCGAAGATTTTCGACACAGCGGGCAATACAGATATTGGTCTATAATTTTGGGGGTCTTCTACATCTCCTTTCTTGTGGATAGGAACCACTCTACCTATTTTTAAATCTGAAGGAAATATCCCTTCCATTAGGCATTTGTTTATCAATTTTGTAATTGGTGCTAGTATGTTATCAATTACACTCTTCAATAACCTTGTGGACACGCCATAGCAGTCCAGTGCAGCTTTTGGTTTAATTTTATTAACCAATACTGTAATTTCCTCTTCCGTCACTGGTCCAAAGTAACAGGATCCACTGTAGGCCACATTTGCCTTCTCCAGGTATGTTGAAGATCTTTTCATATCCTTACCGATTTTATTCATTCTGGAAACTCCTGTTGTCCAATAATTATTTAATATTTCCGCGTCTACCGTCATAGGATGTGTTTTGGTTGACTTTTGCTTTGTTTCCTGGTTGATTATCCTCCATATTGTTTTTTGTTTATTTTCGGAGTTGTTTATTTATCTCATATAGATCTCCCTTATACAGGGTCCGGCAGAAAACATGCATGGATTTCCAAGGAGTGTAAATGAAAAATGGTTTAATTAATAGCAAAAAAATATTTTGCAAAATGTTTATACAATTTTAAAGTTCATTTATGAAAAATTATGTCATCTAAATGGCGTCCCTCGTTGGCGATACAGCTGGTTAGGCGATATCTAAAGTTTCGCATAACGCGCTCTGTCATTTCAGGCGCTATGTTTGCCATTTCCGCACGAATTGCTTCTTTCAAGGCATTTATGGTTCGAGGATGGTGACTATACACTTTTTCTTTGAGGTAGCCCCAGAGAAAGAAATCAGATGGCGCGAGATCGGGGAACACGGCGGCCATAGTAAGTTGGCGCGATGGGAAATAATGCGACCGGGGAACATCTGATTTAAAACTTGCATGGAGGCACGTGATGTGTGCGCAGTGGCCCCGTCCTGTTGAAACCATATTTCGCCATCGAGCTGTTGCAATTTCGGTTGCACAAAGGTTTGTAACATGTGGATATAATGAGCGGATGTCACTGTAACAGCTGCTCCATTCTCTTCAAAAAAATAAGGCTCCCACACTCCAAATGCAGACACCATCGCCCAAACTGTCACTCGCTGACTGTGCAGAGAGGTTTCATGACGTTCACGGGGGTTTTCTGCTGCCCAATAACGATAATTTTGTTCATTAACAAAGCCAGTTAAATGGAAATGCGCTTCATCACTGGTCAGTAAAACTGCATTTCTCGGTACGTTTTACGTTATTATTGAAATAAGTTTCAACAACGAACGCACGCTGTTCAACTGACCAAGGCATCGTGGTATACTGAAACATTTTGAGATAGCGTACCTACACAGCCCCACCACACTCTTGTATCCCCACCCATACGAGAACAACACCCATGCGAAATCCATGCATTTTTTCTGCCGGACCCTGTATTATCATTCAAGGCAGCCTTATAAGTTTGTTTGTATTTATGATATTCCTGATGTATCGCATTGTTTTTTGTTACATTAGCCATAGTTGCTAAAGCATTTAAGGTGTTCCTCATTTTTTCAATTTCTGGTGCTAATTTTTTGTTTGGTTTGCGTTGTTTTATTTCTTTTTCAGGAAATGCTTGATGGTAAAGATCACAGAAAATAATAAAAAACGTCTTGGATTCATTAGCTGCGGATTTATTTGCAAAAACATCGTTCCATGGGTCATTTATTATTCTCATACTTTTCACTTCATGTTTATTTTCCGTTATTTCAGGCATATAATCCGTATAAGTTATTTTCTGAGCAAGGTGGTCAGATGTATGGAGATTTAGTGTTTTCGTCTGATATTCGTCTTTTCCTATGTTGGAGAAGATCTTGTCTATACAGGTTGCTGTGTTCTGTGTCACCCGAGATGGTTCTACCATCGTAATAAATAAGTTGTGTGACGTAATAAATAAGTTGTGTGACTTAAGCAGATCCAATAAAGCATCTCTCTGTATTGTTTTGTCCATGAAATCCACATTAAAATCACCCGCAACAAATATGCGTTTTGTGGGTATCTCCATCTCTAATTTGACTAGTAGGTCATTAAGTTTATTCAAGAAAATACCCAAGTCCCCCCTCGGCGATCTATAAATAGACACTACAATGGCATTTAATGACACCAAATCCACAGTAGCCATTTCTATGTCCAGTTCAACCGAGAATTCTTTATGGTCATTTCTGCTTTCATATTTGATGTCATCACGGACCAGTATTAATGCACCCCCGTGTTTAAAGTTTATTCTACAAAAAGCATTAGCTATTTTGTAGCCATTAATTAAACATTTGTCTACAATTTCGCGCTTTAGGCAGTGTTCAGTTACACAGGCTGTGTTGTTCTTATGTAATTCTAACCTTAAGAGATCGGTTTTATTTGTTATAGACTGTATATTTATATTTAATAAACTAACCCTGTGCAGAAAAGGAAGCTGGTTTTCGAAAAAAGCTAAATCTTTTTACTGATATGTTTTTATGGCCATATTTCTGGGTTTTGAATCTCTGGTAAAATATCGTATTTAAATCCTACCTTGAAAGATTTGTTTTTACTAAGATTCTCCGCATGTTTTGGTATTTCTTCAACGGTAAATGTTTCATTCGGAAATTAATTTTGTTAAGAAATGTTTTACGTCGCTATCCGCTGTAGGCCGATTTACATTTCCCACATAATAGCATGGCTCTTCTTCAGCCGCTAAAAAGTTGCTACCGTGTGCATCGCCGGTACCTTTTATTATTGATTTTGTTTTCGTTATTTTTTCCCTCAGTTTTTTACTCGTTCCACTTTTTCTTTATGGTCGTTTTCTTGTTATCAGTCCGGTTTATATTCGGCACCTCGTTGACCTTGGGCCCCACTGCTTTTGTCGACGTTTTTACTTGTTTGTCGTTTAATGCTGTTTTACCATCCAGTAAATTTCATACACATATTCCACACCTTTTAACAATTTTCTTCCTAACAGCGTCTATCAAGAGTACTGAGCCTCCAAAAATAATTGACACTTATTCCTACCAACAAAAGACTCTCAATGCAGTTTTTACACGTTACAATATGGTCACTACGAATAATTTAATGTTTTTACTAATATGGCTGACTAATAACAGTACAGTTGAGTACAGTATACAAATATCACAGTGTGCAGAAATTGGTTAAAAAAGAGAACATACCACGTAAACAGTGGCGTTTATTTTAATCATATTTTCTGCGTCTACTTCTAAAGGGTCTCCAGCATACACTAACAGTAGCTTTCTCGAAAACAATAACTGAGTATTATTATATTTCTATTTCTTCAATAGTTGTTAGTATGGTACAAATATACCGGTTGTGTCAATTATCATTAGCCATAGCGAATCAGTTTATACGTATGTATGTAATACGTCCCATCGCGGTGTCTATACCGTGTATATACATACACGGTCCGGCAACGAAGCGGGGACGGAAGATTACATGCTTATTTGAAAGTTAGTCAAATATTTAGTCATCGGATGTTCTTGTGCGCCATCAAGAGAACGTTTTAAAAATATATTGGTTTATACAGGCTGTTCCAGATGGAAATGTCAGAGTAAAGTTGCTTTTTTTTTAAATGGAACACCCTATATATTAATAGATATAATGATCCGTGCTTGAAAGCTGGTTAGATCGATATAATACTGTATGGGTCTAAAGTTGATAGTTTCTGTGTTAATAATTATTTTACTTGAAAAATTCTCTGTAGCCCATTTCCTTAACGTTGACAAGCCTGCCAGTGGATATTGCCTAGTACTTTTACTTTCTTATACGTAGTATAAGGAAGTATTATGATGATGAAAATTTTCGACCTCGAGATTTTTGCAGATATCCACGTTTTGAAGTCCTCTGATATCGAAAAAGTGGTTTTTAAAAAATGCCTGTGTGTCAGTCTGTGTGCGCGCGCGCGCGTCTGTGATCATGAAATTTTATATTTAAAAATATAATCTCCCTCTTGAGATCTGATTAGATTTTCAGTAAAATCAGCAGACCGGAAGTAGTAGTTTACTTCAGTGAAAAAGTCGAGGTTTGCCAATATTTTGTCAACTACTAAGTTTAAACAAATTTATAAAGAATTCATATGTACTCAAAATTGAATTTGAGAAGAACTTTATTATGAAAGTTTTTCGAAATTGATACCGGAAGTAGGTATTTTACTCTTATCAAAAATCAGTTTTTTGCAAATATTTCGCAAGTCATGCTTTTTAGACAGGTACCTACCTTACGAATATAAAAGCATTTTCAACTTAATTTTCAATATCTTTTGTACAAAAAAAAATTCAAAATTGGGAGCGGAAGTATCACTTTTACTCTTATCGAATAACGATTTTTTGCCAATATGTCGTAAATTATGCATTCTATAAATATTTGTCTACAGTACAAAAGTATTTAGAGTTGGTTTTGAAATATTTTTTGTATAAATGAAACTTCAAAATTCGGACCGGAAGTAATACTTTTACTCTTAGCGAGTAGCACTTTCCTTCGAATATCTCGCATGCATTCTATAGAGATTTATTAAGAGAATAGAAGTACTTATAATAGGATTTTCAATAATTTATGTAAAAAAAATTCTTAAAATTCTATAATTTGAAACGCTCATACGTATAAGAAAGTCGTGTGGTAGCCACACCTTATTTTTTAAATATCTGTAGGTTTTACGGTTTATGCTTCGAAGCGAAATTGCTGAGGATATATCTTATACAGTATTGCGAACGACTTATGCAAGGCGTTCGAGCAAAACTGTCTTTGAATAATTGGCACTATCGTTATTTGCAGTCCACCAAGCTTCATGTTTCAAATCACACCCACACATTCTCTTATGCCGTAAATTTTTTTATCGATATCGCAGCGCTTTTCTCACTAACATATACTTTTGGCGTCATAATGATTACACATAATAAACTTATCTACATACATATGAATTCATGAGAATTAAACTTATAGTAATATATTCATTGATTTCAAATATATTCTAAAATATTTATAAAACATTATTTATTGGGTTATTTAATTATTATAAACTTATTACATTAATTTATAAAATAGGCCTATCATTACGCAATATATTTGTATCTTCTAAAACTGTTGTAAGTCTACAACTTTAAGCATTAGACAGAAAGGATCAGATACAACCATTCATGATGTCATGTCGATTGCACCCAGTGTAAAATGTTTTACACAAGCAATTTGTGTTTCTTTTGAGACGAAAGTAAAAGAACCTACACAACCAATAACTACTACTAATAATTTTGTCTTTGTATCCTGTTGCAATGTGTATTTTCACAATTTGACCATAACACAGATATTTGCATTTCTTTTGAAACTTTCGATACCTCTTTATTTCTACAAATTTTACTTTTAAAACGTATGTACTAATATAGACAATTAATATATTATACTCGTCTACCACAAACAAGCTGTTCGATAAGAGAATATATGTCGATTTTACAAGTAGTTTGAACCAATACATCTAGCCAATGTAAAATGTGGTGTTGCAAGTCTTTGATCAACTAATACGCATAAATATTTGGCCTCGTTGGTAAGCTGTACGCCTTGCTTAGATCTCTTTTTTGTTGTTTCGATAGATTAAAACACGAACAGTGAACTAGACGACATGATTATATGAAAATTTCTTGCCATGGTTAGTATTGGAGCCTACGATATAAGCCACCAGTAGAGCTCACGAGAATAAAATTTATTTATAATCCGTAATTAAAAATTGATTATATTCTTAGTACACATTAACTAAAATATCACTCTTGCCAGAAGCAATTTTATATTTTTAATACATTATTTTGCAATTACTATTGAGAAAAATTATATCTATACAAATATTGAATCTTAAAAATTTTTAAAAAAGAATTTCTTTAAGATATCAAGTTTGAAATTTCTATTTCTTTAATAAGATATGCTGAAAAGCACCATAATGTTAAATATTATGTTTAGGTACTCCATCAATTTTCTCTTATGTAAACAGAGTTAAACGTTTATCACAATTTTAAATTATACAAACAAGTTATTCAGATATATTTACTAATTGAATGAAAATGGAAAGAGAATATATATTCCAATTACTAAAACTTCTCTAATTTCAAATTACATGCAATTACGGATGAAAATTAAATACTAGTGTTTGCCATTAACTTTTATACTTCGGTCGGGACAATTTTAACGCTCAGAATTTATGTCTAAATATAATCTAAACACCAGAGAAACATTGAAATATTATTGCGGTTTGACTTTACGCATATTATGTTCTCTTTTCATAAATGGAATGAAAGGGAATGGAGAATTTACGTCACATGTCATGTAGCAGTATATTTTTTATGTAATACGAGTTTTAACTAAAAGAAGGAATTCCTGTTATATATTCTGGTATGATACGTATATTTCCTATTGTGTAGCTATATGTGTGTGTTTGGCATGTAGGGGATTTTTTCGGTTCTTTTATACAAATTTCGACCTTGCAAATGGAATTCTGAATTTACAATTTAGAATATGTATGAAACATGTACCAACTTTAGAGGGTACATGTACGACGATAATTTGAAATGTTGTGAGCGTCGAAGAAAGAAGAAAGAAAAAAAAGGCCTTAAAATAAGGTATTTTAAAAGATTATTGTATGTAAATGTATTTTGAAAATAAAGAATCAAACATAATATTTCAGTTTTCAAACAGAGACGAAAGAAGTAAATATATTTATCTGGGTGAGATAAATATATTTGGTAAATGAATAACTTCTCCATTGTATAAATTAAAATGTAACTTGATACATTTTAACGTTGTGTTTTATGTAGGTGAATATATATTGTAACAATACCTTTAATTAATAAAGATACGATTACACTCAGATAAATTTAATAATATTTATTTTTACTATGTATTTGAAACCTGTAATTATTCTCGTCAATATATAAAATTGAAATCTTCTATGTAATATTTATATCTATTTTCAAATTCTCTCAGGTAATTTTTTATTTATGCCCTCACTAATTCAGTTCTTATTTAAAATATTTAAACTAATTATTTTATATGTTGCTAACTTCACTTGATTCATCAAAACCCAAACAGTTGCCTATATGTAACTTCTTCAATACCTGTATATATCGTAGGATATTTACGTTTTATATTTCTTAACTTTATAAATCAAATTTTACAAAACAGTAATTCTCAAGTGAATTATGATGTGTATTTCAACTCTATCTTCAAATAATACTTACTGTGAACTCAATCTCAAGGTATATATTAGCATACTATTCAAATAATAAAAATAATCACTGACAGTTGTTTTTCTATTTATAGGTTAAGGTTCTAATCGTCATATCTGTTTCATCAATTTAATTCAAAAAAAAAAACCTTCTTTATATACCAAATAAAAACAAATGTATCAAACTAATTTGTTTAATAAATCAGGCAAATTATAAATTAAATGATAGTTCTCAACACAAATCCCAATAAAACATACATGGAAGTACCAAGCTTGTTTAAGAAAAATTCTTTTGAAAATTTATATATGCACGAAAATACACCTTTCGTGGATCGAAATATACGCAAGTAAGTATATTAATTATACTATTTTAAAAATACTGTATAGTTCTTGTTTGTAAATCAAATTCACACACAGTTTATTTAGTTTTAGTTTGCCAATCAGATTCTTTGATTTCTAAAATTATTCAAATGATGACACAAATTAATGTTATGAAAGGAGATTACAAAATATCTTTTCTTGATTATCACACTGTTATAATGTACGATTATATAATAGTTTTCTAAATTTTGATATACTTTTTCAATTCGAAACTGTTAAATTCAAATGATTCCAAATAATTATACGACCTGTCATCAATACTGAACTGGAATTCTTTCTTGCACTCCAAACGATTTTCTTTTTAGCTTGTAGAAGACATTTACTGGAATCAAAGATGTAGATCCTTTTCTTTTCCTAATTGTCTGGACTGCTCGGAATGTGAACTGTATTGACTGCTATCCTGTAATACCTTCAAATCTGCTATCACTAGAATCTCGAACCGTCGAACGCTTGCGTGCTGTTCCTTGAAACCTGCCTTTCCACGTATTATATCTCCACTGGACTGGAATATCTGTGTTCGCTGTTATGTTGAAGTTCTCGAATCCTTCAAGTCCTGGACTGAAATACTTGTACAACTTCTGGAACTCCACCAACTCTCCAATGCAATAATTCTCTCGCCTAATATGGAATAATCTTCTTTGATATTTACCAATGCAGTAAGTTTATTTTTAAATTGTAATTATGTATTTATTCGCTTTCTTCTCAAGTTTAAATATTCTTCAATTATTTCTTTATTCGTAACCAAAATCCTTTCTTCTTATAATTTTTTTATTATATTTGTATGATGATAAATGGTACTATTCAGGTAAATGTTGAAATCACCTAACAAATATCTGCTTTCTTTTCCACTATATCTTAATCACTTCTTTTACACTTTTATCCAATGATGAATCTCTTTATTATGTGTTTTTCGGAAGAAAAACTTCGTTTCCCGAAAACACATCTACTGCTTTCTCAAAATTATTTTAGAATCTCTCTTTATTTATCCCTCATATCCCTGGCAATAATTCCTTAATTTTTATAATATCCAATCACATTTGTCCACACATTGTGATAATCCAAAACATGTTTTATTTGTAATTGAATATTTAAAATACCTTTTTGTAATTCCAAAAATTTATCAATTTAATTCTTTATTTTATTTTTACAACCTTTAACACACTTCGGCAAACCAAATACTCAATACTATAACGATATTATTTAAATGTCAAATTCTGACACTTCTTACATTTGAATTTAAGCGCGTAACTATACATCATTTTTCAACCTTTATGATTCAAAATCCATACTAATAATCTCTATTTTTCAAAAGTGTTAATTAAACAAGCTTTAACAAATAATATTACATATAAAAATACATCAAGTAACATTTAAAATTCTACTTTCAGAAATGGGTAAAATTACTACAACAAAGAAACCTGATAGGCAACCAACCACTCGATGCAATACGAACTTCAACATATCCCGATATGCAACCAACTTTGCACGATTCACAAAAACCATAGGGATATACCCATTTAATATTCTCACAATTATTTTAAGTATAATTTAAATATTCCCACATCTATTTATTTAATTATAGTTTGGTCTATAAAATATTACCAACTTTCATTTTTTTAATACTCACTTCAAGAACATATACAGTATATTTTATTAACACTAGTACTTCCCACATATCATTACTCATTCATGTTGGTGAACTACAACATATGCCCCTTTTTTAATAAATCTAAATTTCTATAGAATATATAAATTTATATTTATTCAACAATCTGAACTAAAATGATGTAATTCAATTTGTACTACTTCTGTAGCATAACAATATATTCTCATATAAACACATATATATTTCTTATTATTTGGTATATAAGATAATTATTTATCTCACTGTATCTATTTTAATTTTTAATTCTCAATTATCTACAACAAACCATTTTAACTAAACTTATTTTCATAAATATACTAATTTATACTATAATATTCAAAATTTACATCTTTATCTATTTGTATTCAGCAAAAATGCCATAAAATGTATCTTTTAACATTTCTATGCTTTCTATATAAGTAACTTTATTCCTTTTCTTATCCTATCTTATACCTTCTTTGTATTATCCTATTCATGATTTTAAACCTTCTAAAAATTCGTATCAATATTTTAATCGAAACTACTTTTAACATTTACTGGTGATTACTTTTAAGTTGTATCTGTTATTTCTTCAGATATTTAATAGCCTCTACAAAATATGCTTTACATATGCTCACTTATTCTTTATTATTTTATTTTATATAAACTGTTCCTAGCTGAACAAAATCCCTATACCTATAATAGACATTTTCGTCTACCTTTTAAAACTTTCACTTTTGGAAAGTACACAAATTATATTTTCGTTTTTTTAAGGCGTACGTGACCTATATATTTCTTTTATACATTATCATTCTATATATTTATTATCATTTTGGGTTTTATTTACCCTTTCATACATAATCTCTATAAATTATTCCATATATTTTTTTATGTTTCCCTTTTATTATTTATTATACATAGCAAGCATTCATTATTATCTTTTCTAAACATATTTCATTTTAAAGGCTTCTTCTATTTGTATATCACATTTTTTTTTATAACTCTTAATGACTTTAATATTTCTTGACCATTAAATGCTTTTATTACTCCGATAAATATCCTTTAAAATTTTTTTTTTTTATAAGGTTCCTTCTTATTCTTCTTTCATATATCTATTTTATACATTTCTTCACATTTTTATACTTGTATACTTTTTACTAACTGTAAAGTTACTTATATACTCCTCTATTATTTATATTTACAAATTTTATAATGTAAGGAATGAGAAAAAAAATTAAATATTACTAACTTCTTTATACTAACTAATATTTTCAACTCTTATTCGTCTAAATAATTCTATCCTGATTCAATTAATTTAGAGCAAGGAAATAAAATACATAAACCTTTGTTAGATCATCTTGGCTAAAATTTCTTACATGATTAACTCAATCATAAAAAAAAAATTAAATGCACATATTTATATCCCGCTTCTTTATGACATACTTTTATAGAAACAAAATACATTAACCATGCCCCTAAATTTTGGTTCTATTAATTTTGATGTAGCTCTGGTGGGTGGTAGCGCTATTTACCAACGGTTGTCGCCCTATGAAATTCAACCGCCATGCCCCTAAATTTTGGGCTTTATTATATACAGTGTAGCTCTGGTGGGTGGTAGCGCTATTTACCAACGGTTACTGGCCCTTCAGTACCGCCATGCCCTTAAATTTTTTTAACAATTATACTTCATCAATATAATCATGTAACATAGAAATATGATAAGTTCCTTTAAGATATCCCGTTTCTTCATCAATTAATTCATAATTGTTTAATCCAATTTTTCGATGTATTAAATACGGTCCCGAATAAGGCCTTATGAGTTTAGCTATAATTTTATTCCTTCTATCCGTTACTCGTAACGTGCGTACAATAACTTTATCGTTCTCATTATAAACCTTATATTTTCGTTGTTTTTCTTTTTTCTTCTGCTCCCATTTAATTTTTCGTTTCATTAATTTTTGTTTAATTTGTTCATATCTGCCTCCTATTTCTGCAATTTCATCATCTTGCCAAGGCCTTTGTGGAGGTTGTCCTGTGAAAATAGTTATTGGACAAGCTTCATGTACAGTACTTGGTGTATTATTCATTACAAATTCAATTTGTTTTAAACATCTGGCCCATTTATGATGTCGATCTTCAAGTAATATCCGTAAATATTTAAGAACTTCCTTTATATACCTTTCCGATGGATTAGCTTGTGGATGACGTATAGATATGTGATGAGATTTAATATTTCTTTCATCTAAAAATTCATGATATCTCTGATTCATAAAATATGTTGCATGATCAGATAATACTGTTCTTGGAGTCCCATACTCAGTTATATATTCTTGTAACGCCTGTAATACAGTATCTGTATCACATTTCTGTGTTGGTATTAATCGCACATGTTTCGAAAATATATCACATAACACTAAAATATTTCGATATCTTCTCGTGCTCGGAATCAGATTAGAAATAAAATCAATTGCTACTAATTGTAATCTATCATCAGCAACAATACTTAAACTTATATTCTGGTTTGTATAATTCTTTTCTTTTGCTAAAATACAAGTTTCACACCGTTTAATTTCTCTTTTAATTATCTTCTCGTCATTCCGGCAATAATAAGCTTCTCGGAACATTAGCCAACATTTTCTAGCTCCTATATGTGTATACATTACATGTAAATGTCGTATAATATTAATCGTGTGTTCTTCATTCGTAACATATACCTCCAGATCGCCTATCTTCTTCAAGATTATCCCTTCATTAATTCTCATTCCCTTATATGTACCTATTGTCCGTAATCTATGTTTAATTAACTCCAACTCAGGTGTATCTTGAGCTTCTCTGACTCTTTGTAATGAAACAATACCTTCTGATCCCAATCTTACTAAGTTTATATGTACATTTGTTGTTTTTGTCTCACCATGTTTTCTACTCAGTACGTCAGCTGCAATCATTTCTTTACCTGGTCTATATATAATTTCCATATCATACTGCTGTATTAATAACGTCCAACGGTAAATCCGGTTATTATTTAATTTCGTAGTCATAATATTCAGTAACGCCTTGTGGTCTGTCTCCAATCTGAATTTCTTCCCTATGAGGTAATAGCGTAACTTAGTTAAAGCATAAATGACAGCAAGCATCTCGAGTTCTGATATCCCAAATTTCCTTTCGCACGGTTTTAAAGTTCTTGACGCGAAATATATTGGAACCTCGATACCATCTTTGATCTGTACTAATTCCGCTGCTACGGCTACACTTGATGCATCTGTTCGTACGATGAAATCTAAATTAAAATCTGGATGATACAACTTAAGATTTTCTACAAAATTTGATTTTAATTGTAAGAAACAATCCTCACATTCTTCAGTCCACTTCCACTTCGTTCCTTTCTTTAGTAGATTTAACAACGTACTTGTCTTTTGGCTATAATTAGATACAAATTTCCTATAGTAATTCAACAACCCAAGAAATCCTCTCAACATTTTGAGTTTATTAGGTCTTGGATAATTTTGTATCTCTTCTAATCTTTGAGGATCTAATAAAATATTTTGTTGGTTAATAACGTAACCCAAATAATTGACTTCTTTTTGGCAAAACTGACACTTAGATAAATTTAATTTCATACCATTAACTTGTAATGTATTAATAATAATCTCTATATGATTTATATGAGATTCTATGTCATCCGAAAATATTATTATATCATCTAAATAATGAAGGGCGAATTTCTCATATTGGTCTAGTTTTTTATGTAGAAATCTAATCAATCCAGCAGGACTACTTTTTATGCCGAATGGGCATACTTTAAAATGGTAAGTAATTCCATTCACGTTAAATCCACAGTACTTCCTAGAATTCTCGTCCAACCTTATTAACCAAAATGCATTCTTAAGGTCTAATTTGCTATACCATTTTTTATTACCGCATTTTGTAAGTAACACATCAATGTTTTGTGGTATTTCATGCTCAGGCATGATCCTTAAATTAATTAAGCGAGCGTCAATGCAAAGGCGAATAGAATTGTCCTTCTTCTTAACCAACACAACAGGACTAATAAAATAGGTGTTCGATCTCTCGATAATATCAGCTTCTTCTAATTTTCTAAGTTCCTCATTGACACGATCTTGGAAAAAATACGGAATAGGATAATTTTTACACGATAACGGCGAATCATCATTTATCAATAATCGATGCTCATAATCTTTTGCAAAAACAACTTCATCATTTATTAATTTTATATTCTTAGCTAAAATTTCTATTAGACTTTCTTCAATCCATGGTTCTGGTAATTTTTGTTGTAAAATAAAAGTTTGAATGTCAGCTACATTTCTTATTACTTTAACTTCTTGTTTATCTTCTATTATTACAGCATTTCCATATTCGTCATTTATATCCGATTTAGGTAATTCAAACATTGCCCCTTCCAAATGTTCTTGTGCATCATCATTCTCTGCACGATCAGCTATAATGACATTATTTACCTCGTACTGTATATCTTCCTTGTATTCAATATAAGCGTTTATTTCTTTTAAATCCACAACCTTATCTAATAAAATTTCCTTCCCTTCGATTTTAATTTTGTTTTCTTCAAAATCTAAATTCATACCCAGCGCTCTCATATTATCTATCCCTAATATGCAATCATAAAACAAATTCCCTAACAGATAAAATTGCATAATAAATTTGTGTCCATTTACCACTACATCTATACATAACCGCTTATTAATACAACCCATTTTTCCCCTATTTGCAGACATAACATTAGTATTTTTTACTTTAATAATATATTTAGAATATTCAGGAATATTCATTATCATTTCTTCTTTTATGAGTGAAATTTCAGCACCAGAATCTAACAAAGTTTTAAAATTAACATCTCTAATACTAATTGTGCAAAAAGGTAAACTTTCAAAATTATTAATTATATTTCCCATATCTAAATTATTCTGAACATTCCCCATTCCCTTTATTTTACTACTACTAATTATATTACAACTAACACTTCTATGAACAAAATCATTTATTAATGAGATGTTCCCGGGATAGCATTCTGATACGGATCCAATTTCATTTCCAAAATTGGCGTTTTTTTTTCTTCCAAACCAGCTCCAATTTCATCTCTATCTTGATTAAGAACCTGATTACCAGTAAATCTCCTATCTGTTTTTCTCCAGTCTTGCGTTTGTATATTATTCACCTGTCTCGAGTTATTATTTCCATAATATCTATTATTTTGTTCTTGATAATCATTGTTATGAGGAACTTGTCTTGCAGATTGATTTATAAAAGGATTATTCCTATTTGCACTCGGTCTTCCATTCCCTCCATTTGGTATAATTCGATTATTATTCCAATTTGTATTGCCATTCCCTTGTGTATTATAATTCCTATTATAATTATTATTCTGTTGACTATTAAATTGGTAAGGTTGTCTTGCTCCAAAATTGTTATTATAACTATTACCAGGTTGATTATTCCTTGGATATGCATTCTGTTGGAACGACGTATTATTACGAACATATTGATTATTCACACCACTATTATTCGACAAACGTTGCTGGTTATTCTGAATATCGTTTCTTCCATTAAATTGACGAGATTCCCTATATTTCACACCGTCTGAATAATCATCTAAGCGTCTAAGAATATTAATCAACCCATTCATATCCGTGACATTTTGACAAATAATTGCATGTGTGTCAACAGGAATAAAATGTTGTAATAAATGTTGAGAAATAGTTTTTTCGTCCAAATGAGATATGTATCGACAATAATTAAACATTCTTTGTGCGTAAGCCTCCCTCGAAGATTTACCTGGTTGATATCTCCCTGTTAACAACCTCTGATGTGCTCTGCTTTGCTGCGTCTCACTCCAAAAATTATTTTTAAATAATTCCACAAACTTACTTAAATCATCGCAATTGTCTTCAACCCGTTGAAACCAATCCGCTGCACCACTGTTCGCTCTAATAATATTCATTTGGCTCCTAAAATCCTGTATCTCTTCTATATATCTTAAAATATTTGTCAAATAAGCCATTGGATGAGTGGACATTTTATCCCCACTAAAATGAGTTATATTCTCAATTCTGATACCATTATTTAAAACATTGTAAACTGGAGGACATGTTACATGAGGGATTTTAATATTCTGAGTCTTCAATAAAAGATCTTGTATTTTCGTCTTCTGTTCTTCACATTCTTTTAGTATATCTTCCATACTTAACTTCTGCGCAATAGTAGTATCAGTCGATAATTTTATTTCTTTTAAACATCTATCTTCTGTATTTTCTATCCTCTTACAAAAATTCTCTTCTAATTTTTCTGTTTTGTCAGAGACTTCTTTATTTACCTGATCAACTTCATCCCGTATGCGTTTCGCTAACTCCTTATATTTCTCACTACTATTTTTTTCTATTTGTTTTACATTTTCTTGTATTACCTTTACTTTACCTTCAACCTCTTGTACTTTATTTGTAATAAGAGTTTTAACTTCAGTATCCTTAATCTTCAGTTTGTCATCCATTTCTTTGCGCATTTTAACTTCCCTATTATCCATTTCTGTAGTAAGTTTTATAACCTTTTCTTCGGTATTTCTTAATAAAGATTCCTTTAATTCTTCAAGATTTCTTTTATTCTCTTCTCTAGTATCCTTACTAGCCTTATCCAATTTCCCAATTAGTTCCTCACTCGTTCTAATCAATTTACCACTTAATTCTTCCTTCAAATCCACTAAATTCTTCTTATTCTCTTCAGTAAATTTTTCCATATTCTTATTACTTTCTTCACATCTCTTGTCAATTTTTTCGAACATTTGTTGAATAATCCTCATATCTATTGATACATTCGACATTTCTATTTTCGAAGTCTCTCCTTGAATTTCCACCTTATCACCTCTATCCTGTGTTTCTCCTGTCTGTTCAATACCTTCCTGAACTTGTAATGTAAGTTCTCCCCCCTCTTGTACATTCACATCCTGACCTACTTCCTCTTCACTATCGCTAGATGATTCAGATCTATTTAATCCAAAATTACTCTTAGATCTGGTATTCATTTTAAATAATTATAATACACACTTCCTTATACCTTGATATACTTTAAACTGATTTTATTACCTTTGTAAAATGTATACTAATGTTACCGTTATTACTATAATTAATAAAATATTTGAAATATGTTGTTGCGAGTCTTATTTTAATCGCTCCACGTTGGGCACGCCATAAAATGTAACAATACCTTTAATTAATAAAGATACGATTACACTCAGATAAATTTAATAATATTTATTTTTACTATGTATTTGAAACCTGTAATTATTCTCGTCAATATATAAAATTGAAATCTTCTATGTAATATTTATATCTATTTTCAAATTCTCTCAGGTAATTTTTTATTTATGCCCTCACTAATTCAGTTCTTATTTAAAATATTTAAACTAATTATTTTATATGTTGCTAACTTCACTTGATTCATCAAAACCCAAACAGTTGCCTATATGTAACTTCTTCAATACCTGTATATATCGTAGGATATTTACGTTTTATATTTCTTAACTTTATAAATCAAATTTTACAAAACAGTAATTCTCAAGTGAATTATGATGTGTATTTCAACTCTATCTTCAAATAATACTTACTGTGAACTCAATCTCAAGGTATATATTAGCATACTATTCAAATAATAAAAATAATCACTGACAGTTGTTTTTCTATTTATAGGTTAAGGTTCTAATCGTCATATCTGTTTCATCAATTTAATTCAAAAAAAAAAACCTTCTTTATATACCAAATAAAAACAAATGTATCAAACTAATTTGTTTAATAAATCAGGCAAATTATAAATTAAATGATAGTTCTCAACACAAATCCCAATAAAACATACATGGAAGTACCAAGCTTGTTTAAGAAAAATTCTTTTGAAAATTTATATATGCACGAAAATACACCTTTCGTGGATCGAAATATACGCAAGTAAGTATATTAATTATACTATTTTAAAAATACTGTATAGTTCTTGTTTGTAAATCAAATTCACACACAGTTTATTTAGTTTTAGTTTGCCAATCAGATTCTTTGATTTCTAAAATTATTCAAATGATGACACAAATTAATGTTATGAAAGGAGATTACAAAATATCTTTTCTTGATTATCACACTGTTATAATGTACGATTATATAATAGTTTTCTAAATTTTGATATACTTTTTCAATTCGAAACTGTTAAATTCAAATGATTCCAAATAATTATACGACCTGTCATCAATACTGAACTGGAATTCTTTCTTGCACTCCAAACGATTTTCTTTTTAGCTTGTAGAAGACATTTACTGGAATCAAAGATGTAGATCCTTTTCTTTTCCTAATTGTCTGGACTGCTCGGAATGTGAACTGTATTGACTGCTATCCTGTAATACCTTCAAATCTGCTATCACTAGAATCTCGAACCGTCGAACGCTTGCGTGCTGTTCCTTGAAACCTGCCTTTCCACGTATTATATCTCCACTGGACTGGAATATCTGTGTTCGCTGTTATGTTGAAGTTCTCGAATCCTTCAAGTCCTGGACTGAAATACTTGTACAACTTCTGGAACTCCACCAACTCTCCAATGCAATAATTCTCTCGCCTAATATGGAATAATCTTCTTTGATATTTACCAATGCAGTAAGTTTATTTTTAAATTGTAATTATGTATTTATTCGCTTTCTTCTCAAGTTTAAATATTCTTCAATTATTTCTTTATTCGTAACCAAAATCCTTTCTTCTTATAATTTTTTTATTATATTTGTATGATGATAAATGGTACTATTCAGGTAAATGTTGAAATCACCTAACAAATATCTGCTTTCTTTTCCACTATATCTTAATCACTTCTTTTACACTTTTATCCAATGATGAATCTCTTTATTATGTGTTTTTCGGAAGAAAAACTTCGTTTCCCGAAAACACATCTACTGCTTTCTCAAAATTATTTTAGAATCTCTCTTTATTTATCCCTCATATCCCTGGCAATAATTCCTTAATTTTTATAATATCCAATCACATTTGTCCACACATTGTGATAATCCAAAACATGTTTTATTTGTAATTGAATATTTAAAATACCTTTTTGTAATTCCAAAAATTTATCAATTTAATTCTTTATTTTATTTTTACAACCTTTAACACACTTCGGCAAACCAAATACTCAATACTATAACGATATTATTTAAATGTCAAATTCTGACACTTCTTACATTTGAATTTAAGCGCGTAACTATACATCATTTTTCAACCTTTATGATTCAAAATCCATACTAATAATCTCTATTTTTCAAAAGTGTTAATTAAACAAGCTTTAACAAATAATATTACATATAAAAATACATCAAGTAACATTTAAAATTCTACTTTCAGAAATGGGTAAAATTACTACAACAAAGAAACCTGATAGGCAACCAACCACTCGATGCAATACGAACTTCAACATATCCCGATATGCAACCAACTTTGCACGATTCACAAAAACCATAGGGATATACCCATTTAATATTCTCACAATTATTTTAAGTATAATTTAAATATTCCCACATCTATTTATTTAATTATAGTTTGGTCTATAAAATATTACCAACTTTCATTTTTTTAATACTCACTTCAAGAACATATACAGTATATTTTATTAACACTAGTACTTCCCACATATCATTACTCATTCATGTTGGTGAACTACAACAATATATATATATATATAATGCTCGACGAAATTCAGCTTTGAGTACTGATAGTGTATATCACTGTGTATAAAACTTACTACCAGGAAAGGTAGAATTAGGGTTTAGGTAAAAATAAAAAATTCGTAGCTTATTTTCGGCTAGTGACGTTTCGGTTCTATGTTTGAACCTTCATCAGACCTTTATTAGATTAGAAAAAAGAACATATTAAATTTTGCCCAGCTCACATTTATAAAATAATTAACAATCTTAAAAACATCTATGTGTAACTTACTTTTGCCGAGGGGCTATATATTTGGTCTCATCTGTATATTCAACATATGACACATTAAAAAAGTAAACATTAAGATATTACGGCACATTTAAAATAATTTGCTTAAAGTAATTTTCCGTGTGCAGTTTATATATATATATATATATATATATATATATTGTACTAGTGGAGGGGATAATATACTTGCAACACATATAATAAATAATAAACCCTAATTTACTCAAATCTTGTTATTTGTATTGCTAATAATATCTCCTCTCTTACCTAGTCATTCAAATTTACTCAATTAATCTCAGGTTATAATCTATGATAATGATAATGTACCACTCAGTATATAATATTTTAAAATCTTGGCACCAAAATTAATATACTCATATGCTATAATAGGTTTCTTTATTTCTTTTATCTATGCCCAAACACTACTCAGTTTTATTCTAAATCAATTTAATTAATTCTTTTTTTTTTATAATAATAATATTATTAATGCATTTAGAAATAAAAATTAATCTCCTACTCTTTCAAATATTTATTACGATTCATCACTTCTTTATGGTATGACTTTCCTATAAATGTAACTATGTATCTTAAGATGTTAGTTAAATATGCCATGGGATGTGTCGTCATTTTATCTCCGCTAAAATGAGTAATATTTTCAATTCTTATACCGTTATTCAATATATGATAAGACGGTGTACAAGTAGCTTGTGGTAATTTAATATTTTTAGATTTCAACAAAAGTTCTTTCAACTCTAATTTCTGAACCTCGCACTCTTTTAAAACCTCTTCTATTCCAGATTTCTGAACACTCGTAGACATTGTTAATACTCTAATATCTTTCAAACACTTATCCTCAGTATTTTCTATCTTCTTATTTAAATTCTCCGCCAATTTTTCTGTCTTGTCCGTAACATCTTTGCTAACCTGATCTACTTCCTCTCGGATACGTTTAGCTAACTCCTTATGTTTCTCATGATTGTTCTTTTCTAATTGTTTAACGTTTTCTTGTACTACCTTTACTCTACCTTCAACCTCTTGTACTTTATTTGTAATAAGAGTTTTAACTTCAGTATCCTTAATCTTCAGTTTGTCATCCATTTCTTTGCGCATTTTAACTTCCCTATTATCCATTTCAATAGTAAGCTTTTTAACCTTTTCTTCTGTATCTCTCAGTAAAGTTTTCTTTAATTCTTCAAGATTTCTTTTATTTTCTTCTCTAGTATCAATGCTAGCCTTCTCCAATTTATCCAATTTTTCACCTAATTCTTTTTTATCCTCTTCCCTATTTTTCTTAGCTTCCATTTTATCCTCATCCCTATTTTTCTTAGCTTCCATTTTATCCTCCTCTCTATTTTTCTTATTCTCTTCACTAGCCTTGTCCAATTTATCCATTAACTTCTTATTATTCTCTTCACTTGTCTTGTCAAATTTACCACTTAAATCTTCGTTCATCTGTTTTAACATTTGTAAAATTGATCCAAAGTCTACTACTGGTGTCGACATTTCTATTTTCGAAGTCTCTCCTTGAATTTCCACCTTATCACCTCTATCCTGTGTTTCCCCTGTCTGTTCAATACCTTCCTGAACTTGTAATGTAAGTTCTCCTCCCTCTGGTACATTCACATCCTGACCTACTTCCTCTTCACTGTCACTAGATGATTCAGATCTATTTAATCCAAAGTTACTCTTAGATCTGGTATTCATTTTAAATAACTATAGTACACAATTTCTTATACCTTAATATACTTTAAGCTGATTTAATTACCTTTGTAAAATGTATACTAATGTTACCGCTATTACTATAATTAATAAAATATTTGAAATATGTTGTTGCGAGTCTTATTTTAATTTCTTCACGTTAGATACGTCATAAAATGAGCTAAGGAGGGTAATATAAATTACAAACACCTAATCAAAATTAATAAATAATCAAAATACTATTTGCGAGTCTTATTTTAATCGCTCCACGTTGGGCACGCCATAAAATGTACTAGTGGAGGGGATAATATACTTGCAACACATATAATAAATAATAAACCCTAATTTACTCAAATCTTGTTATTTGTATTGCTAATAATATCTCCTCTCTTACCTAGTCATTCAAATTTACTCAATTAATCTCAGGTTATAATCTATGATAATGATAATGTACCACTCAGTATATAATATTTTAAAATCTTGGCACCAAAATTAATATACTCATATGCTATAATAGGTTTCTTTATTTCTTTTATCTATGCCCAAACACTACTCAGTTTTATTCTAAATCAATTTAATTAATTCTTTTTTTTTTATAATAATAATATTATTAATGCATTTAGAAATAAAAATTAATCTCCTACTCTTTCAAATATTTATTACGATTCATCACTTCTTTATGGTATGACTTTCCTATAAATGTAACTAGTATTTATTTTTAACCGCGCAGTACTAGCATTTCATTTACTTTTATAAAGATGTCGCTTAGGTATTTGCCGTTATACACTGCTACATAAAAATAACAATTTAAATGTTTCTAATAATCTTGTTATACTTATTCTTATAATGAAGAGAATATTGCTGCTAATAAATTATCCCTCTTATAGGATAACAATAGTACGGTATGTATACTTTTCCTCTCACTATAAACTTTATAATGCCATTTTATTATTGTTTACTTGTAGGTCATTGACTTATCTGCTTCTATGTTCGTAATGAAAATGTCTAATACAATGTTACTATTTTACCAAATAAAAAGAAGAATTTCACCACAATACTAGTTTAATGACAACAAATATAAAAATCTTGATTCGAAAATATACATCCAAAATAGTTATACGACATGTACATAAATTGTTAACCTGTCTAATCGCACCTGTACGTTTATTGTTATATGAAGGATGTCAGCAAATGTTATTTATTCAAAAGGTATGTACAAAATTCAATTCAATGTATCTTTTTCAATTTAGCATGTATTATACGATGCAATTTAATTATCTATAAATAACCTTCGTCTATAAAATATTAAACAAGTTGAAGGTATGTTTTAGTACCAAGGTCATGTCAATTCATTTATATATGTGCATATTCTGTATCTTTTTATGAAAATAGAGATTTAATCTTTTAACAAAACGTATTTCTATACTTGTTTTATACTAGTCAACAATTCTAAATAATATTTATGACTTTTACTCGATATACAATTAAATAAATTCAAATTTTTCCTTATTTAAAAATTATACAACCTCTTGTTAATATTTTTCTTCTATCTCTGGTTTGTTTAAATTATGTTTTCCTTTTTTTCTCACAGGATCTTCCTGGACTCGTTCTGTGCAACTGGTAACTCTCTGGAAACCCTCCTAGCACGACTTCTTGGTGTATCCTCGTTCTCCTTCAGGATCTGGAACTGCTTCGGTTATATCTTACAGGATGTATCTTGTTGTGTCCTCGAAAACTGCGGGATATCTTCTGGATTTAAATGCAGCTGTACTTCTATCTCGACTTAACACTAAACTAGACCTCTTCGGAAATATATATGGGTTATCGGATCCTCTAATTAATTTAACATTTACTGGAACGACATCAGGGATTGTGCAACTGATGGATCCAATATTCCGCTCGGACTTGGTTAATATTTGGTAAGTAATCTTTTGATATTTATTTTCCTTATATAATATCTTCTTTATTCATACAGGATACCAATTAATTAAATTACTATGAAATTATTGAATAATTTTATGCTTCTTTATAATATATTTTGATTCTACCGTCAATAAATATTTTCTATGCTGAAAAGAACACTTTAAGCACCAACTTTCGCGGTTTTAGTGAATTTAAGATATACTTTTCGGAATAAAATCGTGATTTTCCGAAAAGTACACGCGCCTTTCTTGAAAAATATTTTTCAATTTTCGTTGTTTGTTTTTCGTCACCAAGACAATATTTCCGTTTTCTAATTTCATCCAATTAAATTCCTTTTCTCACAATTCTTGTTCAAAATGGTATTATAAAACTTTATTAATTCGTTTCAGTGCTTTTCAAACTTTAGTAAACCTTCTCTATTAAATCTCTATTAATTTATAATAATGAATTACTAAGACTTTGTACTTCAAAAAATATTACTAATCAAAATTTTCTGTAAATGTCAATTTTGACAGATCCGCTTATTCAAACTTTACCCGCGCAATTATTTACCAAGTTGTTTCCTTCATACTTCAACAATCAACATTAAATTATTTTACTTTACATTATTGTTAATTAGACAAGTTTTACAAGATTTCAAACTACATTTTTACATAAATTATAATATTTAAATCTCCATTTTCAGATACCAATGAAAATTACTGCCACCAAGAACCTGGTCCACTACAACTCCTTCAAGTACTGTTTTCATAATTGACTGCACACATCTTTATTGTAATAAATAACATTTTAAGTATACACAACTGTTCTTTTTTAGTTTAAATATTTTAATTTAACAGTCACAAAGAAAAATTAGTAAAATTAAATAATCCTTCCAACTTGTTCAAAAATATACAGTGCCAAACATCAATATTGTTACTCAGCACATATGCCCCTTTTAAAAAATGTAAATTTTCAACTCGAATCAAAATTTATATTTATTAAACAAAATCTGATAATTCACATGTTTATCAATGTGCTCAAAACAATTATTTTTATCTACTAAATCCTTTAACAAATTTCAAATGAATCTTCTATTATTTGGTAATATCATATAACATTTATTTATAACTATCTGTACATAACAGTGTTTAAATTCAAAATTATTTGTGACACTCATAACTATAAACTCAACTTTCTTATAAGTCCAAAAGTAATATAAGGCTTTTCTTTATTTTCATTTTAATTATAAAAGTATAAATTTATTTATTTAAATGGATGTCTATGACCTGTATAAGAAATTTATGTTCCATTATTTATCGTACTATGTATTATAATCTTTCTTAATGTTCCAATACCTTATTAAAATATCTATATTTTTCTTAATTGCCATCAAACTTTTTAACATTACTTGCATATATGTTTTTCTGTGTTCCCTTACTCAAATTCCTTATAAAAATATTATCTGTACTAACTTTTACATAAATAGGTGAATAACATATTCTTTTTATCTGTCTATGCCTCAGTTACTTATTTTCCTCTTTTAAAATGATTCACTATGCTTACTAATTATATATTATTTTCATTATATACTGTTCTCATTCGAACAAATTCCCTTTTTACCTATAATTGACATTTTCGTCATCCCCTATACTTTCATTTATGGAAAGTCCATATTTTTTTTTAACTTATCGTTTTTAAAGGCTTACGTTACCTATATAATTCTTTTTTAAGACACTTTTGGTCCTATATTTTATATCATTTTGGGTATTTTTCACCCTTTTATACATATACACTCTATAATAATTCCATATTCTTATGGTACTTTTAATATTTACTATTTATTGTAAGCATTTACTTTCATCTAACATATTTTATTTTTAAAAGGCTCTTCTTAACTTCTTTCTTTTCCATTTCTTCATCACCTAACATGTTTGTTACATCTTGATAAATATTTTCTAACTTTCTTCAGTGCTTTACTTATTCTGAAACATTCTTTTTAATTTTATAAAGCTCAAGGTTATTTATCCTCTATACAACTTCTTTATCCATTTCATTCCATTTAAATATTCAGGCGAATCTATTTACTAGTCAGATTACTTATATTACCTTCTCTTATGGTTATTTACAAATTTATATACAATATGGGAATGAGGATATAACTTATTTTTTTCTTTAATTAATCATCATTTTTTTTTTTTTTTAATAACTAATAATTGTAACAGACCTATAACTAAACTAATCTAATATAATACCGGAATACTTTATGTACATTCTTTATCTGAAAATCTCTCTATAAATTCAAATTATTTCTCGATAAACATGAACTTGTCTGTATACATGTATATCTGTTTCATCATTATGTCTTTTATTCATTTTAAAGAAAACGAAATCCAATATGCCCCTTTCTTATCAATTTGTTATCTGTATCTGGTCATGCCCCTATCTTATAATAAGTTATTTATGTCCTCCTAATACTTCATTACTATATAATTATTTATTTTCTAATAAACTCCAGGTCTCTATTTGTCAAAAACTTTTGAAATTTTGAGATCTACATGTTACTTGGATAAGCAGGTGTTGTAAGTACCTTCAGAAGACGATCTCCTTTCTTATCTTCTGTCCTGACTAAAATTTCCTAGGTATGAATTAGCATGATTCAGAGAAATAATGTCATTTCTCCTTTTACAGTTTAAACTTCCAATATTGTTCTTACTTATGCAAATAATGTGAATTATTTGTCATATTAAATTGTCGTTGATTACTTGTCGTATTATATCATTGTGGATGATTTGTCTTATTATATTGTTGTGGATGATTTGTCTTATTATATTGTTGTGGATGATTTGTCTTAACTCAGATTTAGGAAGTGTCGTTACTCACTTACACAATACAAACTTCCAATACTGTGTCTTACCTATAATTTCGGAAGATTTAATATAACTCAGATTTAGGAAGTGGCGTTAATCACTTTCACAGTACAGTCTTCCTAATACTGTGTCTTACCTATACTATGACTTATCATTCTACTATATAGTCATGTAACATAGATATGTGATATGTTCCTTTAAAATAACCAGTATCCTCATCAATTAGTTCGTAATTATTCAAACCTATCCTTCGATAAACTGTAAATGGTCCAGAATATGGCCTTATGAGTTTTGCCATAATTTTATTCTTTCTATCTGTTACTCGTAACGCGCGAACTATTACTTTATCATTTATATTATAAATCTTATATTTACGTTGTTTTTCTCTTTTCTTCTGCTCCCATTTAATTTTGCGTTTCAAAAGTTTGTGCTTTATTTGTTCATACCTGTCTCCTATTCCAGCAGTTTCATCATCTTGCCAAGGCCTTTGTGCAGGTTGTCCTGTAAAAATAGTTATTGGACATGCTTCATGTACAGTACTTGGAGTATTATTCATGACGAATTCGATTTGTTTTAAATATCTTGCCCATTTATGATGGTTGTCTTCCAGTAATATACGTAAATATTTTAATACTTCCTTTATATACCTTTCAGAAGGATTAGCCTGGGGATGTCGTATTGAAATATGATGTGACTTAATATTTCTTTCATCTAAAAATTCATGATATCTTTGATTCATGAAGTATGTTGCATGATCCGATAAAATTGTTCTAGGAGTTCCATATTCTGTTATATACTCTTGTAGAGCTTGTAAAACCGTATCCGTATTACATTTCTGTGTAGGTATTAATCGCACATGTTTAGAAAAAATGTCACACAGTACCAAAATATTACGATATCTTCTTGTGCTCGGGATTAGATTAGAAATAAAGTCAATCGCTACTAATTGTAATCTATCATCCGCTATGATGCTCAAACTAATATTTTGATTAGTATAATTCTTTTCCTTTGCCAAAACGCACGTTTCACATCGTTTAATTACCCTTTTAATTATCTTCTCGTCATTTTTACAATAATAAGCTTCTCTGTACATAAGCCAACATTTTCTCGCTCCTATATGTGTGTACATCATATGAAGATGTCGAATAATTTCAATTGTATGTTCTTCGTCTGTAACATATACCTCCAAATCGCCTATCTTTTTCAAAATTATCCCTTCTCTTATACTCATACCTTTATATGAACCATTTGTTTGTAGATTAATTTTAATTATTTCCAACTCAGGTGACTCTTGAGCTTCCCTAATTCTTTGTAATGAAAAAATACCTTCTAATCCCAATTTCACCAAGTTGATGTGTACATTCGTAGTTTTAGTCTCACCATACTTTCTACTCAAAATGTCAGCAGCAATCATTTCTTTCCCCGGTCTATATACAATTTCCATGTCATATTGCTGTATTAACAACGTCCAACGATAAATTCGGTTATTATTTAATTTAGTCGTCATAATGTTCAATAAAGCTTTGTGATCCGTCTCCAATTTGAATTTCTTCCCTATTAGGTAATAACGTAACTTGGTCAATGCATATATGACTGCAAGCATCTCGAGTTCTGATATCCCAAATTTCCTTTCGCACGGCTTTAAAGTTCTTGACGCGAAATATATCGGAACCTCAATTCCATCTTTCATTTGTATCAATTCTGCCGCAACTGCTACACTTGATGCATCTGTCCTAACGATGAACTCTAAATTAAAATCTGGATGAAATAATTTAAGATTTTCTACAAAATTAGATTTTAGTTGTACAAAACATTCCTCACACTCATCAGTCCATTTCCATTTCGTTCCTTTCTTCAGTAGATTTAACAACGTACTTGTCTTTTGACTATAATTAGATACAAATTTCCTATAGTAATTCAACAATCCTAAAAAACCTCTCAGCATCTTGAGTTTATTTGGTCTGGGATAATTTTGGATCTCCTCTAATCTTTGTGGATCTAGTAAAATATTCTGTTGGTTTACTACGTAACCCAAATAATTAACTTCTTTTTGGCAAAACTGGCACTTAGACAAGTTTAATTTCATGCCATTGATTTGTAAAGTATTTATAATAATCTCTATATGATTTATGTGTGATTCTATATCATCTGAAAATATTATTATATCATCTAAATAATGAAGAGCAAATTTCTCATATTTGTCCAGTATCTTGTGAAGAAATCTTATCAATCCCGCAGGACTACTTTTAATGCCGAAAGGACAGACTTTGAAATGGTAAGTAATTCCATTTACGTTAAATCCACAGTACTTCCTGGAATTCTCGTCCAACCTTATTAACCAAAAAGCATTCTTAAGGTCTAATTTGCTATACCACTTTTTATTTCCACATTTGGTAAGTAGGACATCAATGTTTTGTGGAATTTCGTGCTCAGGCATGATCCTAAGATTAATTAAGCGCGCATCAATGCAAAGTCGAATAGAATTGTCTTTCTTTTTTACTAATACAACAGGACTAATAAAATATGTGTTCGATCTCTCTATGATATCTGCTTCTTCTAATTTTCTTAATTCTTCATTTACACGATCTTGAAAAAAATACGGTATTGGATAATTTTTACATGATAAAGGCGAATCATCATTAATCAATAACCGGTGTTCATAATCTTTGGCAAAAACGACTTCATCATTTATTAATTTAATGTTCTTATCAAAAATTTCTACTAAACTATCTTCAATCCATGGTTCTGGTAATTTTTGTAGCCATATAAAAGTTTGAATGTCAGCTTTATTCCTTATAACTTTAACTTCATGCTTATCTTCAATTATAACAGTATCTCCATATTCCTCATTTATATCTGTTGATCTGGGTAATTCGAACATTGCCCCTTCCAAATGTTCTTGTGTATCATCATTTTCTGCACGATCTGCTATTATAATATTGTTTACTTCATTCTGAATAACTTCCTTATACTCAATATAGGCGTTTATTTCTTTCACATCCACAACTTTTTCTAATAAAATATCCTTCTCTCCTATCTTAATTTTGTTTTCCTCAAAATCTAAATTCATCCCAAGTGTTCTCATATTATCTATCCCTAGTATACAATCATAAAACAAATTCCCTATTAAGTAAAATTGCATAATAAATTTATATCCACTCAAAACGACATCTATGCATAACCTCTTATTGATACATCCCATTTTTCCCTTATTTGCAGACATAACATTCGTATTTTTGACTTTTATTATATATTTAGAATATTCAGGAATTTTCATTATCATATCTTCCTTTATGAGAGAGATTTCTGCACCAGAATCCAATAAAGTTTTAAAATTAACATTTCTAATACTAATTGTGCAAAAAGGTAAACTTTCATAATTATTAATTATGTTTCCCATATCTAAATTATTTTGTACATTCCCCATTCCCGTTATATCACTACTTCTACTTATATTACAACTAACTATATTTATATCAAAATCATCTATTAATGAGATGTTCCCGGTATCGCATTTTGATATGGATTCAATTTCATCTCCAAAATTGGCGTTTTTTTTCTTCTATTTGACCAACTTCTATTTCATCTGGATCCTGTCTTCCAGTAATCCTCCTATCTGATTTTCTCCAATCTTGAGTCTGTATATTATTTACCTGTCTCGAGTTTCCATAATACCTATTGTTTTGATCTTGGTAATTATTATGCTGAGGTACTTGTCTCGCAGATTGATTTATAAATGGATTATTCCTATTTGCGTTTGGTCTTCCAATACCTCCATTTATGATACCACGATTATTATTCCAATTGTTATTACCATTCCCTTGTGTATTATAATTCCTATTATAATTATTATTCTGTTGACTATTAAACTGGTAAGGTTGTCTTGGCCCATAATTGTTATTTTGACTGTTACCAGGTTGATTATTCCTCGGATATGCATTTTGTGGAAAAGATGTATTGTTACGTGTATATTGATTATTCGCACCATTGATATTTGACGAACGTTGCTGGTTATTCTGAGATTCGTTTCTTCCATTTACTTGTCGAAATTCCCTATATTTCACGCCGTCTGAATAATCATCTAATCGTCTAAGTATGTTGATCAACCCATTCATATCTGTTACATTTTGACAAATAATTGCATGTGTATCAACAGGAATAAAATGTTGCAACAAATGTTGAGATATGGTCTGTTCGTCTAAATGTGAGATGTATCTACAATAATTAAACATTCTTTGTGCATAAGCTTCCCTCGAAGATTTACCTGGCTGATATCTCCCTGTTAACAACCTCTGATGTGCTCTGCTTTGCTGCGTCTCACTCCAGTAATTGTTTTTAAATAATTCCACAAACTTACTTAAATCATCGCAACTGTCTTCAACCCTTTGAAACCAATCCGCTGCACCATTGTTTAAAGTCGCTCGAATAATATTCATTTGGCTCCTAAAATCCTGTATCTCTTCTATGTATCTTAAGATGTTAGTTAAATATGCCATGGGATGTGTCGTCATTTTATCTCCGCTAAAATGAGTAATATTTTCAATTCTTATACCGTTATTCAATATATGATAAGACGGTGTACAAGTAGCTTGTGGTAATTTAATATTTTTAGATTTCAACAAAAGTTCTTTCAACTCTAATTTCTGAACCTCGCACTCTTTTAAAACCTCTTCTATTCCAGATTTCTGAACACTCGTAGACATTGTTAATACTCTAATATCTTTCAAACACTTATCCTCAGTATTTTCTATCTTCTTATTTAAATTCTCCGCCAATTTTTCTGTCTTGTCCGTAACATCTTTGCTAACCTGATCTACTTCCTCTCGGATACGTTTAGCTAACTCCTTATGTTTCTCATGATTGTTCTTTTCTAATTGTTTAACGTTTTCTTGTACTACCTTTACTCTACCTTCAACCTCTTGTACTTTATTTGTAATAAGAGTTTTAACTTCAGTATCCTTAATCTTCAGTTTGTCATCCATTTCTTTGCGCATTTTAACTTCCCTATTATCCATTTCAATAGTAAGCTTTTTAACCTTTTCTTCTGTATCTCTCAGTAAAGTTTTCTTTAATTCTTCAAGATTTCTTTTATTTTCTTCTCTAGTATCAATGCTAGCCTTCTCCAATTTATCCAATTTTTCACCTAATTCTTTTTTATCCTCTTCCCTATTTTTCTTAGCTTCCATTTTATCCTCATCCCTATTTTTCTTAGCTTCCATTTTATCCTCCTCTCTATTTTTCTTATTCTCTTCACTAGCCTTGTCCAATTTATCCATTAACTTCTTATTATTCTCTTCACTTGTCTTGTCAAATTTACCACTTAAATCTTCGTTCATCTGTTTTAACATTTGTAAAATTGATCCAAAGTCTACTACTGGTGTCGACATTTCTATTTTCGAAGTCTCTCCTTGAATTTCCACCTTATCACCTCTATCCTGTGTTTCCCCTGTCTGTTCAATACCTTCCTGAACTTGTAATGTAAGTTCTCCTCCCTCTGGTACATTCACATCCTGACCTACTTCCTCTTCACTGTCACTAGATGATTCAGATCTATTTAATCCAAAGTTACTCTTAGATCTGGTATTCATTTTAAATAACTATAGTACACAATTTCTTATACCTTAATATACTTTAAGCTGATTTAATTACCTTTGTAAAATGTATACTAATGTTACCGCTATTACTATAATTAATAAAATATTTGAAATATGTTGTTGCGAGTCTTATTTTAATTTCTTCACGTTAGATACGTCATAAAATGAGCTAAGGAGGGTAATATAAATTACAAACACCTAATCAAAATTAATAAATAATCAAAATACTATTTGCGAGTCTTATTTTAATCGCTCCACGTTGGGCACGCCATAAAATGTACTAGTGGAGGGGATAATATACTTGCAACACATATAATAAATAATAAACCCTAATTTACTCAAATCTTGTTATTTGTATTGCTAATAATATCTCCTCTCTTACCTAGTCATTCAAATTTACTCAATTAATCTCAGGTTATAATCTATGATAATGATAATGTACCACTCAGTATATAATATTTTAAAATCTTGGCACCAAAATTAATATACTCATATGCTATAATAGGTTTCTTTATTTCTTTTATCTATGCCCAAACACTACTCAGTTTTATTCTAAATCAATTTAATTAATTCTTTTTTTTTTATAATAATAATATTATTAATGCATTTAGAAATAAAAATTAATCTCCTACTCTTTCAAATATTTATTACGATTCATCACTTCTTTATGGTATGACTTTCCTATAAATGTAACTAGTATTTATTTTTAACCGCGCAGTACTAGCATTTCATTTACTTTTATAAAGATGTCGCTTAGGTATTTGCCGTTATACACTGCTACATAAAAATAACAATTTAAATGTTTCTAATAATCTTGTTATACTTATTCTTATAATGAAGAGAATATTGCTGCTAATAAATTATCCCTCTTATAGGATAACAATAGTACGGTATGTATACTTTTCCTCTCACTATAAACTTTATAATGCCATTTTATTATTGTTTACTTGTAGGTCATTGACTTATCTGCTTCTATGTTCGTAATGAAAATGTCTAATACAATGTTACTATTTTACCAAATAAAAAGAAGAATTTCACCACAATACTAGTTTAATGACAACAAATATAAAAATCTTGATTCGAAAATATACATCCAAAATAGTTATACGACATGTACATAAATTGTTAACCTGTCTAATCGCACCTGTACGTTTATTGTTATATGAAGGATGTCAGCAAATGTTATTTATTCAAAAGGTATGTACAAAATTCAATTCAATGTATCTTTTTCAATTTAGCATGTATTATACGATGCAATTTAATTATCTATAAATAACCTTCGTCTATAAAATATTAAACAAGTTGAAGGTATGTTTTAGTACCAAGGTCATGTCAATTCATTTATATATGTGCATATTCTGTATCTTTTTATGAAAATAGAGATTTAATCTTTTAACAAAACGTATTTCTATACTTGTTTTATACTAGTCAACAATTCTAAATAATATTTATGACTTTTACTCGATATACAATTAAATAAATTCAAATTTTTCCTTATTTAAAAATTATACAACCTCTTGTTAATATTTTTCTTCTATCTCTGGTTTGTTTAAATTATGTTTTCCTTTTTTTCTCACAGGATCTTCCTGGACTCGTTCTGTGCAACTGGTAACTCTCTGGAAACCCTCCTAGCACGACTTCTTGGTGTATCCTCGTTCTCCTTCAGGATCTGGAACTGCTTCGGTTATATCTTACAGGATGTATCTTGTTGTGTCCTCGAAAACTGCGGGATATCTTCTGGATTTAAATGCAGCTGTACTTCTATCTCGACTTAACACTAAACTAGACCTCTTCGGAAATATATATGGGTTATCGGATCCTCTAATTAATTTAACATTTACTGGAACGACATCAGGGATTGTGCAACTGATGGATCCAATATTCAGCTCGGACTTGGTTAATATTTGGTAAGTAATCTTTTGATATTTATTTTCCTTATATAATATCTTCTTTATTCATACAGGATACCAATTAATTAAATTACTATGAAATTATTGAATAATTTTATGCTTCTTTATAATATATTTTGATTCTACCGTCAATAAATATTTTCTATGCTGAAAAGAACACTTTAAGCACCAACTTTCGCGGTTTTAGTGAATTTAAGATATACTTTTCGGAATAAAATCGTGATTTTCCGAAAAGTACACGCGCCTTTCTTGAAAAATATTTTTCAATTTTCGTTGTTTGTTTTTCGTCACCAAGACAATATTTCCGTTTTCTAATTTCATCCAATTAAATTCCTTTTCTCACAATTCTTGTTCAAAATGGTATTATAAAACTTTATTAATTCGTTTCAGTGCTTTTCAAACTTTAGTAAACCTTCTCTATTAAATCTCTATTAATTTATAATAATGAATTACTAAGACTTTGTACTTCAAAAAATATTACTAATCAAAATTTTCTGTAAATGTCAATTTTGACAGATCCGCTTATTCAAACTTTACCCGCGCAATTATTTACCAAGTTGTTTCCTTCATACTTCAACAATCAACATTAAATTATTTTACTTTACATTATTGTTAATTAGACAAGTTTTACAAGATTTCAAACTACATTTTTACATAAATTATAATATTTAAATCTCCATTTTCAGATACCAATGAAAATTACTGCCACCAAGAACCTGGTCCACTACAACTCCTTCAAGTACTGTTTTCATAATTGACTGCACACATCTTTATTGTAATAAATAACATTTTAAGTATACACAACTGTTCTTTTTTAGTTTAAATATTTTAATTTAACAGTCACAAAGAAAAATTAGTAAAATTAAATAATCCTTCCAACTTGTTCAAAAATATACAGTGCCAAACATCAATATTGTTACTCAGCACAATATATATATATATATATATATATATATATATATATATGAATCTTGTAGTCTAAGTTTTTATTTCTTGCTGTATTGTTTTCATTTGAATATAATGAATTAATGTGTAAATATCATTAAAGATTATCATTGTAAAAGTATATTAAACGTGTTTGTTAATGTGTTCTGTTTCCTTTTGTTAAAAGCATTTTATTGTGTTAGAGTTTATTTTCACATAAGAAATTACAACGGGTGTAGTTTAATAGTAAAGATACACAAAATAAGTTAGCCAAATCAGGGTCTATAAACTATTTTGTAATGATTGTAAATGAGTATACATAGGTCAAACTGGCAGAAGTTTTAACACAAGGATCAAAGAATACGTCTTATAGATTACAAAAACAGATTCAACTTTTGCAAATCATTTAATAGAATATAACCACACATTCTCAGAAAATAATGTCAAGATTTTACATTACATTGATAAAGGATTAAAATTAAATCTTTTGTATACGCCTCTATTTAAAGTTGTTTAAGTCCTATTATAACAGAATATTAAAATAAAAGAGAACTGGGAGATTTTGTAACCAAACCTCAACAATTTAAAATAGATTAGAGTAATAGGTATTTAATTTGTGTGTGTCTCAGATGCTATCAAATAAGATATTTATATATATATATATTGCCATCAATTCATGTAACTTTAGTTTGATAATGACATGTAAAATGTTGAAACTGCAGTCACATAGTGATTAAAACTAAAGTGAAGGTATTCAAAGTTTAATTGAGTGTTTTATTTAACAACATCTAGTTGCTTGTTGTCTTTCTTACCATTGTACAGGTTTGTAATATGACGGCAATATTGTGACTAAGTCCTGTTTCCACATGGTTTTTATTTCTGTTGCTGGTGATAAGTATTTATTAATTTTCTCCTAATATTTCTTGACTAGATTGACAGTAAAGGAACAGCTACGTTTTGTCGGTGTTGATGGGCCTTGCCCAGTACAATTTAAATTGCACGATATTCTCTGGATCGGCCTTATATTGTTGCATTTCCTGTTGCAAGAGTTGCTGGCGTAGGATGCTTGCTACCATATTAAACCTTATCATATAATACGTTGGCGTCAGTATATGACATGCGCTAACAAGATGGTCTATTGTTTCGCCTTTTTCCCTGCAAACTCTGAATTTATGAGCTGTATAGATGATAAATGGATTTGTTTGAGGTAGTATTTGGCGGCGACAACTTGATCTTGGATCGCAGACATTAATTCTTCCGTTTAAGCGTATATCGTACCAGTCTTGATCCACTGCACAAAAGTTTCGGCATCTATCCCCCCCTCCCCGCCCGGTGAATTTGCACTGGGAATATTTCATGCAGTGGTTTTCCAATTCTTCTATCTCCAGCGGTGTTCCTCGATAGTTATTCTGCACAATGTAATGATGTGACGCTGTGTTGAGCTTGTTCCTTTGGAGATTACGGATGTTCCGAATCCACTCTCCCACCATATTTCCCTACCAGATGAAATCTGTTAATGGTAGTCTTTGGATGCTGAATTCGATACTTCGTGGCAATTGTTCTAGTTGTTCTGTCTAATGCCAAAATGTCAGTTTCTGTCCATTTAAGTATGCCGATGCTGTATGTCAATAATGAAAATAAAAACGTATTTATGGTTTGGCTTTATTGCCCGCTGTCTTGGCTGTTATTATTATTATTATTAACCTATCATCTAGATGTTCTTGGGTATTTATTCGCAATATTACCATACCAAAGAACCTAAAATAGGTGTCCAGGCAATTATGTGTCTTTATTTACAAACTTGACATGTGCTGGTGCTTGTACATTATATATACGTATATTATTACTTAATAGGTTTAGTTTTCTGCGTATATAGGGAACGACAAAAATATTTACAACGGAATTAATGTTATTTTGAAATTCTCTAACTGTTACAAGCTCAAAAGGAATTGTCAGGAAGACAAATTCACCAATAAAGCGAGCATTGCCCTGGATGATAAACCTAAGATGTTTATATGATATAACTATAGAACTATCCTAATATTTTGTAAAATAATAAGACTAACTATTTTACTAAAAAGTTTATTAAAAGAGAAAACGAAACATTATTTCTATCTATATGTCGAAAGCTACAGTATTATTTATTATAATTAGGTTATTTGTGTACGCAAACTTATTGCATTTAATTTCATCGATAATAATAATGACTGTCTCTTTTTACCCAGATATAACAAATAATTATACAAAACTAGAACAATACGCAATGAGTGAATGTTCATATTGTTCTTAAACAAAAAATTGCAATTACCTCGCTCAAACGGAAAATATGCAATTCCAACGCAATTTTTAATAAATCGGTACTGTTTTATATGACGGAAGCAATAGACCTGAAAGTTAAAATTGCGTTCGGCAAAGTTTTGAATTAACTGATTCAAGCAGAAAGGTTTGTATAAATTTTTACTTTCATTCAAGGTTTTAGTGTAATTGAAAAAATAAGGCTGTTATACGCTTCACATTTGAAATAATAATTTATTGATTAATCGATAAAGTGCGTTTTTCTAATTAGCTAATGGCGGAGGACACTGAAGAAAATCGATGAAAATACGTGCTCCGCTTATCTTATTTTGAATTTGGTACAATAAGAATATTACTAATAAAAAATAAACTATATTATGAAATTTTGAATGTAGTTTAATTCATTCTTTTTATAAATCAGAATGCTAGTTTTTGAATTATTAGGATAAATGCCGCCAAGCTTATACAACAGCAGCTCATCTGAAACACTAGATTATGTCTTCCAAGCGGCTTTTTTCATGCGATAGCTGCATTTTAAAAATATGTTGTATTATACAAGGTGTTTGATAATTTGGTGGCTAACCATTGCTATAGATATTTAAATGGAAAAACCTATATATTATTACATTTTTGTTCTCCTCGTATAATTTTTAGTCAAAAAGTAATGATAGTATAGACTTAAAGTCTACAGATTTCGACTTATTCTCGTTTTTTTGAAAAATTCAATGTTTGTATAACATTATATTTCTCGAAAACAACGTATTAGATGGACAACATTTTTTGCACTATTGTTCACAATAAGTGGTCCTAATAGAAGCTTATTTTATTTTTTCAGTTACTAACTGCATGTGCAGAAAACTGCATTCAAATTAAATGACACGCTTTTGTATACAAATCAATTTTTTCAAATGGAACACCCTATATATCAGTTAATTTATGAATTGCTTATTAAATTTTACATCAAGAACATGTAAAACTTTAATACTATAATATATCTGTTATAGTCGCTTTTAAAATATATGAAAAGTGGAATAGAAAAACCATTAAGAGAAAAACAACGTGCACATGATTTATATTCTAAATAATTAAAGGTGGGCAACAAACTGTAGGAATAATTTTCAAATAATTAAGTGTCGAGGTCTTTCCTAAATTTGCTTGAAAACTTCATTCTTTCATACAAACAAATAAAACTACACTATGGGTTTTAGGAGTTAGTCACTGGATTAGCTTGTTTTCTTCATGTCGGACAGTCGATTAATTGTAAAAATTAGTAACAACTTATAAAGTGAGCGTTGTCTTGATTTGAGAGTTCCGCAGGGCTCTATTTTGGGTCCTTTGCTATTTCTTTTGACTATTAACTATCTTTCCCTGCAGTGTACCGAGGCGATTTCAGGTTTATTTGCGGATGATGCTTCTGATTGTGATTGTGTTACCAAGTAGTACACTGAGCAGTTGAAGCAATATATGTTTTAAGTTTTGAATCAAATGAATCACTGGTGTACTTCAAATCGACCCAACAAAGAACGAGCAAAGTATGCATACTTTCATATGCAAAGGCCATTATCTAATTATTCCAGATTTTTAATTTTCAAAGCTCAATGATCGCTTGGGGTTACTTTAGATGAAGAATTTGGCATCCGCATATTTGATACGAGGGGTCGTTTTTATATTTCCGGACTAGGCATGAAAAAAAAAAGTTTCGAACAGCAATAAAAATTTATTTTTCAATATAGTCCCCTTCCTTTTGGATGCAAGTATTACATCGTTTCAATAACATCTCTAACCAATTATAAAAAAATTCCTTTTATTGTCTGCAAAATACCTTTCAACAGCCGCTATAAGTTCGTAATCGTCTATAAATTTCGTTCCTCTTAGAGTTCTTTTGAGATTAGGAATCAAAAAATAGTCGCACGGAGCGAGATCTGGACTCTAAGGTGGATGGTCTATTTGTGTAAAGCCACATTCGGCAACGGCAGCTTTTGCAAATCTTGATTTGTGGACTGGTGCATTATCGTGAAGCAACAGGATACCTTGCGTCAGTTTTCCGCGCCTTTTCGCTTTAATACAATCTCTTAGGCGATGTATTGTCGCAAGACTAATTTGATGATTTATGATTTTAATAATCCTACTGACTCTACTAAACTCTCTTTATATAATTCAATAAGTTCGCTTGGCTAACGGCTTACGACTTCAGCTTAACACTTAGGTTTGTATAAGGATGTTGAAATTAAACAAAGAACAACATTTAACAACTAAATATATTTAACAGTAAATAGACATTTATAACAAGAAGACAAATAATTGTACAGAACGATACACACATAAACAAGCGAGTTACAAAACACATCAATTTACATTACCAGACATTAATACATTAAACATTTATAAAGACTTACATATTTCTGGTGGACACTAGGCACTCACTGAGCTTAGGCACTTTTTGAAAGAATGACTGTTGCAAGTGAAGTTATTGTATGCTCCCTGACCTTTTATATGATCGGATGCGTTTCTTATCATACCTTTCCTACTCTTGTTATTTCTTATGCGCAAATAGAATTTGGTACTCTATTTACTTAAAGCTCTATGTGCGCAAAGAAACTTATTTTGCACACGTCTTTGTGGTTGAAGGGTGTTGGTTAGCTTCCTGAAGACCGCGCGTGGCTCCACGTGTGTGTGGAGTCAGCGCGTGTCAAGGTGAACCCTAGATTTCTTATTAACAAGAACCAAAAGCAATTTCCGCTTCTTAACGTTATCATTTGGGTGTTTCAATTAAAATGTACTAATAATTGTACAACTGAAACTAATCGTCTTGGTAAAGAATTAGAATTACTTGTTAAAGTCCGGTATACAATAAATGAAATTTAATATTATAAGAGTATAATATACAGGAGGTTTATTAATATATTTTCTTTTTGTGACAGTATTAATCTTGCGTAATACTCTCCTGTTACCGTCCTACCCTTACGTAGATAATCAATCATTAATATTCCTTGACAATCCCAAAAAATCGTTGCCATTATTTTTCCTGCAGAAGGGGTGACTTTAAACTTCTTGGGAGGGCTAGAACCCTTAACATGCCACTGCATTGATTCTTGTTGATGGACCCAGGTCTCATCTGCGGTGACAACTCGATTGATAATTAAACCTGGTTCGTCTCCACAAAGCGCCAAAAATTGTTCACACGTCTCCATCCGCACACGCATTTGGAATGGCGAAAGCATTCGCGGAACCCATCTGGCACTAACTTTTGTCATTGCAAGGTATTCGTGTAGAATTCTGAAAACCGTGCTTTCTGAAACTGCTAATGAAGCTGCTAATTGTTGCTTCTTTAATCTTGCATCCTCCAGTACCAAGCACTTGGTTTTTTCAATAACATCGGCGGTAATCACATCAACATGCCGACCTGGACGGACATCATCATCCAGTGATTCTCGGCCATCTTTAACAATTTTGTCCATTCGCAAATAGTCGACTTTGAAGGACAATCATCCCCGTACACAGCCAACATTTCTTCACGGATAATTTTTGGATATTTTCCTTGTTTTGTCAAGAATTTTATAACTGCTCGATATTCAAGTTTGTGCATTTTGATACGTGACATCTCAAACTGACAGATATTAAAACTAATACTGCTGCAATTGTTTTGTAAATTGTCAAAGTCATTACCAAGGCATGTATGATAATAAAACACCATAATGAAAAATTGTATTAAAATTGAAAAATATCTAGTCCGGGAATATAAAAACGACCCCTCGTATGTGGCTTTCATTCGGCTTACTATATAATTAAACTACTTATAGGTCCAGTTTGAGCTGATAAAATCTTCGGACTCTGTATTCCATCTTAATAACGATTACCGTCATGCTTCTCTTATAAACTTTAGAATAATACTTTAAACATTAACTTTACTATAAATTATATTAAGATAATCAAACAGAATGAAATAAAATTAAAAAAATTGTTGTTGAAAATGGGTGTGTAGGTGATGTTTAATAATTTTACTGCTGATCACAGTCTGTTATTTCTAGACTAATATTAAACAAACTTGGTTTCATCATTAATGGAATAATTTCTCTATAAATTCTAAATGCAGACCAGAATTTTCTAACTCCAAATATGGTAAAATTTGGTTAACAATGCCTGCTATTTTTTCTGAGAGACCTACAGCCTTATATTTTATATATGTCAAACAGCTAGAGTCTTTATTAAACGAATAAAACACTTGGTCTTTAATTCAAATTAATGGTAGCAAAAGCCTATGAATTACTGTAGATGACACAGAAAATGTTGCCGTGCTAACATAAGGTAAGCGCATACTATTTGCAATGAACGGAACGGACGCAACGGACGGATTGCATTTTTGTTTGCTCACATATGTAATTCCATTGTATATCGCATAGTATTCCTACGGACTCATCGCATGTACGGAATTGCGAAACAACATCGTCAAGGCACCAACAAATTCGTCTGATGCGATGCGTACTGATGAGATCACCTGCATTTCCGCACAGTATGCGACCTGTTTCAACTTGATTGCATTATAGTGATCACGTTGTGATCACACTTTAATAAAAAAATTACAAAAATGGATGATGCTGCTCTAATTCCCATCGTTCAGCATTACGAAGAACTGTATAACTTAAAACATCCCCAATATTCTAATGTGCAAAGAAGGCAGAATATATGGGAAGAAATTGGCAAAATTATGAAGCAGTCAGGTGGGTAAATGTTTAGTAAAATGTTAAGGGCCGGTTTATTCACCTCTAAGTAACTTTATTTTCCTGTTAGTTACTAGTTACTTAGGCATCTGCCAATGAAGAAGTTGGAATCATGGTAAACACATAAAGTTACTTGGAGGTGAATAAATCAGTCCTAAACTTTATTTTTCTTAATTAAATAATTGTAAATACCTATCATAAAAGTTATTGCGAGAGTGCTGCATTTAATTTTACGTAATTTTTTAGACAACGTTTGTTTATATTTTTTTAATTGTTTAAAACAAAATACATTTTTTAATTATACATTTCCAATAGGTAATTGCATTCCTTCTCTTATTCGTCTTTGTTGCCAACCTACAGCACCTTCTGGCGAAACGAAGTAATCTTTAAAACGATTCCTTCTTTCTATTCCAGTAGCAGCTTGTGCACCTCCAATTCTTCTCAATGCTCTCATACCTCTAGCGTCATTAATACCGTAGTTCAAATCTACTTCTGTCCAGTAACAAGCATCATTTCTGAGATAATTATGTAAACAACACACGGCAAGTACAACCGTCGTTACATGTTCTGGTGAAAGCGATAATCTGCGTTCGAAAATTCGAAATTTTCTAACTAATATTCCAAAAGAATTTTCTACAGGATTACGAGCTCTACTAAGTCTATAATTAAATATTTTTTTTGTTTCGTCGCCTTGTATTTGCCTACCAGAATATGGCCGCATTAGATGTTTTCCTAAAGGAAATGCTTCATCCCCAATTATGACGTAAGGTAATTTTTCGTTAGTGCCTGGTAATTCCTTTTCCATAGGAATGTCTAATGTTTGATTTCGTAAAGCTTTTCCTAATGGAGAGTTGTTAAATATTCCACTGTCTGAATTTTTCCCAAAAGAACCCACATCAATTGAGATGAATCGATAATTTGCATCTACCAAAGCAAGAAGTACTGTACTGAAATGTTTTTTGTAGCAAAAATAATTACTTCCACTGTGAGGCGGAGCTTGAATCAATATATGTTTTCCATCAATCGCTACAAGTGCGTTAGGAAAGTTCCATTTATTGTAAAATTCATCAGAAATGCGCTTCCAAATCTCAATCTTAGGAACAGGCATTACTTTTGGTTGTAGTAATGTCCAAATAGCCTCACATGTTGAATAAACTATCTCACGAATTGTAGATTCTCCAAGTCGGTAACTGAACGATAGGGATTTGAAAGAGTTTCCTGTAGCCAAGAATCTAGAACAAAACAATAATAATTATTTTTCTTTTTAGCTGATGTATGTAAACAGCGATGGACAAGAATCCGCGATAACCATCGTAGGGCACTGAAACTTAGAAAAACTAAAAGTGACCAAGCAGCAATAAAAACAAAGGCACCCAAATTTGAAAAAGAATTAACTTTTTTGACACCTTACTTAATAGATGATGAACAGCGAGTGTGCAACATTCCTTCTCCACCCGCTGTAATGAGCGAGGAAGAAAATACAGAAAATGAAGAATTGCAGATTGCTGAGCAAGAGCAAAATTTGACTCCTTCTTTAAATACTTTCGATATTCAAAATACAATGTCAACTGACAGCGCACGAAGTTCACGGGCATCTACACCACTTGCTGCAAGCACAGTACAACGTCGAAAACGGTCAGCAACCAATCCGGGGCCGATATCAGTTGCGTCTGTTGTGAAAGAATACATTGATTCAAAACAAAAAGTACCTTCAGATCCCCTTACTTCTTTTTTTCTTACAATGGCTGCAACAGTTCTCACTTTTCCCTTGCCAGAACAAATTGCAATTAAAAGACAAATATTCGACATTGTCAACGATGCAGAAAACAGAATTGCAATGGGGTCTACCGCCACCAGAAATACTACTAGAAATTTTTATGAACAAGCAAGTTCATCTCTGATAAGTAATGACCAGGGACATGTTTTCAATCCGCCTAGCTGTAGTAGTTACATGATAAACCATCTGGAGTCAAATGATGATGGTGGAGTTAATATTACATCTTTCATAATGCAGAAGGCAATTACCATAGAATGTTTGTTTTTGTTTACCATACTAGAAAAATCTTTAATTTTTATTGTTTATTGTATTTGAAGTTATACTTTTTGTTATTTTAGTTTTTATTTTCTTTAAATAAAGCACTATTTTGATATTAATAGCATTTACACTTACCTTAAACACACCACTAATCGTTCTTTAGGTCCGATACATTCCCCAAAAGTTGTGTTTTTCTTTTGCAGAGACACAATTAAAACATTTAATAAATAACAAAACTTTTCATGACTCATTCTGAAGTACTGGAAAAACCTTCTATCATCTTCTACAAGTTCATTAAATAAAGTATGGAATTCACCATATAATTGTCTTCCCTTATTTATCGGATGAACTGAAAAACGCCGTCTTTTGCTTTTTCTGTGTTTTTCTTCATTTTCTTCTTCCAGCAAAGCTGCTATGAAAAACACTTCTTCTTCGTCTGATGAACTCATTTTGTTAACTATAATAAATAATAACGATGCGAAAGCTGCGGATGCATTAACCTGAACGATGCGAACAATATGCGTTCCGACAAAATAAAATCCGTTTTGTCCCGGTTTTTTGCGAATAGTATGCGATGTAGCAACATAAAATCCGTTCCGTCCCATTCGTCCGTTGCAAATAGTATGCGCTTACCCATAATCGACGTTTTCAGATGTATTGGAAGATATTTAGCTATTCTATTCCATTCCACAATATTTGTCTCAAAACATTAGCATTAAAATGAAATGATCTTATAAAGACATAATATAACCCTAACTTTGTTGCATAATAGACTAACATATTTCAATAAACCGATAACAAACATACTCATACTTTCCGATTTTTGTACATAATCGATGTACTTGTACACATTTTGGCACTATCATAATTTGCAAAATTTGCCACTTACAGCGACATACTTTTTAGAGCTGCCTGTACCAAACTTATTGAATTTCTGTTCACACATTTCAAGACAGAAAGATATTTGCTGCACCTCTAATCACTTTCTTGTTGGCAATTCTTTACGATGATAACATGGTGTATTATTAATAATAATTATACTATTTTTATTTATCCAACAGGTATAAATCTAATTACAAAAGAAAAATTGCCGATGTTAAAATATTCTTTTCTGGAAGCCTCTTTAAAATTGTACTAAAGCAGCCTTCAAATACATACGAGTTTACATATTTAGACCTACACTTATAATACTAGTGATCGAATTTTTTCTACCAATGCTGTTTGATATCAGCCCAGCAACTCTTCCATTCGAATTTCAAACAAATTCTTTTTGCACACCTACATATATTAATCTTCCTAATTTTCCCCTAAAGATGCAAAATTCTGGCTATTTACCTGGAATTTTCCTTATACTACATTTCGGATAATCAATTCTTATTTTCTGAAGTGAAGACTAACTTGCGTTTTGGTACAACCTATTTCCATAGGAACTAAGTGACTACAACATCCACATATCTTCAGTGGAAAAACTCCACTTTTGTTTGTAAAATATTTGTAGTATCAGAAGAATTTAAGTAAAAAAAACAAGTTATAAAAATACAAAATAAATGTCAAATGAGTCAATGTTAATAATTGAGTAATAAATTATGTGTTAGCTGGGATCGGTATAGTTCAATTATATTGTATATTTTTGGTACTGCATGTGACTTTAAAAGTACGATTGATTACCCAATAGTTTATAATGCTTTGGATAGATGACGCCTTGTAGAGGAGGTATTTTAGGTTAGCAGTATCAGTACCGCAAGGAGGATAGAAAACAAGGAGAGAGCATTGTCGACAAAAAGTGAAGCCGAGAGGGAGATGTTTACATCCGCGATTGGTGGCTCATTGCACAAATTGGAGTAGCAGGAAGAGTGCACGGCAATTAGAGGCAGAGAAGAGAAAAATTATAACTGTAAGTAGGTACATAAAGTTATTAATTTTATCCATAATTTGCTCTTCCTATATGTAAATTTAAGCAACTAGTTAAATGTTGAAGTACGTAGATATAATAGTAATAAAATATATTACAATTCTTTGCCAAATATACAAATGTATTGAAAAATTCAAAAGATTCTTGGTAGTAGTGGCATACAATGAAGTAAAAGTAATAACAATATGACAACTGGTTGTCAATTAGACAACAATGACAAATATAAAATGCAAATCACAAATATAATTGAAAATGTAATCAAATAAGCAATAGGACAGTCGGGATTACTTATATAGTCACATCAAAAGGCTTGGGATTTACCACAAACTGTTCAGTCAATGCAATTATACAAATAACAACGACGCAACTATGTAATGAAAAATTAAGAGTAGAACTGTTGATATTATAACAATATAGAATGTAAAATCAGTCATGTATAAATGTAAATGAAAGCAAATAAGCATAGGACAATCGCCATTACCCATGTAATCCTATCAAATTGGATTAGGTTCACCTAAACATGTACAATCTGATTGAAATACATAGACAATCAACGATGCAACTATGTATGTGTTAAGATGTATTTGTAGCTACAGACATATATATATATATATATAATAAATATATATGTAACGCGTGATCCATTTTGAGGTTCCCTACTTTTTTAAAGAAAAAAACGCAGAAAATTCAAATTTAATGGAGAATGTTTATTATCATTTGAAAGAACATTCTTTGGCATTTATTTTTTGAAGATTATGTCTATCACATGTTGGCCGTTGCTACGTCGCAGATGGTCCATCCGTTGAGTCCAATTTTCGATGACTCGATCCAGCATTTCGACTGGTAACTGGCGAATGACACGCGTGATGTTTTCCTCCAAGGCCTGAATCGAAGCGGGTTTGTCCGCATAAACTTTAGACTTTACATATCCCCACAGGAAAAAGTCTAACGGTGTGATATCACACGATCTTGGTGGCCAATCGACCGGCCCAAAACGTGAAATTATGTGCTCACCGAAATGTTCTCTCAATAAATCCATTGATTGATGCGATGTGTGGGAAGTGGCGCCGTCTTGCTGAAACCAAATGTCGCCGAGATCACGAGCTTCAATTTCAGGCATCAAATGGTCGGTTATCATGGCACGATAACGGTCGCCATTGACGGTTACGTTCGCACCGGCATCATTTTTAAAGAAATATGGACCGATGATTCCACCGGCCCACAAACCACACCAAACCGTTGTTTTTTCTGGATGAAGTGGCAGTTCTTGAATCTCTTCAGGTTGCTCTTCGTCCCAAATGCGGCAATTTTGTTTGTTTACATACCCATTGAGCCAGAAATGGGCCTCATCGCTAAACAAAATTTGCCTCGAAAACGTCGGATCTTCTTGGAACTTTTCAAGAGCCCATAGAGCGAAGCGATGTCGCTTGGGAAGGTCGAGTGGCTTCAGTTGTTGCACAAGCTGTATTTTCTACGCTTTCAATTTAAGATATCGACGTAAAATGCGCCAAGTCGTTCCATACGTCAGTCCGAGTTGCTGCGAACGGCGCCGAATCGACTCTCCACGGTCTTCGTGTACACTCTCAGCTACGGCCGCTATATTTTCTTCACAGCGTGCTGGACGTGGTCTATTCGGTCGAATATTATCCAATAACACTGGGCATCAAATTTTCGAAAAGTTCATGCTTCCGAGCTGAAAATTGTCATTTCTTAATGAATTCAATGTGCTGAACACGAAAATGACTAAGAAAAAGCTGAATTGGCTACGGGTTTTCTGTAATATGTACGCATATTTCAGAAAAAGTGTACTTATGTCAATATTATAATACATGGTAAGAAAACATTTACGCATATTTCAGAAAAAGTGTACTTATGTCAATATTATAATACATGGTAAGAAAACATTTACGCATATTTCAGAAAAAGTGTACTTATGTCAATATTATAATACATGGTAAGAAAACATTTACGCATATTTCAGAAAAAGTATACTTATGTCAATATTATAATACATGGTAAGAAAACATTAGTCTGCTTCCGGCTTTCGACTTCTTTTGGCCTGCCGTTTGTAGTGGACTTGTGGAGCATCTCCACTGATTGTCCAACAATAGTCAGCTAGCATTGACGTAGACCATTTGCCTTGGTACCGTTGCTCCATGGTGGCAATGTCCTGATGAAAGCGTTCGCCGTGCTCATCGCTGACCTGCCCGCAGTTATCAGGAAAGAAATCTAAGTGGGAATCAAGAAAGTGGATCTTTAAGGACATATTGCAGCCGAATTCATGAAACAAAGCCAACATATCCTCAACCAGACATTTGTAATTTTCTGCCTTGTCATTCCCCAGGAAGTTTGCTGCCACTTGATAGAATGCATCCCAAACCTGTTTTTCTTTACCTTGAAGAAGTTCCTCAAACTTGGGGTCTCGGAAGAGCTGTCTAATTTGAGGCCCCACAAAGATGCCCTCTTTAATTTTGGCTTCACTGAGTCGAGGGAATTTGTCATGCAGGTACTTGAATGCTGGTCCATTCTTATCCATGGCTTTTACCAAGTTTTTGACAAGACCGAGTTTGATGTGTAAAGGAGGAATGATGATTTTGTGTGGCTGTGCCAATGGTGGGTGCTGTACATTCGTTTCTCCAGGCTTAAAAAATGCTCTCGGAGGCCAGTCTTTCTTGATGTAGTGCAAATCGATTGCTCTGCTGTCCCACAGACAAAGAAAACAGCAGTACTTTGTATATCCCTGCTGCAAACCCATCAACAGAGATACTACCTTCAGGTCAGAACATATCTGCCAGCCATACTTGCTGTAGTTAATCGTCTCCAGTACCTGCTTTAGATTGCCGTAAGTCTCCTTCATGTAGACCGCATGTGCAATAGGTATGGATGGAAGCTGGTTCCCATTATTCAACAAAACCGCCTTTAGGCTCAGTTTTGAAGCGTCTATAAACAGCCGCCATTCGTGGGGATCATGTGCAATACCGAGAGCTTGTAGTAGACCATCAATATCGCAGCAGAACACAAGGCTTACTTCTTTCTTAAAGAAAGATTCGAAGAGCTGATGGCAAGTGCGAAATGAAGTCACTCGGACATTCTGTTCCAGAAGATTCCACTGTCGAAGTCTTGAGGCCAGTATCTCCGCTTTGCTTTTCGACAGATCCAAATCGCGAACAAGATCGTTCATTTCATCCTGAGTAATTTTATGTGGTGCAGATGTTTCGTCAAAGCACGAAAAGTCATCATCCTTACTGCCACGTTGAGGAGAACTCGCCGACGCATGGCCATCCTCATCGTCTGAACTGATAGAAAAATCTGTAGGAGGTTCTGGAATTGGGAGTCCTTCGCCATGAGAGACAGGTCGCAGAGCAGATGGTATGTTAGGGTATTCAACTGTCCACTTCTTCTTCTTGGAGATGGCTCCAGAAGTTGGTCGTACCATACAGAAATAACAGTCGTCAACGTGATTGGTGGGCTCCCTCCAAATCATGGGCACAGCAAATGGCATTGCCTTTCTTTTGCCATTAAGCCACTGTGAAAGATTTACGGCACAAGTGCGGCAGCATACGTGTGGGGCCCAGTCTTTGTCCTGGTCGCCTATCTTGCAACCAAAATACAAATGATACGCTTTCTTAACTGTTGCACTGATGTTCTTTTTCTGTGCAGCAAATGTCACTTCTCCGCAAATATAACAGAAGTTATTTGCACTATTAACACTGTTACGAGGCATTGCTACTGTTTAGTTACTTTACACTATAGCAATCACTTATGTATGCTAGAGCTTCGAAAAATATGCGCGAATGAACGGATATTGCACGAGTTAACTGTCACGTCGGCCATTTATAAATAAACTATAATTAGTTATTGCTTGATATTGCGCAATCAATTTCGCAACACTCTCAATGGAAACTTACAGTAAATGCTGCATTAACTTCTTTGCATGAAGGGGTGATGCAATATGACGCAAAATTTCGTAATTTCTCACTAAATTGCATTACATTATGCAATAGCATCTATACAATGGACAAAACGTCAATATCTCTTGAACGTGAGCCAATCAACTTTTTTCAATGTGATATTCGTGTTCAGCACGTTGAATTCATTCAGTATTGGGTACTTTCACCTAAGAAGCAATTTCACTGTTGACCAGTGTAATGAATGCTGGGCCTCAAAATGGGTGATGGTGTTGCGAATAGTACGCTCAGTAGGCCGATTATGTTGACCATAAGTTGAGCGAAGTGCACGAAACACATTCCTCACAGAACGTGAATTTTCGTAATAAAGTTGAACGATTTGTAAACGTTGTTCAGGCGTAAGTCTTTCCATTATGAAATGCCAAACAATACTAAGCAAAAATAACATGACAGCATGACAAGACTCACACGTGATCTGTCAAAAAAAGGCTATTGAAAAAAGTATCCCTACTTGAATCACCCATTATATAAATTTACTATTGTGTAAGTTGTTTATACTATTGCTAACCTGATTACGTACACACATTCTTGATTTTTATATTTTAGTTTTACATAGAGTAAATATTGAGTGAATATTACAGTTGAATAACACACATTTCTATGCTTGCAGAACTATTAATTATTCTGAAAGACATCTTTAGAAATAGCATATTTATTTCAGTTATGTATTATTGAAAGTTTACGAGTAATTCATGTGCAATAGCAAATATTTATTTTTAGAAATAACTATAATTTGTTTTTTTAAAGTATAATTATTAGAGAAATAGCTTTCATTTATAAATAATTAAAAAATAATAATATTTTAACTTATATAATTTAATAAATTTTATTACATATGATACCACCCGCCAAGATTGCAACATTTTCACCATCTCCGTATCCCACCCGGCGTACTATTTGTCAAGGAAACTGCTCTCTTTATATCTTACTTACTCTAAGCAGTACGGCCATAACAGACTCATCTGTTATATGAAGAACAAACTAACTTAAGTAGGGTAGCTTTATTAAGAACATGGCAAGAATTAACCTACCTTAGTTTTTCAACTTAAGGTTTAATAACACGAGAAAGAATCTAGGAAGGCATTAATATTGAAATGAATATTTAAACTTAAACTTTTTAATATTCGTCAGCATTAGTAAATCACTTATTCCACTCAATACCGACGAATATTAACACATTAGAAATCACATACGTAGTAGACTTAACTTATTGAATTTTCTATAGTCGAGATCATCCGTCAAATTTTATACACCCCCCATTTGAATGACCTAATAAATAACTTGCTCAAATAGCAGAAAAATAAGACAGATAATATTTTACGACTCGAGTACTTGACAGCGTTTGTTAGCTTTACGAATTAAAATAATTCCAGCTATTTTATTGTCGTATTACAGCAAGAGCAAAGCGAACTTGATATCGTAGGCGCTTGGCTAAGTGCCTGGAGCAAATCCCCTAGTTATCCAACGAATTTATTAGTGTTTCTTTTTTTATTAAATAGAATTACAACTGGCAAATTTACATTTGTGAGTTGTGAATATTTCTTATACTATTTCGCTACCTTTGCCTTTTTAATGAGAATCCAGGGAGGTCACATACTATGGTAGTAAAACTTACAATTTCGCTCTATAATCTTTATATTTATCTGCGTTTACGACTCATGAAACAGAGATTGAATTCTAAATGTAAACTTGAGATAATCAATAGTCTGATGTTGAATTATATTAAAGTTTCACATGCATGTGGCGATATCTTTAAATGCTTTTTGAATAACATTGTTTATCGATTTCGCTAATAAAAGCTGTCGTTCTTAATATGATTTGTAATTTTGCGCTATTTACGATTGGTCGTATAAAAATGCACGATTAATTAACCATAACTGCATTTTTATTCGTCATGCGAAACGCGCATCTAGCAGAGATGCATTAACGATATTTTACACGCTCCGTATGTGCCAGGCAAGTCTGCGAAATTAATTAGCGGTATCGTTCTTATTAAGGGAAAGTTGTTATTTAAATATTTTACATATTAGTTTATTCTTTAGCACTCGTTGTGTATATTATAAGCAGTTGAACATAACTTTATCGAATACGAATGCAAATGTTATGTGAAATACACGTAGCAACGCCTGTCTAAGTTAGATTGAATCTTTTTCATTAAAAACAAACATTTTTGTTGTTAGAAAGTGGGAATTGGAGAATTTTTCGATACTGCAAGGAAAGTAAAATAAGCTTTGGTGTAGATGGTAGCTAAAAGAAATAAAAATAAGAGAAGAGGAAGCAGAAACAAAAAAAAATCAGATTTTAGTTAATATTTTCTACTAATAGTATATTTGTTTATGAGAAATTTCTACTCATTAAAGGAAATGAAACCACACTTTCTGTGTACTGTGAACTGTTGGACGCCCCTAGGATTCACCCACCGCTGCCACGAGGCGGACATTCCGTAACCCATAATATAAAAAACTAAAGGAAGATAATACGGATCAATAAAAAACAGGAAAATAGAGATATTGGGTAATCCCAGGAGACCCTGACTAAAATCACAATTGACAGTATGTCTCATGATTGCTTCCGATTGTTGTCTTTTCATTCTCAAGGTTATCCTGCTTTATATTGTGCAATGCGAAATTTTAGCCAGGCAATTAGTAAAATATATTAAAATTCTTTTTCCAAATATACAAGAAATGTATTAAAAGGAACTATTTATCTGGGTGTAGCGGCATTGTAAGATAATTAATAATAAAATGGCAATTTGACGGCTAGCTGTCATTTAAAAAGTTTCAATAACTAAGAAGATAGAATGCAAAAAAAAATGAAATGTGTAAAAGTGAAAATGTGAACAATTAGGCATAGCACCATTGCTATTATCTGAGCAGTATCATCAAATGGTCTTGATTTATCAAGGACATACACTCAACTCCACTACGCACATAATATCGACGCAAATTGCACAATTAAACGAGTAGGTAAAAATAGGAGTAGAACTGTCGCATACCATTCAGTAGGTTTGTTAGTAACTTCATGAAAGTAATGTATGTAATTAGCTAAAAATAAATTAAAACCACAGCGGCGCATAAGTACCAGTTATTGGCACTTTCGCCAATGATTGACATGTGCAAGTGAGCCATTGATTGGCGTTATTTTGTATTGTTGAGCATAGCGTAATATCGATTCGCATTGTAAATAATTAAACAATTTTGTCATGAAAAACACTATATAATTATAAAATATAAAATATAAAAATATGGAACACAAATTACAAACGTTGAAAAAATAGAAAATTTAATTTTTAATTACACAAAAACATGAAACTTACATTCTCTTGATTGGTTTAACGTAGAACAAAACTTAAAAACATACCTGAGTAGGATTAAACACCCACCTTACCTAGATAACATATATAAAATAAAATAACTACATTCTAATAATTCAGATACGTACCTATACCGTATGTGTCAATTTTCATTAGCCATAGGCGATCAATCCATGCAATATGTTACAACGTGGTATCCCTACTTTCCTTTCCAATGCCAGCGACGCGACATCGGACACATGCTCGCAAATACAAGTTAGAACTTAGCAGTAACCATTGGACCACCGACCCGTGTGTTTCTAATGCGTTCAGAAATAATATTTACGAGTTGCAAGGATTTGTTTTTCTTTTTCCTTTCAGTAAATGCAGAGAATTATTAAGCTACGTTCACGCTGCATGACACAAACAAAAGCGTAATTCTAATAAAATTAAAAAATAACCCTAATAAAATAAATAAAAAAGGATTCCTCCCTGCACAGCAAGACAGTAATTTTCTACGACCCTAGGCGGTCGTAGAAAATTACTCTTACGTTTTCTAACATGTGAGCAGTTACTGAATTAGTAGCCTCAATTATTTTTTATCTGAAGGCAACTATGTTTTCTGTTCTACCAGCTTCATGGGTATAAACAATATTTTTTAAATATCCCCATAAAATAAAATCATTTGGAGAGAGATCAGTAGATCGCGGAGGCCATTTGATGTTACCCGTTCCAGTAATAAGACGGCCAGGGACCACAACGTTTCCCCACCTAAACATTGAATGCGAAATCTGAGTCGGGATCAGAGAATATCGTTGTGATGTCGGTTGTTGTCGGCATTGGTAACGGACAGTAGGGGTAACATGCTTCCACGTATTATATTCATACGTATAGATCGCACGTAAACATTGAATCCCTATACCTAATGAAATTTGACACATGCGGTAGGTAGGTTGCTGGTTTTTGGCATAAAATACATTTAAAATTGCTTCCAACATTTTTTTCTTTTTGAGTCAAGTAATATGGTATGTTCTCACACATGCCTGACACTTAATTAATAAATTTGTAGAATACATTTTACTTACGCAAATGTAACACAGTCCCCATATCCACAGTAGTATTATTACGAAAATGGAAAGTGTAAACATATGGATGTTAAAACTAACATCAAGCACTAAATAAATACTGTGACTTACATATATACATGTATACGTTAAACGTATATGCATATATGCATGTGTTTGGGATAAACACATACATTAAGTGCCATTGCCGACAATCGAACGCACAGATACCGGTGTTTCGGCATTTGAGGCCTCATCAGAGCACGTGGAGACTGTCGACAATGGCTTTAAAACTTAAAACGCTGCTTATGTCAGTTTTGCGTGGTAGATGCAGTGAGAGTAGGGAGGGACATCTAACACCCAAAAGATGACACAGAAAAAAAAGCGATGGCTTCTCACGGCATGTTGTGCTATACAGAGGCCTGTATGTTAATATAATAATAATAATAATAATAATAATATAATTTATTTCAGAGACATGTGTACATACAAATAAAAACATACATGTGTGAAAACGTCAAAAATAAAATCTACAAATATAGGTAACAAATCATTAATTCAAAAAGTCCTCACAGGAGTAACAATTTAAAGTTAATAGTAATTCCTTAACCTTGTGTTTAAATTTCTTTAAACCTTCCCGTTTTATTTCAGATGGAAGTTTATTGTATAGTTTACAACCATTAAAAAGAAGATTTCTTTGAAAAAGTGCTGTTTTATGCTGAAATGGCAACAGGTAATTATTTTGCCGTGTATTGTATTTATGGTCTATACTGGTGGTGAAGGATGACCTGTTTTCATGTACAAATAACACTACTTCCAATATGTATATGTCAAAGAAGGTCAGAATTCTTTCTTTTCTAAAAGCAGGTCTACAAGACTCTTGAAATCTCAGGTTATATATGTACCTTACAGTTTTTTTTGCATCAAAAATACCCCTTGGGCATCTCTGCAATGACCCCAATGAATTATACCATATCGAATCCTGGAAAATATATTCGAGTAGTAGTATGTCTTCAACACTTCGAAACTGCAAGAATTGCGCAGATTATATATCGCATAGCAAGCCCTACTCAGCTCACCACACAAAACATCAATATGGGCGGACCAAGTCAAAGACTCATCCAACACAACCCCCAATACCCTGCATGAACTAACAAGGTCCACAGAAGTTTGATGTAGGTTAATTTTCGTTTCCCTAAACTTTAATTGATTTTTAAACAAAATACAATTGGTTTTTGAATTATTGACTAATAGCTTATTGACTGACATCCAATCCTTTATGAGTGTGTAGATCCTGTCTGCTTTAGATTTTAGATCTAATAAGTCATCAGCATCAACGATTATATTAATATCATCCGCATAGAGAGAGACTGCGGCCAATGGTTATATAAGTTTTGGCAGATCATTAATGTAAATTAAGAACAACATGGGACCCATCACTGAGCCTTGTGGGACCCCCATTGTTATCTCTCTTTCAACTGATATTTCTCCATAACATGTAACCCGCTGCCTTCTGTCCCGGAGATAAAACTCAAACCATTTGTTCACCATACCGCGAACACCATACCTATGCAGTTTATAAAGAAGAATCGTGTGATTTATACAATCAAAAGCCTTTGACAAATCAATGCACATTGCCAAGCATGGCAAATTATAATCTACACTAGTAATGGCCCTCGCAAGGCATCGAAATAAGGCAGTATTCGTAGAATAACTAGGACGAAATCCATGCTGATCATCAGAAAATAAATCAAAGTGTTTAAAGTATTCAGTTAATTTAGTAGTAACAATTATTTCGAAAATCTTTGAAAAGACTGACGCAACACTTATTGGTCTATAATTTGAAAAATCATTACATCCCTTCTTATAAAGTGATTTTATCAATGCTACTTTTAGAGTTGATGGAAAGATCCCATGATTAATCGACAAATTTAATGAGTATATAAGCGGCTCAATAATTAGCCAATAACAATATTTAATTATACGGGGTGAGATATGATCGTATCCCGCTGAGGAATCTGCATTTAATTTACCAACTGCAATTTCAATGTCATGTCTGTCTATATTCGGCATAAAAAACGAGTTATTAACCAGGTCAATATATGTGTCAATTGAATTGAATTCAATATCTGTTTGATTAAAATTTGTATTAACTAGATTGGAAGCCAATGTTGCAAAATACTTGTTGAAATATGTAGAAGTATTTTCTCGATACATACTATAATCCGGAAGAACTGTTTTTTGTTGATGTGTTGGGCATTTATTTTTTATCAGCGTCCAAACGGCTTTGTTTTTATTTTTAGATTGCAGTATAAAACGATTATTATATTGTTTTTCTTTGTCAATAATAAATTCTTTATAAAAATTTTCATATTTGAGAAAATCAGCCTTAAATATAGGGAATTTCTTACTCATATCACTTAAGAATGTAAGTTTATTCTTGCATCCAAGACTTCTTGATCAATCCACCCATTTCCCGTGCCATGACCAACATGGCACTTAACCAACGGAAAACATATACTCATATAATAAGCAAATATCTCTAGGAAGTTTGAAAAACTAGTATCTGGACACGAACATTGGTATACTGGTAACCAAGTTTCTTTTTCCAGGTAATCATTGAACAAAATTAAGGAATTACTAGAAACTTTCCGTTTATAAATATAATCAACAGCATTTGATTTTAGATCCGATTTAACATTCAAAAATTGACTAAAATGATCGGACAAACAGTTATCCAAACAAGAAGAACTATAATAGTCAAGCGGCAAATTTGTTACAAAATTATCAATACAAGAGGACGATGTATTACAAACTCTAATTGACGCTGAGGACGGCAACTGAAGCTTTTTAAATAAAAATTATTAATTGAAAGTTGCTTTAGTTGATACTCCGATTGCCAATGCTCAGTTAACATTAAAAGATCGAACCTTATATGTATTAATTACAATTTCGAGTTGCTGTATCTTATTACTAACACAACAGATGTTTTGATGCATAATGTTAATACCCTTAGATGTGCAATTTAAACCTTGTTGGAAAGGCGATCTAAAAAACGGTTAACACAGACATTTTCAGGCCACGTATCTGTATTTTTTATTATATCTAACGATTTTGATGATATAGAGACTTTAAAAGAGGAATATCGATCCGGGTGTTTACTCTGCATGGGGGTACAGATGGCATCTTCTATATTTTTAGATTTAAGAAATTCCGTGAGTTTATCGATTGATAAATTTGGTTGAAGGTTGTAAATGCGAAAATGGTAATACCTTGTAGCTCCTTTAATTGAAGAGGCTGCAACATCACTCCCACGAATAACTTCCATTTTTCTTGATTTCTTAGGTCCTACTGTTTTCCATTCTAAGGAATTTTTGTCATTATTTTGTGTAGCCGCAATCTTTATATCAGCATCATTTATTTTCGGTTTAGTCATTCCAACTTTTTGTTTGGTGGATTTCGTAGTATTTACAAGAGAAACAATATCTTTTTCTTGTATCTTTTTATCATGAGTACTTTTTTCTTGATTATTTGTAACGTTTTGTATATTCCCTGCATTCATATTTGTAAGCAGGTGAATTAAATCAATATTAGAATCCTTCAAGATCTGTACTTCGTTTCATAAAAGGCAAATTTCATTTTTCATTTCTATTAATACCTTATGGTTTTTGTCCAATTCTTTACGTATAATTATTGACACTATTTCAGCGAACTCACTGCTTTCAAAAAACTGCACAACTTTTTCCATTTTTTCTATACCAGAACGAGTATCTGGCGGCATTATTATTATTTACAGTTTATTAAATATTTGTATTTACCAATAATCACATATAAAACTTAAACACAAACTGCCAAACACGGTAGACACGTCTGTCCCGTGGCAGCTCTCACTAGGCGATCCCGTGTAATAGAGCCTTATGTGGTGTCACCAATCAAAACGAAAATGAAAAGTGTAAACACATGGATGTTAAAACTAACATCAAGCAGTAAATAAATACTGTGACTTACATATATACACACCGAAACACCGGTGTCTGTGCGTTCGATTGTCGGCAATGGCACTTAATGTATGTGTGTATCCCAAACACATGCATATATGCATATACGTTTTACGTATACATGTATATATGTACGTATACAGTATTTATGTAGTATTATTACTTCATTTATATTCGCTTCATTAGTAGAATCTTCAGCGTCTGATTTAAATAAATCTCGTACATGTGATTAAGTAGTTATTTTCGTGTTATTTGATTCAATCTTCAGTCTCTTTATCATCTTAGTGTTTTTATTTGTCACAGTCTGTTTATTTGCCACGGTCTTTTTATTTTTCGCATTTTTCATCCGTCGCAGTCTTTTTACGACTCTTATTTACTAATTTGCGTTCCTGCCTTTTCTCAATTTCATATTCTTTCAGTCGTTCTTTTTTTTTTCATAAATCTGCTTAACCCTAAGGACGTTATGGCATAAGGGACTCGTTTACTGTCTTTTTTCTTTTTCTCTCGGAGAATAATTAAATGAAGTGATTGAAACCTCTTGGTGAAATATATTGTCAAAATATAAGTAAATAAACACAAACCAAACAATAAACACAACAAAACAAATGAAACACTTAAACCCGTAAATCCGATAGGTTCATATTTCCACAGTTTCCAGCTGTTTGTTCAGTTGTGTCACCTTGAAGTGCCAGAGGTATCGATGGTCTACTTAGATCAATGCCTGGCACTACCAAAGCCTGATAAAGACATTTACAAAGATTAATATTCAGTGAGTATCTGAGAGACACGGAACGAATAGTCTCCAGATCCTCATTTACTTTTGAATAGCTTCCACGCCGTCTGAGTCTCTAAATTAGTAATACACTTGGGCATCGTCTGTACACAGATGTATTTTAGTATAAGGTAAATGATTGATAAAAGATGAAGTGTATAAGGGAAATGGGTACCTGAGAAACACGGAACGGATAGCCTCTAGATCCTCATTAATTATTTGAGTAGCCTCCTCACAGTCTGAGGCTCTAAATGAGTATACATACTTGGGCATCGTCTGCACACAGATGTGTTTTCGCATAACTTAAATGATTGATAAAAGATGAAGTGTATTAGGAAAACGAAGGAGTACTCAGGACAGAACCTTGCGGTACACCCCGTTGCAAAACAAATGGCCCAGAAATCCTGCTGCAGGTTTTAACATATTGAGATCTATTATAAAAAAATGTGATGAGTAATTATAGCATATTATGGCATAAGCTTTATTCCTCTCAGAAGAGCGCTTTCGTATGGTCAGATATTTTCTATATGAAATTGATGTTAATAGGGAAATATTCCAAGCCCTTGCGCGAGGGGTATTCCTATATAAGGGCAATATAACTTTACTACAGACAGAAGGAAAATATATGGAATATACGGAAGTGCTCGAATGATATTTGTCATGATTATATCACGAAATAACAAAAATAAAAAAAGGAGTACCTTCACAAAGATTTATTAAGAAATAATAAATAAACCGATTTTTAGAGATCATTTCGGTAGATTCTGACAATTTCAAAATCTATGACTGACGTTTGAAAAAAGTCATTCACGCTTGTTATTATAGACGATATCTTAGCACTTGCACTCAATTTGATGTTTTGTTTCCTTATTAACAAAACACCAAATTGAATATACCACTTTTGAGAGAAGCAATTGGTCATTTTGCAATGAAACAGTGCATTTTGCTCATTCTTTAAAAATCTGTCATACATCGTTCAGAACCTGCTTCGGAAAAATAGAGACTCACAGCGTCTGTAGCTAGTGACAGATCTGATTCAACACACGTGAAATCAATATCCATGTTTAAAATTTCGTCTTTGGTAAAATCATCTTTACCTAGTGGACGTCTCAAATATTATCAAGTTAAGTAAAGTAGAAATCAAAAATATGTAGAAATTATTGCGCAAGAAAATAAATCTAATAATACAAAAAATGATGATCTTACAAAACCCTTTTCAATGGAGGAATTGGATATAGTTATATAATTATTAATGATTTGTAAGGCTGCTAGTTTTGATGGATATTATCCTGAATTTATTAAATATCTGGGTCCTTTAGGACGTAATTGCCTTTTATGTTTCTATAAGATGTTAGAGGAATTATTATATCATAGAATTTCTCCAAATATTGAAAATATCTTTCCCAAAAAGCAAGCTGGTTTTAGACCAAATTGTAATTGCTGTGATTAGCTTTAACAAATTATATTGAGAATGGTTTTCAAAAGAATTTGAAAACAGGAATTAGTTTCATTGATTTAACAGCTGCTTATGATACAGTTTGGTTAGATGGATTAGTTTTAAAATTATATAATAGGCTGCCAAATGGTAATTTAATTAAATTTATGGAAAATATGTGTACAAATCGTTAGAGTTTCGGTATTACTCCCTCTTCTATTTAATCTATATACAAGTGATTTACCAAATACGACTTCTAGAAAATTCATCTACGCTGATGACATGGCAAATGCTTATCAACACAATAATTTCAATCAAATTGAAGTTAATTTAAACGAAGATCTATCGATTCTGAGGGATTAATTTAGAAAATGGAAGTTGTGCCCTAAACCATCTAAGCCAGAGGTTTCTTGTTTCCATCTTAAGAATAACGAAAAACATAAAAAACTTGTAGTATACTTTAATGGTACTGTTCTAAGACATAGTTTTAATATAACATACCTCGGAGTTACTTCGGATATATTGTCGCGAATCAACACTCTGTATACTACTAAAAGTATTGCCGCGGTAACCTGATTCCGGACTTACCTAGCATCCTGTCTGCCGTTCGATGAGTTCAATGGAAGTTGATTGAACGGAGGAATGTGCAATTCAGCGAGGTAAGGACAGACTCGGCGTTACCGAGGTAATAAAAGAAGCATATTCCGAACAGGATGAATAATCGATAAGTGATCTTCCGATAGGAGGATCACTTGTGATCCTTCGCAGTTACTTATTATTGTGTTTCCTAGTTGTTCTTAGTGTTTAATAAATACGTGTGTTAGAAGTAGTATTTTATTCAGACAACTCAATCTCCTTACCCCTTGAGAGTCCAAGTTCGGCGGAGAAGAAAAGGTAGGTGCCTTTTGCTACTTATTATATAATTATAATAGCGAGTGCTCCCCCAGAGCAAAACCCCCGTTACGGGTTTAGACCTGAGATATTAACGTTAAAGCCCACCGTGACATTGTGGTGAAGGGGCGTTAATACCCCCACCGTGACAATATCATGAACATATAAACAACATATTGATAAATTGCGTATGAAGATTAAAACAAGAAATAATATCTTACATAAGTTGGTTGGTTCAAATTGCTGAGCTCATGCAGACGTTTTATGTGCGTCCGCTCTTGCATTGGTGTGTTCTGTTGCTGAATATTGTACTGCAGTTTGAATGAATAGCGTACACGTTGGTAAAGTAGATATTCAGTTAAATTGTACACTTCAAATTATTACGGGCATAGTAAAATCTACTCTACATCCTTGGCTCAACGTCATGGCTAACATTCATCCTCATCAGTTAAGAAGAAAATTGGCTTAAAAACGTTTTTGGTATAAATATCAAAATTTTCCTAATTTATATATAATTGCTCCAGATCTTCATAACTTACCACGTTATAGATTGAAATTACGTAGCCCACTTTGGAAGAAGGATTTCCTAAATCAACAGTTTTCGATTAGTTACCTCTGAAAATCAATTTGGTTAGAATGTGACGTGTTTAATAAACAATTAATAGACAATCCTTTGATCAAAGTGGCTGGCTTTACACAACCAAGAAAAAGTTGGTGTAAGTTGAATCGTCTTAGGACGAGTCATGGAAGATGCAATAGTATGTTATTCAAATGGAATGTGATTGCGAGTCCAGCTTGTGATTGCGGAGCTGAGATTGAAACATTAAACATATTGTTGAAGATTGGATCTTAACAACTAAAGTCCTTTAATTTTGTGGCGCTGTGATGGAGTTTTTTTTATTCTGCAGGTTTTTTCCTACATCCTAGACCAAATGGTGCAGTGTTTTAAACGGCTACTACACTTATGGTCCTTCTAAATATATTTCTACTTTTGTACTACAGTTTATATAATAATATGTTTCATTTCTTGTACCTGTCATGTAGTTTCAGAAAATTGTCGGTAGACACATGTTACCACCTGATTAATTTTGGGTTTTTTAGTTGGTTGAGTAGTCTTTCCTAACATAAATACCATTAAAATTTGATACAACATATCTTTTTCTTCACTGGACATTGTAGTAAGTAGTCACTAAGGTAACATAAACTAACGTAACAAATGTAGTTATTTTATTATGATTCTCCAACAATATTACTTAACTGAATAGAACATTGCGTTATCCATTATCGAACGCTTGAAAGATTGTAATCGATATTTGAATAAATTTCACTTCAATTAATATATCTGTAAATTATACCTCAGCATAAAACATTGTCTTTCTTTGTTACACCGCAAATACTTTTATTGAAAGCAGGAAGTGAGTTATTAAATAAAACAAGACAACAGCATAAAATTAAACACATTATTGTGACAAGAAATAATAAAATAAAGCGTTAAATATTCCCGAACTTGAATTTTGTTTTTAAGACTAACAATCGCTTCTTTTTTTTTTTAAATAAGAAACTTTATTTCTATTTCCTGTACAACGTTAACACTTTTTTAGACGAGCACCACGAAATTATTTCTGGTCAATTTTGTGCATTAACAAATTCGTTCCACAACAAAATTTCAGCAGAGTATTACTACGCATTAACCTCCGAGTATGCCTTTCGTTAATTCAAACGCACCGCGATTGCATTAATAAGAAAGACGAAGAAAAGCAGCATTTCTCTAAGACAAATTAATTTTCTCCGAGAGATCAAGCAGAACTATATCACTCGATCATTCTTTATTATAGTTATTTAATGTTGGTTATTTCTTTTTTTCTCTCTCTCTTAATTTCTTGTCATTCGATAAAGAAAACGGAATTGTATTGAATTCGTAACACGACAGTCACTTTCACCTTTAAGAGACCTGACTGTTCCACATTCACGTTGAGTCGGTTTCCCGCAGTTAACTGGCATGCATGCTGGAGATTACTTGTGATAACGTACGATTCAAGAAGTCTTTTACCTAGATATAAAGTCAACATCGTGTATTGGACAGCTTCATTTAACTCAGTGCGGTTTAACAGTGAAGTCTCGAGCGTAATGATTGCCACGGAACATGGCATGTTTGCCTAAGAACTGGTTCCTTTAAAAGTGACAGTAAATGTAAATAATAACGGTTCTTCATATACCGCGCGGATTAAAAATGCTAGTAATAATAACCAACGTGACGTTTTCTCTCAAGTGAACGGCCTTCGGATTCTTTTTGTGCATTTTACGAACTCAGTGACACGGATATATAGTGATACGGCGTTCTAGTTCTTTGAGAAACTTACAGGTGTAATTAAAATGACTTCTTGATTCTTGTTTGTGTAGTTTCGTAATGTCGCGCAAGTGATAGTGCAACTGAAAATTAACTTTGCAATGTGCAACAAGAAATAACACTTTTTAACATGTTAGGATATTTCGCGGCAATTTGTGTATTTGCAATACCATCTAATACAATCAGAGTACCGACATCATGGACAGACGAAGAGGTATTCTTGCCTTACTATGGTGTCGTGGATGGATTGCCTAATGATAAAAGTGTAGATACATATTACCCCTTACTTGCGTCTAATAGTGTATTGCGAGATCAAGTGGTTCAAAATGACGAAGTAATTAAGTTGTTTCAAACGATGAATCCGAATTTGACTATTTTATTTCCTCACGTTGACAAAAATTCCAGGCAGACACCATCTAACAGTGACCAACGGATTTATTCGCAACCAGTTACTACTCAGAATGTTTATTCAGACAGTAAGAAATCTATTAAAATACCGTTGAAGAAAAAAGTAATTCTTCAACAGAATTTAAGCAGAAGACCAACACCATTTAAAGCAGCAGCTGCCGATAATCAAAGTAATATTGGTGTTAACCATGAAAATCCAGGCTGGATACCAACTAAGCCGATATATCCGGGTGAAGGACAATGGGCGAGAAAAGGTGTCAAACATCGACCGCACATTACCAAAAACGTATTTAAGCCATCACCGATAGATGTAGAGTCCAGTCCAGGTATACAATTCTACAAAAAACAAAAAATTGGTCTTCAAGATGAATTCAGAAATTTTCCTAGAAAGCATAAACTGCAACATCCTCAGAAAACTACTTCAAAAGATGAAGATTACGAAGAAGCGACGACAGAGGAATTCGTACCTTACAGGACTTACGCCCAAGTAAGGCACACTGAAAGTGAGAAGCATGTGCCGCGGAAGACAAGCCAACCTAGGTTGAGAGAATCAGTAAAAGATTCGAAAATTCACACTCTGTACACCGAGGAAGGCTATGAAGATAGCGCTTATGATCATGCTGATCAAGAGAAGAATGCAGAACGCATTGAAAGCGAGAATAAAAAGAGTAAGAATAAGACTGAAAATCATGATAAAATTGTTGATAATATAGAAGAGACTGTTATCCCTCCAAAAGAACCAATTTCACCTTTAGATGACGAAGAAAATTCCAAAGAAAAAGAAGAAGAACGAGACAATAGTGAAGAAGAAGATGCTATACGTGAAGATGTTGGGAAGAACGTGGATAATACCAGCACAAAGGATGACTTGACAAGTTTTCCTAAGGAATCTTTCAAACATTTCGGAAATCCCAAGAAATTCAAAGAAGATAGACATGGAAGTGAATTCAATTACAATGATGATGATATCAAATTCGACATAACAAAAACAAGAAATGACTACAATGAAGAGGCTTTAATCGACAGTGTAATGGATGAGTCCAAGTTTGGCAAGAAAATAAAATTGAAAAAGAGAATTCGAAGATCTGTAAAAATAGATATCAGTGAACAAGTCGATCAAAAATATCCGTATTACAATGCAAAAGATGTAGATCCTTTATCCAGTTTGAGATATTCTGAAATTTCTGATAACATTCCAAAGAAGAATGACGGATCGATGTCTTTCTATGATAAGGCTGACAAAGTTGAATGTCCGGAAATCAACGACGTCGATCCTGTTCCAGACAAAGTGAAAAATGCTGAAAGTAATACGACATCGAAAAATGTTGAACATCAACGCCCTTCTCGGAGATTGAATAATCTGGGCGACCAAATTGATTGTCTTAAAGCGAGATATTTTGGTGAAGATCCATTTGATAATCCATTATTTAAAGAAGAAAATATTGATGAACCAAGTTCAATATTTAAGCAGACAAAGTTGACAGATGTAGCAAGATTTAATAGTGATGTAGTAGAGGGTAGAAGCACTAATGTAGACAACATTTTGGATAGTGGTAATGATAATAGCACAAAAGAAAATTTACCAGAACCTTTGCCTTATATAGTAAGAAGGATATATAAACATCCACCACCGCGGTATATTAAAAGACATAAAATTTATTCTAAACCATATCAACGACCTCAACACAAGCGTCAGCAGATTATTATTCAACATGCAACTACAACGCATCGGACAACTCCAAAGACCGTTAAAAGAATAAGTGAAGTTCATTACAAAGATGAAATCAAACCTAATGAGCAAATGAACGTGTTTGCTGATGTCATAAATAATATTAAGAATTCAAGTGAATACATCGATGCAGCTGCGACAGATGTGCGACCCGTAACTGTCAAGGTCCATGCGAATAAAGATATACCACACAGAAAGAGATCCCGGCCTAGAATATCGACAAGCAGTCCTGTTGAAAGAGGAATTTCCTACGAGTATGGCGATGAATCTAATAGTAATTATTACAATAGATTATCTACGACTACACAACCGTTTCATTACACATCTGACGATGAAATTTACGAAGAAGTTCCAAAAAGGTACCGCAAGCGTAAACGTAGACCCGCAATTACTACTGAAATGGAGCAGATAGAAGACATAACAGAGCAGATGAAAGTTAATAAAAGGCGAATTAGGCCAGAGTATACCTCCAATGTTAATAATCTGCCTGATACGTTCAAACCTGATATTATAGATGGTTTTAGGCCTATGCTGCAGGAAGATGTGAAGGAAGCAAATCATAAAGCCGAATATCACGAAATAGATATTCCAGCGGTAAATCAATACTATTACATTGGCATGCGTCCTCCGCCAGAAATGCAACATGTGCACCCAACATACTACTTAAAGAATCAAGTAAAACGAAGAAGGCCGAATAAACCTCCAAGAAAAAGATTTTCTAGAAGTACAAGAGGATACGCCGAAATTCAAAGAGGAAGACAAAACCAGGAGGAACCCAAAATAACAGAAAAAGAAGAAAAACAAGAAGAAGAGGATGATTATGTACCGCATAGAGTCAGAAATTTTCATTATGACGAAAAAACTGGTAAGATTATCTACGACAAAAAGCCAAAAGAAGAAAAAGAAGAGGAAGAGGAAGAAGAAATAGAATATGAATATGTAGAAGTTGAAGAGCCAACGCATCCTCCGCCACCGAAAAAAGAAGTGCGAAGGATTTGGCCTACTAAATATCCCGATGGTCCAAATTATTTGGATTATATAAAAAAATTGAAGGATGATTCGACTTATGTGCAAATTTTGGATCCACAACCTACTGAAAAACCTAAAGAAGATGTATTGATTACTACTGATACATCCCAAATAACATCATCTACGGGATTACCAGAATATCTATCAATATTAAACAAGGTGCGTACTGATAAAACATACAAATTTATAGAAGATCCTACAGAAAATAATAATAGAAGCAAAACAACAACCACACCATACAGTTTGGGAGAGGAATTACTAGACTATGCAAGTGAGGAATATATTCAAGAAGACGTTCAAAATGCACCTGGCGTCCAAGGAGTATTCGGTAAAGAATCTCAATTACAAACTTCTGATACATCAGATTCTACACCAAATTCTAGAAATTATAATCCAAAAACTAGTGTTGATACGTCTAAATATACGAGCATACAGAGAAGACCTATCACGAGGAATAAAATTAGTAGCAAGTATAATTCAGAGGCCTTAAGTAACGAAACTGTTGCTGAGGAAAACAAAGACGAATTATTAGCAAGTACGACAACTCTAGAATCTTTTACTATCGATATCCCCACAACATCTATTCCTTCAACAACTCCTGTAAAATCTGTAGAGACAACTAATGCAAAGAGGGTGCTTATTAGTAGAAGAAGAGGTACTACTACAGCTAGTCCTAGTACAAGTAATCCAAAAAGAGCTACAATTTCAAGACAAAGACAGAGAGGAAGGAATCGTTTCAGTACTATCAGCACAACGGAAGTCCCGATACAAGAAGTTACGAGAAGCAGAAGGAATCTTTCAAGAAGAAACTACGCTAATTCATTGGTGCCTAGAAATCATAAATCACATTATAGTGAAGCACAAAATGTTCGCAATATTAAACCCACACCTAGAAGTATAACACTGAACATATTGAAACAAACCGATTTTATTATACAATCTGAAAATGACACAAACAAGGGAAGCAATCGTTTAAGAAGTGAAAATGAAACTAAATCAGAAAATGTTGAAGTTGACCAAAACCAAAGACTTGGTGATAAAGAAAAATCTAAAAAAGTTGAATTACTAGCAGATATTGAGACTTTTAGTGATGTATCACAACCCCAAAAAGATATTGAAGAACGAGATAAGAAGACTAAAACAGATGAAGTTGAAGTATTCAAAGACTATGACAAAAACCAAAGACATGGTGGTAATTACAAGTATGATAAAGCTCAAAGTGAAATAATTGACATCAATTCTGAAAGTGGTGGTACTGGTAGTGTTAGACAAAATGCCAATAGAAGAAGTTTGGAAGATGTCGAAGATTTCAAAGATTATGATAAAAACCAAAAACATGGTGGGAATTATAAATACAAGAAAGTACAAATCAAAATAACCAGGAATTACAAGCCGTATTCCAAAGAAAGCAGAGAAGTCGATGTTGGTAGTGATAGATATCCAGAATATGCACATCACTCCGAAACGTATTACACTGACCCTAAGCTTCCATCACACATAAATAATCTCAAAGAGAGTCACAGTAATTTAGACGCATTTGGCGATTATGAAGAAAACGAAAATGTATCTGCCGAAAATGAGAACGATTATTATGAAGAACCAGCAGTGGCCCACTCTAGATCAAGGAAGGAGAATATTCCGAAATTTATTAAAGATCCAAGTAAACGTTTGTATTATTATGCTCCTGTATAATTTTTTCTTTGTGATGTTTGTAAATAAGTTAGTTTTTAAATGTAAATTATAGTAAATAAATATTTTACAATATAATTTTCTTTTATTAGAATTTTAACTATAACAAATTATTAGTGAAGAAGCATTTTTGTGCTTAATATACTTAAAATGATTTAAATTCTAGTTAAAATATTTTGTAGTTTTATGTAAACCAAGAAGTAATTTGAATAGAAAAAACTTTTACTGTTTCAATAAGAAAAACGGGAAAAAAATTTTCAATGAAAATCAAACGTAAGTAAAATATTCTGTTAAGAAAATTACACCAGATTAAATCACCCTCTTACTGTGATGTCTTTGCAATAATAATCATGAAGCCGGTAGATAGAAGCTAAAAGTTACTTCTAAAACTGCAGCATCTTCGTAAAGCAAATTTAAATGTGTTAGTTAAAATTCGAACAGAAATTTTATTCTAGGCAGCCTTATCGAAAATTAAATGTCAAAAGAAAATCACTGGTGGAGTAATCGCCTTTTACTAAATCTACCTCTTTATAGGGATTTTATGATATTAAATTGATAATAGTTTTCTAATAAAATCACTGGTCAGTCCGATAATTAATGACTTTAAATTCAATAAAATGTAAATATATTTCTATTCTGTTGTACTAATTTAAATTGGAAGTGTTGATTGTTCCACATTTATTCAAAATTTAAAATTTATATTGATAATATTCCTTTGTGTTCAAACCATTTACGCTTAAGCAAAAGAAAATATTAACGTATCTAAGAATAAATTTGAAGATTTTTATTATTTATACATTGAGTCTCGAAACATATAATTTATAGTATTGTGTTAGATCTTTTAGGAGATGTAATAAATCTTTAATTTATTATAAATTACATACGACGATGTTTATTATTATAGTAATTTTTTATCGCCTATGACGTTGTCAATATTTCTTTTAAAAGAATGTCCTCGAGTTTACAGTCGAAAGTGATAGTTCCTTTACTAATATATTTCAAGGCATGTTTATCAGAGGTATTTTGCGGCGGCACATTTATTTCAAACTGCTGCATAATATTTTTATTATTATATAATATATTTAGCTGTGAAACTATGATGTCAAAGTGAGGGATTATTTTTGTTAATTTTAAATATGTTGTAATAGTGACCATAGTATGTTTTGAAATCATTGCAATTCTTTTTAATGCACTGGGCTTAAATTATTATATATATATAGGGTTATGATAAAGTAACGCACAAAATTCATAAAACGTACAATGTTCATTTTTGAAAAAAATGCAAAAACACGTCAAACAGTTTATTTTATTCCGCGCCTTTTAACGTAAGTCAAAGTTATGACGTCATCAATGTTTTTTTTAAACATGAAGCTTGGTTTTTTTTTTACTTTATTTGATATAGCTTGTTTTTCTGCATCATAAAGAAATAATTGAAGTAGGGGTCACATAAGAAAAAACTGAGAGAATTAATAAAAAACAAAATAAACTAGTTTTTGAATTTATGAAATGAAACTAAATATTAAAAGAATTAAAACTTAAAGTTACCTAGTAAATCAGGTCTACCTACCATCGTCTTGGCTTATGTCAGATAGTGAACCCGACACAGTTTGAACAATTCCTGTGAGAAATCGTTTTGGTTTAATGGACTGTTTAGTTAATTTAAATGTTATTACTATAATAAAGTTTATTTTGTTTTTTATTAATTCTCTCAGTTTTTTCTTATGTGACCCCTACTTCAATTATTTCTTTATAATGCAGAAAAACAAGCTTTATCAAATAAAGTAAAAAGAAACCAAGCTTCATATTTAAAAAAAATATTGATGACGTCATAACTTTGACAAATTTGACGTTTTATTTTTTTTTGACTTATGTTAAAAGACGCGGAATAAAATAAACTGTTTGACGTGTTTTTACATTTTTTTCAAAAATGAACATTGTACGTTTTATGAATTTTGTGCGTTACTTTATCATAACCCTGTAATATCTACACTCATCGGCAAAATAATCCATCCACTCAAAAAATTGATGAAGTTTGTTCGTTAATAAGTTTATTATTTTAAATTCGATTTGATTCATTTTTTTTGCATATTGTAGGTACATTTAAATTTAATTTATCACATCTTTGGAATTTTAAGAAAATTTGGCGTACATCATTTTATACAGGGTGACACAAAGTCTGTTTTTTTAAATCAACTTTAAAACCACATATGGATTGTCAAAGTTGCTCCACCTTGTATTTTCTTATTTTGTTAACAAGGCACATCATTTCTTTACAATTTCTTTTTTTATTTATTACAATAGCTTAATTTTTGTAAAAGATACAAGGGTTTAAGAAAAATCTTACATTTTTACATTTTTCCTATGGTACTAACAATAAGTTTACGAATTTAACTTAACACCGAATATAATGAAAAGGAAATGAAAAGAAAATGAAAAACATAAAAGACTTAATACGAAGTGTTTCCTCCACGTGCACGGATAACAGCTGCAATTCGTCTTGGCATGCTCTCAATTAAGTTTTGAATGTAAGCCTGGTTGATTTGATTCCATTCTTCAGTTAGAACGTCACTAAGCTGCAGTAAATTTGCAGGCGTTGGTATACGAGATCGTATTTTCCTCCCAAGTGCATCCCAAACGTGCTCAATTGGGTTTAGGTCTGGGCTTAGAGCAGGCCAATTTACTACTGGGATTTTAACCTCGGCTAAATACTCGCGTACAATTCTGGCAACATGCGGTCGGGCATTATCATGCATCAGCATGAAATCATCTCCGATGAACGGTGCAAAAGGAACAATATGTGGCTCTAAAACTTCTCTTATGTATCTATCGGCTGTCATGGCTCCCCCGTTCATTATAACCAAGTCCGTCCGAGCTTCAAAATTTATGCCACCCCACACCATTACCGAACCGCCTCCATAACTTACTCTAGGAAAAAAATGGTTTTGAAAGAAACATTCACAAGTTCTCCGGTAAATTCTTTCACGTCCATCTGGTGTTCTAAGACTAAATCTTGACTCATCCGTGAATAGGATGTTGCTCCATTCTTCGTTACCCCAATTTACATGTTCCCTAGCAAATCTAAGGTGTTCAACTCGATGGTGTCTCAATAACTCTAGACCAGTTGCAGGTCTCCTAGAACGCAGTCCAATATCAAACAGCCGCCTTCTTATTGTTCTATCACTTACTTGAACTTGCCTTACGTCCTCTAATCTGTTTTTCATTTGCATAGTAGTAACTTTTCTGTCCCTAAAAACATTTAACGTTATAAAGCGATTATCTCGCTCACTAGTAGATTTCTTTCGACCACAATGATTTCTTCTTGTGTATACACCAAATTCATTAAACCGTTTAACAGCTCTTTGAACTTTACATCTTGAAACTCCCAACACTCTGGCCACATAATACTGTGACCTACCATCCTGAATCAAAGCAACAGCTCTCGCTGCGTCGGTTACAGAAAGATCCATATTTTAAATTACTATTCGACAAGAAACACGTTCAAAAACGTAATTGACAAGTTTTAGATTTCGCAACTGACAGTATTTCAATAGCCCTCTATGCAAAAATGATAAATTGGTAAACTTATTGTTAGTACCATAGGAAGAATGTAAAAATGTAAGATTTGTCTTAAACCCTTATATCTTTTACAAAAATTAAGCTATTGTCATAAATAAAAAAGGAAATTGTAAAGAAATGATGTGTCTTGTTAACAAAATAAGCAAATACAAGGTGGAGCAACTTTGACAATCCATATGTGGTTTTAAAGTTGATTTAAAAAAACAGACTTTGTGTCACCCTGTATAAAATGATGTACGCCAAATTTTCTTAAAATTCCAAAGATGTGATAGATTACATTTAAATTTACCTAGAATAAAACGCGAAAGTATTTAGACCTAGATTTGGAACAATTTTTGTGAACAAGAAATTTAAAAATTCGGACCGTAAGTAATACTTCTATTCTTATCACATAACAGTTTTTTGCAAATATCTGGCAAATTTTGAATTCTATACAGATTTATTAAGAACTCAAACGTTTTTAGAGTTCGAGTTAGAATAATTTTTGTATATAAAAAATTTAAAAATTCGTACCGGATGTAAGATTTTTACTTTTATCGAATATCAGTTTTTTGTAAATATTTCTCAAATTATGTTTCTTTAGAGCTGAATTTGGTATAATTTCTGTATAAAAAAAAATTCAAAATTCGGACCGGAAGTAACCCATTTACTCAGAGTTTATTTTATTAGGAAATACAGAATTTAAAGTTTAATTTGGAACAACTTTTGTATATAGCACATACGTATAAAAAATCGTGTAGTGCCCACACCTCACTTTTATATTTGTCTTAGCTAGTGTCAAATGACTAATGCTACACATGTTAAACATTTCCTATAGTACCCATGAAAAACAGAGATATTTATGAATTACGACTTAATTTTTCAGAAAATTGAACCCCAATTACGCTATTTGTAAATTAATTTTTTTTTGTCATCAGTTATCATCATTAACAGTTTCATTAAAAAAAATATTCATCAGGTAAAGGTTCGTTAAAAATATCAAATGAAAAATTGCAGTGACTTATTTAAAAATGTCAACAAACATTGCTACATTTATTCTAAATCAATAGCTGTCAGTATATAAACTGGTTATAAACGAACAATATTGATTTGATACAATGTATTAGAATAATATGAATCATACTGATGACTATCTGAGATGGGCTTATCATAATATATAGACTATCTTTCTCAAACAATTGTAATTGAAAGTTTGTTTTGCTCTAATTAATCCAAACAGATCGTGTAGCATGAATACATTAAAAACTTTTTATTACTCTTAATTTTCATTTTAAAATGATATTAGATATTATACACTGGGGTTCTGACGTAGGTATGGATCACGTACCAATTACTATTTTGTCAACTTACAATTAGTATTTTAAATAATTTCTCGGTTGTGAACCATGTAGACCTACTTTCACATCATGTAAATTTTAAACATGTGCATTTATGAAAAACTAGCTGTCCATCAATCTCTTCGAGCTTGAATCGCCTCTTCGCGTCCGCTTACAGCTGTCCGTCAGTCTCTCTTAGCTTGAACCGCTTTTTTCGCGTCCGCTTACAGTTTCTTCACAGTTTCCTGTAAAAAGCAATCACTCTCATGGCTTTTTAGAGTGTCCGATTTTATTAACTTTTGAAGCACCCCTGTATATACATATATCTTGTGAAGCCAATAGCATGTTTTATTTAAAATGCTTCTCGAACTGTTTTATACACAAACCTGTACACAATCAAGAGCGACAAAATTGTAGACGTAATAAGCGACCACAAACAACACCGTACCTAAAATTTCACATTCATACGTCAATTTTCAAAAAAATCTTCCGCCATTTTTTTTTTGACATTTTGACTTTGGAATCGTGATCAAAGACCTCCAAAACCCCCGTATATAAAATTTCACTTTCATACGTCAATTTTTAAAAAAATCTGCCGCCGTTTTGTTTTTTTTGACATTTTGACTTTGGAATCGTGATCGTCGACCCCCAAAACCTCCGTATCTAAAATTTCACAATCATACGTCAATTTTCAAAAAAATCTTCCGCCATTTTGTTTTTTTTGACATTTTGACTTTGGAATCGTGATCGGCGACCCCCAAAACCCCCTTGTCTAAAATTTCACGTTCATACGTTAATTTTCAAAAAAATCTCCCTCCATTTTGTTTTTTTTGACATTTTGGCTTTGGAATCGTGATCGGCGACCCCCAAAACCCCCGTATCTAAAATTTCACGTTCATACGTCAATTTTCAAAAAATCTTCCGCCATTTTGTTTTTTTTTGACATTTTGACTTTGGAATCGTGATCGGCGACCCCCAAAACCCTCGTATCTAAAATTTCACATTCATACGTCAATTTTCAAAAAATCTCCCGCCATTTTTTTTTTTGACATTTTGACTTTGGAATCGTGATCGGCCACCCCCAAAACCCCCGTATCTAAAATTTCACGTTCATACGTTAATTTTCAAAAAAATCTCCCGCCATTTTGTTTTTTTTTTGACATTTTGACTTTGGAATCGTGATCGGTGACCCCCAAAACCCCCGTATCTAAAATTTTATATTCATACGTCAATTTTCAAAAAAATCATCCGCCATTTTGTTTTTTTATGACATTTTGATTTTGGATTTGTGATCGGCGACTTAAGACACCCTCGTATCTAAAATTTCACATTTATACGTCAATTTTCAAAAAATCCTTCGACCATTTTGTTTTTTTTTGACATTTCGACTTTGGATACGTGATCAATGATACCACAAAGACTCCCAAGTGCCGAATTTTACTTTAATAAGAAGAGAGAAATTAATTTCAGATAGCTCCGCCCACTCTGCATGTATGTGTAATCCTTGTTATAAGGGCACATAAATGTTAAAAGCAATCTTTTTCCCCATTAAGGAAACTGGGCGTACGCGTTCTGGAATTAACGTATTTTAATAATTCAAATTTATTGTCATTAAAAGAACAATCAACCTGTATGTCTATAAAAATGTTAAGTCAAGGGGGTGTTTTATGTCGAGATTGAGATGCCGAACTTTCGCCGGACCGGATACATTAATTGGCATTGCACGCATAAATCTGATATTTTTCGCCCGTCCGGAATACATTCGTGTCACTGCACATTGAATCTGTGACGTTTTCGGCCATTTTTCTGACCAAATGCTTCTGCAAACGAATTTGAAAGTACTCGTGCCGTTGGTTGCGTGTGTCTGTCGACTCGAAATAAGCACGTAAAAGGTCCAGAGAAGGCCGTTCTTTAACACCTCGGGTCTTGTTGGACCCTCGCAACCTTCAAAATTTCGTATTTCACGCTTAAAAATGAATCTGTGGACACAACTCAGTTTGATGTCAGTTTGACGTTTCCCGAGATTTTTATCGCTTGTCACGGGAATGGTCAAAACGTAAGCCATTTTTTCGTTACAAAATGGAATGCACGCTCCCCTTTAAAACCCCATATCTCTGCACACGCTCCACTTAGAAGGAAAAACTCGCCGGCGAGGAACCCTTTAGAGTCCTCCTAACACGCACGCCAAAGGACAGCTTTCAATTCCGCGTATCCAGAGAGGAGTTCAACCTGGCGTTTTGTCGACTTTTTCTATTTTGATAGTTTCGAAAATGCTCGGTTAAGCTCTTTCAACTAAGGCGATTAACAACAGAGGTCTGTGCGCTATTATTATATATTACTAGCTCTAACGTCCGCTTACAGCGGGTCCTCCGCTTACAGCGGGTCCGTCAATCTCTTTTAGTTGGAATCGCTTTTTTCGCGTCCGCTTACAGCTTTTTCATAGTTTCCTGTAAAAAGCAATCACTGTCATGACGCCTTTTAGAATGTACGATTTTATTAAAAAACGCTTTTTAGAATGTCCACTTTTATAAACTTTTGAAGCACCCCTGTATATACATATATTTTGTTAAGCCAATAGGATATTTTATTTAAAATTCTTCTCGAACTGTTTTTGACACAAATCGGTACACACTCAAGAGCGAGAAAGGTAATTTAATGTTAAACATAAGTCATGTTAAAGTATCCAAAGACACATTGAGATCAAAAAGCGCAACATCTTTATTAAGACAGTGTACAATACTATTTTGATGTGAAAGTGTGAAAGCCTGTCAACCTTTTTGAAATCCACTATCGTTAATAAAGGAGCACAAAATAATAATAAAAGTAAAAAGCCCAAGTTTTAAATTTAAACCCTATTGAAGCACTTTCCTGTAAAAAGAGGCTTTTTAGAATGTCTACTTCTATAAACTTTTGAAGCACCCCTATATATACATATATTTTGTTAAGCCAATAGGATATTTAATTTAAAATTCTTCTCGAACTGTTTTTGACATAAACCGGTACACACTCAAGTGCGAGAATGGTAATTTAATGTTAAACATAAGTCATGTTAAAGTATCCAAAGACACAATGAGATCAAAAAGCGTAACATTTTTATTAAGACAGTGTACAATACTATTTTGATGTGATAGTCTAAAAGCCTGTCAATCTGTTTGAAATCCACTATCGTTAATAAAGGAGTACAAAATAATAATAAAAGTAAAAAGCCCAAGTATTAAATTGAAGCGCCTGTCCTGTAAAAAGCCATCACTGGCATGACGCTTGTTAGAATGTCCACTTTTATACACCTTTGAAGTACCCCTGTATATTCACACATTTTGTTAAGCCAATAGGACGCTTTATTTAAAATTCTTCTCGAACTGTTTTTAACACAAACCGGTACACACTCAAGAGCGAGAAAAGTAATTTAATGTTAAACATAAGCCATGTTAGGGTATCCAAAGACACAGTGAGATCAAAAAGCCTAACATGTTCATTAAGACAGTTTACAATACTATTTTGATGTGAAAATATAAATGCCTGTCAACCTTTTCAAAATCCACTATCGTTAATAAAGGAGCACAAAATAATAATGAAAGTAAAAAGCCCAAGTTTTAAATGTAAGCCCTATTGAAGCGCCTTTCCTGTAAAAGGCGATCACTGGCATGACGCTTTTTAGAATGTCCACTTTTATAAACTTTTGAAACACCGCTGTATACACATATATTTTGTTAAACCAATAGGATATTTTACTTAAAATTCTTCTCGAACTGTTTTTGACACAAACCGGTACACACTCAAGAGCGAGAAAGGTAATTTAATGCTAAAGTATCCAAATACACAATGAGCACAAAAAGCGCAACATTTTCATCAAGATAGTTTGCAATACTATTTTGATGCGAAAGTGTAAAAGTCTGTCAACCTTTTCGAAATCCACTATAGTTAATAAAAGAGCACAAAACAATAATAAAAGTAGAAAGCCCTAGTTTTAAATTTGAAGCCCTATTGAAGCGTCTTTCCTGTAAAAAAGCGATCACTGGTATGACGATTTTTAGAATGTCCACTTTTATAAACTTTTGAAACACCCCTGTATATACATATATTTTGTTAAGCCAATAGGATATTTTATTTAAAATTTTCCTCGAACTGTTTTTGACACAAACCGGTACACACTCAAGAGCGAGAAAGGTAATTTAATGTTACAACGACACAATAAGATAAAAAAGCCCAACTTTTTTATTAAGATAGTTTACAATACTATTTTGATCCGAAAGTGTAAAATCCTGTCAACGTTTTCGAAATCCACTATCGTTAATAAAAGAGCACAAAGCAATAATGAAAGTAGAAAGCCCAAGTTTTAAATTTGAAGCACTATTGAAGCGCCTTTCCTGTAAAAAGCGATCACTAACATGACGATTTTTAGAATGTCCACTTTTATAAACTTTTGAAGCACCCCTGAGCATACATTAGTTTTGTGAAGCCAATTGTATAATTTATTTAAAATTCTTCTCGAACTGCCTTTTACACAAACCGGTACACACTCAAGAGCGAGAAAGTTAGTTTATGTTAAAATATCCAAAGACACAATAAGATCAAAAAGCGCAACCTTTTTATTAAGACAGTTTACAATACTATTGTGATTCGAAAGTGTAAAAGCTTTTCAACCTTTTCGAAATCCACTATCGTTAATACAAAGCACAAAACAATAATAAAAGTAGAAAGCCCAAGTTTTAAATGTAAGCCCTATTAAAGCGCCTCGCCTGTAAAAGGCGATGGCATGACGCTTTTTAGAATGTCCACTTTTATAAACTTTTGAAACACCCCTGTACATACATAAATTTTGTGAAGCCAATTGAATATTTTATTTAAAATTCTTCTCGAATTGTTTTTTACACAAACCGGTACACACTCAAGAGCGAGAAAGGGAATTTAATGTTACAACGACACAATAAGATAAAAAAGCGCAACATTTTTATTAAGACAGTTTACAATACTATTTTGATGTGAAAGTGTAAAAGCCTCACAACCTTTTCGAAATCCACTATCGTTAATACAAGAGCACAAAACAATAATAAAAGTAGAAAGCCCAAGTTTTAAATTGAAGCCCTATTGAAGCGCCTTTCCTGTAAAAGGCGATCACAGGTATGACGCTTTTTAAAATATCCACTTTTATAAACTTTTGAAACACCCCTGTATATACATATATTTTGTTAAGCCAATAGGATATTTTATTTAAAATTCTCCTCGAACTGTTTTTGACACAAACCGGTAGACACTCAAGAGCGAGAAAAGTAATTTAATGTTACAACGACACAATAAGATAAAAAAGCGCAACATTTTTATTAAGATAGTTTACAATACTATTTTGATCCGAAAGTGTAAAATCCTGTCAACCTTTTCGAAATCCACTATCGTTAATAAAAGAGCACAAAATAATAATAAAAGTAAAAAGCCCAAGTTTTAATTTGAAGCCCTATTGAAGCGACTTTCCTGTAAAAAACGCTTTTTAAAATGTCCACTTTTATAAACTTTTGAAGCACCCCTGTATATACATATATTTTGTTAAGCCAATAGGATATTTTATTTAAAATTCTTCTTGAACTGTTTTTGGCACAAACCGGTACACACTCAAAAGCGAGAAAGGTAATTTAATGTTAAAGTATCCAAAGACTCAATAAGATCAAAAAGGTCAACATGTTCATTAAGACAGTTTACAATTCTGTTTTGATGTGAAAGTGTAAGAATCTGTCAACCTTTTCAAAATCCACTATCGTTAATAAAGGGGCACAAAATAATAATAAAAGTAAAAAGCTCAAGTTTTAAATTGAAGCCCTGGAGCCCTATTGAAGCTCCTTTTCTCTAAAAAGCGATCAATCTCATGACGCTTTTTAGAATGTTCAAGTTTATAAACTTTTGAAGTACCCCTGTACATACATAAATTTTGTAAAGCCAATTGTATATTTTCTTTAAAATTCTCCTCGAATTGTTATTTATACAAACCGGTACACTCAAGAGCGAGAAAGGTAATTTAATGTTAAACATAAGTCATGTTGAAGTATCCAAAGCAGTGGCAGCTGGTGCCCGCGTTTTGGCTGTGCAGTTTCGTGGACGGGACTGATTCGTTTGTTGTCGGTGATATGCTCGACATCTGGGAGTACATCGCCGATAATGGGCGAGTCAGTCTTGTCTATGTGGCTGCTCACGCCCCGAGCCGCCACTGAATCCAAAGACACAATGAGCTTAAAAAACGCAACATTTGTCTTAAGACAGTTTACAATACTATTTTGATGTGAAAGTGTAAAAGCCTCACAACCTTTTCGAAATCCACTATCGTTAATAAAAGAGCACAAAATAATAATAAATATAAAAAGCCCAAGTTTTAAATTGAAGCGCCTTTCCTGTAAAAGGCGATCACCGGCATGACGCTTTTTAGAATATCCACTTTTATAAAGTTTTGAAACATCCCTGTATATACATATATTTTGTTAAGCCAATGGGATATTTTATTTAAAATTCTCCTCGAACTGTTTTTGACACAAACCGGTACACACTTAAGAGCGTGAAAGGTAATTTAATGTTAAAGTATACAACGACAGAATAAGATCTAAAAGCGCAACATTTTTATTAAGATAGTTTACAATACTATTTTGATCCGAAAGTGTAAAAGCCTGTCAACCTTTTAGAAATCCACTATCGTTAATAAAAGAGCACAAATTAATAAAGGTAGAAAGCCCAAGTTTTAAATTTGAAGCCTATTGAAGCGCCTTTCCTGGAAAAAGCGATCACTGGCATGACGATTTTTAGAATGTCCATTTTTATAAACTTTTGAAGCACCCCTGTACATAGATAAATTTTGTGAAGCCAAATGTATATTTTGTTTAAAATTCTTCTCGAATTGCTTTTTACACAAACCGGTACACACTCAAGAGCGAGAAAGGTAGATTAATGTTAAAATATCCAAAGACACAATAAGATCAAAAGGCACAACATTTTTATTAAGACAGTTTACAATACTATTGTGATGCGAAAGTGTAAAAGCTTTTCAACGTTTTCGAAATCCACTATCGTCAATAAAAGAGCACAAAATAATAATAAAAGTAAAAAGCCCAAGTTTTAAATGTAAAGCAGTGAAGTGCCTTTCCTGTAAAAAGCAATCACTGGCATGACGCTTTTTAGAATGTTCACTTTTATAAACTTTTGAAGCACCCCTGTACATACATAAATTATGTGAAGCCAATTGTATATTTTATTTAAAATTTTTCTCGAATTGCCTTTTACACAATGCGGTACACACTCAAGAGCGAGAAAGATAATTTAATATTAAATATAAGAATAAGTATCCGAAGAAACAATATGCTTAATAAACACATCATTTTCATTGAGACAATCGGGATAATACGCTCTTGAAATAACAGTGGAAACATTTAGTATATTGGCAAAAAGTATGTCAATTGCTCAGAAACAATTTAAAATAGGCACGCACAATATTAATAAAAAATAACCTAAAAATCAGTTTGAGATATTTTTCACCCCAATTATTTGAAGTGGAACAGCGCTTTCATTATGAAATGTTGGTCAGCAAATTTGAAATATTCGTCTGTCACATACTCAAAATTAGTTCGCAAGTCAATTAAAAATGAAGGACTTGTATTGCAGAACATTTTAAATTTTCACCGAATTACTTTATTACTCATTTTAATGGACATGCTCAAATATATATAGTATCTGTGTAGTGTTTAAAATGTTTATAACAAATTTTGTTTGATAAATGGGCGTCGCTTTCAAACATTCTTATAGAATGCTAATGAATGCTGATGAACTTCAAACATATAGTTCGCAAACATATAAATGATTAGTTTTAATAAGATGCTGTTAAAAGCAATTACAAAGAAGAAAAGACCAAGCGCAGGCATAAATTTTCACAAATATTTAGGATTTTTAGCAACTGAGATAAAGTCCCAGAAATGTAACAGAATTAAAAAGCTTCCAAAACACAAATATTTCCCTAGCAAGCTAAAAGTTACACATATTCAATATTATGTTTTATTTTTAATTATACTGTAAATTTCATGTATAGAAGAAGCAATACAATTACTAAAACACTAATAAAAATAATTATTAATTACAAATGGATAAGAAAACATAATCGCAGTCAATACTAATAAAAATCCAAATCTCCTAGGTTATGCGCATGTGTAAGTAATCGTAATTACTGTTTAATATTTTATCAGGTTTGGTAAAACAGCGGTTAAAATATTTTCATTTAATAACGATCTTAATCAATGATTAGCGCTAACCGGTGTTGGAAAAACATACCAACCGGTATTTTAATCAATGATTAGCGCCAACCGGTTTTTGCAAAAACGTACTATCCCGTATTTTATCTAATGAATACACTGATCGGCATTTTAATCGGAATTGGGAAAACCGGCCCTGTATTGAACTTAATCAACTAATACAATGCAATAATGTAAATGACTAAAAATACGTTTAAATTTGCCATTGTAGGTGTTAGGGCGTTTTAATGTTGAAGGTTACATTCAAATATTATGTCAACATTAATGAAACATGCGCCAATAATTTAAGGACATTAAATTTGAGATATTGCAAAATTTTACCTATCAAGTATTCTACCTACACAAGCTGTTTCAAGAGAGAGAGAGAGAATGTCGATTTTATGAACTTTTGACGCATCCCTGTACACATATAAATTTTCTTATGCCAATCGTATACCGGGTGCCCCGTAAAAAACGCCAACAATAATAACTCCGTTATTTATTGTCCGATTTTATTGAAACAAAAAGTCAGTTAATTAGCATCAAAAATACTACAAGAAAGTAGTGTTTTAGTTGTTTTCACTTGTTTTCATTAATGTCAAACGATAGTCAACTTTTTTATTTTAAATGGAAACAGATATATTTTTGGCAATATTCGGATTGGATTTTATTTTCTGAATTCATCGATGTATAACGTCTATTTTTTTATAAACGATTATTGAAAGAAAACCATTTATTAAAATTGACCATGTTTTTAATAAATTATGTATAACATTTCGAATGTGCTATGAAACATTGAAAACGTAAGCATTATAAGTATTATTCTAAAAAACAAAACAAAACACTTCACAATAATTGTTCAAATTGCCCGCCACCTTGTTCAATACATAACGCACATCTCCTAATTACTCCACGAGTCGCATTTAAAACACAAACGGCAGGTATTTCTTGACAAGTGTTAATAATTCTTTGTCTTAAAATGTCAACATTTTCTGGAGGTGTCAAATAAACTCGATCTTGTAGGTAAGCCCACAACCAAAAATCTAGGGGCGAAAGATCGGGTGAACACGCAGGCCACTCGATAGGACGGGATGTTCCTATCTACCTATTTCCAAAGTGGGTGTTCAACCAATCAGTATTTACTCTGGCGTTGTGAGCGGGGGCCCCATCATGTTGATAAAATATTCTATTTAAACATACATCATTGTCGATGTATGTTTCTATTAAAAATACCCCATTGTTGCCAAAAGTGCATTCATCAGACCAAATTATCATTCTGTAAAAACTCCGGTCTTGTTCTAATGCATTTAAAAAAAGTAGACAAAACTGTATTCTTCGGCGTTGATCATTTTGTTCTAATGCATTAACTTTTCGAGCTATGTACGGTTTAAATTTGTGTTTTCTTAAAATACTATGGACTGTAGTTTTTGATACCCCAATATTATGTGCAATTTCGCGAGTCGAAGTTCGTGAATATTCTTGTAGTGCAAGAAGAACATCATATTCCGTATCTTCGGCGAATCTACGTCGCTGTGTTTTAGGTTTTTGAAATGATCCATAATTCCTCAAATTCGTTTCAATTCTCCGAAATATTTTCGAATCTGGAACTTCTCTGTCCGGAAAACGAAAGCTGTAACGCCGAACTGCTTGAAGACGATTTTTATTACATTCAAAAAACACTTGCAACATGTCTGTTAACTCATTGTTATTCATTTTTACGAATATACTTTTTTTTGTGGCAAAACGTTCAAGCAGAACAATAAATAAGGCTTAATAGACACTCACACTGACGTTATTGACGTGTATCGCATTTTTGTTTTTTCATGGCACATTCCAAAATTTATAAATAATGGAATACAAAGATGAAATTTATTAAGTGTTTTATATTTTTTTTCAATAATTGTTTATCAAAAATAGACATTTTATACATTGTTGAATTCAGAAAAAAAATCCAATCCGAATATAGCCAAAAATATATCTGTTTACATTTAAAATAAAAAAGTTGACTATCGTTTGACATTAATAAAAACAACTGAAAGCAAACAAAACACTGCTTTTTTGTAGCATTTTTTACAGGACACCCGGTATATTATTTAGAACTTTTCTTTCCCTTTTACACAAACCGTTACACTGAACACTGAAGAGCGAGAAGGATAATTAAATGTTAAACATAAATCATGTTAAAGTTTACGAAGGAAGTATGTACTCAGATCCATGCACATTTCGAAGAACCTTTCTGCCACATTGTTTTTTAAAACTTTTATTTCGAATTCGTGATCAGCGACCTCAAAAACCGACATTTGCTAGATGTCACCAAGATTAAAGATATTTTGAAGAAACTTTCCGCCATATTAGATCCGCCATTTTGTTTTTTTTGACATGTTGACTATAGATTCGTGATCGGTGACCTAAGAGACCCCCGTATCTAAAATTTCACATTCATACGTCAATTTGCAATAAATTCTTCCGCCATTTTGTTTTTTTTTGACATTTTGACTTTGGATTTGTGATCGGCGTTCGCACACACCCCCGTATCTAAAATTTCACATTCATACGTCAATTTAAAAAAAAAACTTCCGCCATTTTTTTTTTTTTTACATTTTGACTTTGGATTCGTGATCGGCGACCTGAGACACCCCCGTATCTAAAATTTCACATTCATACGTCAATTTTCAAAAAAACTTCCGCCATTTTGTTTTTTTTTGACATTTTGACTTTGGATTCGTAATCGGCGACCTGAAACACCCCCGTATCTAAAATTTCACATTCATACGTCAATTTTCAAAAAAACTTCCGCCATTTTGTTTTTTTTTGACATTTTGACTTTGGATTCGTGATCGGCGACCTGAGACACCCCCGTATCTAAAATTTCACATTCATACGTCAATTTTCAAAAAAACTTCCGCCATTTTGTTTTTTTTTGACATTTTGACTTTGGATTCGTAATCGGCGACCTGAGACACCCCCGTATCTAAAATTTCACACTCATACGCCAATTTTCAAAAAACTTCCGCCATTTTGTTTTTTTTTGACATTTTGACTTTGGATTCTTGATCGGCTACCTAAGACACCCCCGTATCTAAAATTTCACATTCGTACTTCAATTTTCAAAAAATCTTCCGCCATTTTGTTTTTTTTTGACATTTTGATTTTGGATTTGTGATCGGCGTCCGCACACACCCCCGTATCTAAAATTTCGCATTCGTACGTCAATTTTCAAAAAATCTTCCGCCATTTTGTTTTTTTTGACATTTTGATTTTGGATTTGTGATCGGCGTCCGCACACACCCCCGTATCTAAAATTTTGCATTCATGCGTCAATTTTCAAAAAACTCTTCGGCCATTTAATTTCCTTTGTCATTTTGACTTTGGATTTGTGATCGGCGTCCGTATACACACCCCCGTATCTAAAATTTCACATTCGTACGTCAGTTTAGAATTAGTGACGGGCGACCGTAAAAACTCTCGAGTGCCTAATTTTGCTTTTAATCAGAATAGAGAGAAATTGATTTCAGCCAGCTCCGTCCACCGTGCGCGTTTGCGTAATCGTTAACATAAAATTATTTCGTAGGGGCACATAAATGTCGAAAGCAATCCTCTTCTTTTTCCCCTTTGAGGAAATACGCGTTCCGAAATTATCGTATTTTAATTCAAATCATTATTAAAATATCAATCGACAACGCCTGTATAGATGAAAATATTAAATCAAGCGGGACCGTTACATATTATGTGGACATGCCCAACATTCGCCGGACCGTAATGTATTGACCGGCCGTGCACATCATAATCTGATTATATTTTTCGCCCGTCCGGAATGCATTGGTATCAGTGCAGATTGAATCGGCCATTTTTCTGACCAAATACCTCTGCAAACGGACTTGGAATTACTCGTACCTTCGTCTAGGTACCTCTGTAAACTGGGAATGCGCAATTGAACGTTTCCGAAATGTCACTTGTTTACGTTTCTGAATCTTGTTGTGTCCTCGAAACTTTCAAAATTTGGAATTTCAAGCTTAAAAGTGAAAATGTGAATGCGTATGAGACCGGCTGTCAGTTTGACGTTTGTCGGGATTTTTCATACATTTCGCTAAACCGTATCCGTCTGCCGATGATCTTTAAAGTGTTCGTACCTTTGTATCTGCACCACTTTAAACTGGGAATATGCAACTAAAGGGTCCTGAAATGTCAGTACTTTAAAATTTTGAATCTTGTTGCGCCCCCGAAAGTTTTAAAATTTGGAATTTCAGGCTTAAAAGTGAATGTTTGCATACATTTCGAATCTCCTGTCACTTTGACATTTGTCGGGATTATCAGTATAAAAGGCTCCAGAGTAATTTTTGTTTCCCACGTCCTCCTTATGGGGAAAATGTCGCGATGCAGCGTGATTTTCTGCACGTGCCAAAAATTTTCAAAAATTCCTTTCGGACCTTTGCTCTCTTATCGGAGACGTGAAAAATAGCCTTAGGGACGGCGGACCGTCGTCCCCGCAGCGTGACATCTTTGTTCCCACCGCGGACGGGCCACGTTCTCAGAAAAGTGTCTCCCCAATTTGCCATTTTAACCCCGATCTTGCCTCCTCTACTAAATCCGTGAGAGCGGTAAAGGGTCCTGCTCGCTTTTAGTATATATAATATGTATTATTAAGTTTTTTGATATACATCTGAATCTTTTTCTAGAATATTATGGACCTCGACAATAGAAATAGAACAAATAGAAACAAAATAATTTAATTCATCAACAAATATGTATATTTACTACATTTTGTGAAAAATCAAGTACAGATCCAAGATACTGAGATTGGATTGAATATAGCTAACTAATGATGCTACAAAAATAGAAATTAACATAGTGAAATCTAAGATATTGCAAATGTAAAATGTTAATAAAAGTGTGAATATATTTACGGTCTATCGGTGACTCTGAATAAACCATAGACTTCATCCAGGACCACAAAAAAATCTAACGGCGTTAGATCGGAAGATCGTGCTGGCCATTGAACAAGTCGGTTTCGACCAATTCACCAGTTACCATATGTCATGTTTAAATAATCAACGAAATATGAAAATAGTGAGCTGGGGTACCATCATGCATAAACCAAAGCTCGTGCAAATTGGCAAGTGGAATATCGTCTAGAAGGTCATAAAAATTGTTTTGCAAAAAATGCAAATAAGATATTCCTGAAAGCCTAGGTGGCAAAAAGAAGGGGCCGATGAGATGGTCACCAGGACGACCACACGAGACATAATGACTGAAGGTGGACATATTGAACATTTACTATGATTTCTACATGTTTTATGTTTTGTTATTAATAAATTAGTTTTGTTTATTCATCTTTAATCATATGTATTTTGATGCAGGTAGTAACTACAAAATAACAATACTAATCCAGTTCGCATTTATGACGATGTATCTCTGTAGTTGTTCGTAAAATAATTTTTTGCTGCGAACTGATTAGTTTTGGGCAAAAAATTCAAGAGACATTTTTTGTTTCGAATGAAACAAGGTATTGGAAATAGATTTTTAACGGTGCGGTCTTCGATGCCTAACCCTAACGGGGGCCATAGATGGAGCTATGATTTTTTTTGAAAAAACTAAGGGCACTAGGATTTTTAAAATAACTCAACCTGATGAGTGTGTTTTAACATTTACTGTATGAAAATTTCATTGTTCTTGATTAACAACTTTTCGTTAAAATGGTACCGATATTCCTTATGGACATATAACATGGGCGAATCCCAGCCTTAAATGGTAAACAAATAATCAGACAAAAAGTTACATTGGAAATAAATTCCATTTTTAGTGTTTGTGAGAAAAATTGTAAAACAAATTTTATGTACCCCCTTTATGGGGCTGTATCTTAACAAGGGATGCTCCATTGAAGTTTTTTTATATGAAAGACCCTATCTCTTTTTCGCTAAGGAATCACCCCCTGAAATGTTTTACACTTATTTTGTTACACCCTGTATATACACAGGCTGTTCACACTTAAACTCGCACCATTGGTAACTCCGTTATTATTGGAGCTACGAATTCCTCCAAATTAGCAAACTAGTAGGATTTTTCCTGGCATTTACGACGATGAAAACAAAAAAAATTGAATCTCGCGTTTTTCAGATATTTGACAAAATGTAATTTTTTAAATGGAACACCCTATATATTTTTATGCGGTTGAATAAAAAATTTAGTTCTGAATAAAAATGTTTAAATACATTATCTTAAAAAAATAGAAAATAAAAAAGTTATCACGTGATTTCTTAAACATTGCATTTTGTTTAAAAAAATTTATGAAAGACGTAGCATGTTTCACATGTTTAACCAATTGAAGTCATCTTCAGATATTAAATAAAATAATATCATAAACATCCTTAAAATTTGCTTACTTTATCACTAAAACATAAGTTTTCAAATGAGATACAGTGCATTTTTAGGGATTTAGGATTTGTTTTTAGGGATGCCTAACGAAATTTGTAATTAAATAATATGTACCGATTATTGTATACTATTCTCTTGTTGAACGGATGAAAAAAATTTTTGTATAGGTCCTAGAATGTTTGTTCATAATATTCCTAAATGAATTCAAACGAAACGTTGTGTTTTTAACGAAATTTATTTTGATTTCGTCCACGAAACTTAAGAATAACAAATAAAAGAATAATAAACACTATCAATCAACATACATAACTAAAATAGTTGTTCGAAGGTACCACCTTCTTGGTCCAGACACTTGCGGGCTCTTTTCTGAGTGCAGCGCGTGGCTTTGAGAAGGATCCTTCCATAAATATTCCGAATAATGGCCGTAATGTTATTTTGAAGTTCTTCCACATTTTGGTAACGATGTTTGTAAACTTCATTTTTCACTCGGCCCCATAAAAAACAATCTAGCGGAGTTAGATCTGGTGAGCGTGGGGGCCACAGAGCTGGTCCATGAGTTCCAATCCAACGGGGTCCAAACAGTCTCTCCAGTAATGCGTTAACGATATGGTGATTATGAGCCGGTGCACCGTCTTGTTGGAAGTATATTCGCGGCCTCTCCATCAAGTTCACGTTGTCCACGAAATCTTCCAATACATGAGACATAAAGTCCTCATATCTCTCTCCCGTTAATGAGCCGCGGTAAAAAAAAGGACCCACAATTTTAGATCCAATCATACCACACCAAACATTAAGGCTGAACCGATGTTGTGGATTAGTGGGATGAGTCAAAAAAGGATTTTGCCGACTCCAAAAATGATAGTTTTTTCGATTAAACATTCCCTTATTAGAGAAGTTACTCTCATCCGACCATAAAACATATCGAGGAAAATTTGGATCTTCTTCACATTTATGTAGGAACCATTCACAAAATTCCATTCTTCTTATATCATCATTAAGATGCAAAGTTTGTACTGGCCGATATTTGTATGGCTCAAAATTATATTTTTTCAAAATTTTATGAATCGTTCCAAATGAAAGGTCTATTTCTCTTGCCAATTCTCTAATTGAATTGTTAGGATACGCCTCAAAATATTCCAGTACATTTATCTCTACTTCCTCACTAACCACAAATTGCTTCTTCGTTCTATTCTTCTTGAAAACCTCTTCGTTTCGCCGAAATTGTCTGTATAATTCCAAGAAATATCTTCTTTGAGGAATCGCACGCTCGGGAAACATTGCACTATAATGTTCGCGAGCTCTAATAGTGTTTTTTCTCTGAAATATGTAAGCTTCCATAATATCACATTTTTCCTCATGTGTGAAAACTATTTTTATTAGAAGAAAACAGCAAAATAACAATGCGAATTTTAAAACACTGACAGATTAATTTGACGGATTGTTATTGAATGTTTTTTTTTATTGGTGCCTATTTGATCAAAATTGTAACAACTATTGTAATGTAGGCTAATTTCATTTTCTCTTTTCCTTTTTTTCTGAGTGGAATTTTAAATTATACTGTCCCATTTTAAAATGGGTACTTTTCTGATTATCTCGGGAATATGCCCCTTTAAAGAAATCACGTGATAACTTTTTATTTTCAATTTTCTTGAGATAATGTATTGAAAAATTTTTGTTCAGAACTAAATTCTTTATTCAACTGCATAAAAATATATAGGGTGTTCCATTTAAAAAATTACATTTTGTCAAATATCTGAAAAACGCGACGTTCAATTGTTTTTTTTTGTTTTTATCGTCGTAACCGCCAGGAAAAATCCTACTAGTTTGCTAATTGGGACGAATTCGTAGCTCCAATAATAACGGAGTTACCAATGGTGCGGGTTTAAGTGTGAACACCTTGTATATATGTTCTCTTTCAGGTTTCCGCGGGTAGTAGTATGTGTTGTCACTATATTCCGGGTTATCTTCCGCGTTTCCACTGCTTGGTCTTTGGAAAGACCGATGCTGGTTTCTTGACGACGTTTCGGTAAAATCACACTTGCCATCTTCAGGTCTGCGATAACTGTCTACTTCTGCTTCTTGTTATTTGTAAACTGATGTTTTCGGGATTCGGATGGTGGTTATATACTCCGTTAGCGTTTCGGTTGGTTGCCCTTGGACGAGTGTGTGCATGGTTCCGTGTCGTTGGGCTCGTGTTTGGAGTATGTCGGCTGGTTTGCGATGTTGAATTATTAGTTAGGTGTTTTTTGTTGGTATCTGTTCTTGTTAGTGCTGGTTTCCATGCTGTTGGTAACCTCTGGGTATCATCTCGTGAATTCAGATTGTTCGGATGTTTTTCGATTTCTATGGCTTCCCTGATGATTCTGGTTTTAGTATGTTCGATGTTCGCTAATAGCTTGGTGTTACTGAAGTCTATCGTATTGGATGTTTCTTTTACATGTTGAGCCAGGGATGAAGTTTTCTCCTCTCTTCGCACGGAATTTTTGTGTTCGTCTCTTCTTGCGTTTACCCTTCTGTTCGTTTGTCCAATGTAAGTTTTTTCACAGTCGAGGCACGGAATTTCATAAACTCCTTGGTTTTCTAAAGGTATTTTTGTTTTAGGGTTTCGAAGGACTGTCTGCTTTGAATGTTGTTTCAATGTTGTGTTTTCGTAGGATTTTGGATATTCTATCGGTGGTGCCTTTAACATAATTATGGTAAGTAGGTTTTGGCAGTTGGTGTTTCTTTTTCCTCTTGTGGTGTTGTTGGTTTCGGCTTGGATGCTCTTTTCATAGCAGATTCACTGAAACCATTCTGCTGGAGTGCCTTGTGGAGTTTGTCCATTTCTTTGGTGATGTTATCTTCGTCTGCTAATGTCTGCGATCTTGTCACTAGGGTTTTCACTGATTATATTGTAATATTGTAAATATACTTACAATATGAAAATAATAAAATTGTTAGAATATATACAAAAGGTGTATATGAAATAACAAGTCATGTTAATATATAAAATTTAAAAAAATAAAATTACTGTCATTCTGGTTCAATAAATAACCTTGAAAAAGGCAATGGGTAATTGCCGAAACGTTGGTTGAATAAAAAAAATGATGTAATTTAGTTACTATTCACTTATGGCCGCTAATCCCAAGAAAAAAAATTAGGTGTGGCCACCACACGACTTTCTTATACGTATGAGCGTTTGAAACTATGCAATTTTAAGAATGTTTTTATACAAAACTTATTCAAAATCCTATTCTAATAGATATATATAGAATGCATAATTTACGACATATTTGCCAAAAGTCGCTATTCGGTAAGAGTAAAAGTGTTATTTCCGGTCCGAATTTTGAAATCTTGTTTATACAAAAGATATTGAAAACTATGTTTCAAATACTTTTATACACGTAACGTACCTGTCTAAAAAGCTTGACTTGCGAAATATTCGCAAAAACCGATTTTCCTTCCGGTAGGAATTTCGAAAAACTTTTTAAATAAAATTGTTCTCAATTCTAATTTTAAGTACATATGAATTCTTTATAAATTTGTATAAACTTAGTATTTGACGAAATATTGGCAAAATTCAATTTTTTCACTGAAGTAAACTGCTACTTCCTGTCTACCGATTTTACTGAAAAACTAATCAGATCTCAAGAGGGAGGTTATACACGTAAATACAAAATTTGGAATTGATATATCCAGCGGTTTGACCGCTATCGTGGTCACACACAGACACACAGTCAGACAGACACACACACAGAGACATTTTTTAAAAAACACTTTTTTGGTATCAGGGGACCTCAAAACGTGGACATCTGCAAAAATCTCGAGGTCGAAAATTTTCATCATCACAATACTTCATTATACTACGTATAAGAAAGTAAAACATTGCAAAAATTCTTGTACTCTATTATAAAGTAATAGAGTGCTTAGACATTATTGTCACCATGTGAATTTTATGTCAGTGTCGTTAAACCAATTTCAGTTGTTTCAGTTGTCATCATTTCATAATGAATAACGAGTTCGTGGATATTATTGAAATTTACTTTGGGTGTCACAAAAGTTGTAGAATCTATGGAGAAGGCTTCCCGGACAGGCGAGTACCGAATCGCCGTCAGTTTAGTCGATTGGAAATCAATTTGAGACGGTATGGATGCTTTAAAAAACCTAGAACACAAAATCGGAAATTTCGAGATTAACGTTTTAGATGAGCGAATAATAGGTTCTTCATCGATGGAAATCTTACCCAGCAAAAGTATTACCAAATTTTAAGTGAAGACTTACTAGAAGTTCTTGACAATTTAACTTTAAATGAAAGAAATAATTTAGTTTTTCAACAAGAGGGGCTACTCCACACAACGTCATAATCAATAGAGAGTTTGAATAGAGAATTTGGAGATCGTTGGATGGAAACATACGGACCTATTTTGTGGCTAGCTCGTTCTTGTGATCTGACCCCGATAGATATTTTCTTCATGGGCTATTTGCAAGATATTGTTTATACCACACCTGCTGATACAGTCAAAGTTTTGCGAAATCGAATAATTGACGCATGTCTTGAGAAGTTTTAACGAATGTTACGTTAGATGTGATAGATAACCAGGTGTCGACTATGCCTTGAAAGGGACGGTGCCCAGTTTGAGCATTTCCATTAATTTTTCCTTGATGAACCGAGTAGCTAAAAATAAGACTTGATATTTCTCTAATAGTTCTTTTCAAGTCGTATAATTTAGTATGGCGATTGTTACAATCAGATTTCAAATAAAGGTGCTACGAGCTGGGGCGTTTTTTTGTGGACACTTGTATATAGAACATCTCTTTCTATTCACCATATCTTTAGAAACGTCATAGTGAACAACGGGTTTATTTAGCAACATTTCCAGGTAGGGACATTTTAAAAAATATACATCGATGTTTTGTAAGAAAATGTATAAGTTAATAATAGCTTTTTACTAGCTGGCGCCTACTCAGTTTAATCCCTCAATATATTATGTTAATAGTTTAATAAAGTATATAATATAGTATTTGAAAATGTTGAACATAGACGTAACCAGATGTCCTATTGTTTATTCATGCTGTAATTGTATCATGTTAGCTTTATAAATTGTATTTTGTTTAAAAGATTTATAAATGAAATAACATCGAATGCACGTGCATGTTTGCTTTAAAACGTAAACGCACGTGTACCCACGTATATTCATAGACAAATTCCGAATATCAAATTAAAATCATTATTGTTTGTTATGTGTCCATGAAGTACATGCATATGACAGGGCTATGTGTTTCATTAAAAACACTTCAAAACTTTCGTTGCTCTCCATATATTAAAATATTCACATGTATTCATGTATTCAGTCGAATTGAAAGAGGAACATTGAATGGAATAATAATTTTTAACAGAGAACAAACACAGAGCAATATATGATTTGTAAAGAATCCTCAGTTTAATGGAAAAACACAGTCCCGTAAATAAAAACAAAACGTATATACGAAGGCCAGAGCCATGTTCAAATTAATAAAGAAAATGTGTAGGAATGAGTTATGGGTCTATTTATGGACCTGTCGAAAGATTTCGATTGTGTCTATCATAAGGTCTTATTACACAAATTGGAAGCTATGAGTTTCATAGCAATCTCATATGCCTGGATAGAGCATATTTGTTCGGAAGGAGTCATATATTATCTCTGACAAAAATGAAAGAGAAGGAAGGTCTAATTGGCAATATGTAACTTTTGGCACTTTACAAAGTTCCATACTAGGGCCGGTTTAAATAAAATATGTACTTGGAATTAGGTAATTTAAGTCTATTTAGAATTTAATAAGCTTTTAAAATAGAACTGTAAATAATAATGCAACAAAAATAAGTGGGTATATGCAACCAAGTGTATCAGTAAGTCTAATAACTTGCATAAGCTTTTATGCAATCAAAAACACTAATCGCATTGAAAAGTACCTACAATTTTAGAAAAATCCGAATGATGATTTTTTTATTGAAGAGAGGCTTGGGGTAGCCATTGTGGCAAACACAGATTAAAAGTGGCGACCTTCAAATAACGTAATTTATGCTTAATAAATACCGTTAGAAAGTTAGCGAATAATTATAAAAGGTGCGCGAATTCACGCTGATATTTTGATATATCTTATTATCCAGCCAGTCTATAACTATAATTAATTCTATGAGAAATTCTTACCTATAAAGAAGAAATAATAGTGTAAAGCGTTAAATAAATTTACAACAGTTTCACCTACAAAAAAAAGTATTCGCAGAAAATCCGAAAATTTGTATGATATTGTAAATATCAAAAAAGCATTGTTCTTTCCACTTCAGGTGCATTCGGAAGATAATTGGTGATCCAGTTGCCGAGCATATCTGAACAGCGACAACGGCAACCAAATTCATGACAAAACGGAAAACGATTCTTAATCGTATTTAATCCAGGTATTTCTTATTTAAAATTAATTTTCAAGGAATCACCGATAAAATGTATTAATAAGTATAAACCCATTTTGAAGAATTGTATTATTCGAAGATATAAGATCTATAAGTTCATAGAATTTCAAATCATATAATTATTGTACAGGCTGCAGCAGAACCGACTAAGCAGTGTCAAGGATCTCCTGCCCGCGATATGGTGGGGGAAGGCAGACGCACGTAGCGTCTCCTAGTTCCGTATTTTGAAAACATCCGATCTGTTATCTCAACTCAAAGAGCTCTTCGGCGACGGTTCAACATTCCGCATTTCGATTTAAAGTTCCATCCCTACAAAATAATGATGCTTCAAGAATTGATCCCAGTAGACAACGTCAACTGCCGAAATCTGAATGAGCAAATGTTTGCACAGATCCCTCCGGAGGCAGCTTTCTTCGGTAGCAACGAGGCACATTTTCACCTCAGTGAGAATGTGAATAAACAAAATTTTCGCTACTGGGCTAAAAATAACTCCAAAATTATTCATGAAAACCTTTTACATTCTCCTAAAGTAACAGTATCGCGTGCCGTATCATAATTTGGAGTAATAGGTCCCTACTTTTTTGAGGAGGAAGGCGTGACCGTGGCCGTGAATTCCACACGCTACGTATAAATGTTGAAAAATTTTCTGCAGCCTAAAATGTAAGAAATTGTTGAACAAGAGGAATTGGGGGACTTGTGGTTCCAACAGGATGGGGGTACAGCTCACACAACCAGAAATTCGCTTAATGTTTTGAGAGAAATGTTTCCAGGACGTCTAATCTCTTTGACAGGTGACGTGGAGTGGCTTGCGCGGTCACCCGATCTCAATATTTGTGATTTCTTTCTTTGGGAATATTTGAAGGAAAAGGTGTTTAAACATCGCCCTCGTACCCTAGCAGAGCTAAGGGAACGGATTATGGAGGAAGTGAATGCTATACCCCGTGATGTGTGTCAAAGGACTTTCCAAAACTTCAGAGATCTTCTACAACATTGTATTGGTGTTTACGGGCGCCATCTTAAGAACATTATTTTCAAAACCAAATAAAAATAAAATGGTATGAAACATTAACTTCTAAAATAAAATCATTTTTTCTATATCAACTCTGATTTCTTTTTATAATTCCTCAAAACTGCTTAATTGGTACTGCCGTACCCTGTAAAAGTTTAAAAGAACTTACTTTAATATAATTGCTAGATATTAAAAAAAAAATTGTTACATAATTTTTTGCATTCTAATTTATTGACAAACAACCTGTTAGTTTACTTTCTCAATTTAATGTAATATCTTTTCAAGTATTAATTATTTTGTTAGTTTTATTGTTAATATACGTAAGTAGATATTTTTATTGAGTTATACAGGGTTGCTCATTAGTGCGTCAAAGTTCAATATAGGCGTTATTAAATAGTACTGAAGAAATTTATTTTATAAAAAGTGGCACAGTAACAAAAAACACACATTTTGAAAATAATTTGAATTATAAAGGGTGATGCGTTAAAATGACACATATTCGAATTTTTTTTTTAAATGAAGCACCCTGTATATCTTTTTTGTCCTTATCTACTTTAATTTGTGTTTTCATCGATATCTGGGGTTTTGGTTTTGGATGACGCATTGTTGAGTTATTAACGAAAATTAAAAAAAAATGGTCGCGACAATGTTTACCATAAAATTCTATGCGGTAGCATTACGATTATCTAAGACAAAATTATTTAGTAAGTATGCAGCCACGGGATGTGTTGAACCTACAAAATAATCAAACATTCATTTTATTATACAGGATGTTTGTTACGATGCAATCAATTTGGCTATAGTCAAAGAGCGTTTACTGATATTTTTCAAATGGAACACGCCTTATCTTATTAAATTTTTGGAATGATGCGTTAATTGCGCTAAAGTTTTGTAAATAATGTCCAATACCCAAACCCAATAATTTCGGACATATTTTTAATTTTTCATTACAAACCGCTAAATTATTTGTTTTCGGTTCGATTTAGTGTACTGGGTAAAAGATTTGACAAAAAAAAATAAATAAACGACTAAAAGTATCAAACTGTAATTTTGTTAGAAGCAATATTTATAATACATTTTCAAAGTGACCCCAATTTTGAATAGAACACATTTGCAGCCTTGATAGAAAGGACCTATTTACGTGTTGCACTGTTTCAAAAGCACGTATTATACGTTGCCTCATATCGTCTGCTGTAGTTGGAGGTGTCTGGTATACAATATTTTGTATGTACCCCCATAGAAAAAAATCAAGTTTTGTCAAATCTGGCGATCTAGGTGGCCAACTAATGGGACCACCGCGGCCGATCCATCTACCTTCGAATTCTTGATTCAAATAGTGTCGGACATTTAGTGCAAAATGTGCTGGAGCACCGTCGTGATGCAGTCACATACTTTCTCTTAGAACTGGAAGAACGTTTTGCAGAAGCTGAGGCAAGTCATATTGCAAGAAACTCAAATATTGCGCACCATTTAAATGTCAGTGAAAGAAATGTGGTCCAATTATAATGTTGGCCATAATACCAGCCCAAACATTGCCTCTGCCTATCAATCGCTCTTAATATTCTTGGGTTATCTATTGCATAACGATAAAGATTATGACGGTTTGGGCTACCACTCTGAGTAAAGGTCGATTCGTCAGTAAATAATACCTTTTGGAAGAAGGTAGGTGTTATCCTTTCAATTTATAATCCCCATTCGCAAAAAGTCCTTCTAGTCTCTAAATCAGGCCCCAACAGTTCTTGATGAAAGGAAATACCACTTTCAATTTATCTTCGTCACTTGTCCTCTTTGTCCTTTCAAGCTTTTCATAACTCACATTCCCTGTTCTAATGAATCTTTCCTTAAGTCTTTCCAAACTTGTAACTGAAGGTTGTCTTCTGTCAGGATATCTTTGCGCATAAATTCGCTTGGTTAATAGACAATTCTTTTGGGCAGATCCCACAATGAAAATCATGTGAATAAGTTCCTTGCTTTCAAACTGCATTTTGATTTAATTAAAAACCGTAATAATAATATGTGGCAAACAACAAATATACAAGAAAAGTACGTACCTACCCACTAATCCAATCAATAAATAACACAATGACAATATTATACGCAGAAACTTAAGAAATCATTAATATTACACCTAATTAACAGCAACAATAAGATTTTAATTTTTGATGTTTGTTGACGTTTATTTGTTTTTGTTTGTCAAATCGTTTACCCAGTACACTAAATCGAACCGAAAACAAATAATTTAGCGGTTTGTAATGAAAAATTAGAAATAACTCCGAAATTATTGGGTTTGGGTAAAGCACATTATTCACAAAAATTTAGCGCAATTAACGCATCATTCCAAAAATTTAATAATATATGGGGTGTTCATTCGAAAAAAATCAGTAAACGCTCTTTGACGATAGCCAACTTGATTGCATTTTAACAAACAGCCTGTATAATAAAATGAACGTTTGATTATTTTGTAGGTTCAACACATCCCTTGGCTGCATACTTGCTAAATAATTTTGTCTTAGATAATCGTAATACTACCGCATAGAATTATTATGGTAAACATTGTCGCAACCATTTTTTTTATAATTCTCGTTAATAACTCAATAGTGCGTCATCCAAAACCAAAACCCCAGATATCGATGAAAACACAAATTAAAGTAGATAACGAAAAAAAAAGATATACAGGCTGTTTCATTTAAAAAAAGTTTTGAATGTGTGTCATTTTAACGCATCACCCTGTATAATTCAAATTATTTTCAAAATGTGTGTTTTTTGTTACTGTGCCACTTTTTATACAATAAATTTCTTCAGTACTATTTAATAACGCCTATATTGGACTTAGACGCACTAATGAGCAACCCTGTATATCACGTGTCAACAGAATTCACTAAGATTTACATAGCAGATATATAAACAACATACCTTTTCTTTAACAACTATTTGGTTTCTTTCAACAAACAAGTGTTTTTGATTTGACGTAAGTTTGGATAAATAATGCATTCGAATTCAGGATAGGACCCCTACACACGAACTACATTATTTTCAAGTAAGTATAAATATAAGTTTAGTTGGATACCGATCTTGGATAGATTCTTTTACATTCAATTTTCAAGGCGCTGTAAAGTCAAGTAGTATTTAACATTATTATATTATTATTTAACGTTTATAGTAAACCGTGATTAGATCTTATTAACATATATCGCTTTAGCATAACAAACGTGTGGCATTTGAATCTCACCACAACATGGGGCAATTTAATATATATCATGAATCAATAAACAATCAATAAAAAACGCCCTAGCATATGCGAAATACGTAAATGCATTGTGTATACGACTTGTGCATATTGTGCTTCAAACGATACAGTTCTCTTAAATTGAATGGGAATTGATTTCGATTTTACGAGGAAAACATACAGAATTTGTATGTATATTGTCTGAAACAACGTCAACATTATTCTCAAAGTAAGTTGTATATTTGCAGAGATAGTTGAAATGGGGTGAGACGTAACTATCTTGGAAGAAAATAAATACTGAATAAATTTTACATTGTACGTAACAAATTTGCGTAATCACTTCTTTTCTGTAAAATGTTCAGAGTAAAATAAAATAATTAATAATAGATGAAGGAGGTACATGTTGAAAATACACAATACTAAATAATGAAATTCCATATACAGATACAAAAGTGATAGAGTTGTTTCGCCGTGCGAGGGCTTCATCGGGTGATAAAGCTTATAATAGACAATATTTACAAGGACTAGAATTTATTAAATATGGGGATTGATGGCAAATTATTGATGAATATTAAAAAAAATAAGAGGGCCCATATTTATACCTTGGGGTACTTCTGATGAAGAGGAAAAGTGACCGGAAATATGACTTTTGTAAGTTTATAGTGTTTAGTGTCGGTAAGGGAAAATGTAATGTATGGAACCGCAAATGAAAGTATTCTAAAAAACGATTATTAACAATACGATAGAATTCTTTTAATATACCTGTCTAAATTACGTCAAATTAGGTATTATTATAAATGTTGTTCGACGTATACTCACTCTCTCATTTGAGATAGGTTAGTAATAGTGGAACATTTTATCATAAAACCATGTTGGTCAACAGAAATGAAGGATATAATCTACGTATAAAAAGCTTTATATAGATACAGTTCAATTATTTGGCTGAGTTATTATGTCAATAAGCTTGTAGTTTACAAAAGAATGTTTGTCGCCTTTTCTATAGACTAGTGTTAGTGTTGCAATTTTACAACTACCAGGAAAAACCGATGTCGCCAATGACTAATTAAATATGTAACATAAGTGACGTGCAAAAATATGGGCGCAACTTTTGAAATATACGTATTATATAAACATTTAAACAACATGTTAATATTGTGTATTTTGACCACACGTGACCTTTTTATCTTACTTTATTAAAATAAGTCATCTTGACATTCTTGGTACTATTTGCGACCTTATTTTCTGTACACTATATTAAAACGAGTCCGTATGCTCTTTTGTTTGTAAATATGTCGAGACTTTCAGAAGAAAAGTTTATGAAATATCTTCAGCTATTTTCCGAATCTCTGCGAGCATGCTATTATTTTTTTTTTTAATATTTCGGTTATTTTAAATAATTTTCTAAATAAATTAATCAAAATTTTAAACTTAAAATGACATATCGCCGATATGTAAATATTTAGACGTCAGTGTATCAGGTCCAAAAAGACTAAATTTCTAATTTTAGAATAAGTAATAACACTATTATTTCATATCCTTTTGCGCGAAATAGAATAAATAATATAAAATATACCTTTTATAAGACATTTTGCACTCTCGTTCTTTAAATGAACGGGTTTTTATTAAAATTATGTTCAAAAATCATGTCTTATGAAATTGTGCTAAATATACACGAATACGTCTGTTTCTATTTGCCCTATAGTCGGATTGTACTATGTTGTGTCGCATTTCAAATTTTGATCTATTATTTTTAGGGGTGTAGTTTGTTTCCCTTTTACTTTTAAAGGTAGTGTACGTTAATTTGAATTTAGAATCCTTATTTTTAATTTAGAATTTCGCATTACTTATTGGACTAATTATTTAATTATTTTTTGAGCATCCATCTTCTAGTGTTATCCTTTAGTTGATTTTTCTATCAGTTATTGATATATAATAGACTTCTGCGTTTTACTCCTATTTCCTTTATAAATTGTTTCATTGCTCGGTTTTTGCTTCTACATTTGTTTAACTAGTTTTTAAATATTGTAAGCCCAGCTGTATTGCCGACCATACGCTAGGCACATGCGCGCGTCAGTCGAGTGCGTGACCGATAAGCGCATCTTTACTTTCTTATACTTAGTATAGGGAAGTATTGCGAAGATGAACATTTTCGACTTCAAGATTTTTGCAAATGTCCACAATAATGGTCAAACTGCTATAGCTATCAATTCCAAATTTGTATGTATAATCCCCCTCTTGAGATCTGATGCGATTTTCAGTAAATTCGACAGATCGGAAGTACTAGTTTACTTCAGTAAAAAAATCGAATTTTGCCAATATCTCCTCAAGTACTAAGTTTAAACAAATTTATAAAGAATACATATTGCTGTGACTCTTACAAATTTATAAATATATAAAATAAATTTAATTTACTTAATTAAAGCGTAACTGAAAGTCAAGCACGCATCCTAGTGCTAGGCCTTATGCTAGACTAAGATACGGTGAACTTTCTGCTGAAAGGTAGGTTAAGCAAAACATTTTACATGCAACTAGCTCCGCTTGAAAATAAATAGTTCTCTCAGGGGCAGAAAATATGAGTTGATTCTCCTGCTCTTTAATTATCTCCAGGTCAGGTAAAGAAATAAAATACAAAATAAATCTTAATATCTAATTTATTAAAATAAAATAATTTTAAACGAATTCAAAAGTTTTTATCTACAAATATTTACACACAAAAATCAATATTCAGTCATAATTCAAATTTATACATCATCATCAATAAAATATTACAAGTAATAAAGAATAAATGACATTATGATGTCGTGAAAAACTTATGTCTAAAAGAAAATGTGAACGTGATTATTATGATTAATATTTGTCATAGATACATGTAAACAATCAAAAATAAAATAAATTACCCGTGATGAATTGTACTGGAATATAAATAAAAATAAAATTTGTACGGTCTACTATTTGCTAACAAAATATAGACATTAAGGAAGTGGCTTTGCCCTAATTAGTCCTGTCCGGCGCCTTTTCTCGCTCCCAACACAGTACCATCAGATAACAAATTCACACAGATGAGTATCCCAAAGTTCCACCCTACGAGCATGTCCTTTTCAACTCGTTGGACGCAACCCGAACATACATCACAATGTGCACACTCCTTAAGGAATATATAAATTTTAAATTAAATAAATAAAATGAAATAAAATAATGTCTCTGCGTATCCAATAAATTAACTCAGCCCTGATTAGTTCTGCCTGGTGCCTTTTCTCGCTCCCAAACGCAGTACCACCAAGACCAATTCGTGTTTTTTTTCAAATTCACCAGGACTCCATGCTATGAATTAAATTATGACATAATTCATTTCACACATCCCTGATGTATTATTCAACACGTTAATATTGAACACCCAAATACAACAAAAATATACTTAATACACATATCAAAAGAAATAATATATACATTAAAAAAAATAAACTTTACCTTTTTCGCGAAATTCCAATACAAAAACACCACTACAAATAAAGAATTTGGTACGCCACTATACACACATTTATAACAAATATCGTTTAATCACCTTAACTCCTCGTACATCGTTTCAAACTCATCCATAATGAATTTTCAATAAAATTTAATTCACTTATATATATATATATAACCTATACACACATAAAACAAAATTATTAATTTCAAATACCTTTTGTAGGATAAATAATTTTAAAAGAAAAGTAAATTATGTGAAAATGAAATGATTATGCTATCCAAAGTTATCATTGCAATTACTAGAAGGTTCTGTCATAATGTATGGCATAGTACCCCTACATGCAAAACAAAACACTCTAGAAAAAAGAAAATAAAATGAAATTAAACAAATTCAAAAACCGAGTTCATAAATAAGAGTATTTTCATACATAAGTAATTATTCAGATACATTTAGACATTTCAATGTGATACGCGCTGCATGTTAAAAATAAAAATATTATAAGTGTGGAATCTTGTTAAAATTTTATAAGTATCGAAAATCTCAAAATTTATTCTAAGTCCGGATTTTTAAAATAATCCTTTAAAAAGAAAGAGGAAGTGGTTTATCACCTACTTTTAGACTAGTTAAAATTGCGGTTTTCACCAGCAATCCCGGAAATTTTATCCGTCCGCGCTTTTATGCTTAAATTTCTTTATAAAAACATCCGGCAACTTTCGGCAAACACGAATCCACTTCCAAAATTGTATATCGACGGTGCTGCCCTTATCGGTCACATGGGGAAACAGTGTATTAATAATCCTTGAAAAAGGTAAACAAACATGCGAATATAAATTCGTCTATACGTTTATGACTCAGCCGTGCACCTGATAAACAATACTTTTTGCGCCGGTCTACACAGTCGATCTTTGCCAATGTCAGAAGTCTTTGTGCCGGAAACACCTGCTCGCTCCTTTTCATGTAACATTTGATACGTCTTAATATTATAACCTTATAAAAATTTACTAAGATCCTTTTATTGTTTTACTTAAATAAAAATAAAGTTTTCGTAAATTATCGATATAGTGAATATTTATATACACATCATAGTAAAAATGAATAAAGTAAAAATTAATTTAAATAAAACCTTAAAGTGATCTTGATTATACTTATTTATTTACATATTATTATTTATTCAAGATCACTGCATAAATATCCCTATGGGAATATCTGCGATTTATAAGCGAGAATCGCTAATGCCAATGGTATAAATTCAAGATTTCCCATAAATACCAGTTAATATACTTATACATTATTTACAATATTATTGATATAAAGCATAGAGACATGAAATTTCCCTATAATATGCTCATTCTATCTATATACAAATCAGAAGTGAATATGCAAAACTCTTGGAGTTTACTTTAAACTTTACTCCTTTCATGACGAGAAAGTTTAAACAAATGACATTTAAAACATCTAAACTAATTAAACTACTTATTACTATATATACAAAAGTGTACTTAAATTCTTTAAATTTTACACCTTTCATAGGTATTACAAATATTGTAATTGCATCATCGAGTTCCCTTAAAATGAAGTGGCAATTGTAGTCCACTATTTTGGGAAAACTTCTTAACATTTTTAAGTATCTGGGCTGTGGGTACTTTTCAACTGCATCCAAAACCTCTATTCTCGCATGGGTCCATATAAATTTCACACCCTCTTGTAAAATCATTTTATCATTCACATGATGTGACACATTTTCATCATGTGAGTTCAATATGTGCTGTACGGGCTTTACATACCCATAATGTAAAATATTTTGATCCTTATGAACAATTTTATTTAAATTCACTAATAAATTTACCACTATTGGATATAATTTCACGAAACATTTATATAGCTGTACCAACCAAAGAGAATTAACGTTTACAAACCACTTTGCATTAGTACTTATTAACAATAATGTTTCTATTAATTTGGGGAGTTGTAGCTGTTGTTTTATTGATTGAAATAAACATAAACTTAATTTATTATTCTTCATGTTTTCTAAATAATCTAAATATTCCTTAATTACTACTGTGATGGGGTTCATTAAATTATATACTAAATTTTCAATAATTTCATCTTTTAACAAACTTTTAATTTTAAATTGAACACTTAATTTCTGCTTATGGGAAGATGGATGAGTCGTTTCTGTTTTAAAACAATTAATATAGCCTACTGCTAAATCTATATTGCCATTAAATAATTTAACATCTTTTGTCAAAGGATCACTCACATTATCATTATTAATCTGTTTGTTGCAAATCAAATTTTTGTCACCCATATTTATTTCCCGGTGTGAACATTTATTTATTATGTCACCCATATATTTCGTGGCGTCTTTCTTTTGAAGACCCTCCACATGGTGTGTACATTTATTATTTATGTCACCCGTGGCAAACATGGACTCTTCCCTTTGAAGATCATCCACATGGTGTGAACCTTTATCCTTGTCAATCAAACTATCATTATTTATTTTTAAAGTGAGGTCCCTATCAAAATTATCAATGATTGAATTATTAACTAATATTTTATCATCTTGAGCACCTTTGTCCCAAGACATGTTTACTTTATTATTGTGGAAGGTTCTATTTTCCCTTTCCAATTTCGATGTATATAGACTCAAAAAATCCATCCCAAGTACGCAGCAATATTTTAATCTTGGTGTAACAATAAATTGTGTTACAAGTTCTACATCACCCATCTCTATATTTATACAAAATATATTATCTTGCTTGTAAAAACCTAATTTTTCAAACCTTTTATCAAATAATCCCCCATCTAAAAGTGACAATTCTAATTCACTATCTATTATAGCTACACCATATACATCCCCTACTTTAACATCTACCAGTGGAAATTTAGTGGTTATATTACTTAAATCTACGACGTTTCTCTTGCCTCGTTGTTTCTTCTTTCTCCCTTTGGTTGGACCTACCAAAAATCCAGGTCCTTCTTTATTGCTCCTCTTGACGCATCTTTCATCACAGCTTCTGTTTTATTTTCTTTATTTTCTATAACTACGTTATTAAATCCTCGGGTATCTTCTGTTTCATTTTTTTCGTATTTCCTTCCTACATGACCCTCCTGTCTCCAATTATTATTATTACCATTACTACTATTACTCATATTCTTGTTGTTACCATTCTCCACCCTTCCTCCCTGGTAACTATTATTCTGATACCGATTACCATTGTATCTTTGTTGGTTATTATGGTAATTACCATTATACCTTTGCTGAGTATTATAATAGTTACCATTGTTACCTGCTTTATACCCATTTTTATTCTGAGATACACTCCTATCTTCCACGTCGTCCAGACGCTTTACCAATTCCAAGAGTTGCTCAACGGTGTCTATACCCTGTAAAGCAACTGCTTGTACTACCTCATGCTCAAAATGATTAGCTAATTGGGTAACAATGTCACACTCCTGGATCACAGGTTGTATATGTTTCAAGAAAGAATATTTCCGAATAACATAATTCTCTCTAGACGTAATAGAACGATATTTTCCAAAGGTAAGGTCATGTCTAATGCGTCTTTGCTGAGTTTGTCCCCAGTACTGTCTGATAAACATACTTTCTAATTCTTCGTATGTCTGTACCTCATCAATTACCATATCATACCATAGTAACGCATAGTCTCTAAGACATCCTCTCACGAAATGTAATTTTGACATATCATCATTGATACCACGAATATATGTCTTAATGGTTTTAAGAAATGCCATAGGGTTGTCTTTATTATACCCAGAAAATTTTGGTAAATTTTCCGTACCAATTGATATCTGTTGCGGTACAACACAAGGTGTAATTGTACCTTGTTCAACTCTTGTTTTCAAATTCTTAATTGTATCTTGACAATTTAATGTCATATCCTGTAGCTTTAAAAGAGAGTCTGTGCATGCACCATATTTAACCCTACAGTCTTCAAACTTACTTGTTAAATTTTTAACATCTTTCTGAACTGACATGGCACTACTGTCCACCTTCAGTTCCAAGAATTGTATTTTTTCATCTTGTCCTCCAATCCTTTCTTCTATTTGTTTAAAATTTTCTCTTGCTACACAGGCCCTCTGATTCATTTCATCTATTAAAAAGTTACTGCTATCCTTGCACTTCTTTTCATTTGCTTCAATTTTTTTATTGATCTGTGTAACACTTTGTTTCACATCTTCATTTAATTTATTGTTCATTGCAGACATTTCCATTCTGCAAGCTTTAATTCTTTCATCAATCTTTTCATTCATCGACTTTACTACAGCTTGTATCTCTAATTTATTCTCATCCAATTTCTTGTTTATATCTTCTTTATTTTCTTGAAACTTCTCATCAAACTTCTTATTCATTTCTACTTTCATTTCTATTTTATTCTCATCTAACTTTTTGTTCATTTCCATCTTGTCACATTCCAATTTACAGAAAAGTTTTTCAAATAGAATATCAAATCTGTCTCCGCCTGGCATTTCTTTCGTTTCAATTTTTACATTTTCAATTACATTTTCATCCTCATCAAGAGGTAGCGTCTTTTCTGAATCTGTCACAGAGGAAATACCTTGTGGTTCCCTGTACGTTTCAAATAAATATTTGGTATCCATACCACTTTCAGGATTTTCACCCTCACCCTTATACTCAGACATATTTACTTTATCTGTCCTGGCACTTAAAGAGACTTATTTGTGGAGAAAAATAAATCAAAACTTGACAAAATTTTATTTGTGAATTATATTTATTAATTATTCAAATGCACTTAAAGGTGAAAATACCTCCCTTTAATTACACAGCTATTTGAATATTAAATAATCAATTAATTTTTATCTAAACAGTTTAAAATGTAAAAGTTTTGCCCCACTACGTTGGGTGCCATATAAATATTATGGAAAGTGTTAATAAATGATATATATAAATGTAAATGTATCATGGCCCCACGTTGGCTAGCGTCCATATAATTATGCTGTGACTCTTACAAATTTATAAATATATAAAATAAATTTAATTTACTTAATTAAAGCGTAACTGAGAGTCAAGCACGCATCCTAGTGCTAGGCCTTATGCTAGACTAAGATACGGTGAACTTTCTGCTGAAAGGTAGGTTAAGCAAAACATTTTACATGCAACTAGCTCCGCTTGAAAATAAATAGTTCTCTCAGGGGCAGAAAATATGAGTTGATTCTCCTGCTCTTTAATTATCTCCAGGTCAGGTAAAGAAATAAAATACAAAATAAATCTTAATATCTAATTTATTAAAATAAAATAATTTTAAACGAATTCAAAAGTTTTTATCTACAAATATTTACACACAAAAATCAATATTCAGTCATAATTCAAATTTATACATCATCATCAATAAAATATTACAAGTAATAAAGAATAAATGACATTATGATGTCGTGAAAAACTTATGTCTAAAAGAAAATGTGAACGTGATTATTATGATTAATATTTGTCATAGATACATGTAAACAATCAAAAATAAAATAAATTACCCGTGATGAATTGTACTGGAATATAAATAAAAATAAAATTTGTACGGTCTACTATTTGCTAACAAAATATAGACATTAAGGAAGTGGCTTTGCCCTAATTAGTCCTGTCCGGCGCCTTTTCTCGCTCCCAACACAGTACCATCAGATAACAAATTCACACAGATGAGTATCCCAAAGTTCCACCCTACGAGCATGTCCTTTTCAACTCGTTGGACGCAACCCGAACATACATCACAATGTGCACACTCCTTAAGGAATATATAAATTTTAAATTAAATAAATAAAATGAAATAAAATAATGTCTCTGCGTATCCAATAAATTAACTCAGCCCTGATTAGTTCTGCCTGGTGCCTTTTCTCGCTCCCAAACGCAGTACCACCAAGACCAATTCGTGTTTTTTTTCAAATTCACCAGGACTCCATGCTATGAATTAAATTATGACATAATTCATTTCACACATCCCTGATGTATTATTCAACACGTTAATATTGAACACCCAAATACAACAAAAATATACTTAATACACATATCAAAAGAAATAATATATACATTAAAAAAAATAAACTTTACCTTTTTCGCGAAATTCCAATACAAAAACACCACTACAAATAAAGAATTTGGTACGCCACTATACACACATTTATAACAAATATCGTTTAATCACCTTAACTCCTCGTACATCGTTTTAAACTCATCCATAATGAATTTTCAATAAAATTTAATTCACTTATATATATATATAACCTATACACACATAAAACAAAATTATTAATTTCAAATACCTTTTGTAGGATAAATAATTTTAAAAGAAAAGTAAATTATGTGAAAATGAAATGATTATGCTATCCAAAGTTATCATTACAATTACTAGAAGGTTCTGTCATAATGTATGGCATAGTACCCCTACATGCAAAACAAAACACTCTAGAAAAAAGAAAATAAAATGAAATTAAACAAATTCAAAAACCGAGTTCATAAATAAGAGTATTTTCATACATAAGTAATTATTCAGATACATTTAGACATTTCAATGTGATACGCGCTGCATGTTAAAAATAAAAATATTATAAGTGTGGAATCTTGTTAAAATTTTATAAGTATCGAAAATCTCAAAATTTATTCTAAGTCCGGATTTTTAAAATAATCCTTTAAAAAGAAAGAGGAAGTGGTTTATCACCTACTTTTAGACTAGTTAAAATTGCGGTTTTCACCAGCAATCCCGGAAATTTTATCCGTCCGCGCTTTTATGCTTAAATTTCTTTATAAAAACATCCGGCAACTTTCGGCAAACACGAATCCACTTCCAAAATTGTATATCGACGGTGCTGCCCTTATCGGTCACATGGGGAAACAGTGTATTAATAATCCTTGAAAAAGGTAAACAAACATGCGAATATAAATTCGTCTATACGTTTATGACTCAGCCGTGCACCTGATAAACAATACTTTTTGCGCCGGTCTACACAGTCGATCTTTGCCAATGTCAGAAGTCTTTGTGCCGGAAACACCTGCTCGCTCCTTTTCATGTAACATTTGATACGTCTTAATATTATAACCTTATAAAAATTTACTAAGATCCTTTTATTGTTTTACTTAAATAAAAATAAAGTTTTCGTAAATTATCGATATAGTGAATATTTATATACACATCATAGTAAAAATGAATAAAGTAAAAATTAATTTAAATAAAACCTTAAAGTGATCTTGATTATACTTATTTATTTACATATTATTATTTATTCAAGATCACTGCAATATGTACTCAAAATTAAATTTTAGAAGAATTTTATTAAATTTTTTTTTTAATTTTTACCGGAAATAGGCCTTTTACTCTTAACAAAAATCAGTTTTTTGTGAATATCTCACAAAGTAATGCTTTCCATGCTGGTGCATTGCGAGTATAAAAATATTTATAACGTCATTTCCATTACCTTTTGTATAAAAAAAATTTCAAAATTCGGACCGGAGGTAACACTTTTACTCTTATCCAGTAGCGATTTTTTGCAAATATTTCTTAAATTATGCTTTCTAGATATATTTATCAAGAGTACAAAAGTATTTAGTGATAGAATTGGAATATTTTTTGTATAAATGAAATTTCAAAATTCGGACCAGAAGTAATACTTTTACTCTTAGCGAGTAATTTTTTTTTTGATTTTGAATAATTCGTATATAAAGTTACCCAGGCTTATTTTTCTAAGAAGATAAAACCATTTAAAACAATTTAGAACAATTTTATATAATTTGAAACGCTCATACGTATAAGAAAGTCGTGTAGTGGCCACACCTCATTATTAGCTTTATGTTACTCTTGAAGATATCATTTGACGTGCTATTACCTTTTTCTCTCATAAGTTAATTTTTTGCTGTATGCAAATACCATACTAATTGGGATTAGAAGCAAAGTTATGTATTTATTGTGTTGAATTTAATTTTTTTTGGAAAATTACTGGACGTCAACTTTGAATTTGGGTAAGTTGCCGTTTAATTATTCGTTGTACATTTTCTTTGTTAATTATCTTTTCCTTTCTGAGTGTCCGTGTCTGTGATCCGATTATAAAACGTGAGCGGCCATTGTGTCTTCGTTCTGCACCTGCCAAATAGGTCTTCTTTTGGAAAAAGAACGTTGCCATTTAGTTTCATGCTGCTTGTTCTAAGGTTATGTAAAACCACTTTATTTTAGTTTAATTAGTGACCACATAAGCAACCCATTTCCATTAATTTGCAATTCGAATGTTGGTTAACTAAGTTATTGATGTGAATTACGTACATAACAGAAATTAAGATAAATTTTATGTTGGGGTTTCCCTATTAATTTAGTTCTTTAAATAGTTGGTGTGAGACATTCTGTAATTAAACGTGGGTATACTTTTCTTCAATGTAGTGTTGAATAGCTTGAACTTATAATTTGATCGTAAATTAATTTTATTTTAATGGCAAATATATGTCCACTGGGGGATCATTTCACGTCTCACTCTGTTAACTTGTTTCAACTACATAGTAAGTAGGCATTGATTCAACTATAATAACGTTTAATTTGTCTATTCTTAATTATAAATAAACATTTTTATTGTTGTGGCCCTGACTTGTGCTTAAACATCCTTGAAATCTTTTTACCTTTCTCTCGTGCGAGAATAATATCAGGAAGCTCGTTAAGTAAGTGAATGAGACGTGGCACCATTCTTGATCGACGCTCTAAGAGATATTATTGAACCATCTCTTCTCAGCAACGGTCATACAATCTTAGCACCACCGCTGCGCTATTTTGTATTTGTATGGTCATGCCGTAAAAGATTCAGTAATATACGATGAATGTTTTGAGAATCGCCATCCTTTACTTACTTAGGGGGTAGTAGTTTGTCAAATATATTATTATTATTATGCGTTGCTGGTTTACGAAATTTAGAATAAGATGACTACAAACACCCCAGATGGTTTTATAAGGTATTATTTGTGATGAAGCATTAAGTAATCAGTAATGCGAAAGGTCAGAGACCACTACAAGCAAGTTTTTATTTTCCAATCCCTTACACCATTTGATCTGCTGACATAAAATTATTTCTTTCGTAGTCGTAAGGCTTTTAACACTTGAGTGAGTAGAATTTGATAATAAATACATGTATTTCAATAAATAACCGAAGTGATGGATTTCTCCTGGTGAATCATTTTAACAATAAATTGCAAATAGCGTAAACAAAACACTTGGTATTATTTCACAAATTTTTTATCAAAACTCTATGTACAATTCGCCTTGCAGCATCATCAGGAGTTTAACTGTAACTAAAAGTAAAGTTCTAAAGATTAACATTTTCAAAAATAAACCAATGATACGAGGGTGGGTCAATATGTCCGTGACTTCTTGAATTTTCCGCCTCTTAACTGAAAGGGTAACACTGCTCCTGACATCTGTCAGTTGACTCCTGTCAAAATTTGAACAAGCTGCGACATTTAGTTTGTGTTTGACCGCCATTGATAGCAGACTACGGCGTGATTTGAGGAGAAAATGGAAAAATGTGAATTTCGTGTGCTCATTAAGCATTATTTTTTGCGGAAAAAAACCATCACTCAAACCAAGGCTAAGCTTGATAAATACTACGGGAATCAATTTCAATGATAAAAAAATGGTTTACTGAATTTCGTTGTGGCCGTACAAGCGCGGAAGATGCCGAACGTTCTGGAGGACCAGTTGAGGTCTCTACACCCGAAACAGTTAAGAAAATTCACGATATGGTGTTGGCCGATCGCAGATTGAGAATGCGAGAGATTGTGGGAGCCATAGGCATATCACAAGGCGCAGTGGTTTCAATTTTGAATGATCATTTGGGTATGAGGAAGCTTTGCGCAAGATGGGTGCCACGTTTGCTCACAATCGACCAGAAACGCAATCGTGTGACAACTTCGCAGGAGTATTTGGCGTTGTTTAACCGCAATATGGACGAGTTTTTGCACCGTTTCGTAACCGTGGACAAACGTGGATCCACCACAACACACCAGAGACAAAACAGCAGTCAAAACAGTGGGTGTTTCGAGGTGAATGGGCGCCAAAGAAGGCCAAGGTGGGTTTGTCAGCCAATAAAGTCATGGCAAGCGTTTTTTGGGATGCACGGGGTATAATTCACATTCACTACCTTCAAAAGGGTAAAACAATCAATTGCGAATATTATGCTAACTTATTGAGTCGATTTAATGAGGATTTCAAAAAAAAACGACCGCATTTGGCCAAGAGAAAAGTTCTTTTCCACCAGGACAATGCAAGAGGCACACATGTGCAGTTTCCATGACAAAAGTCCATGAATTACAAATTGCTCCCTCATCCGCCCTATTCTCCGGATTTAGCCTCGAGTGACTATTTCTTGTTTCCAAACTTGAAGAAATGGCTCGGTGGAAAGAGATTGGACTCCAACGATGAAATCATCTCACAAACAAAAACCTATTTTGATGACCTCGACAAATCTTAGTTTTTGGAAGGGATAAAGAAATTGCAAAAACGTTGGACAAAGTGTATAGAGCTCAAAAGAGACTATGTTGAAAAATAAAATAATTTTTTATCCAAAAACCTGTGCTTCATTCAAAAAATGAGGCCACCACACGACTTTCTTATACTTATGAGCGTTTCAAACTATACAATTTTAAGAATTTTTTTATACAAAACTTATTCAAAATCATATTCTAAGTACTTTCATTCTCTTAATAAATCGCTATAGAATGCATACTTTGCAAGATATTCGAAAAAAAGTGCTACTCGCTAAGAGTAAAAGTGCTACTTCCAGTCCAAATTTTGAAATTTCATGTATACAAAAAATATTGCAAATCTAACTCTAAATACTTTTGTACTCTTAATAAATATATATAGAATGAATAATTTACGACATATTTGCAAAAAATCGCTATTCGGTAAGAGTAAAACCGATTTTCGATAAGAGTAAAAGACCTACTTCCGGCAGGAATTTCTAAAAACTTTTTAAATAAAATTTTTCTCAATTTTAATTCTAAGTACATATGAATTCTTTATAAATTTGTATAAACTTAGTATTTGACGAAATATTGGCAAAATTCGATTTTTTTACTGAAGTAAACTGCTACTTCCGGTCTACCGATTTTACTGAAAAACTAATCAGATCTCAAGAGGGAGATTATACACGTAAATACAACATGTGGAATTGATATCTCCAGCGGTTTGACCGCTATCGTGGTCACAGACAGACAGACAGACAGACAGACAGACAGACACACACACAGACATTTTTTAAAAACCACTTTTTTGGTATCAGGGGACCTCAAAACGTGGACATCTGCAAAAATCTCAAGGTCGAAAATTTTCATCATCACAATACTTCCTTATACTACGTATAAGAAAGTAAAAGTCACTGACATATTGACACGTCCACGTATCTTAATAGTACAATTAAATAAATAATGGACACATCATTTAGAAATGAAGAAACCCGACTTGACAATGCTCGGGTTTATAAGCGGAGAATGTATGTCTGGTCATTAAGAATATTGCCTGGATGCAAAAAGTATATATAATATAGTAACTTTCTAAAACTTAATGGTAGTGGATGTGAAAATTTTTATATAGGTCAAACGGGGTGTAACTTTAAAGTAGGTTCTCGAAACATATAAGAATTATAAGAATTATAGTGTAGCAAATCATATTTTAGAAATTGGACATCAATATGCATTAGAATATTCTGTTTAACTAAAATAAAAGTAAGTAGAAAGTTACTATATTTAAGAGGGTTTCCTTTTGTATAAAATGAAATATTCTTAATGACCAGTAGATATAATACATTCTCTCCTTATAAATCCGAGTCGTTCTTTTCTATTTCTAAATGAAGTGTTGAATTTTTTTTAACTATATATTTCTTTAATTAAGATGTAGCGTTCTTTTTTAATTGTAAGATAAAATGTTAAGATTGAGAACTTTACTTTTAGTTTTGATTGAACGCCTGATGATACCCCAAGGCGAAATGTACATCGAGTTTCGATAAAGATTTTGCAAAATAATACCAAATGTGTTATGCATGCTATTTGCAATTTATTCCAAATGTTTCGTTGAAGATGTCAAAGCTTTAGTAATACCGACAAGATCAACATTCCATAATATTTGTGTTAAGCTGAGATTGCAATTTTCTTATTAAATGACGAGTCAATAATTTATTATTCTCAAAACTAGACAATAGTAGCAAAAAAAAGATAAAACATTAGTCACTAATATAATACAATAGCACTGAATAATAAATTGTTATCCCTGATAAATAAACATATATAAATAATGCGGTTGAATAAGTAAATCTAATAATATTCTTGCAGATCCTTATCTTAGGCCCGTATATCGTCTGGATTTGCGATCGAATAATAAATATAGGTTCTCCTCAAAATAAAATATTATTTATATCATACATTTCGTAATTGTATGCATATCAGTAGAGTTGGTGGTTAATTTTGTTATAAATATGGATAACGATACAGTATATATGCCGGAAACAGCCCCGCCACCGGCAGCAACACTTCCAGAGCAAGAAGATGACAGCTCTTGTTGTTCGTGCTGCCCATGCTGCTCATGCTGCTCGTGCTCTTCATGCTGTGGATGCTGTCGATGTTGTACCATTCTGTGAAACTGTGGGTGATATACTATATCTCTGTTTTCAACATCGGATATCAAGTATAATTTACATATATAACAAAATGTAAATTTTTGATTATCTATATAAGTTTTATAAACTGTATATTATGTATATACTCTAAATTTTATTAAATTATTAGTTATTCAAAATCAGGTTATAAAAAATTTTAATTATAATTTTGAAATATTTCGTGGGTGAATGTCTTAATATTGCTGTAGACACAGTTATATACCCAAATGAACTTTTAAAGGACTTTTATTATAAACATGATACATTTATGTATATTTTGAATGAAAATATTAAAAAATATACTTTGAACTTGTGTAATATGAAAACATTCTATGGTTATTTTTTTTTATGTAATATATATATAATTTTACTTTAGTGTAAGTACTTTTTTTGTTCGAACAGCAAAAATAAATCGATGTTTAGAATTAATATTAGCAACATGCTTTATTTTGTTATCTAATTACCAATAACAAGAATTAATAAGATTATATCCTGAAGTACAAGAAGAGTGAATGCGAAGTTACATTATCACATTCTAAACTTTTATACACATCTGATCTATGTTTTTGATATATCATGCAGGCAAGTATTAATCCATAACTTAATAAATGTTAAACTACTGAGTTTTGCCAAAACTATAAAATTGTAATCTTCTTGTTTAACACTAGTAGGATTCATTGACAAAATTGTATATTAAATTTAAATAATTAGAATTAATAATAATAATAAATATTTATTGATGTAAACACCTTCAGAACCTGTTGTCATATACAAAGCAGTTGTGAAATACAATATAAAAACGCAAACGTGGATAATGAAAGAGCATCACATACATATACATATAAACAGTGAGGAAGTGCGGGTTGGAATAAATTCATTTAAAATTTTTGGTTTTGTTTTATGGAAAAACGCTCGGATAGGTCGATTTTTATTTTTAGTTGCGGTTTTTTGATGATAAATTGATATACAGAGGTGCTCCAAAAATAAGTTACGACCATCAATTTTTTTTTCAAATGGAAACATATTGCCGTGAACTCGCAAAATTTGTAAAATAAGAATAGTTGTAGAGATTGATTTAAGAATTAGTTTAAGCTTAGAAATAAAAATAAAAATAACAAAAAGTCCTATTTAAATATTATTGAGTAAAACTATGCAACAAGAACTACATGAAGGTATACAAAGTTGCATACTCATAGTCAATTTATTATTATTCCAGTAAATAATGAAAATATGCAAAATAAAGTTTATTAAATAAATATAAAACAAAAGATGTAGAATAAAAATTTATTAAATAAAGAAAAGTATGAAATAAAGACAAAATAAATATAAGTAATATATTTCTTTTGTAAGAGAATACACATGATGTATGGTTTATAAATCATGAAAAGAAATGTAATTTATATGCATAAGGCAATAAAAATTTTATGAAAGTGTTTATGAACTAAATTGTATTAAAAGATAAAATTTACCTTAGCTTACTACTAAACATTCTAAAAGGATATAAAAATATGTAAAACATAGAAGCAATCAGCAGTGACATATTTTTGTAATTAAAGGTAATTGATATCATAAATAAAAAGGTATCTGTGTTCATGATTTGTTCGTAACACAATGCTTCAGGGACTGAAAACAGACGTGTACGGTTGAATGACCTACAAAAAACAACAAAATGTATAAAACTTGTGTAAAGTCTATTGCAGATTGACATATCACCAACAGAAAGATCTTGGTTAGAAGATAGCGAGGCGGTGGAGAAACAGACGTGTTCTACAGGGACAGGCAGTGCGGGAAGAAAAATAATGGTCATCTTCGACATGTTTCCCATTTTGCCAAGGCACAATCCGGCTAAAAGAAAAGTAAAACTAACATTAATAAATGGAAAGAAAAAATATGTATCGAACAATGAACAAGGTAATAGGTTCATTGACGAGTACAAAGAAGGATGGTATTAGTAACAAGAATAAACCTACCGTTGGGAATGATGTGCAAAGCAGAGGGGATCTTTGAATTGGAAGGTTATGTTGACGTTTAAGAAAAATTGTGAACTGTCAGAACAAAATGTGTATGTGTGCGTGTATCAAGGCGGCAACATATGGGCAGCGATTTCACGGGAAAGTGTATTCCAGTACCAACCTAAACATGGACTAGAGGGCGCAATGGTCAACATAGTTTATTTTTGCCGCTATAAATACGAAGACAAGATTCGACAGGAAGACTTTCTGATAACACCTCCGAGAGGTGAACTTCTCAAAACACTTACAAAAGGAAGGTCTCTTAAAGAATAAGATTTTTTTTAATTGTTATATTGTAGTTTTTCATTATTTCTTCAACACATATAGTCACAGTAATTTATTTTATTTAATACATTTGAATTCATTTGAAGCGTTCATAATGGACATTCAAAATAGATTTTTTGATAACAAGTAAGTTTATTATTTCTTTTGAAAATGAAGTTATACGAGTTGTTGGACAGACATTGATTTTTACGTGCGAATGATTAATCAATGTATTGTTGGACAAAATAGATAAGTAAATAATTTATCCTGTAAGGTTTATTTTAAATTTATATAGTTGGAATTACAACCAAATAGGATTAATGGTGTTGGTCAGTTGGAGAGATGTTACGTGAAAATGAGCATTTTCTTCATCGTATTGTCTAGACATCATTAATTTCTTTCAAATTAAGCGAATAATTAATTAGAATTTCACAAGGCATAGATTAAGAGCTAGATACAACACGTGCAAATGGTTGTCTAAAGCAATTAATTGAAGCCTATACATAAATATTATAACGTCGATAAGTATATTCATAAACGTACAATAAAAGTTTATAGTTGTTTATTTGCAGGATAAATATTTATTTTGTTTGGTAGAATAAATAAATAAACAAAAGATTTACATACATTACAACCGGCATTAGGTATAAATGATATGAGCATTTTTCAATTATGTATCTTGTTTAGAGCATAAAGGTGTGTATATAAAGGAAACTATATTTTTGAATCCATAAATTACAAAATAAAAAATACATGATTATGTTGAATAGACATACAGTTTTTCTTTGAACAAAACTATTACCTTTTCCCTATAATGAACAAGAGAAAAATCATCAGCAAAGAAGAAGGAACCACAAACATTGCCAGGACCCACAATAGTTATAAGGTACATGACCCAACAATATAAGATAAAAATACAAAACCAATTATAAGTTCTTGGTGTGTAAAGAATAATTTAAAGAGTATAATGTGTACAAAAGACTATACCCTACGTGTGGTAATACACACAAAAATATGTTGTCACAGCATATAAATTATATGGCAATATTGTTATTTAAAATAAATATTTATATGCTACAGCATAAATAAATGGCGCTCAACGTAGTGGGGCAATGTATTCCTTTTTCTTGTTGTTTATTAATCATGTATTTATTTAACGCCCAAAATAGAGAGGCAATGCATTATTTTTCATAATTGTTTAAAAGAAAAAAAAATATATATATAATTAATGTTGCTTAACATAGTGGAGCATTGTATTCATTTTCTCATTTGTCAATAATTATTTACATAACATTTAACGTTGTGAAGCAATGCAATTTTTGTTTTCTAAATGTTTAAACAAAAAATAATAATTTATTTTGTACAAATAATGGGTACAAAGTTTGTTTCATTTTTTTATTTATTAGTAAATAGAATAATTATTCAGTGTCCAAGTTAGAGACAGATTACCTTAATTTTCATTTACTGGTGAATTATCAATTTCTCTTGTTTAGAAAGGGATGAAAAAAAAAGGAGGAATAGTATTTGATTAGATAAGTTTAGTTATTAATTTATAAGTTAGAAATAGGATAAAAATGGCAGAGAAGGATAAAAATAATGGTGAAGGTTCACAGTTCACTAAATACAGGGACAATCGTCCGGTATTTTCTGATTCAGAGTCAGATAAACCTGAATCAGAGGATCGAACACTTGAAGGTAGCGTACAGACAGAAAGCATCAGCAGCATAACTGGTGAACAAAAAATTGAGAATCTTTTCAATAAACTATTCAGTAGAATAGAAGAAAGTGATAAGAATTTAAATCAAAGATTAGTAGAAAATAATTTAAGTATAAATCAAAGATTAGAACAAAATAATTTGAGTATGAACAAGAAATTTGAGGAGAATAATAGAAAACTAGAACAAAATAAAGTAGAAATAAACTCAAAAATAGACGAAGGTTTCGCAGAGTTAAGAAGAGAAACTTTAGAATTAAATGCAAAAATAGAATTAAAGTTAGAAAAGTCAGTTTCAACTTTAAATAAACAAATCAATATTAATGAAAAGAAATGTGAAGGTAAAGGCACATTCTTAATAAAAGAAATCAACGAAAGATCTGCCAAAACACAAGCTAGTTTTGATAAGGTAGATGAGAAAATAAATTCTCTTGAAAATAAAGTTAAAGGGAATAATGTGCAATATCAAGAGCAAATACAAGAACTTTCACACCAAGTGGAAGATTGTAAAATAAAATATGGTGTTTGTACGGACACAATGTTGACCCTACAAAACAAAACTTTAAACTTTGAAAACACTATAAAAGGGTTAGAGAACAAAGTACATGGGGTTAGTACACCTAGTGTATCTTTGACACAAATACCTGGTAGCGCAGAGAATATACCAAAATTCTCAGGATTTTACAAAGATAATCCAATGGCGTTTATGAGAACGATAAAAACATACATGAGGGGAATATCTGATGAGATGTCAAAGCTACATTTCATAAGAGGTTGTTTGAAGGATTATGCACTTCAGTGGTACGATATGATAATAGATGAAGTAGTGGATTTCAAAGAATTTGAGATTCGTTTTGTGAGACAGTACTGGGGACAGACTCAGCAGAGGAAGATTAGACACGATTTAGTGTTTGGCAAATACAGAGCTGGATCTTCTAGAGAAAACTACATCATAAGAAAATATTCTTTTCTTAAATGCATCCAACCAACCATTGAAGAAAGCGATATTGTTTCACAGCTAGCAGCACACTTTGACCACAACGTTACACAGGCGGTGGCACTTCAAGGAATTGATAACATTGAAGCACTCCTGGAACTGGTCAAGAGATTAGACGATGTGGATGAAAAGGGAAATAACAAGAGTTATGGAAATATCAAATATACAAACGATCCACCCAGAAATGATAATAATAACTACAACAATGGAAATAATCCACATATAAACAAGACACCTCGTTACAATTAAGATAAACAGTACAATAATAATGGGTACAATCAAAATCAGGGTAAAAAGAATTATGGAAACAACCCTTATACATATAATAAGCCAAGCTATGGGAACAATCCATATTCATACAATAAAACAAGAAACTATGAAAATGAGAGGAAGAAAGAACAGAATTATGGGAAGGAAGAAAGAAACCCTGAGAAGGAAAGAAGAGTGAACAATGTTCAAATAAGTGAACAGAAAGAAGAAATAAGTACGAAGAAAAAAACAGAATCAAAAGGTGCAATACCCAAGGATTCAAGACAACTACCGACAAATAAAGAATGGGTAAATTCTACTTACTCAAATGCGACTTCGTTGGATTTTTAGAAAGGCCAGTCAAGAAGAAAAGGAAGGTACAAAACGTATATAACTTCGACGATCTAAAGAAAATCACGACGGAATTACCACACATAACAGTAAAAATAGGGAACGAAGAGATAGAAGCATTATTAGACACAGGAGCGCAATTATCTTTATTAGATAGTAGTATTATAGATAAAGACATAGAAAAATTAGGATATTATATGCCTATAAGAAAAGTAAATTTAATAAATGCAAATAAGAAACACATCATTACTATAGATAAAGTTTTTTGTATAAATGTTAGAATAGGTAGTTTAAATTTATTAACAGAATTCATAATAGTGCCTAATTTGAACAGCAATTGTATTTTGGGGATAGACTTTTTAAGTCAATATGGTACAAAAATAAATATAGAAAACAAAACATTTCATATTAAAAATTCAATAATCTCCTGGTGTAAGGAAACACAGGAAGATGAGATATTAATTAATAATTTATATATAAATAATGCTGAACAAAATCTCACAAATAAAATGGATAGTAGTTTATTAGACAATAAGTGTGCACATCCTGTGAAGCATCGTCAAAGTGAGGACTTCACGCAATATAGGGATGGTACGAATTTAAATTGCGATAAACAATACATAAGCCATGTGAGCAATCTTGTCAGCAAGTATAAAGAGTTATTTGATAATAAACCTGGTTTAGCAAAAGGCTATGAACACAGGCTAAAAGTAGATGAAACACAACCTTTTAAAGTTAAAAATTATCCTGTCCCCAATAAATACAGAGAACAAGTCAAATTAGAAATTAAAGAAATGTTAAAAAATAAAATTATAGAAAGAACAGAATCAACATTTATAAATCCAATAGTAGTGGTAGTGAAGAAAAATACAGGCAATCAGAAAGAAACAAAATTACGCTTATGTCTTGATGCAAGGGGCCTTAACTCAAGGACCTCCCCTAATTTTGAAGCTCCGCAGAGTATAGAGACCTTATTAACAAGGTGTACTGATGCAAGGTGGTTCACAAAAATAGATCTGAAGAGTTCTTTTTGGCTGGTACCATTACACAAGGACTCAAGGAAGTATTGTTCCTTTATGTTCAATTCATTAGTCTATTCGTATAGAGTCGTTCCGTTTGGCCTATCAACAGCGACAGCCGCTTTGGTTAGAGCCATGCAACAAATTTTAGATCCACACGAGGAGTACGTTTCTCATTATGTGGATGACATACTGATATTTAATAAAGATTTAGAGAATCACAAAGAATCAGTAGAAAAGGTTTTAAATACGTTAGCAGAAAACGATTTAAAAGTTAACATTGAAAAATGTGAATTTTATAAAAATAAAATAAATTATCTAGGGTATATTATAGATGGTAAAACCATCACAATAGAAGAAGAAAAATTGGAAGCAATAAGAAAGTATCCCAGACCAAAGAACATAAAAATGCTCAGAGGATTCTTGGGAATGATAAATTATTATAAACATTTCATTCCGAAAATATCTGATCAAACTTACATGCTTTTCAGAATGATAAAGAAGGGAGTAAAATTTAAATGGACTCCTGAAACTCTCAAAGTATTTGAAGAAGTGAAAGAGAATTTTTGCAAAGCATTAATAGTAAATTTACCCGATATTAATGAAGAATTTATTTTAAGATGCGACGCATCAAATAATGCAATAGCTATAAGAAATTTAGCATTAAGTATCGTTAATCACATATCTATGCTCTATGATTATATAGACGTAGAAAATTAATAATCATTTGTGCGAGTTTTCACAATGGTTATTATATGTGTCGTTCATGCTTTAATAATCATTGTTGACGATTCACGACAAAATATAATAACCAAGGGATATGCCGTGAACTCGCAAAATTTGTAAAATAAGAATAGTTGTAGAGATTGATTTAAGAATTAGTTTAAGCTTAGAAATAAAAATAAAAATAACAAAAAGTCCTATTTAAATATTATTGAGTAAAACTATGGAACAAGAACTACATGAAGGTATACAAAGTTGCATACTCATAGTCAATTTATTATTATTCCAGTAAATAATGAAAATATGCAAAATAAAGTTTATTAAATAAATATAAAACAAAAGATGTAGAATAAAAATTTATTAAATAAAGAAAAGTATGAAATAAAGACAAAATAAATATAAGTAATATATTTCTTTTGTAAGAGAATACACATGATGTATGGTTTATAAATCATGAAAAGAAATGTAATTTATATGCATAAGGCAATAAAAATTTTATGAAAGTGTTTATGAACTAAATTGTATTAAAAGATAAAATTTACCTTAGCTTACTACTAAACATTCTAAAAGGATATAAAAATATGTAAAACATAGAAGCAATCAGCAGTGACATATTTTTGTATTTAAAGGTAATTGATATCATAAATAAAAAGGTATCTGTGTTCATGATTTGTTCGTAACACAATGCTTCAGGGACTGAAAACAGACGTGTACGGTTGAATGACCTACAAAAAACAACAAAATGTATAAAACTTGTGTAAAGTCTATTGCAGATTGACATATCACCAACAGAAAGATCTTGGTTAGAAGATAGAGAGGCGGTGGAGAAACAGACGTGTTCTACAGGGACAGGCAGTGCGGGAAGAAAAATAATGGTCATCTTCGACATGTTTCCCATTTTGCCAAGGCACAATCCGGCTAAAAGAAAAGTAAAACTAACATTAATAAATGGAAAGAAAAAATATATATCGAACAATGAACAAGGTAATAGGTTCATTGACGAGTACAAAGAAGGATGGTATTAGTAACAAGAATAAACCTACCGTTGGGAATGATGTGCAAAGCAGAGGGGATCTTTGAATTGGAAGGTTATGTTGACGTTTAAGAAAAATTGTGAACTGACAGAACAAAATGTGTATGTGTGCGTGTATCAAGGCGGCAACATATGGGCAGCGATTTCACGGGAAAGTGTATTCCAGTACCAACCTAAACATGGACTAGAGGGCGCAATGGTCAACATAGTTTATTTTTGCCGCTATAAATACGAAGACAAGATTCGACAGGAAGACTTTCTGATAACACCTCCGAGAGGTGAACTTCTCAAAACACTTACAAAAGGAAGGTCTCTTAAAGAATAAGATTTTTTTTAATTGTTATATTGTAGTTTTTCATTATTTCTTCAACACATATAGTCACAGTAATTTATTTTATTTAATACATTTGAATTCATTTGAAGCGTTCATAATGGACATTCAAAATAGATTTTTTGATAACAAGTAAGTTTATTATTTCTTTTGAAAATGAAGTTATACGAGTTGTTGGACAGACATTGATTTTTACGTGCGAATGATTAATCAATGTATTGTTGGACAAAATAGATAAGTAAATAATTTATCCTGTAAGGTTTATTTTAAATTTATATAGTTGGAATTACAACCAAATAGGATTAATGGTGTTGGTCAGTTGGAGAGATGTTACGTGAAAATGAGCATTTTCTTCATCGTATTGTCTAGACATCATTAATTTCTTTCAAATTAAGCGAATAATTAACTAGAATTTCACAAGGCATAGATTAAGAGCTAGAAACAACACGTGCAAATGGTTGTCTAAAGCAATTAATTGAAGCCTATACATAAATATTATAACGTCGATAAGTATATTCATAAACGTACAATAAAAGTTTATAGTTGTTTATTTGCAGGATAAATATTTATTTTGTTTGGTAGAATAAATAAATAAACAAAAGATTTACATACATTACAACCGGCATTAGGTATAAATGATATGAGCATTTTTCAATTATGTATCTTGTTTAGAGCATAAAGGTGTGTATATAAAGGAAACTATATTTTTGAATCCATAAATTACAAAATAAAAAATACATGATTATGTTGAATAGACATACAGTTTTTCTTTGAACAAAACTATTACCTTTTCCCTATAATGAACAAGAGAAAAATCATCAGCAAAGAAGAAGGAACCACAAACATTGCCAGGACCCACAATAGTTATAAGGTACATGACCCAACAATATAAGATAAAAATACAAAACCAATTATAAGTTCTTGGTGTGTAAAGAATAATTTAAAGAGTATAATGTGTACAAAAGACTATACCCTACGTGTGGTAATACACACAAAAATATGTTGTCACAGCATATAAATTATATGGCAATATTGTTATTTAAAATAAATATTTATATGCTACAGCAATATGTTTTTATTGAATTTGTCAATTCTAGATAGAATTGGAAGTATGTTTCATGTACCATGTCCTATACCCAAACTCAACAGTTATCGAGAAATTTACAATTGAGCATATCAATAACTGCATGTTCAATTGTAAATTTCTCGATAACTGTTGAGTTTGGGTATAGGACATGCTACATGAAACATACTTAGAATTCGATGCAGAATTAACAAATTAAATAAAAAATATATGTTTCCATTTGAAAAAAAAATGATGGCCGTAACTTAAGTCAAGCCCGAAAAATACATGTTCCTTTGGCTTTGCTTGCAATAAAAGTTCTACGTAAATCAACACTGATATTAAAATTCGCCATAAGCAAAATGCTAAATGCATAGTAGTTCATTCTTTCTTAAATAATATGTGACTACATGACACTCATTATATCAATGGACTTGTGTAAAGGATAATTCTTTCAAAATATATAAAAAACCATCTGCTTATCAATTTCATTCAAAACTTAATTTCTTTTGATTTATCAAATTTATGCATCAGAAATGCTCCGAGGGACGCTCAAATTTAAAGGAAAATTTAAGATGGTCAGTTTTGGAAAGGGCATCATTGGTTTAGGAATTGTTGGGTGCTGTAGAACAGAGCTATTGGAAGGGAGAATTGGCACCAGCATGGCTTTGAGATCATTAGTGTGGTAGTAGCAATGAAGAACAGGGCACAATACACCCCGCTGTTGCGCAACAGATAATCACCAAGGTCTTGGCACAGAAAGGAGTCCACCTGGCTGAACTTTTGCTAAGATTTCGTGAACAGTTTGTTGAAAGCATGCTTCCAAAAGCACGAGTATTTTATTGACATAAAATTGATCACCGCCCAAAGTGTCCCACTGGTTAGTAGAATGAAGGATGCGCTCTTCTTAGTCTCACTGTAACATGTGCGGTGAGTTAAGTATGTCACTACACTCCTGAGAGCTAGCGGACGAGCAAAGAAATGGCAAAAACAAAGGGAGGCCGCTACAATGTAAACCAAAAAGCGCTTCTTGGAGGGGAAGTTCTCGCGACGGTTTTCTGAGACGCAAAAGACGTTATCCTCATAAATGCCCTTTATTACCAGAGCACATTTAGTACAGCTTACTGTTACATTCTCTTGGTCTAAGTAAAAGTTCTTTATGGGAGCAAAAGATGAGAATAACCCTTAAATTACGTTATTTTGCTACACAACCATGGCAAACCAAAATGATCTGACATTGTAGGATCAGTGTGTAATTTCAACATGTTTGGGCAACTCGTAGAGGCTTTAGGGGGGAGAGCGTTTCTACAATAATCTCGGGGTGGGCGAATCCGCAATTGGTTCTATACCCGTCCTGCTTCATTTTGCAATTATGGAATTAAGAAACAGCCAACTGGCAAAAATAATGTATACAAAGACGAGAACTTTATATAAAAGTAATATACTTTTTGTAAAAATCTTTTATCAAAAAATCTAAAACAAAAATAATTTTGCTATTTATCATAATTAGAAAGGAATTGGTATTTATTTACATTTATCAACATTCAGGATAAGACACGTTTGTACAATATATGTATTTATCCAAATTATGAAAAATCTCAGAGACCACTAAATGAGAGTTTTTCGTATACGGCTCCTTAGATCATTTGTCGCGCTATCTTTCTTAACATACGTTCCGCAATCCTCACTTTCTAATGTTAACATTTTACTGAGTAAAAATTGATAATAGATTTACGTAAAAATGAAAAATATATATATTTCGTCCAACATATCATAGCTTTAATAGTACCTACATTACATATGAATATTCCACGAAGTTTATATTAAGTCAGGATTTTAATTTTCACATTAACTCGCAATACATTTTGTATTATTCTCGAAACAAAACAATGCCTAAATTCGATAACACTTTAGTGTCGCTAGCATAGAATATTATGTAGCCATTTCCAATAAAAAAAACATATGTGAATCACTAGGTTTAACCAGTTTATCTAATTAAATTCCTGGAGCAGGCCTTATCTTAAGTATATATATATTAATCGCTTGGATCTGCGATCACATAATAAGTTACCCTCAAAATAAAGTATTATATCATAGATTTCGTAATCGTGTGTATATTGGTGCAGTTGCTAGTTCTAATTCTTGTATAAAGATGGATAACGACACAGTATATATGCCGGAAACACAACCGCCACCAGCAGTAACACTTCCTGAACAGGAAAATAACAGTTCGTGTTGTCGATGTACCATTCTGTGATGCTAAAACTGTGTATCAACATCGGATATAAAGTATTATTTATATACGTAATAAAAAAAATAAAAATTGTTGAATATATAAGTTTTATACATTGTACATAATATGAATACTATTATCACTGACTGTTTCCGTTGAAATTAAATTGCAATTGATTGTTATTTAAAATCCATTTTGAAGTTAAATAATTTTAAATGTGATTTTGTAGTATTATATAAATGTGACAATTTTTTTACGTATTAGTTGAATTGTATGAGATTTCTGTTACAAGTATATTATTAGAAATCACTTAAAATTCAAGTAAATATTGTAGGTTCCTGTAAAATTTTTGGTTGTTAAAAATGTTGATATTTACTTGTGCGCACTATGAGAACATTGTGAAGATGAAGTTATTTTTATAATTTTTTAAAATTTTGTGAAATGTAATTTATTTTTGTATTGGGACGGTGAAAGTAAACAACTATTGGTATTAATTTGCTTTTTTTTCTTATTTAATCGCCAGTATTAAGAATGAATAAAATATGTTGATATATTAGGAGCTGAAATACGATATTTTCTTTCTTTTGCTATACCGCAAAAATGCTACCTAAATTATACCATCTCACTTTAAACAGTAGCAGGTAAGTGCTAAGGCATCGTAAACTAATGATTAAAAAAAATCTGATGCATCTAAATTAGCATATTTTGATACAACAGTTTTTGATATTTTTGATGCATATTATTTGATTTTAAATCAGTAACATCATCAATGCTTCCCTAAAATAACATCATACGACCAGATTTATAAATCATGCTCAAGAAGCTGTGGATGCTCTAGCACGTATTTACAACACAACTGATAACAAGGCGACGAAAACCCGACCTTGTGTCCGACCAGGCTTATGCAAGCAATTGACTTATTGGTTCGAGAACACAACTTTTCAGTGAAAATATTTTAAATGTATAGATATGCTATGGAGTATTAATAACTATTGATAACGATGATAAAGAATATATAATTTTTGATAGACGAAAATTATTATAAATAAAAAGACCTAATATAAAATAGAATGTATTTGGAGATTCTTTGGATCGACGCCGACGTTTGCATATAATTTAAAGAAAATTATAAATTTTAGGGCTTGCCAGACATTAAGTACCAAATACTTTAGAGGAACACATACAATTATTGATATAAATAAATTATTTTACAATGGAAGATGTTTGTGATATGGATTTAGTAAATGAATTATGTATAGAAGTAAAAAAGCAAGGCTGTATTTAAGAAGCAAAAGAAGATGTAATATTACAATTATGGCACCCAACGTGGGGGCTTTGCTCATCAAATACAGAATGTCTTTTAATTTCTATACACAATTCATTTCGTGAATCCAAAGCACAAATACATACGATTCTAAAGTAATTCTTTTATATCAATCATTGTAGGTGCTCCTATGATATATTTGAAACTTCATTTCTGGCATTCAAATTTAAATTAATTTTATCTTCATAATATTCTTTAAAGAAAATCCAAACGTTGATACGAAAGAATCTCCAAATATATTCTATTTTATATTAGACCTTTTCATTTTGAGTAATAATAATAATAATAACAATAATATTTATTATAGCAACTGATTTAGATTAAGCAAATATCTGCCATGTACAAAAACTTTGGTTTACACAAAGGTATAAATATACATACACAAATACATATACGTTTGATCATTGTAAAAACTCCACTATTTATCACAAATATACATGAATTAATAATTTCAAGTCATGTGGTTATACATCGTCCCAGAATACACGTTATGCCATTTCAGCAGTCTCAAACATTTGTATTGTTAAAAAATTCCACAAACGAGTAGTAGCACTTCGATATCAAAAAGCGCCGTAAGTTCAGCTTAAACTGATCATGGTTGCTTATGTAACGCAGTGCTGCAGGGAGCAGGCTATATATTTTTGCGCAGAAATAAACAGGCGATTTTACAAAACCGGCGGCTTTATGCTTTATAAAATAAATATTTTTCTTACGAGTACTATAACAATGTGCCGGCATTCTAAATAAGTTGATATTACGCTTAACATAACCCGCAGCCTTGTATATATATACGGAAAATTCAGTATCAATTTTTCAATAAATAATGGCCTTACACCCAAAGATCTAACTCCAGCCCGTAGTACATTTTAAGCAGATAGGCCAGATTTAAGCTGTGCTTGATCTGAACCAGCGCAAAATATTGTTTATTAATTATCTTGCAGACGGTATCTACCTGATCCTCAAATTTCATAGTGTTGTCAACAAGCATGCCAAGAAATGTAACTCTTATAGTAAACCGAATATTTTCAATCTCTATTATTAGTTTCATGCTGTGTAAAGTTAACGCAAACCGTTTTCTCGCAATTTAAAACAAATCGGTTTTTATTACACCACGTTGAAAATTTATGTATGGTGGTATCGTCAGCATACATTGTTAAATATCCACTTTTTATATGAGACGGTGAGTCGTTTGCAAATAATTAATTGACATAGCAACCACAAATTTTGTTATTTGTAATATCACCTCATACCTTTGCACTGCTAACCACAACCATCATCCAATTTTCGTTCCATTTAATATTTACTCAAGCTTTATAGCTGTTTTTGGCCATTAATAAATAAATGAATGACAGTTCTTAATTTTTTATAATTGATAATCTTCACTGAAACAGTTATTACATCGAGATGGACATGATCAATTTACAACCATTACAAAATGTATATTTCTCTCAAAAGCAACAAACTACTACAATAAAAAGAAAACTTATTATGATAAAGCCAACCCAATTTAACGAGTAAAGAAAGCAACATTATTATTTTATTTCTTAAGTAGAAGTTATAGCAAAGTAGTACAGATGAAAGTAAATAATGAAAGTATATAATATAAATAACACTTTCAATCAATCATACAAAAATAAATTATAAAACATTTGATTTCGTTTCACTTAATTTATTAGAATATATCTAACAATATTGTTTCGGTATGTTCTACCATTCTCAAAGAACTAAATTTGTGTGTCTATTTTTTAAACTTATATATTACTTGAGGGTGTGTTTAATGTACCTACTTTGACCATTTTATTACTGTGTCTATTATCGGTGTGTTTATGTATTCTGTATGTGTGTTGGTTATGTGTAATTTTTAATGTATAGCTTTTTTAATTTCTAGTATTTCTAAATAATTAAGTTTTTTGCTTTTGTTAGCATTATGTAGTAATTTACAACTATCTATATAGGGAAAGTGGAGTTTCTCAATGCAATGTTCTGAGAATCCTGTGTTTTTTGTTCCTTGGATTATTGATTTTTTGTGTTCATTTAGTCTTGTTTTTATGTTTCTTCCACTTTGTCCGATATAGAAGCATCACAATTTTTACAATTAATTTTATATACGCCAGATTTTTCTAAACTTGTAATGTTATCTTTGCTATTGCCTAACATGGTACTAAAAGTAGAGTCCTTTCTTAGATAGTATTTTGTTTATTTGTTTATGTACTGAGGGGACGTAGTGTATTATATGCCATTTTTTTGTGTTTGTTTCTTTTATTGTGGGGTAAAAATATGTTTGTAGGTTTTTTCTATGTTTGTGTTTTATTATTTCGTCTATTATTTTCGGATTGTATCCGTTATTCATTGCTATTATTTTATTTGTATTTAATTCTTTATTATAATCTGTTTTATTTAATGGTATGTTTATTAATCTATGAATGAAGCTATGGAACGACATTTTAATTTTCCAGGATTGTTTTGAATATCTATGTATTATTGTGTCTGTGTATGTCGGTTTTCTATATATGTTATAAGTTAATTTGTTATTTTCTTTCTTGATTGTGATATCTAGGAAGTTTAGTTGATTGTTAAAGAAAATAACAAATTAACTTATAACATACAGAAAACCGACATACACAGACACAATAATACATAGATATTCAAAACATTCCTGGAAAATTAAAATGTCCCCGTTCCATAGCTCCATTCATAGATTAATAAACATACCATTAAATAAAACAGATTATAATAAAGAATTAAATACAATTAAAATAATAGCAATGAATAACTGATACAATCCAAAAATAATAGACGAAATAATAAAACACAAATATAGAAAAGCTACAAACATATTTTTACCCCACAATAAAAGAAACAAACACAAAAAAATGGCATATAATACACTACGTCCCCTCAGTAAATAAACAAATAAATAAAAAACTATCTAAGAAAGGACTCTACTTTTAGTACCATGTTAGGCAATAGCAAAGATAACATTACAAATTTAGAAAAATCTGGCGTATATAACATGAATTGTAAAAATTGTGATGCTATCTATATCGGACAAAGTGGAAGAAACATAAAAACAAGACTAAATGAACACAAAAAAGCAATAATCCAAGGAACAAAAAACACAGGATTCTCAGAACATTGCATTGAGAAACTCCACTTTCCCGATATAGATAGTTGTAAATTACTACATAATGCTAACAAAAGTAAAAAACTTAATTACTTAGAAATACTGGAAATTAAAAAAGCTATATTTAAAAAATTACACATAACCAACACACAGACAGAATACATAAACACACCGATAATAGACACAGTAATAAAATGGTCAAAGTAGGTACAATAAACACACCCTCAAGTAATATATAAGTTTAAAAAATAGACACACAAATTTAGTTCTTTGAGAATGGTAGAACATACCGAAACAATATTGTGTTTTTTAATTTTATCTACCTTAAAGTATATATAAATTATGTTTCACGAAGAACCGATAGCTATATCTATAAACAAAAATAAAAGTAATTTATTGGTAAGCGTCTGCAACCGAGGGGTTAACCACTAAAGGAAAACGTGTTCCACAGATTTCATGTGACACGGGATTTCATCGCATTTCACGTGGATTTCACGGCGTTTTATGGGATTTCATGGGATTTTCCGAGGTATTAGGAAATTTCTCAAAGATTTCACGCGATTTCACGGCATTTCACAAAGATTTCCCGGGATTTCATGGCATTTCACATTGATTTTATAGGATTTCACGGCATTTCACATTGATTTCATAAGATTTCATAGAAAGTTGTGAATTTTTTTACTTAAGTTGAAACTACATATTGTATTACACTTATTTGTAAACATGTGTTAATAATTAATCGAGGAAATGTGACTAAAATAAAAGTTATCAAATAAACATATAAGAAATTCTAACATTTGTTAATATGAACAACAAACATAAAACTAAAGAATAAAAATAAATATAAAGTTATTATAATATGTAAGGAATTCTAACATAAATTTTGTCATGAACATGAGGATTATTTATCAGCATTATTCTATTCTATTCAGACGATTTAACACATTTTTGTCTATTCGTAAGCCAGTGTGTGTCGCAGTCGGGTTGGTAATGGTAAATTTATAGGTTTGAATGCTTATATAGCCATGAGTGTTTACAGGTACTGAGAAAATATGTCCGTCATCAGTCCATTTATACCAAGTGCATAAGACGCCTATGTCACTTGTCAGTCTTTCAGTTTTCACAGGAGCCCAAGCTTTCGAATATTCCCTTTCTTTTGCACTCCTTCCTATCAAATAAGAAAATCCAAGAACAAAACCTAGATGGGCTACATGCTGATCGTTTACAAACAAACACCATTCCCCAATAAAAATGTCTTCACATACTCTACAGGCTTGTGTCTTGCTTATAGACTGCTTCTTTGAGTGGGAAGAATTATACTCGGCTTCCTTGACTCTTTGTAGGCGATCACTACTTAAACGGCCACTGTTCTTTTGCAATAACCAGCATATGGATGATTTTCTTACTACCATCTCCTTACCCATGCCGTGTCCCTTACTGTTGTGAATGGACTAGTTTCGTCTAGTTTAATACTGCTTTTCGTATAATCTTTAAGGACAAGTTCGTCTGTTACACAAGATAGTACAGCCAAATCTTCCAGTATTTCTTCGTTACTTATATGAGAACTATGGTTGTCTTCTGAATTATAGTCATCGAAACTTTGTGTAGTATCGTTTTCATCCATGGCATCACTTGTTTCAATGACAGAATCATCTTCACCTTCTAAGTCTATCGTCAATTCAGAATCGTTTGCTACTGGTAGAGAACATTTGTAATCATAATCTGCGGGTACAGTAAGATCAAGAGAAATAGCATCAATAGTAGCGTCGTCTTTAAACTTGTTTATTTCTGCATATCTTTCTTCATTAGTCGGCAAAATAGTTGGTGAAATATCCGATATTTTCTTTGAAATTCTTGGAAACAATATTTGGGAGCTCATACATTGATATGTCACTTTGGAGCTCAACTCTCTTAAGTTTATGAATTATATCAAGCATACTGCAATTAACAATTGTGGAATACGTTGTTGACATTGAATGTATTTGCCTGAAAAAATTTTCACATGCTTGACTACTAAATAATGTTGGCAAAAACAGATGAGGTAATTCCAAATTCCGTAGTGTAATCAGAACCTTAACAATAGAGTGTGCATTTATTTCAATACACGTGTAACAGTTGAGAGTTACATAATTATCTGAAAGATTAAACACATTCCTTTTATCTTGAATCCATTTGCGCCATATTCGTAATAAGAAGACAACGTACCAAATTTTATAAATTCTTTGGAGAGGTGACAATTCTGGATCAAGATAAGAGCTTGTAACATAATTAATGATTTTCAAGTAAGTAACAGTACCTTGACTATCTGGAACATGTTCTTGCAATAAAGAAAATACATGAGGCTGACTGATTTTGTGCACTGATGGATAGTTCATTCTGTCTTTTGGATCAATATCGTAAGGGGTTAATAAATGTTTATCCTTTTGTATAGTTTCTATCAAAATTTTCAAATGAGAAACAGAAATGATTTTAGAACCAATTGGCAGAATGACGGACGGTTTAAGCAATCTATTTCTTAACTTTGTACTAATGTGTATAGAATCTTGTACAAACAAAACTTCACTATTATTATCTTCATTAAACGAAGCATTGTACCACGGCCAATTAAAGTTTGACTTTTGTGACGTCCTGGATACACTTCTTGACACACCCAACTTTGCCTTTAGCTTCATACTTTTTAAAAGTCTTGGATCCCCATCTGAGGAAATGCCTAACACTTCAACCTTCCATTTGGCTAACTCAGCAATTATATAGTCCCACCTTTTCGTTACGTCAGACGCAGTAAATTTATTATCAGTTCCAAAAAGTAGAAGGTAAAATGGAGGAATATTTTCTTTTAGCGGCTGAGCCATAACAGCATAGACCAATGATGCATTATGTTGACAATTATTATTCTTAAAATGTGTTTCGATTTCTTTGCCTGATCTAGCTTGGTACGTAAAAGGTATGGGCATACCATGGCTGTTAAAGGGAAGAACGAAGCCGACCAATTGGTTTGTAGACGTATCGTATTGAATTTTGCCTGTTATTCTTGTGGCATCTTCGGACAACCAAACTTTTAAAGGTAGATTCCTTTTTTCTATATAATCTTTTAATTCAGCACATCGTAATTTGCCTTCAGTAATTGATGGTCCGTTGTCTTTCATGTATCTGCTAATAGCTGTGGGGGAGGGAAGCGGTAAGTTTGCATGGAGAGTTTCGTATAAAAGTCGACCCCCGAGCATAAAGATGTACAAAGAGAAAAGTTTAATTGTTTCGTCATACCTAAAACCATGTTTTGCAGTTCGTGAATGTTGATGTGCTGCATTTATTAGTACACTTAATATTACATTGTCATTTGATTTAGTCTTTAAGGTAGTAGTGTCTGTGTTAGTATTTACAGAGTCAGATAAGTCTCTCATTTGGGTTGAAATCCGGAAGTTTTTAGAAAAGTTTTTAAAACAATCTTGTAATTCCTTGTGCTTTTCTTTCAACAGTTCTATATCTTTTAAAATTCTAAAATATTGTGGTATTCTAGTTTGCCTATTACCAGAGCTACGTTTTGATGATTTGTGAAGTCTTCTAAGTTTTCTGTCTTGTCGAGTTCTTTTGTCACATCTCTTTTTTATTGTCTTATTCAAGGTTTTTATTTCTTTGTGGAAAGTGTGAACTCCTTTGCTTTGCCCGGGGCAGGTGGTCCTAGTACTGCCCCAGGGACTAATTCCCCCGAAGCCCTTGTTTCCTCGTTTGACACTACACTTACATCTGACCTCACTTCTGCAAATGCTTGCAGGAAACTTTCAGTTGTTCTTTGCTCGATCCTTTCTGAATCTTCTTCTTCTTCTTCGCTACTGGATATAAGGATTCGAGAAACATTTTTCAAACATTTTCTTTTTTTAAGTGAAATTATTTGGTCTTCGTCCTGGCTTTTGTCATACTCGTCATCTTCTTGAAATTTTTCCTTTTCGTAAATCTCCTCCTCTAGCGTTTCATTAATAACAGATTCAAAAGATGTGGCAGTAGCTTTGCTCGAAGATGCTTTATTAAAAAAATTACGGATGTTTTTTTGTGACTGGTTCTTCGTTTCGTCATTTAATTTTTGTAAATTTCGTTTTTTATGTGCTCGTACGTGTCTTTCGAAATTTGATTTTATCCATCTACTTTCCCCTGACTGGGATTGCCATATCCCACTTTGAAGGCTTTGATTTTATCAGTGCATAACGGACAGTTAACTACTGCAGAGTAGACAAACGAATCATCTTCATTTTCTTCTACTTTAACTTGGACCATAGAAGATGTAAAATTTGGAATAACCTGTTAAAATACAAATATTTAAGTACCCGAATTAAAATAACAGATTAATTAAAAAGTATATTACCTACCTCAGTTAAATCTATTTGCTTTTTCATCCAGGTTTTTATTGATGTGTATAATTGACTAGTTTCATGGTTTAGATCTAATCCAGAATCTGGATCTGTTGCTAGTGTTGATGAAGTTCGTGGTAAAGATGTTGTAGACTGTTGCAAGTCAGGATTTTTCATTACTTGCTTGGGATTGCTTAAACGTTTATGAACATTTTCTATTCCACATTTGGTATTCGTGGCGTAATCAAAATAACGACTAAAATACGTTGTCATTTTCGGAAATTTTTAAAGCTATATATTTTTGAATTTCTCTGATAATTTCTTTGTGTCCGTTAACTATTTTAAATTTGTCCTTGTGAATGTAGTATTTATCATAATAGTTTTTCAGATCTTCATTTTCTTCAATAAACAAATGCATTTCTTCTTTTGCAAACTTTTCGAATTCTTCAATAGTTTCTTCCCTTACATTTTTGAAAGCAATTGCGGAGTCATAACCACATAATTTTATTATATTTTTTAAATATAAGGGATCGTTAATTCCTAAATCATTTTCAATTGCGCACCAAAATATATTTTCTTTGGGGTTTTGGTTGGCTTTTGGTATTCCGTCTTCATCTTCTACTTCTCTATTTGATTTTTCAGCGAGCGCTTCATTTGGATTCTCGCGAGGATTCTCGGAGTTGCTTGATGCCATGAGTCCCTGACTATCGGCAGGATATCTAAGGACGAAAATACATACACTTTACATATTTATATACCGGGTGATTCACGAATAGTGTCTGATTTAGCGTCTGTATTCCAGCAACACAAATTACTCTCCCATATAATACCTGTGACAAAGTAATTTGTGTTGCATAAAAAACGGCGCTAAAGCAGACACATTCGTGAATCAGCCCGTACCTACAGAGTTCCCAGAACTACCGCCACACCAGTGAAGGGGTTATTCCTGACCGTATACAGAATCGCAGTCTGCAGGAAAAAACGTCCTGACTTCAAGAGTAAAGTAGTTAGAGGGGTTTGAAGCAAGCCAGTTTCTTACTAAATATGGCAGTGGCTATGTTACGGATCGGTTTACTTTTCAGTCAACAACGAACGAATTTGTCCATTGGTAGGCTTACCATACGTCCCGGTTTGACCGGGACTATACCGGTTTGAGCAGGGTGTCCTGCCCGGTTTTTGAGATATCCCGGTAACACTTGAATCTGCCTGTTCCTGACTGGAATTATTTTACAGCATAAATAGTAAATTGGAGAAAATCTTACTTATCTTAGCAACGACAGTTCGTTGCTAGGATACTATGCTTTGTTGCTAAGGTAGACGCATTCATTTGTCTGATTTTTCTCCAAAAGAAGTACTTTTGTTCGTTTTTGTTTTGAGCAGAATTTATTATTGGTTTTTAACTTTAATGTCAGTATTTTTTTTTCTGCACAAATTAGGTATTATGTTTGTATTTGCAAGTTGGATTTGCGTCGGTGCAACTTTGCGCCACTGATTTTTGTACTCCTTTTTTGTAATTTTTTAACCATTTTCAAAACCAAGTTTACTGCAGACACGTAAGAACAGCACAATCTTGTTAAGTTTGCCACAAAACGTCACAAACTTTTGCTATAGTCACTTGTAATACGTATATGAAAATCACTGACGCAAAGTTGCAGCGCCGCAAATCTAACTTGAAATCAGCCCCTTAGTTTGTTTGTTCAGGAATAAGAATAATAATGAGACGTTGATTTTTTCTTGATTTTGATCCTGTCTTTGTGCCAAGAACAAATTTTCTTGCAGATTCCAATTCTGTATACGGTCAGCGAAAATCTCGAAGGTACTTAATATTAGTAATTTCTAGGTTAGGTATCTACTTACCAATAAAATATGCACTCAACGAAAAAATCTCTTAAACAATACACTCAGTGTAAAGATCACATCAACGCGGCCGCAAAAAATTCTGGGTTATTGAAACTCGCCTGAAATTGCCGGATGGATGCCGCCCAACATGTGATCCCACTCGAAATTCGAGCGTGAGTTCGAGCGATGTCGGGGAAGTACCGGACTGCTTCCTTTTTACAAAAATCAATCTCTTTATCGTTAGAAGCTAAATTTACTTAAGAACATTTTATGCAACGTGTTAACAAAAACTGTCATTTTAATTAATTCGCATTTTATTCGGATTTCATGAGATTTCATACTGGATTTTATGAGATTTCATGAGATTTTATTGAGATTTCATGGGATTTTATTCAGATTTCACGGGATTTCACGAGATTTCATAGGATTTCATAAGATTTCATGGGATTTGATGGGATGTCATGAGATTTCAAATCATTTCACTGGATTGCAGGAGGATTTCAAGATGATTTCAACATGAATGTTCCACGGATTTCCTGAGTGGTTAACCCCTCGTCTGCAACTCTTGCATTCTATACTTCAATAAATATTGAACTTATGCTTAAAACTAAAATATCTATTTTTTGTCCGAAATATCTGTGCTACTTTCAATTTGAATTTTATTAATAAACCAAAATAATGTAAAGTTTATTTTGGTAGGGACTAGTTCGAATAGAGTAAAATTAAAATTAATCACAAAATAAAGAGTTTTGATAAAAACAATTGAAAGTATATACAAATATTTCGTTAAACATATCGGAGCATTAGTCTGTGGTAGTACCTATATTATTATCATTCCATGAAGTTTGTATTAAGCCAGTATTGTAATTTTCTCGTTAATAACAAGTCAAATATTTATGATTCTCTGAAACTTACCAATCCAGAAATAAAATTTGATAACATTTTTTTGTCACTGATAAACTGACACGTTTATGAATCAACAGGTTTAATGAATAAATCTCATAATATTACTGCATCAGATCCTTATCTTAGGCCCGTATATCGTTTGGATTTGCTATCGAATAATAAATATATGTTTCCCTCAAAATAAAATATTAGTTATATCATAGATTTCTTAATTGTCTGTATATCAGTACAGTTGGTTGCTAGTTTCATTAAAAATATGGATAACGATACAGTATTTATGCCGGAAACCGCCCCGCCACCAGCAGCAACACTTCCGGAACAAGAAGATGACGACAGCTCATGTTGTTCGTGCTGTCCGTGCTGTTCATGCGCATGTTGTGGGTGCGCTTTATGCAGTTGTTGCACCTGCTGCCTGTGCAAGTGCTGTCCATGTACCATTCTGTGAAACTGTGGGTGATATAAACTCGTTAAATATCTTTATTAACGATATGAAGTGTAATTTATAGAACCAACCGAAAGCTTAAGTTTTATTAACTGTACATAATATGTATACATTACAATTTTATCAGTTATTGTTAGAATTTAAATTATTATATTAAATATGATCGTCTTGGTTGACTTATTTTGTGCTTAAAATTAAATCTATTTAAATTGATCGAATATATTTTATCTCAATAAGTCTGCACTACAAAAATTAAATTTTGGAATATCACGTGTATGATTATGATACCTTTTCTATAAGTCAAGTAGTATAATATTACATTCAATTGAAGTTTTTATGCATGTTTTGAATGTAAAAAATAATAACTTTTTCTAAAGCGCGCTGATGACGAGTAATGAGTCTAAACACGTGTCTGCGGTCGTACTGCACTAAAACTATCAACTAATTTATTTTCAATTTATATATATCCGCGTTAGCTTTTATGTTGCTCGTACACGTGGGTTAGTTAGCGTGCAGGTTGCCATTGTCCACTATGTTGTTAAGTTGGTTGTCTCCAATAAATTGACAGAAGCTATAAATGGCAGCCTTTCTACTATTTTTGTCATTAGCTTACTATGGTTGTCAAGATGACCTACCGACCCTTCAAATACTTTCCTCATTAGAGACGGCCATGCTTTTTTTTAATGGTTGGTGACAATGCATGATTTAGATAGTTTGATTATGTCATATAGCCGTCTATATTTTGAATTTAAGTATGACAACTGTCAGAATTTAAAGTTTTCAAAAGCTTAGCATATACACCAACATTGATTACTTCAAACACTTAAAAAGCAGCCTGCTCAAATGAGAAAAGTATTTGAAGGCACGGTATATTTACATACTGTGCATTTTTTGAGAAATATGAATTATATTGTTATAGTGTCAGAGTCTTTTGAGTAAACTATTATTATTTATTAAGGCTAACCTTATGGTACAAAATACAGTGAATGACAATAGCAGTAGCGTATACTGATAAACCTGCTTATTTTAATATTATTTCTACTTTCAGTAAAGAGTAGGTATATAATAAAAGTTTTCCAAATTAAACTGAAAATATTTATAAGTTTCTATAAAAATATGTGGAATGGATACTTTGAAAGATACTTACAAAAAATCTTTTTGATAACAGTGAAGGTGTTATTTCCGGTTCAAATTTTGCACTGCCTCCTGAATACTTTTGTATTCACGCATTTTAATAAAGCACACTTGACCTGGACTTTGTAATTTTTTTGACAGATGCAAAGTGATTTATATATGTCGAGCTTCTTAAGGATCAACTTCCCAATGAGGATATAAAATATGGTTTCGATAGTTAGTGAATCCTTTAGGAAGACATTATTTTAGAAACCACATTTTCGTTTTTATAAATTTTGGAGTGGGTAAATATATTGCTTTAGTGACCGACCAATTATGACTAACTAATTGGATCAATGTTTACAAATACCTGTAAATAAAAAAAATTCAACAACTTCGGTAATATCTAGAAGACCCAAAGAGGGAACATATCATTCTTTAATATGGTAAGTAATTTGGAGCTCTTCATAATAACATAATCGATGCTTTCTAGCTAGCAGCTCAACTTGCGTGATAAATTTCGTAATTATGAATATGTTCTAGTCTTGACTGTTTTCTTCAAATATGGATCAAGCCTTTTCGTTAAAAATAACAAAGTTATTTAATAATGAGTGGGCCAGCCGCGGATTCCTATGCATTCGATAACTCTTCTACGTATGCTTGAAATTAAATGAGTTATGGCATTCTAAGGAATGTCATCCCAGCCTTTTTGAATTCGGTGACAAAGGTCATCTAGGTCATTTGATTGGTGAGAAATCTGGGAGCGAGAGGGCAGTGGAAGCAGGGTCACGTTATTTTCTTGTAATAACATTTTAGTAAGCCTTGCAGTGTGATAACATGCGTTGTTTTGTTGGAAAAAGGGTTAAATTAACCCTCGCAGGTATGGTAGTGCAACAGGCTGCAGAACGTTTCATATGTAATCATTTGCATTTAAATTTCTGTCAATAAAAACTAGAGGTGACCTGCACTGAGAGAAATAAATGTTCAGTCAACCAATTTCTAGTTGACTCAACACCGAAAACTATTGAGTATTGGTTGACTGAACATTTTATTTCTCTCAGTGTGCTATCGTATGTTATCGCACCCCATACCATCACTTGCCTTGTAGGAGCCGTATGCCGTTCCACAGCAAATTCTAAATTTCTGCGTTCTCCACGAAATCGTCTTACTCTTCTGCGACCATCGTGCATCCAAAGACAGAATCGGGACTCTTCAGAGAACACAACACGATTCCATTCACCATCCTAATTTGATCTGGCGTTACACCACTCATGCCGAGCAGCACGATGTCGGGGTGTCAGTGGGAGACATGAAAATGATCTATATGAACGAAGCCCAATAGTGCGTATTCTGCAATATATCGTTGCCATAGAGAATCTTTGGTGTAAAATTCCCAACCAATCATTTTAAATCGACCGTGTTATGGAAACTCTGTCTTGTAAAGCCATAATCCCCAAATGACCATCTTCCCATGCTGAAATTGCTCGCGGCCCTCCGGATCCATGACGACGGTTATGAATTCCTTCTTCAGACCAATGAGGTTGGAATTTGTCTTAATGAAAAACCGGCTTCCCGCATACCAACAATGGCACCCCTTTCGAATTCACTTAAGTGATTGTAATTGTTCCGTAAAAGGCACCAAGGCATAATGACTTAATGTCTTAATAAGTTGAGAAGAAATCACGAAATATTGGTTCAAACTGAAGGAAACGCAAATTAAAAATAGATAATTTTTTATAAAGCAGTATAAAAAAGTTAACACCCTTTAACATTTTTTGTCCACATTGTTGGCATTTCTTTTTAGTAACATAAGAGAGCAGTATACACAATTTCATTGCAATTGGTCTCATTTTGTATATTCTGATTTTTTTTCAAAGCACTATATATTCATTGTGTTCTTTCTTTTCTTTAAGATTTTCCGCCCATTTTTAAATAAAAGATACCAGTAAAAATATTTTATGTTAACTCAAGATTACATAATTATCCAATGCATGTAATTCTGAATTTGAAATCATCAATAACATATCAATCATTTTCTATCATTTTTTCATTTTGTATTTTGTTGAGTCTGCGCATCAGGTTGTGTCACGTATTGCTATTAATAATGATTAGTTTAATGGTGGTGGTGTTCATATTGCCCGTAGTATGTGTGCTTTACCTCTCAATAAGTTTGAGATGAAAAAATTTTCAATAAATTAAAAAACACACCATCTGCAAGTGTGGATGAAGTACCGAGCAGTTTAATTGAAAATATTTTGGAATAACTAATTAAGCCTCTAATGTTTTTGGTAAATTTATCATTTAAGAGGGTAGAATTTCATAAAAAATTAAAAACTGCTTGTGTTCTGCCATTATACAAAAGAGGCTCTAGATTGGATATGGCCAATTATCGTCCTCTTGGGATTTCTCCCAGTTTCTCTAAAGTTTTTGAATATGCTATGTGGGATAGATTACTCGCGCATTTATATAAAAGTAAAATATTAATAAGTCAACAACATTGTTACCATGCTAATCACTCAACTTTAACAGGAATTTATTCAGTTGGAATTTTTTGTGACCTAAGCCAGTGCCTTTGACTGTGTTGATCATGACATTTTGCTTGATAAACTGGAGTGGTACGGAATTCGTGGTGTTGTTCCGCAGTGGTTTGAGTCCTATCTGCGTGATAGATGTCAATTGGTAAGAATAAGACATAAGGCTGATAATTGTATTAGAAATATCAAATCTTCTACCTTGCCGGTTAAGAGGGGAGTGCCTCAGGGCAGTGTTTTGGCCCCAGTTCTTTTTTTGACTTACATTAATGATGTTGCAAATTTTCTGGAAAATTTCAAAATAACTTTGTTTGCTGATGATACTAGTGCTGCCATGTCGACTTCAAGTATTTCTGAAACTGAACAACAGTAAAATATTCTTTTACAAAATATGACTACTTGGTTTGCAAATAATGAGTTATATCTAAATAATGAATGACAAGACAAAATTTATGGCTTTTTATACAATACAAAATAAGGCTCAGTTAGATTTACATTTGTATGCGTAAGATAAAGGAATAGAACGTGCTAGTGAGATAAAATTTTTGGGTATGAATGTGGATGACACTGTCCTGGGATGTTCATTGTCTGGATATTTTTGGGATGTTCATTCTCAGGATATTATATGCAGATTAAACTCTGGTTGCTATCAGATTCGTACTTTAATTGACTTTGATTCCTTGTTATCGTTTTATTTTGTTAATATTCACTTTAGATTATTGTATGGCATTACTGTTTTGAGGAACATCGTGTGCTGCTAATAATGTATTTCTGGCACAAAATCGAATTATCCGTTGTATGGCCAGAATTAGTTCCAGAAAATCATGTAGGCCTTATTTTAAGCAATGGAATATTCTACCTATGCCTGCTATTCATACATACGAACTTTTAAATTATATACATAAAAATAAGCATGAGTTTCGACGTAGTAATGAAATTCATTCTTATGACACTCGCTCATGTCAAAACTTTCATATACCTAAGTACCTACTCATTGAATTTGTCTGGAAATTCTCTTCAAATTTTGGCTTTAAGGGTTTTTAATGCCTTACCTCAGAGATTTCAAATTATAACGAATGAGCGTGAGTTTAAGCGTAATGTTGGGGCATTCTTGATAGAAACCTGTATTTATTCAATTGATGGATATTTTGATTTGTACAGTGAACAACCAATTGTATAACTTAATAGTTTTTAATTTGTTATCTTAGTTGTAGGTTTTGTTGTTGTTGTTGTTGTCTTTTATAATTGTTGTGGAGTATGTAATTATGACAATGTCGATATTCTTTTTTGGAATTGTATGACAGTAAATACATTATTATTATCAATTAACGTTTTACTTTCTTATACGTAGTATAAGGAAGTAAAAAAAAGAGAGATTTTTGCAGATGTCCACGTTTTGATGTCCCCTGATTTCGAAAAAGTGGTTTTTAAAATGTCTCTCTCTCTCTCTCTCTCTCTCTCTCTCTCTCTCTATCTCTCTCTCTTCTCTCTCTCTGTGTGTGTCTGCTTGTGTGTGTGTGTTTGTGTGTGTGTGTGTGACCACGATAGCCGTCAAACCGCTAAAAGAATTTCGAACTTAATTTTCAATACCTTTTGTATAAAAAAATTTTCAAAATTCGGACCGGAAGTAACACTTTTACTCTTATCGATTAGCGATTTTTGCAAATATTTTGTAAAATATGCAGTCTATATATACCTGTCAAGAGTAAAAAAGTATTTAGAGTTGGATTTGGAATATTTTTTGTATAAATGAAAATTCAAAATTTGGACTGGCAGTACTTAGAATAGGATTTTCAATAATTTTTGTATAAAAAAATATTTAAAATTGTATGATTTGAAACGCTCATACGTATAAGAAAGTCGTGTGGTGGCCACACCTCATTTTTTAGTAGATGTAGTAAGGCACGAATAATGAAAAGATAACATAATATGCATTTCATATTTACCTCATGATCAATGCGGATTGACACTTTCACAATTACTGAAATATTACCATTTACGCCTATACGCTGGCAACGTATGCAAGGGAATCCCCGATTTATTTCGGCTTTGCAGACGCATATCGAATCATAACTAGGAAAACCAGATTTACCGTCCTATATTTTTAATTCAAAACAATTCGAAACAACGCAAATCGAGAGTTTAGTGTAGTTGTAAAAGAAGGATGACATTCCATCGACGATTTTCAAAAATTAAGGAATATCTTTGAGACATATGGATACCATTGCTTTTAGGGTAATTTGCATAAATTAGGAAACGTAATAATGAGCGTTGTGAATACAAAATTAAAAAATTAGAAAACATCTTAATACAATATTTTTTATATACTTTATCGTATCACTATCTATTAAGTTAATTTAATGTTAAACATTTATTGATACTGATTGAGACTATGATATTACTAGGTTATCTTGGTTACTCATAATACGTTAGATACAAAATTATAATACAAGTTTATTTTTGAACATAAATATATATCTATTTTGTTGCAATTATTAAATGTACAAAATATGCTGTTCGTGTGTGAAACATTCCCGACCTGGATCTTCTGCGCAATTGAAACTTTCTTAATCGGGTTTTCTCTGACAACTTTGCTTGACTCACATCCACCCAGTTCTTGCGAATCTAAAATATCTCCACCGGCGTTAATAAGCAAAGTTGCTGAAGATCTACTAATACGATGACAAACAGTTTTTTAATGGTAGCATGTGACGGCCGTAAGGTTACATATATCTTCAATAACTTCACGGGATTAATACTACCCTCAGATACAAGGACACAAAATCTTTTCTTGTGATTTCTTGAGTCAGAATTGACAATCTTACTCTCTACAATTTTAACATCGTCCATAGATATCTTCACTAATTCATTACTTCTACAAGCTCCACCAACTCCAATAAAAAAAGCTGCTTTCATCATCAAAATACCTCGTCGGGAGCTCTAAAATTCATGAACTTGCTCTGTTATGAATATTTTACATTTTTTAACTCTATATTTGACACTCCTCTTTTTGATAAATCTTATAAAATCATCATCCTTTTCTTCAATTCCAAATAAACTCGCAACATGAAATACTTTGGGCACAAAAATGAAAGAGAAAATTCATTTGAAAGTTTGATAGAATAAGTAAGTATAATCGTTTTGTCCAGCACCTTGAATTTGTTCTCTGTCTCGCTACTCACAAACTAAACGATAATTTTCTTTGTAATATATTTTTGATTTCTCTGGCAGCAAATCCAATCATTCACTGTTATGCCTCTAAAATGCTTTCAGGAATATCAATATCTTCCATGATTTCTTTCAAAAGCATGCAAACTTATACGTATTTTGTTTTTTTATAAAAGTGACTTTTGTTGATATGCTGTTTTGTTTTCGTAGTCCAAGACACGATATAAATGTAGGAATTACGTCGATTTTTTAGTAAATCTAAACATCTATTTTACACTTTTTGCTGCCTCAAAAATCTATAATAATCATAATAAAATTATTGATTTAGTTTCGTCCTTGATGATACGATAAAGATTTGAATATAACTTGAATATGAGCGATTCAAATCATTCCGACCCTGCACAGTTGACTCGGCTTTGCTTCGTCACCTAGAATCGTCCTCGATTGTTATAAATCGCATAATATTCTCGTTATATTAAAGCTATAAAATTATACTTTAAAGTTTCAGATTAGGAATTTTTGCTGATAATAGATATAATAAATCAGATTTTCAGAGCTAATTCTCCGAATTATAATTATACTAATCCCACATTGTGGCCTTTTCTTGTTTCTTAATTTGCAATTTATTATACAGGATGTACCACTTAAAACTCCCAGGTCAAATATCTCGAAAACGTTGAATTTTGTAAAGAATGTGATCGATTCTAGTTTGCTCTCGCAATTGTTTTATTATGTGAAAATATAGCTGGCGCTGCGATGACAAGAATTTTTTTGATCGCCACAATCTTCATTTGTTTTTTTATTTGAAAGAGTATTAAAATTAATGTAAATTTTATTATTTGTGTTAGTTTCCAAAATGTAACGGTTTCATAGATATTCGGATTTAATGAAAGTAAGAGCAATTTTAACGTTTTGTCTTTATTTTGTTTAAATATTTAATTTGTAGGGAAAAATAGCAGTGAACATATTCACAATTCTTGCTATTATAGTTACTTCACAATTTAAATTTTATAGTTAGTTCCCTTTTATAAATTCCACTTCATAGGCACCCATTGGTATGTAGACAGAAAAGCATTCATGTCTGTGTTATATGTACGTATGCTTGCTTTGATTATTTAGGAAATATTTTGACATTAGCACACATTTGCTTGATTATTAATTGTCTTTATAATTTACTTCATACAAGCATCTACTCACTTTGCGTTGAGATTGTATTAAAAATATGGTTTTACACACAAATGAAGACAAATTGAATATGGTTTTAATTTATGAAGAATCCCGCAGAAATGCATCTGAAGCGATGCGATTATATGCTCTACACCAGTGGTTCTCAACGTGGGCGGTAGCGCCCACCAGTGGGCGCTGGAGGATTTTGGGTGGGCGCTGTACGGTGTAAAGGTAAAGCTACACTACACAGTAAAAAATTAGTAAAATTATACAAAAATGCAAAATGTTTAATATCCGCGCTCACCAATGTTCCTATTATGCATTGTTAACCCCATCGTTGCTATGGTTACGTACATGCTGTTTCTATTTCTGTGCTTAACTATGTTATTGTATGTATGACGCAACACGCGGACTCTGTGAGTCAACGTGAGTATAGTGGACCGCATCTCGAATGTTCCAAGGTCGAGAGAGTTCGACTTCCAGAGAATTCCATGCAGTGCGGTATATATAGCGAAGTCATTATTCGCATGATTCATTCTATTTACGATAGTCAGCGATAACGTTCGAACAGAGACAAATATTCAGTGTGCGATAGTTGTGTGATTAATTAACAGAGTGTTAATCAAAAATATTGTACATTTAGCACACACGGTTCTGTTATAAAATAAACAATATATATTTCAGCTGAATTAAAACTAGGTAGAGCAATTTTTATAATCGAAAACCGTTTATTACAGGTAATAATCATTTATTGATGTTGGTAATGTTTTTAATAACTCAAATTATTTTAGAAATCTAACTTATACAAAATACTTTAATTATATTGCTCCAACCAAAATTGTTTAACATTGTTTAACATCGGTCTTTTTTACACGACAGCAATGGCCCCTCCAGGCAAAAAGCAGAAGGTGGTACGCCAGTATTCGGTCGACTATATAGCCTTCGGTTTCGTACCAAGCCCAGCGGATCGCACAAGACCGATGTGCCTCATTTGTTCCAATGTCTTCTCAAATCTCTAGAAAAGATGCATTCGGACAAAAAGGACAAGCCTGCAGAATACTTCAAGAAACTGCGTGATGACAGGGAGAAAACTACCCCGTCCATTTCGTCTGCTTTTGCCAAGGTGACAGAGATTCAGCGTGATGTCCTGCTGGCATCGTATAACATTGCATATATGATTTCAAAGGCTGGCAAGCCGCACACTGTGGGGGAAACACTGATTCTGCCTGCCGTGAAAGAGGTGATTTCGACTGTCTTACATAGAAATGCGACAGAAATAGTGAAGGCTATCCCCCTTAGCAACGACACGGTCTCCAGAAGAATAGATGAGATGGCAAGTGATGTCGAAATCCAGTTGGTGGACATTCTCAAGAAGACCAACTTTTCCATCCAGCTTGATGAATCGACTTTGAGTGATAACACTGCCCTTCTCATGTCTTACGTGAGGTATTTCGACGAAACTGGGGAAACAAAAGAAGACATGTTGTTTGCAGAGTCCTTACCCCTTGACACAACTGGTACATCCATCTTTGCTGCTGTCAAGAAGTACTTTGAAGAAAAGGAAATCCCGCTAACCAACATTCACTCCTGCGCAACAGACGGAGCACCAGCAATGGTTGGGCGATACAAGGGGTTCCTTGCTCTTCTCAAGAAGGAGCATCCAGATATCATCTGCATACAATGCGTAGCGCACAGAGAGCATCTTGCAGCGAAACGGCTGACCCCCAGCCTTCATGACTCTCTCAATCTCGTGATCACGGCCTTGAACGTAATAAAAACAAATGCAAAAAGCGATCGACTATTCCGCAACCTCTGCCAGGAAAATGACGAGATCTACAATCGGCTGCTGCTTCACACCGAGGTGAGATGGCTGTCTAAGGGCAACTGCTTGGCTCGATTCTGTGAAATGTTCGATTCAGTTGTCACTTTCCTGCAAGTCAAACATGAGAAGTTGGCCGGTGAGCTGAAGAAACACAAATTCGACATTTTCTACTTGGCTACAATCTTCAGGAAACTCAACGAGTTGTCTCTCCAGATTCAAGGTAAACTGGTGACACTCATCGACTGCAAGAGCGCAGTGACCACCTTTATCGACAAGCTGGCCCTTCTCCGCAGTAATATCGTTAGGAAAGAACTTTACCAATTTAGTGAAATTAATCAAATGACAGAGACACCCACAAATGAAGATCTTCTTCGATATGGGGCTCATCTTCAGCAACTAAAAGAGGATCTTACATCGCGCTTCCAAGACCTCATCGAACTGGATGTACCTGCCTGGATCACTGACCCGTTTGGAGTCGTGCTGGAAGACGTTGACGTTAAATTGCAGGAGGAGTTGGTGGAACTTCGCAACAACGAGGATTGCAAAGTCCGAATCAAAACAGGCTTCAAGAAACTCTAGCAGAACCACAGCATGGCAGGACTATTCCCTACAATGTGGGGAATTGTTCACAAGCTTCTTCTCACGTTCCGACTTCATATTTAGTGGAAACCGGATTTAGTGCGGCTACATTTCTGCACTCAGACAAGAGGAAAAGGCTGGACATGGTCAACAGAGGGGACTTGCGGCTTTATTTGTCTCTGCTGACTCCTCGCGTGAAAGAGCAGGTGAGCAAGCACCAACCTCAAGGATCGCATTAGTGAAGACTGCATGGGTTGGGCTCACAAATTTATTAATTTAATTTTGTTAAATAAAATTCAATATTTCAATAATAATTTTTGTTTGTATTAATTAATATTTTTAAATAAATTTAGAGGTAGAATTTATTACTTCTTGTTTTAATTACTGTGCCCAGGTTAACTAGTCCATAATCCATAGTCGTAGTCCATGACGTGTCCCTTCGCGATTTTCTGCAGTGGGCGCTGGGATCTATACAAAATCCAGTAAGTGGGCGCTAGGCGAGAAAAGGTTGAGAACCACTGCTCTACACTTTCCAAGCAGGCCTTTACCAGATCACAAAACATTTTAAGTCTGTGTGCAAATCTCAGAAATTACGGTAGCTTCAAAAAAACAAAAACAATTAAGGCAGAAAAGAGTAAAAGATGATGAAATTACGGCAGCGGTACTACAAACAGTTAATAATAATCCACATACATCAATACGGCAATTAAAAGAACAGCATGATCTACCTGTATAAGCTCTAGGATTCTAAAAGAAAATAAATATTTTCCGTATAAAGTTCATTGATTGCACCATTTAAGAATAGGAGATAATCAACGCAGACTCGATTTTCTGGCAGAATTTTCTGTAATGTTAGCGGAAAACAACAACTTTATGAATCAGATCATCTGTAGTGACGAATGTCATTTTCACAACAATTGTACTTTAATTAAGCATAATGCTCGATATTGGTCAGAAGATAATCCTAGGTGGATAAGGCAAATAAGAAATCAAACAGTTTTTGGCGTTAACGTTTGGTGTGGCATTTTAAACGGATATATCTTAGGCCCGCACTTTTATCATGAAACATTAACTGGTGTGCGCTACTTACATTTCCTGCAAAATGAGTTACCACTACTTTTGGAAGATATACCTATAGAGCTGCGATATAATATGTGGTTACATCAAGACACCTGCTCATAATGCCAACATAGTTACTGACTATTTTAATCAAACGTTCCCACGTCGTTGGATTAATACTTATGACGTCGTTAGGTGGCCGGCTCAATCGCCGGATCTAACCCCGTCAGATTTTTTCTTGTGGGGTTACTTGAAAGCTGAAGTTTACAAGGAAACCATAACAGATATGGGCGACTTTTATAATAAAATTTATGCAGGTGTTCAAGAAATTAGTAGAAATACATTGTTAAATGTTTGCGGAAGAGAAGTAATAAGACGATATACGTTATGTATCAATCAAGAAGGCAACAATTTTGAACATCTTTGTTAGTTATATTTGATCCTTTTAAGTATTTAAACAAAATAAAGACAAAACTTTAAAATTACTCTTACAAATAGTAAAATTTACATTAATTTTAATACTCTTTCAAATAACAAAACAAGTAAGATTGTGGTGATCAAAGAAATTCTTTTCATCGCAGCGCCATCTATATCTTCACATAATAAAACACAAGTGTGAGAGCAAACTAGAGTCGATCACATTCTTTAGTAACTACTTTTTACGAAATTCAAATATCTTTATCCGTTTCCGAGATATTTGACCTGGGAGTTTTACGTGGTGTACACCCAGTATACCTATCATACGATTTTTTTTTTAGAAATATAGCATGGTTCATTATGGCATGAGCATGGTAGTTTCAATAAGTTAAGAGCTTTATAGAATATTCTTACCTTCTGGAAATTAATAAAAAAATATCTATTTTGATAAAGCAAAAAACAAATTAATCAAGAGGATTAATAATTAAATCTAGGAATATACCTATATCACAAACCTTATCTTTACCTAAACCTTTAGGATTTCGATTTAACGAATTATAGATATACATACTTTCTTCTTAAAATAAGAATTTAGTTGCATTTTTCGATTGGCAGTGTCGGTATATTCAGTTACTTTTACCGCAAGTATGGAGCATAGACCTGAACCACCGGGACCACATTGGCAACCGGGATGGCATCCACCACCGGAACCTATGGACACACCGCCCATGTACATGCCGGAGACATATCCTCCGCCCGCAACGCACCCGGGACCCGAACCGGAACCGGAAAGACCAGCCGATGACGGTGGCGGCGGCGGCGACATGTGTTGTCCGTGTTGTATGGGTTTGTGCTGTGGAATAGCTATTGCAAGTTGTTGTGCTTGCTGTTGTGATGACTGCAGTCCTTGTACCATATTGTGACACTAAATTCCTTACAAGCAAGTACGATAGAAAGTCTAATGTTATTACTACTACGATATTCCAAAAGGATAAATTATTATTATTACTACATAGTATCACTTATTTTCAACCTACTTTAAGATAATATATTTAATATCGTAGTGTGTTTGATTATATATACTTGTATATTGCATCATCTCTAATCAAAGCAATTGTAACTAAATATATTCCTGTTCATTCAGTGTTGTGTTTATTTTTGAATTAAATTTTGTTAACATCGAATTTGTTTAGAAAATAAGTCTATTATTGGTACGTAATATTGTAGATAGCGAAAAATTATTAATAAAAAAAAATGTAGATAATCATGTGGTCTACATTTCAAACATACTTTTATATAACACTCTGTAGTTAGAAAACATCGAACCTACACAAACTGTTTTCCTTTTTTTTTTTGAAATACTATGAATACATTTTATAATAGCCCTCTAGAGGTTGACTGATATCATTTATTATATATTATGTATTAGCCGATTTTCATATGTTTATTTTCATAAAAAAATGGCGAACTCTTGGTAATCTGCTGTAATATTAAGGGGATATTAAAGCTGTCGAGAAAGCAAGATATCGAATTTATCAGTTTTTTTTTTTACTATTGTTCAAGATAGAAATATGAAATTTTCTGTACAACTCCAATATAGATATGAGTACACGGAAAGGTTGTCAGATTACGTAATTTTTTGTCACAACCATCTATTTTTTTTACTTCAAATTAGAGTAAAATGTACGTGTGTTTCTCGGTCAAAATCTGAAATAATTAAATGAAATTGATCAAGACGGATGTAATTCCCGTGTAGACCAATGTTTTCTTGTGAGATCTAGCTTTCTGAATTGCGGAAAAAACTTTAATTTGAGTAATTAAATTAAGAAATTCCGGAATGGTGCGGTACTGAATTATTTGTATTTTAGCAGCGCCTTCAGCTCTTACCTACTTCTTGGCCCCGCCTATGGGATTGTCCGAACTTTTTGCGGTAGTCTGGAGTATTTTATTCCACTTATTCTCTTCTCACTCCAATTTTACCAAATCGACTTTAATATCCCCTTAATCGAGTAATACAAATTAATGTCCGTTTAATCAGCTCTTGAAAGGCTATCATCACAAAATTTGTCAAACTTAGAGAGATAGAGAGAGGGGGGAGAGGGAGAGAGAGGGGGAGAGAGGGAGAGAGAGGGAGAGAGAGGGAGAGGGAGAGAGAGCGAGAGGGGGGAAGGGGAGAGAGGGAAATAGAGAGAGAGAGGAGAGAAAGGAAGAGACAGAGAGAAAGAGAAAAAGAATTATTAGAACAAAATTCATTATAAGCTTTTTATTTTAAGTTTAAAATTTAGTTTAGTAAATGCACAAATTTTAGAGATATTATAAAAATAAAAAAACAGTCAAAATAATTTATCAGGATTAATAGTCGCCAAAATATAAATTGATATAGATATGAAATTACAGTAAGAGAAAATTGCTATTCAGGCACTATTGTACGGAAAAATAAAATTTTACGATGCCTTTGTACAGGTAATTTAATGCTAATTTCACATATATTTATTCTCATTCTTTCCTTACAACAAGGATGTCGTTAAATATTTTCTTCAGAAGTACTGCGAATCTTTATAGAAAATATGTTTTATAGTCAATGAACCGTATTGTTACATAATTATAAGAACTAACAGATAAAAGTTAATGATTCATAATTACACAGGGTGAGTTTTTTTTCATTATTTGTATGGGGATCTCGAAAACCATAAGAGATACGCATTAGGTTAAATGGAGAAAGATTTGCATCTTTATAAGCCTCATGCAGATACGTTTTTGTCCATTCAAGAAAATGCATGGTTTACTAGATATTTGCAAAAAATAGAATTTCTCCAAAACCATTTCAGGGCTATAACACTTCTATTCTTAAATTTAGAAAAAAACTTTTTCAATATTGTTTTTAAGAAATTCAATTTCAAACAACGACAATTTCTTAAATTTTTAATTTTGCGTAGCATTTTTGAGTTAGCAAGCAAAGTCTAATTTTTTTAAATGGAAACTATAGTTGGCTATGACATATTCTAGTAGTGCATAGTATAAGGAAGTATTGTGATGATGAAAATTTTCGACCTCGATATTTTTGCAGATGTCCACGTTTTGAGGTCCCCTGATGCCAAAAAAGTGGTTTTTAAAAAATGTCTGTCTCTCTCTGTGTGTGTCTCTCTCTCTCTGTGCGTGTGACCACGATAGCGGTCAAACCGCTATAGGTATCAATTTCAAATTTTATATTTATGAATATAATTTCCCTCTTGAGAACTGATTAGATTTTGAGCAAAATCGGCATACCGGAAGTAGTAGTTTACTTCAGTGAAAAAATCGAATTTTGCAAATATTTCGTCAATTACTAAGTTTAAACAAATTTATAAGGAATTCAAATGTACTTAAAATTAAATTTGAGAAATATTGTGTTAATAAAGTTTTTCGAAATTCCGACCGGAAGTAGGTCTTTTCCTCTTATCGAAAATCAGTTTTTTGCGAATATCTCGCAAGTCATGCTTTCTAGGCAGGTACATTACTTGTATAAAAGTATTTAGAACGTACTTTTAAATATCTCTTGTATAAAAAAAATTTCAAAATTCGGCCCGGAAGTAACACTTTTACCGAATAACGATTTTTTGCAAATATGTCGTAAATTATGCATTCTAATATATTTATGAAGAGTACAAAAGTATTTAGAGTTGAGTTTGGAATATTTTTTGTATAAATGAAATTTCAAAATTCGGACCGGAAGTAACACTTTCAAACGTATAAGAAAGTCGTGTGGTGGCCACACCTCATTTTTTCTGCTTGCAATGATGTAAGGGTTGTAGCACTTATTTTAATAAATAACTGCACAATACACTATTATTATGTTTAACAAAAATCATGTCTTGCCATGGAAAAGCAAAGAAACTTATAATATACAATGTAATACAAGCAACAATAAAAACGCTAAACGAATTAATTATTAACAACAGGTAACAGGTTAAATTTACTTTAAGTGTTCGAAATGCCCACCATTATTATCGACGCACATACGGCACCCTTTCAACACTGAGTTAAAAGCTCTCCTTATTTTGCGCCCATCTAAGCTATCAAATACATTAATAACAGATTCCAATAGCTCCTCTTGGGTTGCATATGATCGCACTTATATGAGATCTTTTATTGCTCCAAAGACGAAGAAATCTAACGGTGAAAGATCTGGGGAACGTGCAGGCCATAAAACAGGACCATTTCTGCCGATCCAGGAGTTTGGAAATAATTCACCTAAATATCTTTTGGCCTGTGCCTGATAGTGAGGCGGGGCACCGTCGTGTTGAAACAACCGGAAATTTGTACGGGTCTGTAAATTTAATTCATCTAGGATATTGTCGAAATCTTCCCTAAGAAATTGCAAATATCGATTTCCGGTTAAAGTTTCATTAAAAATAAATGGCCCAAGAAGTTGCGAACCAATAACACCACATCTTAAATTGAAGCCAAACCTAATCTGGGGTCGCCTTTCTTCTAAACGGTGAGGATTTATTTGCGCCCACAGGTGTTCAATATGGCGATTGAACATGTCGCAGTTTCTAAAACGTGTTTCGTCGGTCCATAAGATCTGCATCGGAAAGTTATTATTTTCATGGCACATATTTACGAACCAAGCACAAAAATTTAATCGTCTTTCATTGTCTTCAGGGTGTGGAGTTTGACAACTAATATTTTATAAGGATAGTACTTATGTTTTGATAATAAACATAAGGAAAACATTTATCTGCGTGTTTTCACCAATATTACCATTATTTCTAGGTTTAACAAAACTTCCATACTTTTTTAAATTATTGTATAAATTCTTGAAGGTGTCTAACGATGATTGAGGGCGATCAAAATACAATTAAAAATAGCGTTCGGCGGCTTCTTTACTATTTTTGTTACAAATAATGACATTCGATCATATCAAGTTTCTGAAGATTTGTGTACACCATAACTAACTTTGTAAAGCAACTAAATCACTAACAAAACCAACTATAGTCACCCTAATGAACGAACTGTCAATGATGAAGTAAACATAATGCTTCAATTATTAATATCGCGTTTTCCATGGCAAGATATGATTTTTCTTAAACATAATAATAATAATAATAATGTATTGTGCTGTTATTTATTAAAATAAGTGTTACAACCCTTACATCATTGCAAGCAGAAAAAAATGCACTATTAGAATATGTCATAGCCAACTATGGTTTCCATTTAAAAAAATTAGACTTTGCTTGCTAACTCAAAAATGCTAAGCAAAATTAAAAATTTAAGAAGATGTCGTTGTTTGAAATTGAATTTCTTAAAAGCAATATTCAAAATTTTTTCTCTACCTTTGAAAATAGAAGAGTTATAACACTTACAAGGTTTTGGAGAATTTCTATTTTTTGCAAATATTTAGTAAACCATGCATTTTCTTAAATTGACAAAAACGTATCTGGATGGGGCTTATAAAGATATCTTTCTCCATTTAACCTAATGCGTATCTCTTATGGTTTTCGAGATCCCCATACAAATAATGAAAAAAAAAACTCACCCTGTATATTAAATTTAAGTTTACATAGGTACATAATAAAACACAATTTTGGATAATAATCCATTGGAAATATATTTAACTTAGACAGTTTATAATACGATATGAACGAGTTATTTAGATTGAAGTTTAGTTTCATTGGATGTCTTAGAAACCACATCATGGGAACGAAACATTTTGAATGATAGATATTAAACAATTTTGCCTTCGACAGTGTAATTAAACCGAACACAAAGTAATATGTTTCAAGTGAGATATTTGAAATACTTATACCTGAAAGATAGAATATGTACCTACATGAAAAGGAAAATAGAAAATCTATCAGCCTGTTTCGAGAAATCAAAGGAATTATACATTATAACTTTATCTATTCGCACTTTAGGTTAGTTTTGATTTGATTTATATTTTAAATAATTATGTTTATAAAATAAATAAAATTTACAGTTGTCAAATACTTACAAATTGGTTGATTTTTAAAGCATTTTTTGATTATTTTTTTTTATAAATATTTGAGTTTTTAAAAATTATTCTATTTACCTTATATCTCGAAAGATTAATAAAGTACGGAGAGTTTACTCGATTTGAACTAGAAAATGAACAAATAATAATACATTTTGTATTTTATATATAAAATTAAAAACTCTTTAAAAATAGGAAATTTAAATAGTGCGCCCGCGGGCGATGGGTCATCGGCCGCGTGTATCCGGTCATGTAGAGTTTTTATTTCCATTTACCTTGTAAAATAAACATTTTAGCTACAATAAATTTAATTAAAAATTAAAGCCGGGTAAATAAAACAAGAATTTTTAATACAAGCTGTTATTAATAATTGACACGTACATCAAATGCACACACACATCAATAAATATGTATTACATAACTATAAAATCAACAATCATAGTCGATTTAAACAAATATATTACAATACATTTTCAATGTTCAAAGCCACTCCTCTTCTTTTCGAAAGAATCACTTGCTAGACTCAAGAACATGGCAGTACTGAAGTAACTTATAAAACAATAAACCACCATTTGAAGAAATTTGAATGTTTAATCACATACTTAGAGCTGTTTATGTTGGCTGTTATAAAATTGATATAATGAGCGTGAATAAAAACATGTGTAAAAAAAATTAAAAATAAGTTTGATGAACCGAATCACGACAAATAGGTACTTGAAAGACAAACCTAAAAACTAACCTACAACAACTCCAAGTTCAACATAAACACCCATACATACAATAAACATAACCAGAAAAATGCGAAAGCTGATACGAATGAAAATTACGCATGCTCTGGATTTTTCAAATGACATGCTATAATAGAACTGATCAGAAGTGGAGGTCTGAACAAACCTTATATTTTCAGTAGCATATTAGGCTCTTGAAACCTCTACCTATATGTATATATATACACAAAGAGGTTGTTTATTATTATTAGGGGGCGGACGTCCCAGGTTTAAACTACAACAGAGTTACAACGGACCAAAGAAATAATGTAAACAAATGTGTGTTGTTGTCCATTGGATTTTGTTAAGTTTCAATAACATAGGCATACATTTTTAGTTATCATTTATTTAGATCTAGAACATTGTTTATGTTACTATGATATGGAAGAACGTCGAGAATGGCATCGTAAAACAATAGCAAGTTGGATTAAGTGTCATACTGATTGTATGTCCTCCATTGTCAGTGATTCCGAAATTTATTGCATGGTCTGTAAAATATCGTTACAGAATGCCCAAAAAGGCCACGTGCAACGTCAGTTAGCATCGCTAAAACATACACAGAAATTGGACCCGTTGGAAGCTGACAATTTTAACGAAGAACTCTGTGAAACTTTAATGGCAGCTAATATCCCATTAAAGAAACTTGACAATCCCACTTTCAAAATATTTCTTCTAATTATACTGGTCGAAGTGTTCCTGATGAATCCACATTACGCAAATATTGTGTTTCTAAGTGCTTCACGACAACAGTAGAAGGCATTAGAAGACATCATTTAAATCAGTACCTATGGATAAGTGCTGACGAAACTGTCGATATATTAGGACGCTGTATGGTAAATGTTGTAGGTGGTGTACTACATCCAACTCTTTCATATAACGCATATGTAATAGCATTTAAGGTTATAAATACAGTTGATGCGGAAACAGTTGCTAAAACCATTGACGTGAATTTACACAAAATGGACGACAGGTACAGGGCAAAAATACTTTTATTTGCTAGTGACAGTGCCGCATATATGTTAAAGACAGAAAGACTATTAAAGGAAATATATCCTTATCTGCTGCACATTACTTGTGTAGCACATGCTCTCCACAGAATCTGTGAATGTATCAGAGACAGGTATCCGGAAATTGATAGACTTGTATCCGCTTTTAAAAAGGTTTTCAGAAAAGCACCATCGAGAATATTACAGGGAAAAACTTCCATCTTTGTCACTGCCTCCCTCGCCAGTAATAACTAGATGGGGGACATGGTTGGAAGCTACTAGTTCTTTTGCAGAGAATTTCGATAGTTTACAAAATTTCGTTACATGTTTAAATGACGATTCTCGAAGTATTTCTGAGCTCAAGGAACTAACACAAATCCCAAATTTTAAACATCAGTTGTTATTCCTTCAGGAACACTTTGGAAATTTGCCTAAACTAATCACATATTTTGAAAATCGAAATCTCAAATTAAAACATGGATTAACCATATTAGATGTGGCTATTAATAATTCCAAAAGTATTCCAAGTGACTTCGGATGTAGCCTTCGGCAAAAGTTAGACGCAGTTTTTAATATAAATCCAGATTTAATAACATTGCAGCAATGGTGTATGGGGACAATGACAGAAAATCTAACTACTAAATACGCAGAAATAAAAAAATATTTCCAGTGCGCACCTATAACAAGTTCCGGTGTAGAGGGGACGTTTTCTATATACAAGGATATTCATTCATTCAAAGAGAACAAATCTTACAGAAGAGAAAATGAACAAATAATAAGGTATTTTGTATTTTATAGATCACCAGCCACTTGTTATCCAATTATATAAATAAAATTAAAACCTCTTTAAAAATACAACATTTCAATAGTGGGCCCATGGGTGATGAGTCATCATCCTTTCGTGTCTGCGCCCTAATTATTATATTCATACTCGTAATTTACATGTGTGAAATTTTGACAGTTTATTTATTTCCAATCTATATTAATAAGTCGACAATGCTCGAAAATAGATGCTGTAATAGATAAATAGATTGCCGTGAACTGATTACTATCGTCGCTCTTAAATTCGGGTAATGAAGGATAGATAAAATATAAGTACTTGCTATCAATGACAGAGAGAAACACATAAATTTCCTTGATTTCTAATTCTGATGACACGTGTCTGTATCACAATCGCTAGTGATATTTAAAGCTATTGTATTTAACCAGCGTCTCTTGAACTGTGTTCCGCAGAACTTTGCGGTTCCGTGGCGATCAGAGATCACTTAGGAGGGGTTTCGGGAAACTTAATGCTCTCTTTGTTGATAACATTCAAAAAATCATCTTAAAAAAAAATTGAAAGTTAATCTAATAGGTATGGTATACCCAAATGCGATGGTCCGACATCGCGGTTTATGACGTTTGCCCTTGGGACAAGTTTTGGTGTTTTTTCAGCAACCGCGCAGGAGGATCACTTAGAATCTCGGTAATTTCCCAGTTCATAGATTGTGACATATGGCGACACACATACCTATAAATAAATACAGAGAATTCCGTATACTAGAATATGAAAGTCTCTTCCGAACAGCCGGAAATAATAGTAAATTGTCGATGTTTCTTAAAGAATATAAATTGATTGTTTATCGATAAACTTTACTGGTTCTGTCTTGAAAATATTAAAACATAGAAATTATATTAGTAATTTTCCTGTGTTGACAATATTATCAACATAAGTAATATTTAACACTTTTAGCAGTCACTGTAGTTTTTGAGTTAAAATCGTTTTTACTTTCTTATACGTAGTATAAGGAAGTATTGTGATGACGAAAATTTTCGACCTCGAGATTTTTGCAGATGTCCACGTTTTGAAGTCCCCTGATACCGAAAAAGTGGTTTTTAAAAAATGTCTGTGTCTCTCCCTCTCCCTCTCTCTGTGTGTGTGTCTCTCTGTGTGTGTGTGACCACGATAGCGGTCAAACCGCTGTAGATATCAATTCCAAATTTTGTATTTACGTGTATAATCTCCCTATTGGGATCTGATTAGTTTTTCAGTAAAATCGGTAGACCGGAAGTAGCAGCTTACTTTAGTGAAAAAATCGAATTTTGCCAATATTTCGTCAAATACTAAGTTTAAACAAATTTATAAAGAATTCATATGTACTTAAAATTAAAATTGAGAACAATTTTATTTAAAAAGATTTTCGAAATTCCTACCGGAAGTAGGTCTTTTACTCTTATCAAAAATCGGTTTTTTGCGAATATTTCGCAAGTCAAGCGTTTTAGAAAGGTACGTTACGGGTATAAAAGTATTTAAAACATACTTTCCAATAACTTTTGTATAAAAAAAATTTCAAAATTCGAACCGGAAGTAACAGTTTCACTCTTACCGAATAGCGATTTTTTGTAAATATGTCGTAAATTATGCATTCCATATATATTTATCAAGAGTACAAAAGTATTTAGAACTGGATTTGCGATATTTTTTGTATACATTAAATTTCAAAATTCGGACTGGAAGTAGGTAGCACTTTTACTCTTAGCGAGTAGCACATTTTTTCGAATATCTTGCAAAGTATGCATTCTATAGAGATTTATTAAGAGAATGAAAGTACTTAGAATAGGATTTTGAATAAGTTTTGTATAAAAAAATTCTTAAAATTGTATAGTTTGAAACGCTCATACGTATAAGAAAGTCGTGTGGTGGCCACACCTCATTTTTTTTTAACTTGCTTTGCTTACAATATATTGCTGAAGAATTGTAACTCAAGTTCTTATAATATCATCAATTTTGAGATTATGAAGAGAAGGGTAGAATACTTGATTAGTTAATAGTCTCTTTAACATATTATATAAAAACTTTAGATGAACTAAAGAAACCTCCAATAAACACAAAAGAAAAAGTAGAACCTGAAAAGCCTCAGTGTTGTGTAAGTGAAGTCTTTTCCATCAGTGTTGAAATGAAATAACAAATAAACCAAGCACAATCTAACTGTATACTGGAATGCACACCATAAGAAATAAATGTAAAAATAAAAAAAAACTTATGGTTGATACTTTCATCTTTCTTCTCTTTTATATATATTTATTTAGTGCCTTTTTTATTTATGCCTTTCATATTAATAAGAATTTTGAGCAAAACCTTATCTCTGTAATACTAGTAAAGGTTAAACTGATGTCAATCTACATTTGCCCAGAAAAATTAAATACACCCTTGACAAATACAAAAGAAAAAGTAAAACCTGAAAAGCTTTAGTGTTGTGTAAGTAAAGTCTTTTTCAACAGTGTTGAAATGAAGTAACAAATAAACCAAGCACAATCTATCTGTTTATTGGATGCGCACCGTAGGAAAATAAATGCAAAAGAAAAAGTAGAACTTGAAAAGCCTTGGTGTTGTGTAAATGAGGGAAATCTTTCTCCCAACAGTGTTAAAATGAAGTAGCAAATAAACCAAGCAGAATCTAACTGTTTATTGGAATGCGTACCATAAGAAGAAAATGTAAAAATAAATAAAAAATACTTATGTTCAAATACTTACTTATGTATTTTTGTTTACTGTTTGTTTTCATTTATGCTTTACATATTCATAAGAATTTTGAGCAACACCTTATTTCTGTATTACTAATAAAGGTTAAACTGATGTCAATCTACATTTGACCAGAAAAATTAAATACACTCTTGATAAATACAAAAGAAAAAGTAGAACCTGAAAAGCCTTAGTATTGTGTAAGTAAAGTCTTTCTCCCAACAGTGTTGAAATGAAATAACAAAGAAACTTATTTGTGTAATACTAATTAAGGTGAAACTGATGTCTTTCTACATTCGCCCTGTAAGAGTATGGAAAAAAAATCCATAGTTATCTGTATTTTTTGGTAAAGCTGTGATTCTTCATTCTCTTTCAATTAATAGCAAAGACAAGATAATTTTTAGAATCATCAAACATTGTCAGAATGTAGTTCTTCAGATATTGTACAAAAAAGCGATGCTTATAATTCCTAAGAAGAATGATAACAAACGTTTTTCTTAAATAAATTGAATTGAGAAAACTAAATTGTAATAATTCTTTTCATAACCTGTTAAACAAGTGTGATTTGCTTTAGCGTTAATTATTAATTCATACATCATAATAGAAGTTATTAGTGAGTTTGCGGTCACACATTTTCCCTTACGTTAAACGGCCATTTCTCTTTATAATATAACGTAACCAACAAAAAAGAAAAACCGTTTGCGGTATCATAAAAATTAAATTAACGTTATGAATGACATCTTCCGACAATTTTATGTATTATGGTTAGATATGACAGAAGATTTTTGACACATACACATAAATCTGACATTACTACAAACCGGTGAACTGTAGCAGTGAAATCAGCTGTTCACAGGGACAAATATCATACGGATCTAAATTCTGATTGGCTCCCTTATTTTCAGAAATAGCGTACCGAAAATAGCTATACCGTATGTTTTTTTAATGAAATCTGCGTTATGAATTATAACGAAGATTTTTATAAGGGAAAATAGTTCACCGCAAACTCTATATTAACTAAAAAATATATTCAAACAGCACGCTAATGCAAAGTTTGTAGTTATAACCTCCACAGGTAAAACCTACCGCAAAATTAAACATTTAATTTTAATGACCCCTTATCATAACCATTTATATGATTTATTTAGCAATAAACGATAAATTATTCGACATTATATCGTATATATATATATATATATATATATATATATATATGTGTGTGTGTGTGTGTGTGTGTGTGTGTGTGAAAGAACGTTATAACTCAACCAAATCGGGGAATAAAACAATGAAACTTATTCATTGTCATTCATATCGCAAGTACATCGGTTTTACATATAAAATAGTGCGTCATCCATCCGTTATCTAGCATTAACTGATAACGCGCTGACACGGCAACATGATAGTGAGAAAAAACACGTTATTTCGTTACTTTCAGTGCAGTGTGTACGTGTGTTACTTGTGATTAAATGGATCCTTACAAAGCTCCACCGCCCGACTGGTATCCACCGCAAGGTCAAGGCCAATACGGGGCACCACCGCCTGCGGTACCAAATTGGCAATCGGGATATCCTCCTCCACCTGGGCCGTATGGAGCACCACCGCCAAACCAGTACTATCCACCGCAGGATCAAGTGTATACTCAACAACCACCATCACAGGTAGTAATAGTACAACCCCAACAGGAGCCGCAGAAACAAGATGACTATTCGTGCTGCTTGGGACTTTGCGCTGGATGCGCTCTGGCCAGCTGTTGTGCCTGCTGCTGTGATAATTTGTGTAACATTTTGTAAGAAACCTCGCGTGATTTTATAATCACTAAATTTAATAACACGGGCATATGAATATGTAATATATTACACATGCAATTAACCTATAGATATGCATTATGAACTCTAAATATAGATAGATTACTTGATCCTGAAGTATTACAGCTTTTTGTATTCATTATATTGAATGCAAATTTATTGTAAAATAACTACTTATTGTTTTATTTGCTTTTGTTAAGTTTAATTGAATTCTTTTATTATTTTGAACTTATCTACTTGTATTCAAATATTTTCTGGAAATACCAACTATACACAATAAATGTTAAAATTATTTACATATGTTTCAATATCTATAATATTTTTCTTAGGAGATGTATCAAGTTATTTATTAAGAATAAGTTTAGTAATTTTGCTTATTATTATAAAGAGGGAAACTTTGTGCGTGTATACAGGCTGTCCCAGAAATAAAAAGACAGGAGTAGCAGGTATGTAAAGTCCGAACAGAAACAGGCCCAAATATACCGCAATAACCAAGAAATTAAAAATTTAATTTTCTATGTTGTTTTTTAGATAAAAAAATAACATTACGAACCTGGCACAGAATGTATGTTTATAAAATACACGTAAGAATGCTCATTTCTAAACAGAAACGAACACGCTTTCATTTGTATAAAACGAGAAAAAAACGTTAAATCGTACTCATTCATAAATTTTTTTGCCAGATACCCACTTTATTGCAGACAATAAAAGATTGTATTTATTTTTAAAATAGGAAGGTTGTTGCTTTTTAATGTGTTTGTAGTCGGAAACAGCTGATTATTATTATTTTTGAATATTCAATAAATCGTAGTTTTTCTAGATTACAGTAAATATCAAGAATGTAATTATTTTTTTTTAGCAGGTGTAAAATTAAAGTAATTAATGGTTTGATATTTATTATGAAGTATCTATTCCACCTCCTTTTTTTTAACACAAATAATATGGTGGTACTGAAAAGAACCGATTGTGAAAGTGAAGCAGGTGGATATTTAGTCCAGGGTCGGCGTAAGGCCAATTGAATTCTTTATTATTTTTTTGCCGTCTGCGCACGAATAAAGACTTGATATTTTGGGGGTACGTTTTTACACAATCTAGCTTCCGATTTCTGCTACTCCGTCTTTCTATTTCTGGGACAGCCTGTATACGTCGGAGGAAATCTTTTAAAATATTCAACCGATTTGGATACTTTTTGCACTATTGGAGAATGCATTTATTCTACCTAAACAGAGGCTATATTTGACGATGATAACTTTGAGAAATCTAATAGTAAGTATAAATGTATTACAGTAAAGAAGATATTTGTATTCTCGAATTTATTTATAATTGTGTATTCAAAAAATAAAATTTAAAGTAAAGCTCTTCTTCTTCTTCACGAATATCGTATTCCTCCGAGGGCATCGAATTTGTGGCTTATTGATTTCTTCTATTTCTAGTCCCACGTTAATCCCACCATTTCTCTTTTACATAGCCTTTATCTGTCGTCTTCTCTCCCTCCTTCTTTCTTTGTCAGTCTGTACTTTTTTTTTGTAAGTTTATTTGGGTCTGTCATCACATGACCGAACCAGTTCAAATTGTTTCTTTTCTAGTTTCAATGATATGGCCGTAATTGTCTCATTTCACATTTTAGAACACATTTTCTTTCTTGCAAATCTTTTCAGATACCTCATTTCTGCTGGTTCGAGTTGGATTAAATGTTTTTAATTGGTATTTATGATTGGCTATAGATTGACTTGGTGCGAATGTTGCTCTATAGGTTATTATTTTCCAAATATAGCTTTATTTGTGGTGTAGTAAATCTTGGTGTTCTTTTGTCTTCTTCTAGTTGTTTCTATTGCTGATAAGTACTAATAATTTAGTACCCACAACAGACAGAATAACTCCACTGTAATAATCTGGAATGAGAATGCTTATATTTGGTCCAATCTTCGGTTTTGGATGGATATCTGATATTACTCTCATTTGTTTTGCCTGTCTCTGTTCTTTCACTTTTTCTGACATTTGCAATGTTAATGTTTCTGTGGCATTAAAACAAATACTGGATATTTATGACACTTCTTGGCCATGATTATCATTTTCTGGTAGTACATCTTTACTCGTTGCTAATTGTTGCGATTGCGATTGTTTGTTTTGTGTGTTGTCAGTACCAATGAATGTAGCCAGCTCTTCTAAATCTCCTTGACTTGTGGCGCCCTTCATCGCTGGTGGCTACGGTTGCAATTGCTCAGTTTGTGCGTAATAGATTTTTCTACATTTTCAAAATCTTCTCCATTTGTTACATAATCCATACACATAACGGAATATTTGTAGTTTTCAACCAATGTCTGGGTTGCCCCATATCGAGATATTTTTATTTCAGAATGCACGGAAATATTCTTAATAAATTGTATGAATCTTTGCTTTGTTTCGTTTTCCAACATCCAGGTAATATATTATTCACGCTGTTCTGACTCTAGCGGTGGCGTGGTTTTCCATGTACCAGCTTTAGTTCGGGCTAAAATTTTTAATTCTTATAAATAAACACTATTGCTAAATCTTGGCTATTGTCAGACTGCAAAACCACAGAGGCTCAAAGAATGATAAAAATATTCACAAAAAGGTGATTGCAATTTCAAGCTTTAAGTATTAGTCGCAAAAGCTGATTGGTTTTTAAACCAGAAATAGTACTTTATCACCATAATGATATTTTGAGAGTACTTGTTCAACTACTAGTTTCATGGAAACTTATTAAAGAGCAAAAACCAATCACGTATTTCTTTGGAAACTTTTTTTTAACAAATTACATAAAACAAAACAGTTCTAAAATTAGTTTGGAAGAATCTCTTTATAATTATCAAAATTCCGATTGTGCATACGTTTTAGAACGTCGTGGTTCTACGTTTCTTTGTTCGTTTGTGTTAGTATACACGTATATAATATGATCTTACCGCTATGTTTTGAGTAATAATTAAATATATTATATAACGTTATCGAGGAATATATTTTGACAAGTGACATTCAGTGGCGTTCGTATAGGATAAAATAAGAATGAATAATAAACATTAAATATAAAACTAGAGATTTAAGTCTAAAATGAATATTACTAGTTTATCTGTTTATATTTAATAATGTTGTATATGCTAGTCGGTTATTTCTATACTTTCCAGTGGACGATGCGTTTATTCAAATGTAAAGGTAAATTTATAGGTGATTGAATAATTTGTAAGACCATTTTATCGCGACCGATTAATCACGAGCAGTTCGTTGATGAGCATTTAATGTTTTTCTCGGTGCATGTTTCTATTTCACTTCCTAATTCGTCTCATTTGAATTAGTGCGAGCAAGTGTGCAGATAAGTTAAAAATTATTGTTGATTTCTTGGAATATAAATACTTTGAAATCACAATCTGTCTAAAGAACTCTTATTACAAATCAAACTTATGAAATTGGCTAACCTGTACCGACAATTTTATTTTGTCTAAAATTAAAAATTGTACACATCTTTTAGCAAATTAAAAGTTTTTAAAATACAATTTGTAACATCGTATGTAGAAATAATTCGAACAGCACATTCCAAGATGTACGTTAAACAAAGTAGTGTGGTGCACATAGCTCATTTTTATTTTTTAAATGAATAAATTTAATATTTCTAGAAGCTCCATCTACTGAATTGATAGGTTAGCCCTTTATTTGGCAACACAGGATGAATGATTACAAAAAATTGAAAATCAATAAAAATATGTTGAATATGGTTTTATAAGACGATTTGTTGACAAAACGAAATATATGTCTTTTTACAAAAACAAAAAATGATATGTTGCTCTCAAGCAACATTGCTAGATAAACAGACTTTTATTTATTTTGAAACGACAGAAAACAATTTCTTGTTGGAACAAAACATAATATAATATTGCATTTCTGGCAGTGAACTGTTGAGAAACCATTACTGCAGTGACGACAGCGTCCTTTGCTACCGTGAATAGGCCAATGACCGTATTCGTCATACCTTATGTCTTCAATAGGTTTAGGTAAACATGCCTTTTTTGTAGAGGTAACGATGTCACTTGATGATGATCGACCTACTTTTTTACAATGCTTTATAAGGGCCTCAGCTATGGAGGTACGAAATAGCTTTAGAGAGATCTTGCTATTCGTGTTTTCACGCCAATATACTAACCAACCATTCACCACAGCAAGATCAATAGTGTAAGCAAATATTCTCAGATACCATCTTCGTGATTTCAAAGGGACTCTTCACAGTTCAATCAACATACCAGCCAAATCAACACCTCCCATATGTTGGTTGTAAGACTTTACAATTGCTGGACAATCTACCGACACTTTTCTTTTTTCTTTCGAGTTCCATCTATTGACTGATCCTAAAGGTTCGATACCGGCAAAAGTGCTGGCTAATGTACCAGCGTTATTTTCGGCCCACTTCACTACCATTAATTTATGTATAGTATCAAAAAAGTAATCGTACTTTCCCCTTCCTTCTTTCTCTAAGTTTTTGTCACTCTTCAAAGGACAGTTCTTCAATCTGCTCTTCCGTAAAGTGCCTAACGACTCTATATTCATCTTTTCCTTCAAATACGCAAACAGTTCAAACGAGAAAAAGAAGTTGTCAAAAAATACCCTAGTTTGTAAATATTTATTTGGGCATGGGATGATAATGTTATAAATAATCTAGTTTTCCTGTTTATCAGTAAACAGATTTTCAACGAGTTACGAACATTTTAACCATATTGAATGTTTATTGTTATTTAAAATATTTGTACTCAATGGAAAAGTACCTAGACTATCAAGATTTTAATGTAATTCTAAGTAATTGTGTTTAAATTAATATTGTAAGCTGTGAGTATGATAGAATGATTAAATCTGTCGTTGTATGAGTCAACTATAATTCAAAGCAATCGCCTGTACGCATCACAAAATTTTATGAATCGCACAGAAACAATCGCAAAATTGATAAGTTCTAATTAAGAGTGCAAACTAACAATAGTGATTATACAACAACATAGAGATTGAAAAAGAATTTTTATATTGCTCTGCCATATTATTTTCAAAAATTTCTACACCCCTACAAGCAAAAGGGCTGTAGTATAGCGCAATCGTAAGTGACCATTTGTTAAACATATATTAATGTGCCACAAGCTCTCTCTTAAAATAATGTTATTTATATGAGAATTCGCGTGTCTTACCTGACCAACTCAGCTCAATTCGGATAAGGAATAAGAGGATACCTATGCCGCTATGCTTTTCGTAGAAACGGATATATATATATATATCATAACATTTTTGTATTCCCTGTATAATTCATAGTTAAAAAGTTATAAGATAGTATAGGGCTAAAATTTAAGGTTTTCGACTTATTACCATTTTTCTGAAAAATTAAGTATTTTTATAAAATTATACTTCTCGAAAACAACGTATTAGGTGGATACAATTGTTGGTGGAGTTGTTCATATTAAAAGAGCTTAATTCAAGCATATTTTATTTTTTTGATATTTTTAATTGGATTGGCAAAAAACTGGATTAAAGTTACATGACATATTTTTGTCTAAAAGTGAATTGTTTTAAATGAAACAACCTGTATATCGGTTCATTTTTGAATTGCTTATCAAATTTCGCATCAAGAACATGTAAGACGTTATTATTTTAAAAGTGACCATTTCTGAGCTGTTGTCTTTTTCTGATATACTTTTGCCAACTTTATGCTTTTCATTTTAATACGGTCTTTTTGCACTGAAGGAATGTCAAAAAAATTATTTATCAGCCCAAAGAGTTTATCAGCAGCGTTAACCTGAGAGAATATGTCTTTAGAAGAGTAATAAATACTTAGCCAAACCATCGTTGCAATGACCTTAAATGAAATAAATTTAATCTGTAATAAATATATTTAAATATTGAGTTATGCACCCATCATTTTACAGCCAGAAGAGTGCGCTGCCAATGGTCAGCAATTAAAATACATGACCAAACAATTCTTTTTGATAGTGTGTTATTTCCGGATAAAGCTGGTTTCCATGGAAACGGAACAATTAACAAGACAAAAAAAATTCATTACTATAATAACTAGATCATCAGCAAAGGTAGAGCATAAATGTTAGAAGAGGCATTCTTAGTAATTGGATGATATCATCGCACTTATTTGAAGGCAGTATTAACGGAAAAGGTTATGAGTAAAGGGCGGAATATATGCAAAGTGCATATATTTGCATATTTTGCATATTTTAACAAATTTCACAAAAAATTGCATATTTCGGCAAAAATAAAATTTGTGTGCATATTTTTATGTTTTTCGTTTTATGAAAAGATTAAGTGCGACCCTGTTTAGGAATTTCCAAGTAATCAGCTTGCGTAATGGAGAGCAGATGTGGTCTATTCTTTTATATTTATATTGTATAGTTTTTATTATTATATGGTTTATTGAGGGCATTTATTGGGTGTTTAGGAATTTCCAAGTAATCAGCTTGCCTAATGGAGAGCAGATGTGGTCTATTCTTTTATATTTATATTGTATAGTTTAGTTTGTCGATAGATTCCAGTGTGAAAAGAGTGATTTCGAAAATATTTTATTTCAAACGCCTAAAATGCCGAAAGCCGCTTCGTGGATTAAAAATTTTCCTGAGTTGGAGTTTAGTGGGGATAAAGTGTTTTGCAAAGTTTGTGCCAAAATCATTGTTTGTGAAAAGAAGTTCCAAATTGATCAACACTTGAAAACAGCTATGCATAAAGCTAAGTTGCAGAAAAATAAATCAGTGCCTGTTCAGCAGTGTGTGCAAACCGCATTTCAAAATGTCAAACCAAAGAGTGAGAAGGAGGTGTTTCATCAAGACTTATGCAAAGCTTTAGTCGCAGCAAATATACCTTTGAAGAAACTGCAAAATACACAATTCAGAGATTTTTTGCAAAAATATTGTAATCAAAACATCCCTGACGAATCCACACTTAGAAAGAAGAATGTGCAAACAGTATACGAAACCGTAATGGGAGAAATTAAAGTTACACTGGGCGATGAACATTTTTATATTATTGTTGATGAAAGCACAGACTCATGTGGTCGATATATCGCACATCTTATGATTGGAGGGCTTCAAGAAAATGAGCTAGGGAAACCATATTTAATATCTTCTAAACAGTTAGACAAAACAAATAATGAGACCGTAACTCGATTTATTCAGCAGTCTCTATCAAATTTTTTTTTACCAAATCCAGTTCCAGTAGAGAAGTTTTTAGTGTTTTTGTCTGACGCAGCGCCGTATATGGTTAAAGTAGGCCAAAACTTAAAAATATTTTATCCCAATATGGTACATGTCACTTGTCTTTTACACGGGATAAACAGAGTTGCAGAAATTATTAGAACAGCATATCCCTTGGTGAACAAATTAATTTCAAATGTAAAGAAAGTGTTTTTGAAAGCACCTCTAAGAGTGCAGATCTATAGTGAGAAATTGCCAGGAGTTTGTTTACCTCCAGAGCCCGTAATTACTCGATGGGGAACATGGATTAAGGCCGCGATATTCTACGCAGACCATTTTGAAGCCATTAAGACATAGTTTTAGATTTAGAAGACAATTCGCAGTGTGTAGTGCAAAGGCAAGCATTATTCAGAAATGTAAATTTAGCTAAGGAACTTGTTTTTATTAAGGTTAATTTTAGTTTTGTACCAGATATAATAACTTCGTTAGAAAGTAGGAATATAAGTTTAAGAGAATCAATTAATATTGTTGAAACTTTTTCCGACAAATGCAAAAAAGTTCCCGGTGATGTAGGAAATCAAGTAAGAAGGAAACTCGAAGTTATTGTGGGAAAGAATGAAGGCTTTAAGTATTTAATGGAAGTCAAAAATATTTTTGATAGTAAACCATCCAACGAAGTAATACCTTGGCCTTATAACTTACTACCCAAATTAAAATATTGCCAGATCACATCGGTAGATGTTGAAAGAACTTTTTCTTTGTACAAACATATTTTTACAGACAGAAGGCAAACATTTTTATTGGAAAATTTTGAAAAATATATCGTTATAAATGCATTTTATACTATTTAAGGTTGAAAATTGTACCTATTATGTTTTTCTTTTAATTTTACTTAAAATAAATAATTTTTGTAAGAGTCTTCTTTATTTCCATTTTTCCATGTTATATTCAAGGCATATAATTGCATATTTTGACAAATAAATGCATATTGTTGCATATTTCAGAGAAAAACGATGCATATATATGCGCATATTTTAACTGAATTGACGTGCATATATTCCGCCCTTTAGTTATGAGTAATTTCGATAAGCATTAAGTGAAATAATTGGAAGATGTTCCGCTAAATTTACGAAGAGTTGTAGATGGAACAAAACGGCGAAACCCCACATTCTATTCTACAGACACGAAATACTTTAATAAAACGTTTTCAGTGAAGTGTCTAGCCCTATTCACTAGCCTGCTGGGTTTTTGGACATCACAAAATTGGTTTCATTTTATAAGGATCCGTAAAAGAGCAAATATACAGTATGCTCGTAATCACAATAGAAGTTATGAGGAAACTTATTCGATAAATATTTAGAAATATAAGTACTCCACATCTTATTAATGTCGATTTGTCATTTCGGAAGCAGGTTCAGAAATTTTTGAAAGTGAATTTGAACAATTTCAATTTTTACCTATTTTAATGTTCATATGTACCCATCCATTCACGCAACATCTCCTGTTTCTACACCTACTAAATTCAAGTTCTTATTTTTTTTGTTTGGTTTTAAAATTTGTTTATTGTGCAATATTCCACGTATTCTTTGAATCATATTACTGTATTGTAAATATAATATATCCAAGTTTTTTCGGTCATTACCCCAACTCATACAAAAAAAAATTAAGCTCATTTTTAGAAAAATTCATAATAAAATCAGGCTTGTCAACTGAGAAGCAACGTATTCAATAGCATCCATTCAATTGTTAATTCTGCGGTAAATATCATGTATCACCATACCGTATTCAAAAAAAAAACATAAAGTTGGCAACATTATATCAGAAAACGACCACAGCTCAGTAATGGTTATATTTAAAATAATAACGTCTTACATGTTCTTGGTGCGAAATTTAGTAAGGAATCCAAAAATGAACCCATATATTTCTATTTGAAAAAATCACTTTTAGACAAACATATTGCTGTGGTTCGCAACATTATAAAATTTATGTTTTGTATATTTAGTATAATTTCAAAATCAAGATATTTTTGATATCTTAACTTTATGATTATTATATAAAATAATTCTTAATTTTTGCAGGTGTGTTGTCAAAGAACACTCAGTATACTTTAAAAATACCGATGATCCGTCGAGTTATATATAGACGCCCCTATACGTCTACACTTTAAGCAAATGTATACATAATTTCTGTTTTTTGTCTACATTTTCAAATATGAATTTAGACCATGTTTTGCATTTAAATAAGACGGGTATTGCCTTGTATGTGTTTTTATATTTTTTTATATGGATGAAAAACAGAAAAAAAGGATTTGACTAAAAAGAAAAACCAGTGAGCTATTAAAAGGCATTCGCACGAAAGCAACAGTTTTGATATCTTGATATTCCAGTTTCAAAAAGTTTAAAGAGAATTTAAAAGAGTTACAATTGTTTAGTAATATACCGGGGTCGACATATTTTAATTTCTGATACGAAAGTAGAAAGAGGAAAAGAGCGCGACGAAATAAACTAAAGATAAACATAAGCAAGGCTGCCATACCCGACAAGCGTTTGCTATGAAATGTAAAGCGTGGGGGTCCCCCGCCACTGCGTTGCTCTCCCACCACTGTTAACAAGCAGGCATCGCTGCATATCATAAGGTCATCTTCTGCATATGATAGAAGTACAAACCGAAATTAAAATTTGACGACTATGGTATATAAAAGAGACACAGAAATGATGAACATTGCTAATTTATTGTGTAAAAAATTGTGCTTCAGTAAGTTTGACACTGATTGAGCATCCTAAAGATATTAAAGGTACAAATGTTTTATATAGATAATAAGATATTTACGATATAACATATAATAAGACACGAACATGTGGCTGCCAACAAAGTGACCTCATTACTTTTAATTTGACGAATTAAAAAGCACATTTAATGTATACAGGGCTTATCTTTTATTTATTTTTTTAAAATAATAGTTTAACATAAAACAAAAAACGTGTAATTTGTTAATACTTGAGAAAGAGATACTAGAAAGTATATTAGTTTATTTTAGATATTCAATAAAATAATAGTTTTTTTTATGTATACAGATAAAACTATATACAAATATATTTGTTCTAAGATGTATTGTTTGTTTTAAAATTAATCCTTGCCGTACCATATCAAAATTAGAATATTATAATTGTATTAAATATATATTGATATGGGGTATAACCTTCGTATTGCCCTTAAAAGGCACTTGCATACGATACGGTAAGTATCGTTTAGAATTTCCTGGTAATTATTTTATAAATTGAATTTTTATTTCAAATATTTAATTGCCTCGGGCTAGCTATGTTGGTTGCCTAACTATAAGATGGGTAACGTATTTTATTTAAAATAGCATGGACTCTGTTATTTATCTATGTGCTAGTTTATTGTTAATAAAATTAAAATGGTGTTTTAATTTATTTGACTGCTCCCTGTAGATTAGAACTAATCTTTGAATTATTTATTTAAGCGACTGAATTTGTAACAGTTCAATTTTTCTTCCACTGTTGGTGCACCTGGGTCACCCACACGTGGATGCAGAGAAATTCAAAAATATACGCGCTCTATGATAGCTAGGTTATGTGAACCCTAAAAAAAATCAGTTTGTTGTTGGTTTTCACGTTCTGAATTGGACGTTAAATATAATTAAATCTCATTAATGGGTCGTAAAAGGGATTCGGTTGTTGATCCTGAGGAAGAGTACACGACTTACTTCTGTATTACAGCTTACAAACACGTAGAAAGGGGCCGATTCCTGATGGTCTTGTAGATAACCTAACAAACAATTGTACGATCGAGCATGCTTTTTAAAACAGCTGTTCGGTCAAGGTTGATGGATAGTATAACTGGGTCAAATGAAAACACAGGTGTTTATTAGATTATGGTTTTTTATTATTAATGAATTGAGTGTAGCTTTATATTTACAGTTTAAAACATCCTTATCAAGAATGGCTCTAGGCATAATCTTTACTTGGAATATCATGAACAAACTGCTCTACGCAAGTCATATTAGGCATACACATAACAATATTTAATCTGTCTACTTTACTAATGGTAAACAATCGGATTCATCCTTGGATTTTTAAATATGATTATCTGACTCTTCGTCTCCCAAAAAAAACTAATGTGCAACGTAAGTATTAAACTTAGAATGTAGTCTAATCAAAATGCATGAACGGTAATTGAATTATAGGTTAAATATTTAAATATATCCGGCTATTATGTACTATTTAAACCCGGCTACGTGAGAAATGAACGTTTAGTCTTGGTAAAAAAACTCGGATTACACTTAAGTCTGACTTGACTGTTAGTCATTTACAAGTTTATCTTGTTTCCTTCTAATGAACGTGAAATTATACAATTGTCACTTTACATACTGTTCTTGTTTGTTTAACTTTAAGTTGGCTGGCTGGAAAGAATGCAGGTGCTGCTGTCGTTCTTGAAGGGGGCTCCACAGATGCTCGTAGTTGATGGAACGTCTTGACCCTCCGAGTTGATTCTCTTGATAGGCACCCCTGGTGTATCTTCTTGGCGGCACCTTGTTCAGATGTGTTGACTCGTTGTAGATGACTGGACACAGGTTCGTATTCTTTTTTCAAATATATTTGAAATGTTGTTTGGTTAACTCCCTGTTAGTTGAAGTTAATATCCTTGTTGATTATTTCTTTCTTTCCAGTACGTTATTTGCATCCTTGGTTTTTCCAATATCGAAAACACAGGATTGACTTCAATGTGTGTAGTTACACTAGCTCGCACTTTGTTTCACAGAAGTGGGATGTTCACGAATATTTAGAACAACCTTACTGCTTGGTTGTTGTAGAAGAACTCATTTAAACACAACCTTACTGGTTGGTTATTGCAGAAGAATAATTTAAACACAACCTTACTGGTTGGTTATTGCAGAAGAATCCCTTTTAAATCAAGGTACTGTCCTTTTATACTTTCCTTTGTTTGTATGGTGGTTGTCAAGGCAACCAACAAAATTCAATCAAGTCACCAACCATTCGTTCATTTCAAAAGGCAAACCCTATTATTTCGCGATTTTATTGTCTTCATAAAGTGTTTTGAAATTTATTTCTCCTATATACAAATTTAGAACTCTGATTTTTGACAATTAAACGCGTGTTAAAAACTTTAATAGTAGCGCGTTTGATTTTCTTAGTACAGTTCTGGTCATAAAAATATCATTTTTTATAATTTTTGATTTGCCTAACATACTCAATATGTGTATCTCTAATGCACCGGCGTTTACAATGGTTCTCTTAACATTTAATTACATCGTTTCTTTTTTTTCATTTCCGTTTCTTTTTACCAGACAAAAATTCATTTATATAAAAAAATAAAATTATTTAAGGGTGACTTTTGACAACCTATATTCAAACATGTGGTGAAATCTCAATAATGCTCATGCCCTGTTTGTACAGTACTTGAATATGTAAAGGGCTTTTGGTTCAATATGTGTGTACCCAAAAGTTTGTTTCTTTACTGAATTAAAGTTATCTTTGACATAATAAATGACATTTACGTTTGACGTATGTAAAAATCAAAAGATGCTATTGATCTTTTCACGGTCTTTACATTTCCATTTGCTTACAAAAACCTATGATACATCAAGTATTGATACCGAAGTATCCCTATTAATTTGCAAATTTAACAATTTTAGTCGATTTTTATTATAAATCATACTTTTGCAATGGCCATATTTGTCGACCCAAAGTAAACATTTTTATAACTAAACCAATGAGCAGGATACTAATGTTTCATATGTTTGTTATGTGTGATGCGAGTCTGCGCACATTGTATGCGCATTTGACCTTAATTATATGCCCAATTCAACAATAATTATTTTAACTACAATGTACAAGGGTTCGTCCAAAAGTGAATCTTTTAAAACATGAACGAAAATCTAAATATTCATATTTTACAGATTTGACTGGTCGTGGCTAAGATACAAGACCAGTTCAATATATATATATATATATATATATATATATATATTAATTATACATATTGATTTACATTTTATATTTGTCATTGTTTTCTAATTGACAACCAGTTGTCATATTGTTATTACTTTTATTTCATTATATGACACTACTACCAAGAAGATTTTCAATTTTTCAATACATTTGTATATTTGGCAAAGAATTGTAATATATTTTATATATATATATTAGTTTTCTGCAAATTCAATTACCAATTGCAAGAAATAAAATATGTTTGTATTAGACCCTCTTATTATGAACAACTTTACTAAAAATTATTGTAAAAACATTGAATTTTTCAAAAAAATGGTAATAATTCGGAAACCTTAAATTTTAGATCTATACTATCTAATAACTTTTCTCCACCCATTATTGCATTATAGAATAGCAGTTTTTTGTAAATACATATTTCGCAAATTACGTATTCTGTACAGATTTATTTATATTTATTATCAGCATTTGCTATTGAAGATGTCAATATAAGTAGCCAAAATTCGTATAATAATAAAACGTATTTATTCTCCAATAACATGACAGTACAAGCATAAACAATTGAGAAAAAAAATATTAATAGCTAAATAAACATTACAGTTAATGGCAATACCGTATACATCATGCAATGCGACAAGGAGAACTCCCAGGAGGGTTTCTCATAGTGACGTAAGTTAAGAAATTCTTGAGAATTAAGAAGAAGAAAAGAAAATAATGAAAATAAATAATTACACATGAGGGTGAAAATCTAGAAAAGAAGAACTTCGTAACTTGTAATAGTTAAATTTAATAAATAAATAAATCGCAGACAATTGACATGTCCATAAAAGACTTAGCAGCAGTAAACCAATTATTGATCATGGGGGAAACTTGTTGACGAAAGAGCAGTAAATGAAGCTGTAAAATTTATAAATGCTGAAAATAAGTCCTCTCTCGTACATCGCAGACCTGTGGGCGGGAGGTACACAGCATAAGTATATGAAATGGCGCAAATCACGACTTTGTATAGTTTTTCGAAATGTGATGCGTTTTTATATAAATACTGAAGGCTTTTAGCTAACAATTCTTTATGATAGAATACTCCTTATAGTAATACTCGCTTGTTGTACCAAAGATATGATTACATTTTCTGAAACTTCTAATGTACCTAATACACGAGTTCTGGACACGACGATTTCTAGAAGTCGTAGCCTTATCAGTACACAATTCCACTGACTGCAAAACAGTAATTAAACTGAGACAAAACACAAGAATCACATAACATCCTATCAGCCCTTAGATATGTTATATGGAAATTAATAAATTTTAGATTAGTGTTGAGTTTTTTAATACATTGAGATACATCATCCTTAAATCACAGAGATGAATCCAAAGTAACAACTAAATATATCGTTTTCTCAATCTCATCTTACTACCAAATAATAAAGCAGCTGCTTTATTAGGATTAACAAAGAGAGAATGCTTAGTGGAGAAGTCATAAAGTTGAGCAAGATTATGATTGATTAGATAAGTCGCTAAGCAAATTTCATATGAAGGAAACGAGCATTATATTTGCATTCCTGTGAATATTGCAATGCTTTAACACTTTACAAAAAACAGAAGTATAAGTTGTGAATAATAACGAAACAGTATAGAGTTCTAAGGAACACCACTAATAGTTTTACGATTTAATAGTTCTTTTATTTAGTTTTAACAGTTTATTATTTGAATTGTTTTAAACTTACCATGATTAAGAATGCTGCACCATTATGAAACAAAATAACAGTAGGTGATTACCAAGAGGCTCTAAAGTTGATCGCCATATAATTCAGCAACCTTTTTTTTGTGTTTTGTGTGAATTTTTAATTCTTCCTGTCTTGTCCAAACAATAAATGTTTTACAGAACCGTCACGGTGAATTAGTCCGAGTCATCCAATGAAGGTCCCAGCGTGCTTTTATGACTTTTATTGGACGTCTTGAACCCATTTTATTTTTAGTATCACACGATCGAAATCTTTTCAATTTTATGAAAGGCCATGATAATTTCTCTTGTTAATGTTCTTCCTGTTCCTTTTCTTCTTAACCGGTTTAAATTGGTGTATGAATAAGGTTTGCTCATTTTATACATTTTATTTATGCTGCTCAACTGTACTTTTGTGGCAGCCCACACATTTCTTTAATTAATAGTGTTTTATCAGGTTTTGTAATTAATTTTCCATTTATACTGAGTTAATTTGAAAAGGGCTCTTGCTACTAATTACGTTTCGATACCAAACGTACCAAACTATCCTAATATGTATATATTAATTTGAAATAATTTCGTTTTGTCATTAAAGCAAAAAGGTAAAATACGTATATGACTAAATTCAAACCTCTTGTTTAATTTTATCGCAATATGGGAATCGTTTATGTACATAAGTATTTTAATCCATCCTTATCTAATACTATAAATCGCGAGATGACGAGCCAGTCGAACATAGTATATTTATCTCATATGAAATAGTGTGCGTTTCATCAAAAATGCCTGAAAGAAGCCAAGTTCAAGGGAATTATATAATATATAATCGCCCACCTACACCAGCATCTCAGCCAAAAGAAAACGAATGTGGTTGCTGCTGCTGTAAATGTGGATGTGGAAATGGGTGCAAATGCTGCTGTTGTACTATTTTATAAGTGTATTGGCAGGAATATAAAATATCGGTATGTATACTTATGCGTAAATATGTAAGTGCCCACACGTTGGGCGCCAATCTCATGAAAATACGTTTTTTTGTATAAAAAGTATGATATTTTAATTTGAACTAAATTTCATTTACTGTTATGTTGATAAGGCTGTAATTTCTATTATATATATAATATCTCTACAAAATTGGCGGTTAACACGTGTGGCCACTCGTATTAATATTTTGAATGTCATTAACATTAGTTAATTCATAACATGTTTAAATATGAGTAACTAAAGTATTTTTAGAATGAAGAAAGAAAGAAACGAATTATATTTAATTTTTATCATAAAAAAATCGATCTTACGTATAGGTAACAGTCACACTATCTATCCTTATCTAATATGATAAAATACTGGCAAATAACACGCTCTAATTACGTTTTTGAAACTGTCAGTGTTTAGCCAGTGTTACGTCCGATAAGAAATGGATCAAAACCGTCAAGCTCCTCCACCTGCATATCATCCTCGGCCTGTTCATAATCAACCGTCAGCTCAAACTCATTTAGTTGTAGTGCAACCAAATCCACCACCGAGGAAACCCGAAGAAACATCATGCTGTTGTTGTTGCTGTAAATGCGGATGTGGTAATGGTTGTAAATGTTCGTGTTGCACAATTTTATAAGTTCAATACGAAATATGGCATGAGACATTATCAAAACACTGAAATAGTTTACGTTTTAATTATTAAGTACGAGTTTATTATATTTAAGCATAAAAGCAGAAGTGAAGGCAAGTTATCTTTAATTAATAGATATTAACATAATTTAAGTAATTTAATATAGAAGGATTGTTAAAAATTGTATAGTTTTGCTAATAAAAAATGTATAAATTAAAGATCGCATATTTATGCGTTGTACTTAATTTTATTTTACAGTAAATTATTAGAGGCTCTAGCAGAACTGATTGTTATGAATATTATTAAATGATAGCAATGTAAAAAGTCCTAATATATTTAGGTACTAAACACTAATACACGTATATACCGGGTTCTGTATCACTTAAATAGCAGTCCCTCAGAAATAAACGAAGGCCAATTGGAACCATATATCGAACATTTACATAGCTTTGATTACATGCTTGCAACGATTATGATGGGGATAGTGAGATAAACTTTTAGGAGGAAGAAAGTGAAAGAAACACCAGAGTACTGCTACTATTACTAACATGACTCGATGTATGTATATGTAGGTGTAACATAATATTAACAATTTTATTAATGTCTAACTACTTACCAAAGAGAGATTTTTGTAAGTTTTTACATTAATAAAAGCCTTAATAATAAATATTTAGTATTTTATTAAGAAAAATCCTGGGATTACTACGTAAATAAAGTAGTTTAATACAAAACAAATTGTTGGGTAAATCATATACCCGGTGTAATGTAGATAGCGAATAACTTTTAATACAAAAATTGTAGATAATTATGAGCTCTACAACTTAAAAATATTTTCATTTATACAGAATGTTCGACAACGACGAACCAACACAAACTTATGTTGTTTTAAATAGAATGCAATGCATTTTTTTTACATTTTATGATAGCCCTTGAAGGGCTAATTAAACTGATATCAACTTGTATTTGTCGATTTTCAACTGTTTCTGAGATATGGATATTTTTCGTTAAATAATGTACAACATTTGTAAAGTTGCTATGAAATAACGACTGATGATGAAATACCTTTTATGGGCTCAATTGGGAAAGATATCTTTTCAGTACGTTAAAATAATGTTTATTTCGACATATCTACGCATGTTCTTTAGAATAACATACCATTCGTTAAAGTTGAATTCTATAAAAAATTAAATGGAACACCTGTATATTTATATGTCATTGAAAAGTACTTAAAATTTACTAATTAAGAATATACACTTTCTAGTGCCTGTGGGCGATATTGCAAAAGTTATAGGATATTATATTTGAATAAACTTGATTACGATTTAAAAATATGAGTTGCCCTTAATTACACATAGCATAACTAAAATTAATCGAAAAGGGTTACTTCTAATATTTTCTTTCTACGAATAAGTGATTTTTATCAAAATTTAAAACTCATAAAATAAAAAGTTTGGAAGTTCATGAATTAACAATAATTAAAATATCGCAGTCGCTCTGTGTCCTAAAATTGCTTGTCGTCATACTTAAATTACTTTAATATTAAAGAAGTCATATTTAGATTTATAACTTCATGTGAAAAGCAAATCGTGAATACAAGTATTTAAATGTACGTTACTGAAAACTTCCATAACTTTCAAAGACTCTAGAAAGTGTACGCATGCTTGTATGAGAATTTTCTTGAATGCATAAGAAAAGAACCTTTTGTGCATTTGCGTTTTCTACGGCAGCGATAACACGGCTCCTTTTACTTTCTTATACGTAGTATAAGGAAGTATTGTGATGATGAAAATTTTCGACCTCGAGATTTTTGCAGATGTCCACGTTTTGAAGTCCCCTGATACCAAAAAATGAGGTGTGGCCACCACACGACTTTCTTATACGTATGAAAGTGTTACTTCCGGTCCGAATTTTGAAATTTCATTTATACAAAAAATGTTCCATATCCAACTCTAAATACTTTTGTACTCTTGATAAATATATATAGAATGCATAACTTACAACATATTTGCAAAAAATCGCTATTCGAAAGGAGTAAAAGTGGTACTTCCGGTCTGAATTTTGAAATTTTTGTTATATGAAAGATATTGAAAATTATGTTTTAAATACTTTTATACTCGTAACGTACTTGTCTTAAAAGCATGACTTGCGAGATATTCGCACAAAACTGATTTTCGACAAGAGTAAAAGACCTACTTCCGGTAGGAATTTCGAAAAACTTTTTTAAGACAATTTGTTTCAAACTTAATTCTAAGTACATATGAATTCTTTATAAATTTGTTTAAACTTAGTAATTGACGAAATATTTGCAAATTTCGATTTTTTCACTGAAGTAAACTACTACTTCCGGTCGGCCGATTTTGCTCAAAATCTAATCAGTGCTCAAGAGGCAGATTGCACACGTAAATACAAAATTTGGAGTTGATTACTACAGCGGTTTGACCGCTATCGTGGTCACACACACAGAGACAGACAGACAGACACACATACACACACACACACACACAGAGAGAGAGAGAGAGAGAGAGAGAGAGAGAGAGAGAGAGAGAGAGAGAGAGAGAGAGACATTTTTTAAAACCACTTTTTTGGTATCAGGGGACCTCAAAACGTGGACATCTGCAAAAATCTCGAGGTCGAAAATTTTCATCATCACAATACTTCCTTATACTACGTATAAGAAAGTAAAAAATGAGGTGTGGCCACCACACGACTTTCTTATACGTATGAAAGTGTTACTTCCGGTCCGAATTTTGAAATTTCATTTATACAAAAAATATTCCAAATCCAACTCTAAATATTTTGTACTCTTCATAAATATACATAGAATGCATAACTTACGACATATTTGCAAAAAAATCGTTATTCGGTAAGAGTAAAAGTGGTACTTCCGGTCTGAATTTTGACATTTTTTTTATATAAAAGGTATTGAAAATTATGTTTTAAATACTTTTATACTCGTAACGTACTTGTCTTAAAAGCATGACTTGCGAGATATTCGCAAAAAACTGATTTTCGATAAGAGTAAAAGATCTACTTCCGGTTGGAATTTCATAAAACTTTTTTAAGACAATTTGTTTCAAACTTAATTCTAAGTACATATGAATTCTTTATAAATTTGTTTAAACTTAGTAATTGACGAAATATTTGCAAATTTCGATTTTGTCACTGAAGTAAACTACTACTTCCTTTAGACAAGTACGTTACGGGTATAAAAGTATTTAAAACATAATTTTCAATATATTTTGTATAAAAGAAATTTCAAAATTCAGACCGGAAGTACCACTTTTACTCTTATCGAATAACGATTTTTTGCAAATATGTCGTAAGTTATGCATTCTATATATATATATTTATCAAGTGTACAAAAGTATTTAGAACTGGATTTGCAATATTTTTTGTATTTATGAAATTTCAAAATTCGGACCGGAAGCAGCACTTTTACTCTTAGCGAGTAGCACTTTTACTTTCTTATACGTAGTATAAGAAAGTATTGTGATGATGAAAATTTTCGACCTCGAGATTTTTGCAGATGTCCACGTTTTGAAGTCCCCTGATACCGAAAAAGTGGTTTTTAAAAAAATGTCTGTGTGTGTGTCTGTCTGTCTGTCTGTCTGTCTGTCTGTCTGTCTGTCTGTCTGTCTGTGTGTGACCACGATAGCGGTCAAACCGCTGTAGATATCAATTCCAAATTTTGTATTTACGTGTATAATCTCCCTCTTGAGATCTGATTAGTTTTTCAGTAAAGTCGGTAGACCGGAAGTAGCAGTTTACTTCAGTGAAAAATTCGAATTTTGCTAATATTTCGTCAATTACTAAGTTTAAACAAATTTATAAAGAATTGAAATGTACTCAAAATTAAATTTGAGACAAATTATCTTAGAGAGGTTTTTCGAAATTCCAACCGGAAGTAGGTCTTTTACTCTTATCGAAAATCAGTTTTTTGCGAATATCTCGCAAGTCATGCTTTCTAGGCAGGTACATTACGAGTATAAAAGTATTTAAATTATAATTCTAAATATCTTTTGTATAAAAAAAATTTCAAAATTCGGACCGGAAGTACCACTTTTACTCTTACCGAATAGCGATTTTTTGCAGATGTCATAAATTATGCATTTTATATATATTTATTAAGAGTACAAAAGTATTTAGAGTTGAATTTGCAATATTTTTTGTATACATGAAATTTCAAAATTCGGACCGGAAGTGGAACTTTTACTCTTAGCGAGTAGCACTTTTTTACGAATATCTTGCAAAGTATGCATTCTATAGCGATTTATTAAGAGAATGAAAGTACTTAGAATAGGATTTTGAATAAGTTTTGTATAAAAAAATTCTTAAAATTGTATAATTTGAAACGCTCATACGTATAAGAAAGTCGTGTGATGGCCACACCTCATTTTTTACTTTCTTATACGTAGTATAAGGAAGTATTGTGATGATGAAAATTTTCGACCTCGAGATTTTTGCAGATGTCCACGTTTTGAGGTCCCCTGATACCAAAAAAGTGGTTTTTAAAAAATGTCTGTGTGTCTGTCTGTCTGTCTGTCTGTCTGTCTGTCTGTCTGTCTGTCTGTCTGTGTGTGACCACGATAGCGGTCAAACCGCTAGATATATCAATTCCAAATTTTGTATTTACGTGTACAATCTCCCTCTTGAGATCTGATTAGTTTTTCAGTAAAATCGGTAAACCGGAAGTAGCAGTTTACTTCAGTGAAAAAATCGAATTTTGCCAATATTTCGTCAATTACTAAGTTTAAACAAATTTATAAAGAATTGAAATGTACTCAAAATTAAATTTGAAACAAATTATCTTAAAAAAGTTTTTTGAAATTCCAACCGGAATTTGGTCTTTTACTCTTATCGAAAATCAGTTTTTTGCGAATATCTCGCAAGTCATGCTTTCTAGGCAGGTACATTACGAGTATAAAAGTATTTAAATTATAATTTTAAATATCTTTTGTATAAAAAAAATTTCAAAATTCGGACCGGAAGTACCACTTTTACTCTTACCGAATATCGATTTTTTGTAGATATGTCGTAAATTATGCATTCTATATATATTTATTAAAAGTACAAAAGTATTTATAGTTGAATTTGCAATATTTTATGTGTACATGAAATTTCAAAATTCGGACCGGAAGTGTCACCTTTACTCTTAGCGAGTAGCACTTTTTTTCGAATATCTTGCAAAGTATGCATTCTATAGCGATTTATTAAGAGAATGAAAGTACTTAGAATAGGATTTTGAATCAGTTTTGTATAAAAAAATTCTTGAAATTGTATAGTTTGAAACGCTCATACGTATAAGAAAGTCGTGTGGTGGCCACACCTCATTTTTTGATAATATCTTGCAAAGTATGCATTCTATAGAGATTTATTAAGAGAATAGAAGTACTTAGAATAGGATTTTGAATAATTTTTGTATAAAAAAATTCATACAATTCTATAATTTGAAACGCTCATACGTATAAGAAAGTCGTGTGGTGGCCACACCTCATTTTAATATTTTGAATAGATTGCACCAAATGGGTATAATATGTTATGATGTATATTATATTTCAGTTTTGATGATAATTACGACAGACATTGGATTTATACTTTATATACTTATGTAATAGTATTAGTATTTATTTTACTGTTTTTGCTTTCTTATACGTAGTACCTATAAGTATTGTGATGATGAAAATTTTCGACCCCGAGATTTTTGCAGATGTCCACGTTTTGAAGTCCCCTGATACCGAAAAAGTGGTTTTTAAAAAAATTTCTGTCTGTCTGTCGGTGTGTGTGTCTCTCTCTCTGTGTGTGACCACGCTAGCGGTCAAACCGCTAGACATATCAATTCCAAATTTTGTATTTACGAATACAATCTCCCTCTTGAGAACTGATTAGATTTTGAACAAAATCGGCAGACCGGAAGTAGTAGTTTACTTCAGTGACAAAATCGAAATTTGCAAATATTTCGTCAATTACTAAGTTTAGACTAGTTTATAAAGAATTCATATGTATTTAGAACTTAATTTCCAATATCTTTTATATAAAAAGAATTTCAAAATTCGGACCGTAAGTATCACTTTTACTCTTACCGAATAACGATTTTTTGCAAATATGTCGTAAATTATGCATTCTATATACATTTATGAAGAGTACAAAAGTATTTAGAGTTGGATTTGGAATATTTTTTGTATAAATTAAATTTCAAAATTCGGACCGGAAGTAACACTTTCATACGTATAAGAAAGTCGTGTGGTGGCCACACCTCATTTTTTCATGCGGAATACTGTCAGTTTCTTCAAATGGTTAACAATTTTTGACACACAGCGTCTGCGATATTTTTGATATTATAGCTAATTCATGAACTTCCAAACTTTTCATTAGTTTTAAAATTTTAATAAAAATTACTTATTTGTAAAAGGAAAATGGAAGTAACTATTTTCGATCAATTTTTAACGAAAAATCGCCATATTTCAGAAACAGTTGAAAATCGACAAATACAAGTTGATGTCAGTTTAATCAGCCCTTCAAGTACTATCATAAAATGTAAAAAAAATGCTTAGCATTCTATTTAATAAAACATAAGTTTATGTTGGTTTGTCGTTGTCGAACACTCTGTATACACGAAAATATTTTTAAATTGATTATCTACAATTTTGGTATTAAAAATTATTTGCTATCTATATTATTAAATAGCAATAATGGACTTTGCCATTCCGCTGAGACACCCGGTATAAACTTATAATTTTTAAATCTGTTTTAAGATTAAAAGTACTTTTTCTGATCCCATCATAAGTGTCAGTTTTGGCGACCATTTTATGTCACAAAATAGTTGTCAGTTTTTAAATAAAAAATGAGGTGTGGCCACCACACGACTTTCTTATACGTATGAGCGTTTCAAACTATGCAATTTTAAGAATTTTTTTATACAAAAATCATTCAAAATCCTATTCTAAGTACTTTCATTCTCTTAATAAATCGCTATAGAATGCATACTTTGCAAGATATTCGAAAAAAAGTGCTACTCGCTAAGAGTAAAAGTGCTACTTCCGGTCCGAATTTTGAAATTTCATGTATACCAAAAATATTGAAAATCCACCTCTAAATACTTTTGTACTCTTAATAAATATATATAGAATACATAATTTACGACATATTTGCAAAAAATCGCTATTCGGTAAGAGTAAAAGTGGTACTTCCGGTCCGAATTTTGAAATTTTTTTTATACAAAAGATATTTAAAAGTACATTCTAAATACTTTTATACTCGTAATGTACCTGCCTAGAAAGCATGACTTGCGAGATATTCGCAAAAAACTGATTTTCGATAAGAATAAAAGACCTACTTCCGGTAGGAATTTCGAAAAACTTTATTAATACAATTTTTCTCAAATTTAATTTTGAGTACATTTGAATCCTTTATAAATTTGTTTAAACTTAGTAATTGACGACATATTTGCAAAATTCGATTTTTTCACTGAAGTAAACTACTACTTCCGGTCTGGCGATTTTGCTCAAAATCTAATCAGTTCTCAAGAGGGAGATTATATTCGTAAATACAAAAGTTGGAATTGATATCTACAGCGGTTTGACCGCTATCGTGGTCACACACACACACACACACACACAGAGAGACACACACACACACAGACACACACACACACAGACACACAGACATTTTTTAAAAACCACTTTTTTGGTATCAGGGGACCTCAAAACGTGGACATCTGCAAAAATCTCGAGGTCGAAAATTTTCATCATCACAATACTTCCTTATACTACGTATAAGAAAGTAAAACACTTTTTTAGAAACTATGCTTCAATTTATATTTTCATATTACATAATAATTTGACATAACAACAAAGGTTACTAGTAAATACTAATCTTTGTCTGGGTTGCTTGGACGGGCTCCAAGTCCAATTTAAGGCACAGTGGTAATTGTCCTAGCCGTGTTAGATTATCTTTGCGTAAATGAGGTAACTTATAATAGTTGCCGATGTTGAATTTAATTATTCCCATCGTACACAGCTGACTAACTTGTGTGTTGATATCGGTAACTTGTATATGGATTTTTGTTATGTTTTTTCATTACTATTGAATGTCTAACTTCTTCATCACATTTTTATACTTCCCTGCATCACTTGTCATCTAACGGTGTCACACATTCTTGATATTGAGATACGTGAAGGTGTGAGTAGCGCAAAATATCGCGCGTTTCGGAACCTTAACCATCTTTAGTTGAGCCGGTGGTGGTGTGAATTATAGGAGAAGTCACTGGTGGGCTAAAAGGAATTTTTGGGATTTTTTGTTTTAATTGTCAAGTTCGGATTAAAGCATAAAACGACATTTAGCACATTGGTGTTGGCACTGCTAGGGGGTTAACACATCGATTTTATATTAGTATTAGTAAAAGATTACGTTGGAAGAGCTTCATTCTTATCAAAATGTGGCCAGCGTACAGAATGGTAGGACAAATCTAATTAGACCGTGGCCATTTAGCAGAGACGAGGTTATCCCTTATTATAAGCTTATGTTTACTGATGGAACGATTTTTGTTTAAGGGTGGGCTTTCCCTAAGAAAAATTCTCGAACGGCGTATGTCGGGTTGCCTGAAATATATTGAATATATTTACGGAGTTTAATATGCTTGTACCTTTTACACGATGCAGGTAGGTATACGACCAGCAACATGAAGCGATGCCTGGACAACTGGAAAGCAAATAAATTTGGGATATTTGTCTCCTACATTTATTGCATGAAAATATTGGTGCATCTCATTTGCTCGAAATTTGTTTTTGCTATTTCTGAATATTCTTTGGCTTGTATTTATTTAGTTTTATTAAGACTCCCGTTTTATGTAATTTGTAATTATTTTAATGATATTTGCAGGAATTAATTTGATATTAAATCTTATTCTGCAATAAATATATAGCTTTATTACTATTATTTATGATTATTAATTATTTAAGTTGTACTTCTTATGATTTCTCACCATGCTTTGTATTTACTTTACGTGTTGAGGCTTTGTAATATGAGTAATGTTTTAGAGAAAACTAAAATCTGATAAAAAAAATCTATTGTAACAACAGTGCCGGTGTTTCTTATAAAATATAAAAAATATTTATATTTTCTAAGTAGCCCCATGTTTTAAGTTATTGAAAATTATATTCTTTACAATCGACACTGATATTGTTAGTTAGCGAAATTAAATTTTAAAAATTTCACCGTGGGTAAGATACGAACTGTGCGGACTCCGAACTAATCATTGATTAGAAGCCAATGTTAATACTACAACTTGAAGTCGAATGTTATTGATATTATCAATTTTTTTTATTTATATCTTGCACTGTTTTTTTTTTCAGTAAAGCTTCTATAAAATTTTTAAATAACCGTTATGTGGCAGACAAAACGTCAAACGCAATCCTTTCCGCACCACTCCTGATAAACCGCTGTAATTAAACTTATACGTTCGTTTGGCCCATGCTCTTTTACTTACTCACATATACAAAAAAAAATCTAAAACCTGTCCTGGAGTCAAAATACAAAGTATAAATAAAATAAAAACATGAAGACACAACAAATTCAGATATTTAAATAAATGCGCTTTTACCATCTAGAAAACTGAACATTGTGTAACTTCCTGCCACTTATTTTGAAGAGTCCGGCAAACTTCTAAGTTCGTATCTTACAAAGACATAAAGTTGTTTTTGTAAGATTTTAGTTTTCTACAAACATTGTTCATTAAAAGGCTTCAACATGTAAGGTTAGAAATAATAATAAGTCGTGCAACTTTATAATTAATAATAATAATAATGTATATTTATTGCCGAAGAAAACTGCATTTCTGAAATTCCATAAAGCCGGAACCTTGTCCTTGACAAATAAAATGCATTTTGAAAGTGAGAAGAACATTAACGAACAGAAAAAAATGTAACAAAGTATACGCATCAATGTTATCACGTAATCAATGATAAATGAACACCGAAAAATATCTGAAATATATTACAATTTGCTTGTACATACCAACCGCATGTAGTTTCTTTTACAAATATGTTTAATGTATACTTATCATTATAATAATAATAACAACATATATTTATTCCAGACGAAAAATTTATATCTAATACATTCTCGCAAATATCCTTAAAATAATTACAAAATAATCCGATATATGAATGAAACAGTCCTTTACCAAAGGTAATAAAAAGAAGTTGAAAATCTCTCTGTTTATATGATGTTCGGCTTAATACAGTCGACCAGGTATACCTTCCGTATAGCTGGTCTTAGATATTACAAAACTGTGAGTAAGAGGTTGAATTGTGTGTTGCCTATTTTCCATTTATCAGTGCAGACTTTGTGATCATTCTCATTGGTTTCAAAGTAATTTTTTGGAGACCAGGGTTATTTTGAAAGTAAAGTAAATACATTATCGTGTTTAGAATAAAAATATCTAGATACCCACGGTTCAAAAAAGTACTTTTTAAGCATAGTAAGCTTTATATCGCTATAAAACTGAAAAAATTCAAAGTGCTGTCTTTTAACTATTTTTTAATATAACTGCAAATTTTAATCGTGAGTCACTAGAACAAATATTGGTTATTTCGTTCATGTAGCGACAACTTTTTCAAGTGCCTTAATTTTTGCGATTTTTTACGTTGAAATTGACCATTTTGTGGCATACGCCGATCAAGTAGAACTCCCCCTTAAGTTGGTCCGTTTTTATTCCCACATTTGGCTGGTTGCTGTTTTACGAACAGAGCAATTATTATTACAAAAATATTATCCTATTTTAATATGAGAATTTTTGTTGTCTCAGCTTTCTGTAAAATATGTTGCACTCGTTAAAAATATCGATATGTCTAAAATATCAAGTATATCTTTTTAACTAATATACAGTATGTCCACGGATCGAGTTCCAAAGAGGAAAACCTTTTTTATTTTGCATTTTACAAGAAAAATGTATTCTTGATAAAAGTTTTTGCATGTCTCGAAACGGCCAAATCAGTTTTAACCTTTTCAAAATTTCTTTTAGTTTAAGATAAAAATCGAAAAATTGGTCGTTTTATTTGAAAATTTTTTAAAGTCCCAGAAATTAAGTTGCGTTGTCATGGTAATTATCCATATTTAATTATCTAATTAACTGTCAGTTAGAAAAATCAACCCTAATAGTTGAAAATGTTGTCAAAAGACCAACGAATTTACCTAATTCAATGCTATGGCAAAGGTAATAAAGCGATCCGTCTAGTTGTCGAAAAATTTAATCAAAAGTTTCCGGATATTTACATCTCAAATAGAGGTGCACGAGCATTGGTCAAAAAATTCCTATCCACTGGTACCATACTAGATGTAAAGAAAAAAAATATAGCACGCGATGATGACGACGCCGCCACTCTTCTTGTAATGGATTCAGTACGGAACTATCCCAAACTTTCTTTGCGGCGCAGATCAGTCCATCTGGGAATTAGTAAATCGCTCATTCAAAAGATTTTGAAACAAAGGAAGTTCCATCCCTACAAGCCCATTTTTAATCATGCATTAGAACCCGGAGATTCTGCGAAACGTTTGTATTTTTGTCTGTGGATGGGCGCTCAAATTATGGATAATCAATACTTTTACCGAAATATTATTTTTTCTGATGAGGCCACGTTTTCTACTAATGGTACTGTTGCATCTCAACATGTGAGATATTGGAGCGATTACAATCCGAATTTTCGCATGCCTCACAATCGACAATATTCGGCAAAAGTTAATGTATGGTGTGCAATTTCTTACCATGGTATCATTGGACCATATTTTTTTGATAATACTGTCAATCAGCATACGTACTTGGATATGCTGCAAAATTTTGTTGATGAACGTTTGGACGATCTACCGATTAATTACCTCGCAAGGTGTTATTTCCAACAAGATGGTTTTCCGGCTCATTATGCTAGGATTGTTGTTGAATGGTTAAATCAGCAATTTGGACAGAATTGGATAGGTCGAAATGGTCCCGTGATATGGCCACCAAGGAGCCCTGATTTAACAATGGCTGATTTTTATCTTTGGGGTCGTTTGAAGCAAATAGTTTATGCAAATAATCTTCCTCCGAACGTAGAAGATTTAAAGGAGAGGATTAGAGACGCTGTGACGTCTTTAACTCTCGAAGAAATTCGAAGAAGTTATAGAGAATTGCGCCGACGGCTAGAATTGTGCGTTGAAAAGGGCGGTGAATGGATTGAGTAAAATAGTTATTAGTTATATCATTTTTGTTTTTGAGTTTATGAAAAAATTTTCAAGTAAAACGACCAATTTTTCAATTTTTATCTTAAACTAAAAGAAATTTTGAAAAGGTTAAAACTGACTTGGCCGTTTCGAGACATGCAAAAACTTTTATCAAGAATACATTTTTCTTGTAAAATGCAAAATAAAAAAGTTTTTCCTCTTTGGAACTCGATCCGTGGACATACTGTAGAGTACATATATCACATTTTGATACTTACTTGTACACTAAATATACAAATGTTTCTAATTTGTTTATGCTCTTATTCTTCTCTTATACATTGCAATTATGTGAGATAGGTGCAGAGACCTTCGAATATTATACATACATAAATTAATCGAAGAATGGTGATACGAAATGTTGTAATTTCACTAATAATTCAGCAATGCACATGATTATAATTTTATTAATAATATTTCAATAAAAAATTCTTGCAACTAAACAAACAATGACAAAAGAGTTTAAAATATCGAATATTTATCTGTTTATTTTTATCACTGTACAAATCTTTCTTCCATATAAAACGCAGTTATCCCCACGCTATCTAGCATTATATGATAATCACTCGAGATAATGTAGTTGTCGAAAACAATAAACACAAATTACTTTGTAAGAAAGTAAATAATGGAGCAAAGACCTGCTATTTGGAACTCCCCACCTGGATGGAACCTACCATTAGGATATCCACAACAGACAAGTCATTCTTGGAACACCCAACCTGGAATGCATATACCACCAGGACATTCCCCAGAGAGAGGTCATCTTTGGAACTCCCAACCTGGAATGCATATACCACCAGGACATCCACCAGAGATAGGTCATCCTTGGAACCCCTCACCTGGATGGCATCTAGCACCAGGAAATTCACCACAAACACAAAATCTTTGGAACACTTCACCTGGATGGCACCTACCACCACAACATCCCTTACCGCCAATATTCATGCCGGAACCAAACCCAACTTTACAAACTCTCCCAGAACCAGAAAGGCGGGATGATAAATGCTGCTGTACTATTTTGTAAGTGCCATGAGAAGATGAATATTTATATAAATTATATATTCATGAACGTCTGCTGACTTGAGTGCATATAATAATAAAATTTTTGTTTATATTTTGAATTAGTGTTTTGTTATTAAATATATATCTGAATATTATTTTGTATATAAGTAATTATATAATATTTATTTAAAAATTTTAAGAATACAAAACAATGTATTCTAATAAAGAGTAATATTAAGTCTGAATGTAATTGATAAGATATACTATATATGTATACGTGAATGTAAAATTAAATAATATAAAACGTTATTCATTAGTAGGTTTCGTAATTTGAATACAATATACAGAAGTTTTGTATCTTTATGATGTTTTATTTTGAATTAAATGTATTGAAATTCATATTAGTCACATACATGTCCTACTTGCTCAAGGTAGGAGATTAAACAGTATTTATCTAGTTGATAAGATATCAGAAAATTTATTTGAATATACGTGTAAGATTTCGCTAAATTCAAGCTAGTAAAGCGAGAATACAATAGATATTATGACGTCATCAATGATTGTCTTCTAATCTAGATTATTCAGTTCCATTATAATTAAGTACCGCAGTTTATACAGGGTGTCACAGAATAACTATTCCTAATTTTCAGAAATGATAGAGGGTACTTAAATAAACATTTTTTGTCAATAAACTAGTATCTGGAAATTTCTCGGTATCAAAATAAACTAGACATCTTTAACAACAATCTCAATTTCAACATGAAGAGAGAGTTGAGGAACGTTTTATTAGAAATAATACTGCATTAATGCCGAATTCTTCAAAATAGCTGAGGACGTTTACGAATATCATCAAACCCTAGAATAATTCGAGCCACTAACTCTTCTTCTGTATTTACAAGTGTCTCATAAACCAGTCATTTAATATGACCCCAAATAGAAATATCAACTGGTAGTAGGGTGAACGTGCAAGTCAAGAAATCGGTCCCCCTCTTCTGATCCAGCTATTTGGAAACTGCACTTAGAAAATTTTGCCAATTCAATCAAAGGTGCGCCATCATTCTTTAAAACAATACTTTTCGAATATCAGGTCGGACATTTTCAAGCAGTTCTGGTAGAGTATGTTCCAGAAAAATGCTATACAGATGACCATCTAACCTAGCAGGCAATAAATATGGTCAACAATCCCAGCCCAAAATATTAACAGAAAACTTCCATTGATGATGTAATCTGTGAACGCCGTGACGATTATCTTTGCTCTAAATGTACATTAATATAGCCAACTCTTGTAAACATGCCTCGTCTATCCATAATACACTCCTAGGAAATCTTGGTTCGTCGTTAATTTTACCATTCGGCAAATTGAAATTTATTGGGATAATCAGCTGGAATTAACGTTTGCACTTTTTGAATGTGAAACGGATGCTTCTGATATTCCTTCAATACCCTCTATACAGTTGTGTGACTTGTGTGTATCGCTTGGGCAACTACTTGTTTTCGGGTTATTCTCAAATTGTTGAAGAATCTGATCGTCAAAGTTAACATTTCGAACAGTACGATTGACTCCCGAGTGTCTTTTCTTTACATGAAATTCGCCAGTATCTCGAATACGTTGATCAAATCTTGAATGGGAATGTGACACTGAGGATGCCGCTCCGCATAAATGTGCCTCGCTTCATTAGCATTACCGTAAGATGCTTCGTAGGCAAGATGCCTGTCTGCTAATTCAATATTTGTCGAATCATGCATTTTCAATCAAACACTAATTTATCTAATAAATATTAATTTGTGACATGTAAATGACAATGAAACACACTTCTCGAATAAGGAATAATTTGTGACAGTGGTAAAATGACAACTACGAAAATGGTTGTTGATTTTCAAAGGTCACTATCATTCAATTTTTGAAGTGAAAACTTCTATAGGCGCGTTGATTGTGGGCACTGAACGGGACTGAGCCGTCACGCTCGGCTATGTAACGCTCGTTCGGGTAAAGTCGGCACGAGTCGACTAAGGGAGCGAGAGAAATATAGTCAACGAGTCACTGCTATACTCGTTCGGCGACCGTTACATGAGAGAGCATGACGCATCAGTCGTATTCAGTATCAACATGCACACTTAATGTGCCGTGCGAATACGTTTTATTTAATACGTTACTGAATATATAGAACGAAAATGGAAAATGTAAATGTAAATAAATATAGAACGAAAAAAAAGTTGTATTTCGTATTATTAACCTCGCCTTGATGAAGTTTTCACTTCTGCCGTGTGGTCTTAAGCACCCCCATTTTTTTTTTATCTCGAATAATTTCCGGTCACTAGTTTATTAATAAAAAATGCTCTATCATTTCTGAAAATTTGGAATAGTTATTCTGTGACAGGGTGTATATGATACGTGTACATAAGCAGCTGCTGTTAATAGCCCTACATTTTTAGATTAACAAATATTCCCTGCAAAGTATGAAAATAAGGTTTGTTAAAAAAATGCACAGTACTATGTAAATATTCAAGATAGATTACAACAAGACCTTCTTACTTTCTTATCTTTTATACAAATCTTACTATGACTCAATTTTGGAAGAGGTCAGTACGATACGAACACATAGCATTCAGCGGCGGCGCAACTAGATTTTAATACCAATAATTTCTTTTGGGAAAATATGTTTCTCTATGTAAACATATATCGCGTTTTGCATCTTGTATTGTTATATTTATCATATATACATCAAACGGGTTATAATTCTTAGTATAGTTAAGTCACATATGTCTGATATCAATGAGTAATAATATTTGTATGTGATCGGTTATAAGTGTTGTGGCTAACTTCTTATATATTCATATATATCTTCGTTGTTTTATACTCACTTAATAGTAATACCAATAAATTTTCAATATATACACGGCATATCACGGCGAGATTTCTTTAGAACAATATAGAAAACTAATAAGAGTTGAGTTTTGAAATTTCGCAAATATTAGTTTCGCGTTACGCTCTTTCGATTTAAAATAGTTTCGAATTTTTGCTTCTTCCGGTTACACCTGAAATGGATACAGACTTTCTTATTTTAAATGGAATATCCCATTTTCTATGATTGATTCGTATTTCCGACTTAATATTAAGGCTAGTTTGTCTAATACTTTGCCTCTGAAGTTAGCTACTTACGAAGTATTTCAATTTTTGTAAAAAAAATTATAACTGCAGGCTATTACTCATAACAAGATTCTGAATAATTGAATGCATGCACAGATTTCAAATTCTTGGTAATTATTTTGGAAAGTATACTGCTTCAAGTACGGTATTATAAACTTTTCAAAATAATACAGGATGATCAGAAAACAACATTTCATCCAGAAAATATCAGTATCTTGTTATTTTTAAATATCAATCTACATTTTTTCAACATCAATGTTTCCACGTTAAAAATTAGGGCACTATGTATTTACTTCCCTATAACTAAACGTCTTAGTATCAGAGTTATTTTGGAAAATGAATTACTCCCTTTAAAGTTTTATTTTGTATAATCAATTAGGCTATGGAAATTCATTTAAATAAACAAAAGCAAATTGCAATCATATTACCTGTCATTAGTAAGGTATTTACTGGTGTTATTCTTCTGTTTCTGAATACTTGAAAATGTGGCGATCGGGATTTAATAACCAAGATTTTTTGAATCTAATAATTACATAGGGTGAACGCAATAAATTAATCGACAAGACATGTCGTGTTTATGCAGAGAAATATCCAAATCGGCCAAGACCTACCAAGACAAAAATTGCATTTCCTTCGGATCATTTTTGCCGAAAACAACCAGAAGGAAACCTGGTGCTGATAGTTAAAATGTGGCGGTAACAGCCACTTGCTTACTTTACAACACATCCTAGTAATTCTCTAAAGGATGAAGAAGCTGAAGTAAGCGTATCCAGAATGAGCATACATCGAATTTTGAAAAAGAACAAGTGATGTGCTTACAAATTTCGCCATGTTCAATATATTAAAGAAGACGAATTTGTAACAAAGGCGCAGTATTGTGAGTGGTTTTTAATGAAATCAAAATCAAAATAAAACTTTAAAGGAATTGATAAATTTTTCAAAATAACTCTGAAACTAAGACGTTTAATTATAGGAAATTAAATACATACTGCCCTAATTTTGAACGTGAAAACCAATGACGATGAAAAAAATTTATATTGCTATTTAAAAATAATAAGATATTGATATTTTATTGACGAAAGATTTAACATGGTTTTCCGATTACAGTGTATTATTTTGAAAAGTTTATAGTACCGAAGTTGAAGCAGTATACCTTCCGAAATTATTACCCAAGATTTTAAATCCGTGCATGCATTCAGCTATTGGGAACGTTGTTATGAGTAGTCTGCAGCTATCATTTCTTTTATACAGAAATTGAAATATTTTGAAAGTGGCTAACTTCAGAGGCAAAGTTTACTATACAAACTAGCTTTAAATCATAAAAAAATGGGGTATTCCATTTATAATAACGAAGTCGATATTCATTTCCGGTGTAACCGGAAAAAACGGTAGTTTGAAACTATTTTAAATCGAAAGAACGTAACACGAAACTAATATCTGCGAAATTTCAAAACTCAACACTTATTCGTTTTACTTTCTTATACGTAGTATAAGGAAGTATTGTGATGACGAAAATTTTCAACTTCGAGATTTTTGCATATGTCCACGTTTTGAAGTCCCCTGACACCAAAAAAGTGTTTTTTAAAAAATGTCTCTCTCTCTCTCTCTCTCTCTCTCTCTCTCTCTCTCTCTCTCTCTCTCTCTCTCTCTCTCTCTCTGTGTGTGTGTCCGTGTGTGTGTGACCACGATAGCGCTCAAACCGCTGTAAATATCTATTCCAAATTTTATATTTACGTGTATAATCTCCATTTTGAGATCTAATTAGTTTTTCAGTAAAATCGGTAGACCGGAAGTACTAGTTTACTTCAGTAAAAAAATCGAATTTTGCAAATATTTCGTCAATTACTAAGTTTCAACAAATTTATAAAGAATTCATATATACTTAAAATTAAAATTGAGTATAATTTTATCTAAAAAGTTTTTCGAAATTCCTACCGGAAGTAGGTCTTTTACTCTTATCGAAAATCAGTTTTTTGCGAATATTTCGCAAGTCATGCCTTTTTGGCTAGTACGTTACGGATATAAAAGTATTTAAAACATAATTTTCAATATCTCTTGTATGAAAAAAATTTCAAAATTCAGACCGGAAGTACCACTTTTACTCTTATCGAATAGCGATATTTTGCAAATATGTCGTAAGTTATGCATTCTATATAAATTTATAAAGAGTACAAAAGTATTTATAGTTAGATTTGCAATGTTTTTTGTATAAATGAAATTTCAAAATTCGGACCGGAAGTAGCACTTTTACTCTTAGCGAGTAGCACTTTTTTATAATATCTTGCAAAGCATGCATACTATAGAAATTTATTAAGAGAATAGAAGTACTTAGAATAGGATTTTGAATAATTCCTGTAAAAAAAATTCTTAAAATTCTGTAATTTGAAACGCTCATACGTATAAGAAAGTCGTGTGGTGGTCACACCTCATTTTTTTATATTGTTCTAACGAAATTCCGTCGTGATATACCCTGTATATACCTGAAACACATACGTTTATATAAACATATATATGCTGAAGGTTTTTGACATAGCGGCCTATATAAAAATTGAAAGTAACGTTCATTATTCCTATTAATTAATGAAATCGAGGAAAAGAAATGCATCATCACGGTTGAATAATTGAACAACTGCATGCTTTCGTCAACTAAATTTGTTCAGCAGCATGACCAATTATCGAAATGTATATTTAGACAAACCAAGGCTTTACTTGCAAGTATGAGAGGTAATTTCTTACTTATGCCATTGAACAGAATGAAACATTTTAATTAATATGTCGATTTCATTAATTAATGGGAATAATGTAAGTAATTTTCATTTTTCATATAGGGCATAACGTCAAGAATCTTTTACATATATCTTTATGAGTCTGTTTATGATTGTATAAGTTCCGAACTACCGGTTGAGGTCAAATTCACACAATATATTTATTTTGTCAAGACGATAGTTCACAGCTATGCTCGGATCCAATATTAGTACACAAATAATACAACTCTCATCTCAATTTTTACATTACCTAATCTTTTAATTGTGCAATTTACTATTTGTGTGGTAGAGTTGAGTGTATGTCTTAGATTAATCGAGACCGTTTGATGAAACTGCGTGGATAATATTGATGGTTCTGTGCTTAATTGTTCACATTTTTACTTTTACACATTTCTAGTTTACATTATATCTCGCTAGTCATTCAGACTTTTTAGATGACAGCTAGTTATATTGTCATTTTATTATTATTAATTGTCTTTATATTTACCGCTGCGCCAAGATAACTCATTGCTTTTAATACATTCTTATGTATTTCAACAAATATTTTGATATATTTATATACATCAGATAACAAGTTAACATTAAACATAATTAATAAAACTTACAAACGTGAGTAATAAACGTATAAATACTTTTAAACATATTATTGTGGTAGAAGGCTTTGACTTCAAAATGTCAAATACTAATTTATGTGTCAAAAATAACTTCAAACTGCAATTCTATAATTTTTGGTGAAAATGTTAACATTATCATAAAAATATATATTTAATACAGTATTATGGTATTGGGCAAAAGAACAACCGTTGCGTTGCGGAAGAATTTATTAAAAAATTTTCCAGAGTAACTGATATAAGGAAGATGGTGAAAAAAATTTTGGAAACTGGTTCTGTTCTGAATTTAAAGAAAAAGAAAATAGTACGTCATGAAGATGATGCTTCTACAGTTTTAATGTTAGATTCGGTGGAAGATAGTCCTAAACTTTCATTACGGAGACGGGCGCTTCAACTAAATATGAGCAATTCCCATATTCAAAGAGTTTTGAAGGAACGTAAATTATACCCCTATAAACCTATTTTTAATCATACGTTAGAACCGGTAGATGATAAAAAGCATCTTTATTTTTGCATGTGGATGGGATTTTCCGGTGAAGCAACTTTTACTATAGTCTGTCTCAATCCCATTATGCAGTACAGGTTTAATAGGCAAAGTGCATCTCTTATTATCTTTAGTAATCTCTTAATAACTCCATCTTTTATATCCTGTTGCCTTATTGCAAGTTCTATTATGCGAAGTATATGGTTGTTATGGGTAATCGTTGCTGTCAATTGTCAATTTTTGCCGTAGTATATATACTTTTATATTGTATTTAATTTACCTATATATAACTTCTGTTAAATCGTTCTTTTCAGAACTCACACTATCTTTTTTAAGCATTTAAAAGTAAGTATGCATACTTATATCTATAATTCTGATAAACGTGATCACCTATATACATATTTTATTGCAGTCTTTACTGTCATTATGGCGCTCGCAGACAGAAAGCGACATAAGTGAGAAAATTTTAGTCGTAAGGAAAAGCAGATGATTATGAATTTATATAATTGTTTTAATACATCCATGGATGTGACCTCTGCTGTTCAAGAAGCAAGTAAAGCTTTATGTTGTTCAGTGCGTACCAAATATATCGTAAGAGGGAACAACAAATGGGTCAACTATTAAGTCCGAAGAAAGCAAAAAAAAGAAAACATGTACAAATAAATGATCGACTTCATTCATATAATGACAATATACAGGCACTTATTTGGCGTGAATGCATGTTTTTTTTATACAGAATACACCTCCTACTTCAAATACTATTCTTGTTGCTGTTAATAATGATGACGATCGGCCTAACTTCGCACGAGCAACTTTTCACAGATTGCTACTTGATATGGGCTTTGAATTTCAAAAAGTGGGACGAAAGAGTATTCTTACTGAAAGAGATGACATCATTAGATGGAGACATAAAACTAGCGAGACATCAGGAATTTCAGAGACGAAGGTATAGTTTACAATTTTATGTTTTATACTTTTATGTTCATTACGCAATTCATCATTTGCTTGTGCTTGATTGCGATTATTTTACTTTCAGGTAGAATTATATATACCGATGAATCATGGGTGAATGCAGGACACTCAGAAAATGGACTGACACTACTGTTCAAAGCAGTCAACAAGCTTTTACACAAGGACTTAGAACTGGTTTAAAATCATCAATTGGTCATGGGCGTCGATTTGCATTACTTCATGCTGGAGGCGAGTAAGGTTTTGGTGCTGAATGTATATTTCTGTGTAAGAAAATACTGATGATGTTCATTGCGAAATGAATGCAGATACATATGAAGATTGGTTCAAGAATAAATAAAAGAATGGTTTACCGAGAAAAATATACCAATAAATAATGACATGTTAAAAAGAAATTTACTGGCTTGGGTGTCAGAGGTTAGGTCTCAGTGTGACAGAAACAAAATTGAAGAATTTGCAGAGAATTAAGGGCATTATGTTCTTTGGCGTCCACGTTATCATTGCCAATTAAACCCGATTGAAATGGTGTGGGCACAAGTTAAGCATTACGTTTAAATGCACAATGCGACATTTAAACAAAAAGATATTAAACAATTGTGGAGGGTTATCAGAATGTAACACTGAACATCTGGCAGAAATACATTGGCCACGTAAAAGACATCGAAAGTAAAATGTGGTTAGTAGATCAAGATTCTTTAAGTGATTGAAAAAAATAAAGCAATATGTGCACCTACTCCCTTGTATGGTCATGGTTAGTTTATTCATAAATGTTATCATGTATTTATTATAACACTCAAAACTAATTTTAAATTATTTAAATTTGGTATAGTATCCTGTAATCATAGTAAATGGAAAACTATATTTTTGAAAATTCATTTTGTGAGGAATTTGTGTCTTAAAATGTATAATGGAATGTACATTAACATATTAATATTCAGTAAGACTATATAATTCATGTAGGTAACAAAAGTATATTTGTATGTGTATATTTGTGGTCTTTATGAAATATAAATTTGTAATTAATTTTAATGTGTCAATATTCAGTAACGAAGAAAATTGAATATCTTAGGTATTTCTTTGAAATATTAATTTATTTATTATGGCTTACTATATTCAGTTAAATTTTAAATACATTTTTAAACAACAATCTCAAAGGATTATATTATTACAAATATCCTGTTTTAACTAATCCATCTTACCATATATTATTTCCTTTTAGTGTTTCATATTACTATTAACTTTTAGTATGTATCAATTGAATGACAAACAGTCGTATAAGTTATGTTTTGATTACAAAGAATGTCAAATAATGAACCGGAATTGTAACGATATTATACAATGAGATGATTTCGCAACCACGAAATCAATTGCCATAAGACCTATACTGCATAATGGGATTGAGACGGATTATAGCGATGGTACTGTTTCGTCACAACATGTTCGTCATTGGAGTGATACAAATCCTTACTTTAGAATTGCATCAAAACATCAATATTTTGTTAAGGTAAACATGTGGTGTGCTGTTTCTTACCATGGAATAATGATGCTAAGCTAATGTAAATCGGCGCAATTATTTGGATATGTTAAGCAACTTTTTCTGGTATGGTTTAAGTGAACTCCCACTTGCTTATTGGCAGAGAATGTATTTTCAAGATGATGGTTATCCGGCCCACCGTTCGCTCATTGTTGCTGCCTGGCTTTATCAAAAATTCGAAAATTGTTGAATTGGCTTAAATGGTCCTGTTTGTGGCTTTCACGAAGCCTTGCTTAACTATTTTAGATTTTTATTTGTGGGGACGGTTAAAGTAACTAGTCTACATGGAAAACTTGCCTAACAATGTGGAAGTATTAAAAAAATCGTATAAGAGATGCTGTTGCGTCCTTGACACTTGACGAAATTCGAAAGAGTTATAAGGAACTGCGGTTTAGAGTTGAATTGTGTGCGACTTAATAGAATAGTTTTAAATATTATAGTTTCTAGCCTACTTCTATTTATACTGTTGTGATTGAAAAAAAAAGAAAATACAAATTTGTAATTCTAAATAGGGGTTGACAGTTTCGTAATTATAATTACAGATTTGGTCATTTGAAATGAAGCATAACATTTTTTTCCTTTAGCATTTTATTGTAAAATCAATCCGAGGACGTACTGTATAAACATGATATGGGTATCGGTTCGGTTCGTTACCTGAATTCATTATTCTATTTCCATTTTTGTATATATTCAAAAATTACGCATTTAATAAAGTCCGTATTGTATTACAGGCTTTATGAACCCATAAAATATCAAGCAGGGAACGATTATCTGTCAAAATTTGCATTACCCAGATACCGTTATCATCTCATCCGCGAATTTAATGCATTTTTTACTGGTCTCTCATTTTTCATCGTTCTACTCACATTTAATTGAGCTCAATCAAATTAGTCATTTAAAATCACGTTATTCATCGTTTAGTCACAGCTACTAGCGCAATAATCTTTGAAAATACGTGAATTTCGTTTACTACATATATTCTGAAACGTACGAGGGTTATTTATTAAGTAATGTTCGTTTTGCAATAAAAACTACACAAACATTGTAGAAATTTATTAGTGAATTTTCTCTGGAGGAATATTATATGAATAATATCAAATCTCAACTCATGAAATTAAATTACTTAGGTAATGGGAAATAAAAAATAGGGCTAAAATAATATTATTTTTTGTTACATTTAATTAAATATAAATATATAGAGATTAAAGAGTAAGAACGTTTTAATATATAGTGTTATAAGACATTAGAGTTAATTTAAATAAATAGATAGCAATGCAAAAACTGACTAATTTAAATAATAATTTAAATTTATGGATTGATATTTTGAATAAGTTTTAATTAAAATGTCTAAAAAGGCTCTTGCTGACAAGAGAATTTAATTCTAAAGTAACCATAAATTCGATATCGGGGTATATTTTTTCTTATTAACGGAGGTTTCCTCACGCTTACCAGAAGAAAAACAATTGAGGGTAGACGAGCGCCGATATTGCGAAACAGCCGAGCTCACAAAATTTGTGTGAATGTACAGTCTGTAGAATCAGATAAAATTAATGAAGGCAACGTCAAAAAACGTTAGAAAATAATTTAAACAAATTTCAAAATATCTGGTGACTATATTAGAAACATAACATTATAAATAAGAACAAAAAGAAGTCCTATCTAAAGTCGTAAAAGTGTATGATTAAAGTACCAGACATAAAATCAATACTCGTCAATTCACAAATACAATAAATTGGATATTAAAAAGTATATATTTCTATATTCGAAAAAGTAAAATTAAATATCTTAGAGTGTCATCTGAAGAAATTAACTTTCGAGACCTCAAAACCAGTAATAAGTCTATATGCTGTCATTCCATTATACTACGTGAGCATTTTGAATTGTCCTGGGTTGGCAACAAAAGAGTCCCATACTATATTTACATGTCAAATGTCAAAACCATAATGAATTGAAGTGTCTTGTACTTTCGTATTTTTATTGTTTTATTGTCGCTTTTCTGTCTATTTCAAGACGATATACCTGGTATACCATGCCTTTTACGACACAACGAGATACGTTATCGTAATGTCGCACTTTCGCAGTGAAACATTGCAAGAAGATAGATTATGAAAATTTTCATTGGGATCGTGTTTTCATCAATTTGTAAACTGAAAATGGAAATCTGGAAATAAACTTGGACGCACTCACTTGTCATTGCAATAAGGTGATTGAAAGGTTTAAGGAAACGGGGAGTGTTCGTAAATATAAACCCGAAAGAGTATCAACAGTTTTAACAGAAGATGTTGTCGAAGACATTAGGCAGCGAATGGAATTTAGTCGCACAAAATCTGTACGAAAGCTGTCTGCTAAAAGAGATCTAATTAACTTAAACGTAATTTGTTATACAGCATTATATATTTAAATTGTAGGTATTTCCTACGGAAGTACTCATAAGGCACTGAAAACAAACTTACATATGCACCCATATAAAGTTTCTGTACTACAACATTGACGGGCCAATCACTTTGAGCAAAGATTGAATTATTGCAAGCGGTTTAATGAAATATTACATCAAGAAGACTTGAATCGTACTTTCTTTTCGGATGAAGCTTGGATGTATTAGTCGGGATATATCAACTCTCAAAATTACCGTACCTGGTCAACAGAGAATCCACATGTTGAACAAGTCTCCATCCTATCAAAGTTGGTGTTTGGGTTGCAATGTCGAAAAGACGGATTATTGGACCAATTTTTTTTATGATGCAATTAATGCAATACGATACCGAGAACAAATATTGGAACCCTTCATTAACAGCCTTCACGAAGATGAATTAAACCTGGGGTTCTTCCAACAAGGGTACTGTGGTGACCGATTGATTTGTCGAAATCGATGGCCAGCCAATTCTCCTGATTTAACCCAACTGGACTCTTTTCTCTTTGACCATGTAAAAAATAAAGTGTTTCAGAACAAACTGCATAATCTCGATGAACTTGAAGAGGCAATTACACCGGAAACACTCCACAATGTGTTCAATAACATGGGAAGATGTGTCAATCTATGCATTGAGAATAACGGTGGACATTTCGAACAACTTTTATAAAATGTATTTAATTGGTGACATAATTATGTTTTACAGTAATAAAGTTGTAACGTATTTATTATTGTTTATGATAAAAAATAAAGTGCAATTACAATATTTCTAAAAAATTATTTCATATAATTCAACTTAAAACTAACCCTATTTCACTGACATTTATCACAGGAATATTTTACATAGTAAACCTAACCACAACAACAAATAAAAAAGGCTTGCCAATTACACTGTGTTACCATATTAAAATCAGTATGGCCAACTCAGGACAGTTCAAAATGCTCATGTTGTAGAATCCTATCACAAAGACCGTTACGCTTTGTCTGAACACAGCAGTTGGTAAGTACTCATAATTTGTTCTATATCATTGTATATATTTCTTAATTTCCATTTCAGTACTTTGAATCATAACATTGTGATTTAGCTTGTACAAAGCTATCTAAAATATATAATAATAATATTGTATAAAATATATTCCATATTGATAATGCTAAATATTTTATTTTAAACATCAAATCAATAATGATTTAGTGTCTAAATTGTATTATACATTCCTTTCGATTATCATTCTGCTATTTTTTTTACGTTGTTAGTGCTGTTTAAATAGAATAAGATATACTAGTAAATATTCATAAAATATTATTTTAATTAAATTACTTGGTATAATAGTCCATTGAAAACATAAAATTCTTATCGAGTGCCTTTATTATTAGAGTGGAGACAAGAGAATCAATAGAAACCTAATCGGCCATTGTGTGGGTACCCTGTGGATATCTGTCAAATGGTATAATAACCTATAATTCAATATTGTTAAATATGGATTGATATAATAATCTATAATTTTTGTATTAAATGCATATATGTATTTAGAAGAAACGTGATAAATAAAGATAAGAATGTAACTCTAAAATAAATTTTTGCATAAGACGCTATTATGTGGGTATAATTTGCTTCAACCTATCAGAACTAATCTCGTCGGTGTCACCACTCTGATTATAGAGGCACTCTAATCTCTGCAGATATGTGGCGACATCTTCTATTGAAGAGAGGTAGTTACAAATTCAAGTTTAAATTAATCTAAATTCGTAAACAAAGAATATTAATAAGATAGGAACCTAAGGGCCTGCAAATATTTAAAACTAAGCTAAAATTCAAATGAAAGTATCAATTACTTTTTGTATTTTAGTGCTGTAAACTTCACTTTACGAACCCGTTTTGCTTGCATAAAGTGTTACTCACTTACTTCATCGAAGGATAATTTTAATTTTTTGAAGTTGTTAACAAATAAAATATGAGACCAAACCATATTTATAATAATTTTATTTAGGTTAATTAATTAATTTATGTACTTGTATATAATTAAATATAATAACAATATTATTTTGGGCCCACGATGGTCGTCAAAATATATAGGAAACGAAAGTTAGTCCTTTAAATTTTTAACTTGAATTAAGTAAATATTATATTTCACCAGTTCATTAACATTCCAAAGTTAAAGAATTGGATATTTTCTATTACGAATTTATTTAAACAATTTGATGTATACATTTCTAATGTAAGTTCTTCACAAAACATCCTTTCTTTTTATTAAGTTCCTACGATGAAAGAACAAATCTATAATATATTTGATTAAAGATAATGACAACAATAATTCTATTTAGCCCCACGTTGTTCGCAAAAATATAGGAATATAATGTGTTGTTCATTAAACTTTCAACTTCAATTAAGTAAATATTGAATTATCTTTTTATATACTTTATTTTAAGTCATTTTGATCTTTTAATAACCGAAACATAGTATAAAATATAAAATATTCGTTTAATAATACAGTTTGCGCACTTGTTCTTTTGAAAACCCACCACGAGAAGCTCATTTCTAAACTTGAACGCGACGCAAAAACCATGTCTTATAAAACTTGTATTTTAATATACTAAGATATGCAAAAATATTTAAAAAAAGGTTAATACGCGTTATCGTATATATCGTATGTAGTCTGATTACTTTGCAACATGTTTTAATATAACTTGTTATTACACGTCCATATTGAATTTATACTTTCGTCTTATGAATTTAACAATCAAAAAATGATTTCTCATTCAAAAATTATATCAGAAATGATTATATCCACGTGTTTAAATAATTGAGTAATTTTTAATAGAAAATGTCCACAGCTTCCAATTCTATATCTTCGGAATGTAGAAAAACTGTTGAAAACACATTATGTTCCTATATTTTGGCGAGCAACGTGGGGCCAAATAGTATTATAGTTGTTATCATCTTTTATCAAATGTAAGGGTAGAAATATTGACATATTATGTTTGTTCTTTCATCGTAGGAATTTAATAAAAAGTAAAAATATTTTGTTAAGAACTTGCATTAGAAATGATCACATCAAATTGTTTAAATGATTCAAGAATTCTTAATAGAAAATATTCACTGTTTACAATTCTTTAACTTTGGAATGTTAATGAACTGGTGAAATTTAATATTTACTTAATTCAAGTTGAAAATTTAAGGGACAAACTCTCTTTTCCTACATATTTTGGCGACCATCGTGGGGGCAAAATAATATTGTTGTTAAGTTTAATTAAATATAAGTACAGAAATATTGAACAATAAGAACATTTGAATGAATAGATATATATTCTGATTACTATTCAACACGTTTTGATGTAAGTCCGTATTAAATATATACTTTCATCGTAAGAATTTAGTACAGAAAAGATTATTTTTTTGTCAAGAACTTGCATCATAAATTAATGATCACGTCAACTTGCTGATTAAATAATTTCTAATTGGAAATGTCCACTATCTGCAATTCTATAACTTTGGAATGTAGATGAAGCAATACGCGCTTATTTACTATTTATGTAAATATTACGAACAACATTTTCTTTTGTTTTAAATTAATTCATTTTATTACTTTTCAACGGAAAGTTGGCGTAATACATTATATTAGCGGTTAGAAATCCAATTTATCAAATGAGTAAATTGACGTAGCGCCTCCGCTGAAAAAACAACACTGAAAAACAAGGTGAGCCAAACGACTGTTACTAAATAATTATGTAACGGACTGATGGGAAATATACAAATTTCCGTCAATCTGAAGAGAAAACAATTACTTGTTATCTTTGCGATAAGATCATTAAAAAAAATAATTATGTCATGCAGACATAACTGAAATTTTATTTTAGAAAGTATTTTGGTGCGGCTCAATTATTAGGTTTGTATGTCGTAAAAATATTTGTTAATATAAATTGCCAACTCATTGACATTCGTTTTTGCGATTAATGTGCCTCAAGGTAAGTAATAATAATTGTTGAATAAGATTGTTTTGTAGTATTAATTTGCAATTTATTACGACTCATATGTATTGTTTATCTTTTGTTTGTTATCTAAAGAGATTTACGCCTGATATTTACAAATATTGTTGATAAAAGTGTTGTTTTTAGTTTGCGAATAGTTATGCTAACGTTATAAAAAGTTACATCTTAAGAAGTTCATATTTAATTTCTTTATGAAATAATGATCAGTCTTAGTTTTTTACATTTGTTTTATAATCATAAAGTCATTTATAAATTAAGTGAGTCAAACATTTTTAGCAATGAGAATCTTGGGTCACTCATTCCATTATTGTTTCATGCAACACAAATTGCCTTATATGCACAATATAGCGAATCTGTATTAAGTTACGAAATATGTGTTTTACAGAAGAGCATAGTGAAGGTTTTATTTTCAATTTCTTGTAAGCTGCGCAAGCACATTTGCTGTATAATTCAAGATATATAGGAATACTTACTGGTTGTTTAAAGTACAATAAATCTATGCATTTTTCCTCTTTGTTAATAAAGTGATGTTTTATTCTTGCTCTTTTCTCTTTGCTCTTCTCTTTCAATTTTATTTCGATTTTGTTGATTAAAAGTTGATCATAAAATTCACGAAAGGCGTAAGTGCAATTATTATAAAACAAGTTTGCATCAGCAAGAAATGAGTTACTAATTTGAAAAAATACAAATTACATCTGTAAACCTCAAAACAAAAAAATATGAAGTTGTCATAACGGCAGTGAAGCCTATAATTTCTGGCTCGTCTATATGTCCATGCGGCTGCTGCAGGCCTAGTACTTTTTCCTGAGGATAATCTTTTTATTTTTATATAAAATTCCTCACACTTGCAACACGTATACTTCAAGACGGCTAAAGTACAGATAATTATAATGGTCTTGAATGTATTTAACATAGTAATTGTAAGAGATACGGGTATTTTTATGTTTTTTAGGGAACAGATTTTACATAATCTTCACTTTCAGTCTCCTATCAAAACAATAGTACTTCTTATTTGAGTAACGTGTCTCTTTTACGAGAAACTATACTATGTGCTGGTGTATTAAAATATTTTGCGCCTCGCATATAGTATTTCTCTTGATATTTCTTTTTCCAGGCCTGTCTAACTTACACTGCAGACAATGACCAAGTTTTTTCAGCTTTTCAGCACTGATAATTATTTAATTAGGTAAATTTTAAATTTAAAAATTATCCACGGCTGAGAATCGAACACAACACCTTCCGATTAGTTGGTTGCACTACCGTTACGCTACCGTGGGTGGCTGAGTTCGAGTCTTTATGTAATTAAATAATTATTTGTGCTAAAAAGCAGAAAATTATAATGAGGCCTATTGCGCTGAACCAGTGTAGCTAACGATAGCCACTCTAGTACTCTCCTTGATATTTGTACCAAATTTGCTAAGCAGCCATTTTAGATGTCTAAGTCTACTTATTCGAATTCCAAGCAGGCTAGCCCTCAACATAAACGTTATGGAAAAAATGAGGCATAGACGACTTTCTTATACTCCTATATGTTCCGAATTTTTTATATAAAAGTTTTCCAAAACTTTCAAATACTTTTATATTCGTAATAAACTTCTGACTAAATATGTTGCTTCCTGCTAGAATTTTGATTTTTTTATTCAAAGTTATTCTAAATTCAACTCTAAATACTTTTATAGTTATGGCAAATCTACAATTTGCAAGATATTTGCAAAAAAATTCTACCTATATGGGTAGAAGACCTGCTTCCGGTAGGAGTTACGAAAACAATTTTTGATGAAATATTTTTCAACTTCACTTGGAGTAGGTACATTTGAATTCTATATAAATTTGTTTAAACATAATAGCTATTCTAAGTAATTCTATTCTCTTAATAAATCTTTAGAGAATGCACACTTTCCAAGATATTCGAAAAAAGGGCTACTTGCTAAGAGTAAAAGTGTTACTTCCGGTCCAAATCTTGAAACTTCATGCATACAAAAAACATTCCAAATCCTGCTCTAAATGCTTTTGTACTCTTGATAAATATATATATAGAATGAATAATTTAGGACATATTTGCAAAACATCGTTATTCTATAAAAGTAAAAGTGTTACTTCCGGTCCGAATTTTAAATTTTTTTTATACAAAAGATATTGAAAACTATATTTTAGATGCTCTCATCCTCGAAATGTACCTGCCAAAAATGCATAATTTGCGAGATATTTGCAAAAAACTGATTATAAGAGTGATAGACCTACTTCCGGTAGGTATTTCGAAAAACCTTTTTAATACAATTTTTCTCGAATTCAATTTTGAGTACATTTGAATTCTTTATAAGTTTGTTTAAACTTAGTAGTTGGCGAAATATTGGCAAAATCGATTTCTTCACTGAAGTAAACTACTACGTCCGGTCTTCCGATTTTACTGAAAAATTAATGAGATCTCAAGAGGGAGATTATAGTTGTAAATACATAATTTGGGATTGATATGTATAGCCATTTGGCCGCTATCGTGGTCACACACACACACACAGAGAGAGAGAGAGAGAGAGAGAGAGAGAGAGAGGGGGTGGGAGGGGAGAGAGAGAGAGAGAGAGAGCGAGAGAGCGAGAGAGAGAGAGACATTTTGTAAAAACCACTTCTTCAGTATCAGGGGACTTCCAAACTTGGACACCTGCAAAAATCTCGAGGTCGAAAATTTTTGTTATCACAATACTTCCTTATACTACGTATAAGAAAGTAAAAGCCCTTTTTTGGTGGACAGTGGACATTTGCAAAAACCTCGTGGTGGAAAATAAGACAGTAAAATGATTATCTTTTTTGCCTCTGCGTCATTGCGTTTTTGGGTTTAGACCTCTCTTGAATTTCGCTTATTTCTAAAAGCTCCTGTACATAAAAATCCTGCGCATCTTTGATATTGAAATCTAAAACTAACTTGTTGGAGATGTTCAGAGTCTGCTTATCATTCAATTTTGAAAACATTTCAGTGGCCATCTTAAAGAGTTAATAAGTTAACAAAAATTCTTCATTTACCAGCAGGCTTCTCCATTTGATTTTAGTAAAGTGTTTGATAGCGTAGACCATAACCTTCCTCTTTGGGAACTCAATGCGTATGGCATTTGCTTCTTAGGTCAGATCTTACTGGACCGTATTCAAATCATTCGCATTGATTCTAGTACATCAAATCATGTTTCTAGAACCACTGGGCAGTGATCCCAATCCTTTTCCGTTTTTTTTTTTATAGAAATGATATCAATTTTTGTATAACCTTCTGTAGATTTTGCCTTTTCGCGAACGACATAAAACTGTTTGGGATTATTTCTGCATTACCTGATTGTTACAATTTTGAAGTCGGTATTGACGATAACTCTACCTGGTGCAGTGAAATAATTTGACACTAAACAAAATTTCATTTGCATGAGGACGATATCAGTTGTAGGACAAATAAGTTTTGTGGATTTATCCGGAGGCATACTCGGGACTCCAATATCATTAATACAATCTCTTTGTTCCAGAGTTTAGTGCATCCTATTCTTGAGTACTGCTACATAACACGAAGCACATACACAATTATACAGTCTGAAAGGATTGAGCGGATACAATTTAAATTGGTAAAGAACATCCTATATAAACTAAAAATTGATATTGAATTGTTTACTGACACTGAAAGGTTGGAAATAGTAGGTTTGCAATTTATCCTATCGCGCTATAAGCAGGCATTGCACAAGTTTCGCTGTAAATCCTACATGGTCCGCTTGAGTGTGCAGAAATATTGCTTTATTTTCCATATACAATCAATACAAGAAATGAGGACTTATTCTCTGTAAAATATCGTAAGGCCTCGTATGGGTATTATTGTCCACTGACTTCTTCGTCACGTAGATATATTTAACTTAACATATATCGCACTTAGTTCATAAATCTCACAAAACAGTTAATTAAATTATCCGTAAATATTAGCAATTCCTCCCTTTTTTTCCTCTTGGTATCCGAAATTGCGGAAAATTATATTTTTATGCACATGTAATTCTTAGAATTATTAATTTAACATTTACCATGTATCTACATACTTGTATACATTAACACCCTTTACGGCAGTTTCCTGTTGGACGTTTATGTAACTAAATGGCCAAAATGTTATTTAGTCAGTTTATATGTAAGAAAAAAACCTACAGAAAAAACTAAATGTAGTTATTATAAAGAAGGCCGAGGACAAAGATAGACGAAGCCAAAGTTGTATCGACGGATTTGCTTGCTCGAAAACTTGCGCAAAGTCCTTGAACGATTTGTTAGCAGGCGAATACAACAATATCGACTACATTAACACCCTTTACGGCAGTTTCCTGTTGAACGTTTATGTAACTAAATGGCCAAAATGTTATTTAGTCAGTTTATATGTAAGAAAAAAACCTACAGAAAAAACTAAATGTAGTTATTATAAAGAAGGCCGAGGACAAAGATAGACGAAGCCAAAGTTGTATCGACGGATTTGCTTGCTCGAAAACTTGCGCAAAGTCCTTGAACGATTTGTTAGCAGGCGAATACAACAATATCGACTACATTAACACCCTTTACGGCAGTTTCCTGTTGAACGTTTATGTAACTAAATGGCCAAAATGTTATTTAGTCAGTTTATATGTAAGAAAAAAACCTACAGAAAAAACTAAATGTAGTTATTATAAAGAAGGCCGAGGACAAAGATAGACGAAGCCAAAGTTGTATCGACGGATTTGCTTGCTCGAAAACTTGCGCAAAGTCCTTGAACGATTTGTTAGCAGGCGAATACAACAATATCGACTAGATGAAAATATGTTACACAAGGGGTAGTATGCACATAGAAATCAACGAAAGACGCTATTAATGCATGAACGCGGATCGTCAGACAATCCGAAAAGAAGTATGTAATACGAATATTTGCTGACATCTCCTGGGCATTTGATAACTTGTGGTGGCCAGCCTCTTTCAGAGACTTGATGCATAAAATTGCCACACCAGCTCAGTGGCTATACAGAATATCTCTTTGTTGTGTACAATCATACATGAATGCGGTAATGGCGTCCATAATGTCCTACGGGGTTAGTGAGTGGGCAATGAAAGCCAAGCAAGTTAAAGTTCGATAGAAGTTAAACTCAGCCCAGAGTGCTGGTGCGATTAATGAGAGTACACCGCACAACACCTGCGGACGCATTGCTGTTTATTGCTGGGATACTAGTGGACCTTCATATAATCCAACGAGAGGCAGACTACTGGCTGCGTAAACGAGAAGGGGCAATGATACATGAACTCCTTGATACTAGACCGTCAACCAAGACTGAAATAAGAACATCCATTAAAACTATGTGGCAAGAGAGATGGAACATCGCAGCAACGGGACGAAGGGTCTATCAATACCTACCTAGCATAGTAGAACATGTTCTTTTCAAATGTCTAATGAATCTTCCGGGAGTGGCAGATGAAGATAAGCATGCGCTACAGGATACCAATGTCACTCATTCCTTTAGAAACCAAGAAAAATTCCGAATCCTTGACAGATTTGCATCGAAAATATCTACAACCGTGATCACAAGACTACTTAATCGTCAACACCGTCAAAACTAGGACTATTTAGAACATGGACATGACATAGATGACAACTAACATTAGTTCTAAGATTAGTAATTAAGTCAGACCATTATAACTTTTATATATTACTTATTCAAACTCTTCGTCGTCGTTTTCGCTAATAACAAACTTAATACAAAAATTTCAAAACCAGCCTGTTATAGATTTCAAGGCAAGAGACTTTAGCTTTGTAAAATAAATAAAAAATGCATGTAAGGATCAAAACCTGTTGATAAATATTGTATTGTAGAAAAATATTAATAACTAAGATCACATCGATTTACAATACGACTTCATAAGAGTAATTGAAATGCAACAGTAATTAAATAAAAAGTAAAAGTCTCTTTAGGATACTGGCATCGACTTCGTTAATTATGCACAATTTGAACTTGTATCCTCTAATTTTAATCCTTTAATTAAAAGTTGTTCATTAAAACAAGCACTCTGAGCTTGAGTATTTAGAAACGACCTCTCCCCTTGCCCTGATAACTTCATTAATTATTTCTCTGGGCCGTCGAGTCGTATCCCCTTCTGACACATTCACGTCGAAATCGTCATTCTCAGTTTTATTTCTCGGCCGGTAAGACTTGTGTAAACGTGATTTTTTCATGAGGGAATGCGATATGTGGGCTGTACGTCAACTCCAACCATCATCGGCCGCTCTATTTCCGGACATTTACTCAGGCGTGTCATTTACTAAATTGAATCGCGAATAATTGTTGTATGTAATTGCAATTGTATACATGTTCGCGTAATTAGTAGTAAGGAAATCAGTTTAAGTTCTGGAGTAAACGTGTTGTTTAGGAAAGCAATTTCGTCGTGCATACTAACGAGACAGATTTACGCTTCCTCGGATAACATGTTCAGCAATGTGCATTGCGGATAACAATGTTGAGGGTAATTAACTAGGAGCGTATATCTTGTTGCGTTTCCTAATTAATTGTTTAATTATATAATTATTTAGAAGAACCAAATAATAAAAGTAGTCAGGCATCATCACTTTGGAAAAAAATGAATAAAACTTCTCTTGACAAATGCTTTGATCTTAGAGAAGATTTCGACACGGTTAATATACTTTTAATATCGGTAAAAATTGCCATTCTTGGCATACCTCGGGGAAGTATCTCCTGATTTTTTTTATTATTTATTAACCGATTGTATCTTATGCAAACACAGACGACCATAGATCTAATATAAATATTGGTACTGTACTAATAAAATGATTATCAATTATAAAGGAAACAGTTATTGCTGAATTCTATTATAAATATAGAACACCGTCATGTATATATATGTATATCTATTAATGGTCAAACTGTTGCTATTTTGACATAGTGTAATCTTCTAGGAAGCACCCTCGATAGTTACATAACCCGGGAGGATCAGGTTAATGTTGCCTGCATATTTCATGATTCATACTTTAAAAAATATGTTTTAACATTATTCACTATTAAACATTCAGGAGGCAGGTAAAAACAAATAACAATGTTCGAAATGCTTACGTAGAGATGAGGAAAACAAGGTTCTTGGATCTATTGTGATCTAAATAAAATAATTGGAATAAAATGTCTTGGGTTTTCTGGCAAAAGATATAAAACAACGTTTGTGGAGGTTTAACTGTAATTTGCCAAAAAAGCACCAATTCGTGACTCAATCTAAGTTCTATTGAAGAGAGACAGCATCTTGAGCACAATCAATTCCATGAAACTTAAGAAGATCTAGAGCAGTGGTAGGCAACCTTTAAGTAGTGTCGTGTCTAAATTTTATTGTACAGCCTCTCGCCGTGTCAAACTATACTTTTCTACACAACAGGTACTAAAATAAATTAATTTAACCTGGAACTAACTTGTTTCCTAGATGTTAAAGTTTAATGATAAGGAAACAAGTTAGAACAAGTCAGAAATACAGATTTAGACTTTTATTATATATTAATTATGCATCATTTAAAGATATTTATTAACATAAAAATATACAAAACAAAATATTGCTATAGCTCGGTTAATATCTGATGGCACGCAGGATGCGCGAGGTGTGGCTAAAATATATATCATGTGCGTTAAAAGCATCGGTATCGAAAGCAATACACTACGATAGACAAAGTGCAACTAAATTAAATATCGACTAATGTTTTCAAGTCGGTCTTTACCCCTTCATATGTAGCGAAATCTATGTTTATCTCTCACGTTTCAAGCTGCGTTCTGTCTTAAAATTGTCATTCACGCAAGTGCCAGCAGGTCTTAACCGAGCTACTGTTTCAACATAAATAAAAAATTAGAATTTTTAAAATATTTTATGTAACATGTATCTTTTAAAGTTTAAAATTAAACAAATTTATTCAAATGAGAAATAAACAGCGTATTATATATTATATAACATGCCATCGAAAAAAATCATAATTGGAGTAGACTTAGGGTCCCAAGAAGAGTTAATTGACACTGTTCTAGCATTTGTTCAGCCAGCGGAATTGATGTAAACCAATTGTCTACTGTAAGGTTTCGATTAGTTCCGTGTATTGGTTCGGACAATTTTCGAACATAATAAGCCGGTACTGACACACTGTTTTGCGTTGTTACTCTTCCAACGTATGGTATTGCATTGAGCATGTAAAATGTTTTTGAATCGTTCAGCATCATTATTTTAATGCCATACTTATCAGGCTTACTAGCCATGTAGATTCAAAATGGACATTTTCCTCTGTAACCGACGAGCTGCTCGTCAGTAGTGCAGTATTCATGTGGTGTATAGTATGATTTACAGTTGATAACAAAAATGTCCCATAATTCACGAATAGGTGCGAATTTATCAACTAACCTTCTTTCAGCTCTAGTTTCTTTAGTATCAAACCTCAGACATGAAGCCATGAATTGAAAACGCTGTTGTGATATTGTTGCACGAAATATTCCATTTCCAAATGTTACTGACCAAAGTTCATCTAAGTTACAGTTGGATACCCGTAATGCACCTGCTAAAAACAACAACCCAATAAAAGCCTTCATTTCTGTGTTATTTGTTGGCCGTGTGTAACTCTGTTTTCTAATATTATTGCATTTACGAGCAATTTCTTCATTTGTATGTAAGACAATAATATTATTATATAATATTTGTTCGTTGAACAATAAATTCCAAGCTTGTTCACAAGATTGAACTGTTCTGGCTTCTCCTTTGGGACCAGGTAAATGTAATACAATGTTTTCTCGTCCTCTACGACCTTGTCTTGATGGTGCTTGAGTGCTCCAACAATGACCATTTTTACTCTGTAATCTGTAAATATTGTTGCGTTTACGGGTTCACAATAAACAACTCGTGCAAATGTTTTGAAACAGTCTGTATATTTACACACTTAGAATTAACAAACAAGTATTTTCCAGGATTTGACTAAAAAATGCCACGTTTAATTCTAGAAGTGTTTCCGGCAAAGTGCAGTGTATGTACAATAAAGCGATTTTAATTACATAAGGCATTTTACTCATTCTGGTTTTATGTTGTATCTAGAATTGGTAAACATACATTGTCTCGTTTTTGATAAAACGATAATCTTTTCTGCAAACTGTAAGAGGCCTATTAAGAACCATTAAATTTATTAGTCGTTGATAGTTAATTAAATAGCCGAAGCGGTATTTAAAATTTCTCTGCGCACCATTAAAATATTTTATTATCATTATTACTATCTATCTTATCTTATAAACAATAAGATAAATTTTATCGCAATTATTTACATTTCTTTTAGCAATCCAACGGATTTGACTGAATAAAAAGAAAAGAAATTTATTAAAATTCAGTTAGAAATAAATGATCTGACACAATAGCATCAAAGGAGAACATGCCTATTATAAACATTGCATAGCGGCATTAAATTTCTTTTCTAGTACCCAAAAGAATATTTTAAACATGTGAGTACATAGTATGTGAATAGTGCTGTCTACATTTCTCCTTGAACTTGTGCTCATATCAAGACCATATTGATTGACGTTTACATATGCCATTACACGAACGTGTTTAATTTCTTTTGTATTTATGACATCCTGTTTTGTAACTTTCACTCCATTCAATCACAATACAATCGAAAACGATGTAAGGTTGTGTTATATTCAAATTGGATATATTGAATTATATTTTATAATTGAGTATGATTATTTTTAATTTAATTCGACTTCGATAAGTAAATCGTTTGTATATTGATTAATCGTTAAATTAAATCAAAAAAAAGGAATTAATGCGGATACATAAAATACAAGAAAAAGAAAAATATCGGGTAAATTCCGCTGTAAGGCAACCGTAGACACGTGTTTCTGACTCATTACTAGTCATCAGTACGGTATAGCCAAAAAATAAGGTGGGATAACCTTAGAGATGTAAGCTACACGGAAGACCATCAGGTGACAGACCACCATTTGTAGCTTCAGCTAGAACATCCTCAATTTTGAGGACAACAATTAAGCCACAAGGAAGACAATGCCAACCTGCGTACCATCCGAGAGCCAGCAAAGATAATTCAAAGAAAAAGGAATTAACGCGGATACATAAAATACATGAAAAGGAAAAATATCGGGTACATTCCGCTTCTAGCTGAAGCTCAAAATGGTGTTCTGTCAACTCATGGTCTTCCGTATAGCTTACATATCATACAATATTATCTGACCTTATTGCGTGGCTGCACCGTTCTGATGACGACCAATGAGTCATACACACTTTTTTTGTCTTGTAAATTTTATTACTTTCTTCTTCAGATTATTACAATTACGAGATTGAAAACATTGCAATTCGGGGCAACGAAAAAGCAATTTATAGTGATATGAAAGACAAGTTGTTACTGATATTACAAAACTTGCCAGAAACGATGTTTATTATATACTTACTTACTTAATCTTCACCTCTTGAACCCCTAGGGTGTCGAGGCCAGCTTTACTATATGCGAAAGTTAATTGCAGTACTAAATCAAACTCTAAGATATCTAATTCTTTCCAGACAATCACTCAAAAAAATAACAAAATATATGGTTTTATTAAGTGTAATATGAAATATGAGCGTTCTACTGAAAATGTCGTGCAACAAAAAAGTGCCTCAAAGCTCTATTCCTAATTTTTACAATTAGTCTTTTAGTTATACAATTTGCGTCGATATTATTTATGTAGTGGAATTGAACGTTGTCTAAGATAAATCTAGATCTTTTTGTGAAATTACATAGATAGCAGTGGCTGTTCTATGCTTAATTGTTTACATTATCACCTATAATTTCACATTTAGAGTTTGCATCTTTCTGTTAATCATTAAACAAAGCGATCTTGTAATGTTATTGGATGTCGTTTTTGATATATCAGAGTTCTCCTAATGATTCTATTTAAGTGATTTGCTTTCCTAGTAATAATTCTTTGTTGTTGTTATTTTTAATTAATGTTTACGATAATGAAACTATTTGTATGATAACTTGCTATTCTACTGTCAAGATGACTGACTAATTTAAATAAATTTCATATATATATATATATAATTTTATGTATATAAAATAATTGGATACATCCTAAATTAGAATCGAAATAAGAATTAACTCGCACGATATCCTATTATTATTTACTTAGTAAAAAACACTACAAAGAAAGCTTTTCAATGTTACATCCTTAATAATTCAAATCAAATTGACAAACTATTTTCATTATTACTGCAAAATAAATGAATATACTCACAAGAAACTCACTAAAAAGAAAGTGGCTTTGAACATGATTTGTTTTTCTTTTATGTATATTAGCTATTATAGTATATTGTTCTCAAGAAGAATAGTATTGCGTTCGCAAACAGATCATTATCTTTTAAGTTTTAATTTGCATATTACTTATACCACAAAGTGATAATTATTGCGATGTATGTGAAAGTGTGTATCTCATTTGATAAGTTTGTTGAAACACAAAAATTCTTATTTGATTGATATTTAAATAAAATATTCTTAGGCTCATGTTATTTGTACAAGGTGATCTGTTTCATTAATTGGTCTTTTGTGTTTTAAATAATAAAAAAAAACATTTAGTCGAAGATTTATAGTTTCTTGGAGTGCATATTCTAAAAATATTTTCAGCTTTGATGCACTTCCGCTTTCACCGGAAATGCAGTAAACTTATTTTTTTCAATGACTTGCCCTATATATTTTTGGGTTATTCTAGTGCTGTTTTAAATTATCTACTGTTTTGTCTTATTCAAAATTGAGCCAAAAGATCTTGAGTTTTTTATGGAAATATTTGACCAAAACACGTGTTCAGAAAAAAAATTGTATTAGCATAGTTTTTAAAAGTAAAAAACATTAATTTTGATGGTGCGTGTAGTAAAGAAAATTCTACATAATTTGGTACTCGATAATACCACAAAAATTTTATTTTTTCAAAGCCCATTCCCGGAATGTTCACATATCGAAAACTTATTTTTTTAAGTGAACACCATGTATTTTATTTTAGCATTGTGTTCCTTTTTTTATTTTTTTTCATTTTTGTTAACAATGTTCTATACCCTTCTTTTGTAATTTCAAAAGCAGCAATCAAACAAGCGCTGTTGTTGGTTGAACGAATATTTGGTAGCAATATTTGTTCAGTAAATGGAAGGCCCAAATGAAATAACTGTCAAACAAAGTCGTGAAACGAGTACGTCAAATTTATTGATCAATCTCCATTTGTTACCATCAAAATGAATTATTTTCCTGAAGAGTTACTAGATATGATCTGAAAGAAATTGTTTGCTATCATTCAGATTGTATGCACAGCGATGGCCCTGATATAAGGTATCCGGAACTAGACGCCTTTGAAAGTGTAAAGGAACGGTTCTAGAGAACTGGAAGTATAAAATATTAAAAACAAAAGAGCGAACAAGACAAATAACTGGTGAGAAGAATGAGTTTAAGGTACTTGCGAGTATAGTTGAAGATTCCCATATTAGTACTTGAAACAGCCTAAATTTCTCAATTTTTGTTGTTTACCGACGAAGCCACCTTTCATAAAAATGGATACGTTAATCATGACAATTTTCATTATTATTATGACACACAAAACTCTAACTTTATCATACCTGCAAACGTTTGGTTATTAAATGTGTCCGGGCTTATTTCTTTGATAGAAATGTTAATGATAAGAGTGTCTTTGTTTTCTATAAATGGATTTTCAAAACTTTTTGGAAAATCTTCCTGAACATGTTATTGGCCAAATGTGGTTTTAACATGACGGAGCCCCAGCTCAATACAGTCATCAAGTTCGTGAATATTATGCAGGATAATCAATTTCAGAATAGTGGACTGAGTGGGGTAGTCGTACGATGGCCTGCAAGGTCACCGGATTTGACAAAATTAGACTTTTTTTGTGGGGATACGTACAACACTAGAATAACCCAAATATATATAGGGTGAGTTATAAAAAATAAGTTTAATGCATTTTCGAAAAAACCGGAAGTGCGTCAGAGCTGAAAGTATTTTTAAAAGCAACCATGAATTTTTCACCTACTTACTACTACTAATAACTATAATACTAAATAAATAACTTAAATACTAACCTTGTATATAGCCTATTTTGCATAATAACTAGGGATCGACAGCGGTACATTGCAGAAATGAACATAAATGAATAATGTAATTCGAAACTGGGCATTGCTCAAATTACCTTATTTAAGTCCAGCCCTGCAATGTACCCCTGACTGCCGATGCCCAGTAATAACTATCTTCGACAGTTTTCATGAGCTTATATACCGCGTTTATTTTAATTAGAACTACAACAAGAACATCTTTCGGATATTTTCATTTGTATAAATTTTATTATTGTAACGAAACCAGTAGACATCCGGGCAACGACAAAAGAAAGGCAAATATGCGGCGCGACTGGTAAACAGTCGTAAAGTAATAAATCATCCATTTATATATGTACTGCGAAGAGACAGAATGTCTCTTGTATGTTCTACAAAAATCGAGAAGAACACTAGCGTTTATTTGGTGTGTTCCAGATGTTTCGTACGTGTATACAAAAGGCAGTTCAACCGATGGATGAGAAATTCCAGAATAAGAAGTTCCTTAAGTAGTCGACGCGCGGAACAGACTAAAGTAGAAATAAATATAAGAAATAAATAAATAGTTCCTTGAGTGGTAGCCGAAGAAAAGACATAAACATTAGAGTGTTATATAAATAGAAGTGATATAAATACGGTGCAGTTTTTATTATAGTACAATAAAGATATAATATATAGTATATATATTATATAATAATATATATATATATATATATATATATATATATATAATATATAGTACAATAAAGATATAATATTACAGACATATAAATAGTACTGGTAAATAAATATCTGTGTTAATTTAAATCGTAGTAGTTTAAGTGTGATACATTAGTTTTACATTTTTATATTGTAATTAATTTTAAGTCTATGAATATACAGACTGTTTTAAATAAATAAATTGCACGAGTTGTTTATTGCGAACCCGAATACGTTACATTATTTACAATAAATATTTCAAGATTTAATTTGATTTGTATGTAGTTTGTTTGGTTAATTACAATTTTTTATCTTTCCACTGAACATACTTACTTATTATGATAGTCATTAGACAGGTTTTTGATAAAGACTTAACATTTTCTTCTTCATTTTGACAACGACCGTTTAATTTTTTTTGGGCAAGCAACTGCAGCCAGGTGTTCCCTGCCAAAAAAAAATGTTGGCTGTGTTATTCTAAGATGCGCATTAATTTTTCCAACTATTTGGCAAACGCCTGAGTAGTAAATAACATATCCTTTGATGGTATAACATTTAATAAGAATATATATCGTAAAGATTAAGTCCATTCTTAATACTATGCAATTTCTTCTTGTAAAAATCCAGATGAATCAGAAGTTTGAAGTGATAACTAAAATGGCTAAGGGCACATATTTAGAATTCTAAAATACAATGTGCACTAGTGAAATATCAATTAAGTAATCTGTTATTGTATACTGTATTGCCGTTGTAACTGGTATTGTAATTATTATTTTATCTGTTATTTGCTTCCGCATTTAATATTATATTTAACATTCGTCAATTGTATCTTATATTTAAATATGACAAGACGTTACTAACACAAACCAAATTCTAATTCACTTTTCATTTCCACATTTCCACGATTCTGCCTGGAGTACACACCACACCTCTATGTGAATTTGTAAATAAATGTGAAGTTTTTGCTAAAAAAATATACATACCTGTATCTAATTTCGTACATGGTAGTAAGCAAGGCATACGTTAAAATTATGGAAATGTATTTTATTGAATTATTTATCCGTACTTCGTGAGTTACTTTATGCAAGAAGTAGGAATACTACTTTCAAAATAACGTAAACAAGGACTGCTTTTTTACTACAGGCAAGGTCAGCTTCAGCGGCTGTATTGATACTCTATATATGTAGACTATGTACCTACATGTAATAAATAGAACTGTCCACTTTGTTTCATTTGCAGGCGTGACTTGCTATTGATATTAAATAAATATATTAGTTATAATAATTATGTAATAATGATATTACAGCTTATATATGCAGTGAATTCAAAAATTCTAGGAACACCTAAATAAAATTGAAACGAATGATTTTCTGAAAAAAAGTAAGTAAGTATGATAGAGTAAGTGATAATGACACTAAAGGTATTTTAAATGGTAATCTTGCGTTTTTACTACTGTTTCTAACAGTTAAAATGAAATAAAGGTATCAATTCAAAAACGTGAATATTAAGATTAATAATAATAAATTATGTTATTCTTTTAAAAATGGTAGGTTAAAAACTCATTATTTTTTAAAGGAATGTGTTTCATTTGTCATATTCTGTAAAATGCGAAATGAATTTTGAATAATAGTATATTCCATATTAAGGTTGAGAAGATGACTAAACGTCCGAGTGGCAAGATTAAATTTCGAGGCGCGCAGCGCCCAGAAATTTAAGCCACAAGGGCAATAATAGTCTTCTCAACCGTAGTATGTTTACTATTTTTTGTACCAGTAGTCTAATTGGATCTTGAAACCTTAATAATTATGAAAAAATTTACTCACATATGTAAGAATGCCCTAGTAATAAAACTTCATATTAACAAGTAAGTAGGCAATATTTTGATGTTTACAAATAAGTTTTGATATAAATCCTGAAACAAAAAGCCAAGTATTTATTAGATTATTTTTCATTTCATTTATAATGTGTGAAGAGTTTAGATGTACACCACCTGAAATGCGCAAGATTGCAGAACAGGCAGCTGATAACTTGCTTCCGCAGAAATCTAAACACTTATACATAAAAACATATACAGAATTTAAAAAATGGTGTAATTCCAAAAATACAATAGTAACTTCTGAAAACGTACTTCTGGCTTATTTTCATGAATATTCAAAATATTAAAAAAGCCCCGACTTTATGGGCACATTATTCAATGTTGAAAGCTACACTTGGCCAAAAAAGAAAAAATGATAATTATAAGCTCAAAAAATCATTAGTATTTACTCGAGGAAATTATAAAATTTCTTACTGAGGCACCCGGCACATGTTACATTGCAACTAAGGTAGTATGTTTATATATTAATACTTTGAAATTATTGACAATTTATAACCCTGTAGACTGCTCTTGTAATTGGTGTTGCTGATGCATGCCGAAGTGATGAGCTGTGTAATTTATTAACTTCTGATGTCATCATGAAAGATGATTCAATTATTATTCACATCTGCAATAGCAAAAATGGTTCGTCTCGAAAGTTTATAATAATGGAGCCACTTTGGATCAAAATAATTAAAAACTATTTAAAAATTAGACCAATTCCAGATATAGCAAAATTCTTTATTAGTGTAAGTAAATGTACTAGACAAAACATTGGACATAACACCTATTGTGTTATTCCCACTGTTTTGTCTAGTACATTGGACATAACACCTATTGTGTTATGTCCACTATTTTGTCTAGTACATTTACGTACACTAATAAAGAATTTTGCTATATCTGGAATTGGTCTAATTTTTAAATAGTTTTTAATTATTTTGATCCAAAGTGGCTCCATTATTACAAACAGATGCCAAAAAAAATTGCCCTTCCGCTGTCATTGGTGGTAATATCCTTCAGCTAAACAACATGGTGGTTGGAAATTTTCTAGTGTAGCTGAAGTTTATATAGAAGATTCCCTAGTAAATAAAAGAAATATAGCATATATGTTACAAAGCCTATCTACATCTACTTACGCAACCACACCTGCAATAAGTACAGGAATTTTCGATATGAATCAAATTCCATCAACATTAGCAGTACAATCAGGATCTATTTCGACTGAAGATACCTATCGTAAATACTTATGGAATTAACTCAATTAATAATACTGTCATTAATGTGCCTACAGAGCTGCACAATCCTGATTTTTCAAATAGAATTGAACCATCAATAAATATGACATGCCTTAATTACACTTTCAATTTTTATAAATAAATTAAATAATTCTTTACATCTGTAATAGTTATGTACTATATTGTTTCTATATTATACTATAATACATATTTTGCTATTGTTAACCTAAAATAAAATCAACGATGATATGTCGATATACGAATGTGAAACTGGCCAAAAACTACAATGAATTTTGACGGTTGATCACTTGACATACTACTGCGATTGCATGGTTGCCGCATTCGCTTTATTTGTTGTCATTATTCACCTAGGTCGATAATATGCTCATTATTTACGTGTTATTAGTTCAGGTGGAGAAATGACATTTGATGGCGTTTTATTACGTGTAAAAATGCTATGATTTTTTACTACTGGTACACATTTTTTTTATGTTAGATAACTTATTGAAATATTAATGACTGGTTTTGGAAATAGAGGTCGTACACTTAAATAAATTTAATACTTTATTAATACAGTACATTCAGACCGTAATCAAATATCATCCTTACAAAATCTGTTTGCTGCTCTTTGAAAACGACTTCGACCTAGAGGCGACGGCGGAAAACCTTTCATTTCAGGAACTAGGCATGTTGTTTTCCTCAATTCTACCCCACTTTTTGATATTGTTTTGCAGTTCCTCCATAAATTCTGTTCAGATATTCTTGTTTGCCCTGCCATGATGCTTTTTCTTCGTAGTCTGCCCATTCACGTCCCGTTTGATATACTCCTAATATTTTCTTTGTGATATTAACTCCAGAGAGTCTTCGCACATACCAAGACAACGTGTATATCGTTTAATCAAATGATAGTAGTATTACATTAGTTTACAGTCCCCAAATTTCCTTTATTTTTTTAACAGTAAATATTGTAATGCTTCCTCTTTCATCTCTTAAAAATCATTTGTTTTTTTTTACATTTCACATGCGTATAATACGGAACATCTATTGGCTGTTTTATAAAAGAACACTTTCTTCTTCTGAGTCAGTTCTTTCCCTTTGGTGTTTCTCAACAATGGTGATACGACTCCCTGCTGTTGACACAGTTGTCAGTTATTAGTGACCCTAAGTACATATACACTATAGTAACAAAGAGCAATTACATTCCACAAAAATTTTGTTTCTACTCCTTCCGTAAAGTATATAAAATTTTGATTACATTTTACATTACTGGGTTATAACTCCAATTTGAAATATATTAAGAAATAATTTAGTTTATTGCACTTAATTTGTTTTGATGTCTTATTTGTGTAGGTAAGTTACTTCTATACTTATAAAAAAAAGTCTTTGTGTGCGTAGGTTCAAACGTGTTCAAACTCCGTCACGTCATGCATGTACATACGCGAGGAGTACACTATAAATATGCGGTTCGAAGCCTAGTAGTTTTTGGTAACCAGCCAACCAACGTAAACAGTGCACGAAAATGTCTGAAGTAACGAAAGTTGAGTACCGCGCGGTCACTAAATTTTTAACAAAAGAAGGCCATACACCTTATCACATTAAACAACGTTTAGACGGCGTTTACGGTGATTTATCTCCTTCATATTCAACTGTAAAAAAGTGGACAAAATGATTCCGTTTTGGACAAGAATCCCTGGAAGATGGTCATCGGTCGGGTCGACCAATTGAACTGATACGCCTCAACAACTTCCAATTATTGAACATTTAGTGCTAGAAGATCGCCGTTTGAAAGTGAAGGAATTAGCAGTGATAACAAACGTTTCCGAAACAAGTGTTCGCCGAATTCTCCATGATCATTTGGGTATAAATAAAATTACTGCTGGATGGGTACTGCGACTTCTTTCTGCTCTCCAACGTGAACGTCGAGTCGAATGTGCGCAGTCGTTTTCAAACATGTGTAGAGACGACCCAACACCGATTTTGGAGTCCATTTTCACAGAGGATGAAACAATGGTTCTGTTTTACGATCCTCTATCGAAAAGGGAGTCTATGGAATGGCGGCGACCTGATGAACCTCGTCCCAGAAAGGCGAAAGTCGTTTAATCAAAGAAAAAGGTGATGGCCACGATATTCTGGGATTGTGAGGGCATTTTGCTAATTCACTTTAAAGAGCGCAATACAAGTGTGAACGGCACATATTATGTGTCCTTATTGCATAAATTAAGGGACAGTATTCGTGCAAAATGTCGTGGAAAATTGACAATAGGTGTGCGATTAATGCACGACAATACTCCCGTCCATACTGCAGCCATTTCACAAGCTGCCATCCGCGAATGCGGCTTTCAAGAATTGGAACATTCACCGTATAGTCCAGATAAGGCTCCTTGTGGTTTTGTTTTTGTTTTCTAATTTAAAAAAGGACCTTAGGGGACATAGTTTTAAGGACGAGAGTGACTTGCAAGCAGCTGTTATAGAACGTCATTTTGACGGAAAAACTTCAGATTATTTTTACAAGGGTATCAAATTATTAATTAATCGTTCTAATAAATGTACAGAAGTTAGGGAAGATTACATTGAAAAATAAAAATTCTTATATCGTTCCAAGTTTTTTTTTTGTATATCAGGCCAAGAATTTATGGCGCCTATCTCGTATACTTACACTTATACAAATTATATTGTGATACATTATTACCTATTTTTATAATGTACTTAGTTAGATATGACATGAAGAAAATCTAAAGCAATTTGTAAACTACAGTTGCGAAAATTAAAATATTAGATTAATATTTTTGTTAAGAAAATATTCTAGAAGTACAAAGTCTCGTGCAATTCTTTCAATTACTTCGGAAGAACTAATTTAAATATTTTTCAATTGTTGCCACTTGTATATATCTATTATTAAACTAAATTAATGAATTTGCTGTGAACTTAAATTTAAAAAATAGTGAAAATAAATCTGTGATTTTAAATTATAATATTTCTAAATTTTACAATTTGCGCTTTCGTTTGGCTTAAATAAACCTTGAATGAACCTTGAATATCGATCAAAAGCTTTACAAATCCAATCACCTAAATAGCTAATGTAAATTCAAATATGCCAAATGTATAAACATATGACCTCGATGCTCAAAATTGAAAAGCTTCCCTAGCCCTTCTATATAAGCATAATGAATAATTAAAGGTTCGTATTCAGATCAATAGGAAACAACTACATCAAAAAGTGTTCTACTTGCTAGCCCATCATGGTCCGTAGAAATATTATTTAGATTTTAATAAAAGCCTTATTTATTAAGCTTAATGTAATAATTGAAGTTCAATTTATTTTTTCCTATCATTTCAATGTGTATATGTACATCATACTTTAATGATTCACCATTAATCATAAGCAATTTATCGAATTTTGCGTCCTACAATATAAACTATAAATCAAGAGTCTATTATCTGCAACTTTAATAGTAAATTCTTTATATCTCCTGATCAATATCACTCACACGTCATAAATTACCGTCATTAAAATAAAACGATATTTTAAAGATTCCAAAGTATATCAATTCATTATTTATCATTACAACAATGTGTGTACAGAGAATACCTTTTTTTAAATGTAAAAACCTCGTACAAATAAAATATATTACTATATATATATACTTATATATCTCAAATACTATTAAATCTATTAATTTTTATCTAATTCAGAATTTCAAATTCATTAAAACGGCAATGCCTATCGATAAATCATTAAAATTTACCCCTATATCTACTAAATAAATTATTACCATTAATAAATTTTTAATATTATTTTATAGACCCAGTATTCTCAACAAAATATTGGGGTTAATGGGTTAATGATGTTAATACACGTTTGCTTTAATTTTCTGATGTACAGGATATTAAATGTTCGCTTAACGATGTAAATTTCAACATAATGAAAAACAAATCGAATTACAGTACCTCTCGGAATTTATTAAAATCACCATTAACGTCAAACGTATACTTGCCACTTCTTATCAATGTTATTATTTAGTATTATATTTAAGAAATTTTGAACGCGAAGAGCACTTTGTTTTTTGTTTTTTATTTTTTTTTACCAGCTAATATCTTCTGTAAGAAAATACTATGTGTAGTGGTCCTTCAAGCTTAGATAAAATTATTATTTTGTGATAATAGTATATATAGTTATTGTCACCGTTCGTAAACCCTCTTAATATCGGTTAGGGAATAATCACTTCTAGAATTTTACGAAATTTTCAATACTCATATCCTACTGTGTATTTCAAAATTTAGCTTTATCATCGTTTCATATTTTTAGTGTCTAAATTGATTATCCCAGGAAATGACAAAATTTAGTTTTATATTACGTTAACCTTAGAACCGTCGCCTGCTATACTGTATACAAATGAGAATATATTGTATTCCAAAAGAATCATCACCTAAAATTGCGATTTTTCTCAGTGTGTGCCGTTAAGTTTTCAATTTATTCAATGTAAACCAGTTCTCATCGGTCTTAATTACAATTTGGGCTTTGCTTGATTGATCGTGTTTAGTTTTAACTGTGTTTATCAAAAAAGTGTCATCAACACATATAGGCAAATCTTATCAGCAAATAAATTGAATACTCGTTCGTTTCTACAAATAACAAATAACAAATAACAGGGGCCCTAAAATAGCTTCTTGAACACCCTTTTTCCACAGTCTTTTTGCTAATTTTTTTGTTAATTACATTCAGATATTGTTTTTTGTTAGCTAAATATCAAGTTATCAAGTTGTATAGGTTACCCTTACTCGACGATTGCACAGATTGTCCTTTCGCAACTGATTATTGACTGTACCCAAGGCCCTGCTCAAATCGCAACAAGCTATTCGTTGTGCCTACAAGTAAAAAAATATCTAATTAGGGTAAACTACCCAGTGATTGGCCTCCCATTCTAATAACTAGATTTAAAGGCTCATTATATTTCACCAACCTACATAATGATAGGTAATAGATCAAAATTTTTCAAAAACATGTTAATTTTACTTATTTATTAGTAAATTTTGCAGTATTAATTAATCTGGTCTGTGAAAACCAAAAGCTAGTCATTGGCCGCACTTAGTCAACGACTGGCCCCCTGATTTTCCAATTATTGGCCACTGAATGCAAGCAAGCAAGAAAAAATAAATTGATGTTTTTTTAGTTTAGAATAAACTTTATTTTGCTATAATACAAAAATAATATATAGGCAGATAGGCATCTTCTATATAATATATTAGGACTTCCAAATAAAATGCAACTTAATAACGTTTTCGAAAGTAGTTTCTAAAGTAACTCCTTTTTTTTTATTTATATTATTTGTGGGTACTTAGGTATTTTTGATTGGTTAAACAAGTTGGACACGTAAATATATTAGAGTTCGATTTGTACAAGTTTAACCGTTCAATGCACAAGTAATGGTAAACACGTCTGCATGAATTACATTTTACTCCATGGTTATGATATCTCAAATTTTTAGTGCAAGAGTAACACAACCCGCTGAATAACTTCTGGTTTGTGAAAGTCCAAGCAGATTTTACTTCTGAATCGTTCTCGCAAAAGAGCAATTTCTTCACCTTTTCAATGTTTCTTTTCTCCATGTCTAGCCCTTCTTGGCTTGCTTCCTTTTCATAATTGCACACAATCTTTTCAGATTAGTATTCTTGCATGTCATCTTCTGATAAAATCGTACTCTTTTTTTCATAACTGTTCTTGTAGTCTAGATTCTAGAAGGTTATTTTGATTTTCTTTTTCACAATGCACATAATTTTTTTTAATTTTTTTTCCATTAACTTCTGCTAGGATCCTAATCTGATCTTCTATTCTGTTATATTTTTCAATGACGTTTGATCCATCGTTTTGATTATCATTTATTACGCAGTCTGTCAAACTCTTGTCTAAATTGTTCTGAATAATTTCAGCTTCAACATGTTCTTTTCCTAATTTCTCAGTACTCTTTTGTTCCAGCGGTTATTCACATGTGTGTTTGGAGACCCCCGTCTGTATCTTAAGTTTTTTTGGCAAACATTAGACGCTATCTGCTCTTTGACATTTTGGCATTTTTTGGTATCTTTAGCCTTATTTTTCTCATTTTGTTTTTCAAGTCTCAACTTCTTTCTCTCTTCCTTTTCAAGTAGTTTCCGTTTTTTTGTTTCCTCTTCTTCTGCTTTTTTCTTAAGCCATTGGGTAGACGTAATCGCAAAAGAAATTTTTTCAGTTGCCCTTTTACCTTTCCTAATAGGTGTTTTGGCGTACCATAATGTTTTGTATAGAGAAATTCAAGAATCTTGAACAGTTTCGTTCGCTTTTACGCTTGTTTCAAAATCGATGTTTAAACATTCTTGGTTTTCTGTTCTCGACATCGTGGCTTGTGTATCGGTTTGACTTATTCGAGGGTCTACAGTATCAAGCTGCTATAAAGTAGTTTCATCTGTCAGAAACAGAATAGGAGTATCATTTATATTAAGCGAATTCCAGTTACTTTCTTCTTTAGTCCGAATTTATTTTAACTCCTGGATTATAACATTTTCTGTTAACGGTTGATTCGACTCAGAATATTTAACAACCTCATTACGTTCCTCTTTGAATGGCGCAAATTTTTTCCATAGCTTATAATAATAATAATAATAATAATAATAATAATATCATTTTATTGTCCAACAGCTAACACCATTTACAGGACATTTTACAATAATATAATAACAAACAAACAAAAAAACAAAAAAACAAAAAATACACGTGAACCAAAATAGCACAAGATAAAACATAGAAATATGTATACACATATCTATTATCTGCATGAGCATAAAAAAAAATTAATGAAAAGTGAAATAAACAATATTTAGAAGTAAGTCAAGAAAAATAATCCGGATAATGCCTATTGTAATTACGAGCCATGTGTGTTAGAGGAGCCTTTGATAAAACATTTGTATTACATCTAGCCACGCGAATAGTTTCTACTGAGCGCGCATTGTAGGCAGGTACAGAAAAATGAATCTGTGACAGCAAATACGGTGAGCTTATGGTGTTTCTTAAAACATTAACAAGAAAACGAGCGCTGTAGCGATCCCTCCGCACCGATAAGGAAACAGTACCGTGTCGTTCAAGTAGATGGTTGTAATCTGAACCTCTAGCTGGATAGGTACCATCCATTTTGTATGATAAATATTTCAAGAAACGCTTCTGTATACGCTCAATTGCTAACTGCAGATATGTGTAAATGGGATACCATACAATTCAAGCATATTCAAGTTTACTCCTAACAAGTGCATTGTACAGCGTCTTCAAGGCAAGCGTATCCTGAAAGCCACGGCACGATCTGATTAAGAATCCCAGAGATCTGGATGATGCACGGCATATAGAACTGACATGTTCCGAGAAAGATAACCGATTATCGAAAACAACGCCCAGATCACGGACTGTATCCCCCCTTGTAAGCGGAGTATGATTAACGTGATATCTGTATAACACGGGATTGCGTATTTTTGCATATGATACAACAACACATTTGTCGATACTAAGTCGTAGGCCATTATTCGAACACCACCGATGTATTAAGTTGAGGTTGCTTTGTAAATGTACACAATCATCATCGTTACTGATCTTACTAAAGATTTTCAGATCATCAGCATACGCGAGCACGTGGCAGTTAATAGAAGTTATAAGGTCATTAATAAACTAATTGAAAAGAAGGGGACCCAAATTAGAACCCTGCGGCACACCAGAACGTACGTAAAAAGTATTAGAAGTGAAGCCATTGTAATGGACGTAATTAAGTCTACCCGTAAGGTAAGATGACAAAAGCTGTATGAGGTCATGTGAAAAACCGAAAGAATCCAATTTAAGTATCAAAAGTGAGTGATCTATGACATCGAAAGCCTTAGAAAAATCAGTATAGACCACATCCACTTGTTCTCTCCTGTCAAGGGCTTCACTAATAAACTGTGTGACATGTGCCAAGTTCGTAATCGTGGATCTGCCAGAAAAAAAACCATGTTGATAATCTGAAATCAAATTGTTCACATTTCTATATATGTTTATGTACAAAAGATGGTCAAATATCTTAGCAAAATTAGACAAAATACATATAGGCCTGTAATTAGTAATGCACGATATATCACCCTTCTTGAAGACCGGTGTAATTCTACCTTTTTTCCATAATTGCGGAAAAGTATTAGTCTTTAGTGAAAGATTAAAAATGCCTGCAAGAGGTTTAGAGAGTTTTAATGCACACTTACGGACAATAAAACCAGGCAGCAAGTCATCGCCTGAGGCAATCCCAGATTTGAGGTATTCTATACTATTTAGGACTTCGAGTTCCGTAAAATTTCTAATATTAAATAAATTAACATTTAAAAAAGACATTGCTCGTTTGGATCATTTTCATACTCCTGTTTATGCATGGTAAATTCAATAACTCAGAACCAACAATATTTGCGAAATCTTTGTAGCTCAAATATGTACCATCACTGTTTTCACTAGTCGGATCAGGCGCTTTATTTTGATCTTCGAGACATTTAGAAAACTCATGGCATCCGGATTCCAAGGGAAAAGTCCGGAAGCTCGAAATCTGTTTTAAATTGTCTCAATTTTAGGAGAGCCTTCTACAACAACTTTGAGAACAGGAGCGAAATGCTCGTTGGTCAGAGTTTCCAACGAATGGGTTCTTCTCCACTCAACAACCGCTTTTTTCCATCCATTTTTTTATCGGCTTGAATGCTGCAACGTCCGCGGGTTGCATGATTCGTGTAGCATTCGGGTACAGACAAACTAAAATTATTTGAAGTTTTACACATAAAGAACTAAGTTTGTATGAGAGATGTGTACAGTGACCGTCTACGAAGAGAATTACGAGGAAACTCGTACCTATATTCTTTAAATAAGGATATAAAATGTTTTCTATGTAGTCACTCATAACGTCTATTTTAATCCACCCTGTATCTGAAAGACCGCTTCCCCATCCTGGAGGCAAGGACTTTTATATGGATATACGATCATTGGTGGCGTTACCTGACCAGAAGCCGTAAAAGTAAACATTACTGTTAAGGTGGCCTTAGAAGAAGCATGCTCCAGCTCATAAACATTTCGTGCTCCTCTTGGAGCGAGTACTTCATTGTTCTTAGGGCATAGGTGGAAACATGTTTCATCGGCGTTCATTACTATGTTTGGATCGTCCAATATTTCTCTAAATCCTTTTGATACCAAGTAGTCTTCTATTTCCGCAAACCATTTTTTAATATTTGACTCTGATACGTTTGCACTTGCTGCTGTCACAGCTTCTGATGTACGCTCCGAAACTTTTGGATTCCTTTGAAGAAAAGCTCGATACCATGTCTCGCCAGGGCGATTGTTAAAAAATGGTTTTATTCTTGGACGTTGCTCCAGAAATTCTCTTACCGATTCTGGACATCTTCTTTACGGCGGGGATATCCACGTTTGTAATTTTCAAAGATCCAAGTGACCAAAATTTGCTCTTCTTCGTTGGAGAGGATTGGGTTAGGACCAAAGTCTGGGTTTATATAGTTATGACTTTTTTTAAACTGCAAAGTAGCTCTCGGAATTTTGTATATTCTTGAAACCACTCTTAAGGGTTTTCCATTTTCAATTTCTTCTAGGGCTTTTTGTACATCGCTTTCTGTGTATTTCTTGAAATATTTTTCACCCGGAACAATTTTTGGCATTGTCTTCAACTAAAAATACGTTTTACGTAAGTTTTAGTGATTGTCTTGTAATGAAATTTAGTTATTGGCCCCGGTCAGTAACTAAATGTGATGCAATTATATACCAGATTTTCTAACAATAGCATTATACTACATTAGGCAATAGAACGCAAACCGTAACATTAATTTAGTGCAATCGGTTAAAAAATTCAGATATTGGCCATGCGTCCAATCACTAAATAAAACGTGCAACATAATGTTCAGTGGTTGGCCTCCAGATTTTTTAGAGGATTTTAGGTTATAATGCACCATCATATAAGAATTGCATCAAATATATTATTAGAAAGGCACCAGATTCATTTCCTTAGTAATAAACTTGTAAATATTTAGAAAAATAACTTACAAGTGGCAGTACACGCTTGTCGGAACACACAATGTTTCCAGTAAACACAGCTTCTTCGAGTCACTACCTCCTACAACATTACCTATTTGTGAAAATGGCGGAAGAATTCCTAGATCGTTTGGCACCAGATGTAAGTAGTGTTGCGGGATTGTGCGGTTCTTCACAGATACAAGATTAATATGACAAATTTCTACCTATTTTGTGTTTTAGTAGAACGGCCAATAACTGGACGCTAAATAGGAAAAGGCCAATTACTGGGTGGTTTACCCTATAAGTCTTAGATTCATGTTACAAAATGCACGTGCGACACGCTTAAGAGCACAACGGGATAGCGGAGTGCTTTTAAAAGGAGCAAGTACTTTAGAGATTCTTATACACGCGTATTGTACGCTATTTTTTATTATACCTGCACTACAATGCGAAAATCAGGAAAAGAATAGAAAAATTGGTTCATTTTACAAGGTAGCGTGTGGATCTAATTTTTAATAATTAACATAGGAAAGATTAGCAATTAATGTTGTTTAGTTGTTGTGTGATTGTTATATATATTGTTCACGAATTTTCTGAATTTGCATTGTACAAAATGAGCGAACATATTTCATCGGAAGTTGAACGATTAGCTGAGCAAGCCGAATTGATATTAATTCCACAAAAATCAAAAACTGCATATTATAAAGAATATGAGAAATTATTGGCTTGGATGACAAAGAAGAATTACCACACGTTGAACAAATCGTTAATGATGACATTATTAAAAAGGGCTATTAATTAATCTAATTTCTTGTGTTTCATAATAGTCCGCTATCTATAAATCGTCGTGCATGCATTCAAAATTACAAACAATGCGAATAATTCAAAAGGAGAGTGCAGCTTCATTTTATAAGCTACCTGCGTTTATGAAGAGAACAAACAAAAAGTCTTTGGCGTTTCGAGAAGAGATCATACTTTTTTTTTTGTTCAAGCCCCTAATGGTACTTTTCTGTTTTTGAAGGTAAGAGCTGTCTTATTTTGACAGTTGTGACAAATATTGAGAGCAATATTTTGTTTCTCATTTCGTTATTTGTGGCATATTAGGTTCATGCAGAAGACAGGAAATATGTGATTCACGTATGTCGGATATTAAGAGAAAGGTCTCCGTTTTCATTATTAATATTCGACTATCTAAAACAGAAAAAGGTTGAAAATTTGCTGTTGCTGATTCTGATATATTTTATACGAAGGTGTTTGATTAATATATTTTACTACGTCCGGATAATAATATACACAGACAGACTATTTTTGTAATATAGTAATGGAAAATGCATTAAACAAGCGGTCTGGATTAATACTTTTGATAGATGTTCTGCTCTTGGGGTACGTTTCCTGGATGTTCCAGATGCTATCAAATATACGAGTCACGCTTTTAGACAGTCGTCTGCTACGTTCATTGCGAATAGTAGATGAATGTCGATGGGCTCAAACGTCAGGTTGGGTGGAAGTCATCGACTGTACCTAGTGGTTATATGGAAGAGTCCACCTTAAACAAATTACGTGTTTCCAAATGTATTGCTGGTGCTGAATCTGCTACTTTGCATGATAAGGATTTTGAATGTTCTGGTCTTCGAATTTTCAACAATAATAATTGTACCGTTAATGTTTATTTGAATAGAAAATAGCACTACCTATTTGTTGTTACCTAGGCGACTTTCAAACACCATGGTGTTTTAAAGGCCCGATTTCGCGCGCAAATCAAATCAAATCAAATCAAATCATAGTTTATTGTCGAGAGTTGTTACAACAACATAGGACATTGTCATTTTCAAATCAATGTAAATATACACATATACAATTAAAAATATAATAAGGTATAACACGATACACTGCAATACTTATACTTTAAATGAATTGTCAAATTTCCAGTTTTATAACAAGTATTATCACAAACATTTTCAAATCAATGTAAATATACACATATACAATTAAATACACTGCAATACTTATATTTATAATCTCTCTCTAAATGCGTTCGAGATACCCGCATTATGATTCAAGTATAAAAAATAATTTATTAAAATACAAATTTCATATGACATGATTTTTGCGCACGGGTTTTCTAAAGAACTAGTGCGCAAAATGTCTTATGAAACGTGTGTTTTATACTATTTTTTCTATTTCGGTATTAAAAGTTCAAAAAAGCTTAAAATGAGAGACATGTTTTGTTCGAAAATTTTAGAAATTTTGTTTGTCTGAAGTTGGTTACTCTGATTTTTAAGAAGAACATTTTAAATATTTGATTATCGGTGGTATTATGTGTAATTGTGTTTAAAATTCTGTCTGATTTATGTAATAAATTATTTAAAATTATCAACAAAAAGGACGAAATAAAGAAACGTACGGCCTTAGACATTTGCAAAATAGCAGAAACAATTCACAAAGTCTTTCGTCAACAAGCCTCGACACATATATCAAAAACAAACTTTTGTAGCAGTCGTACTATTCAACATTGGAAGTAAATTTCAAAAATAGCATCAGAAAATTTATCATCCAACTCTGTTTAACAATTTATATTGTTAATTAGTAAATAAAATGTTAGCATGTGTGCTTTTTATTCTTTGTACAACTTCTATTGCACATGTTTGTTACATTAAAAGCTTATATTTTGACATTTAAATATGATTTGGTTCCATTTTTTTTTCTTTTGTTACCAACCTCAAAACAATCAAATTAGCGTGCTATAAAGTAATACTTATGGAACCAAAACGGGTGTCGTAAAGTGAACTTCATAGCACCGAAATAGAAAATAGCTATTTACGTAACAAGTGCGGAAAATGAATTTTTCCGCACGAGTCTGCCGTTCACCGAACGACGCGTAGCGAAGTTCGGTAAAGCAGCCGAGTGCGGAAAAAACATTTTCCGCAAGTGTTAGGTACAATAGTTTTTATACGAGCGTGAAAAAAGTCAACAGAACTAATCAAAAGTTGAGATATTTTTAACTGTGTATAAGTGCTTATATATTTTTTTAGAAACATATTCTATTAGATGATTATTGATAAAGTAAACATAAGGTAAAATATTATTAACAATAATAGTTACATGTCAAAATCTAATACCTAATTATTTATATTATAATTTATTGTAAAAGTACTTACTTATTAAATTTATAGCAGGTGTTAGTTGCTTATTGAATGGATGCAATTTTGGATCTGTTGCTCTTTGCTGTTCTGGGATAATAATGTTAGTCGAGTATAGTTCATTTTCGAATTCCTGTTCAAAGTTGTGCCTGGCTGTATGTCAGTGGAGGCGATAGAGCTGCTGGTAGTGACTGATTGCGGTCTGAATATCTTGCTTTTTATTTTCCAGGGATTCATCCAGATATCCTTCGGCGACTTTTGTTGACTCCCACCCGCCATGACTTTTAAGATTCGTTATCCCTACTCCAGCATCTGCAAGGGCCGTGGCAGAAGAGCGCCTATAGCAGTGTCCAGTGTAGGCTTCTGGAACCGGAAGTCTTAAATATGCGGCTATATCCGACGGTATTTACCCAAATTTGTTTATACCAACATACTGGATACTGCATTCTCCGTTGTGATGCTGGACAAAAAATCTCTTTTGAGGAGTACATATGTTTCGGTCTAAGCAATGTATATTTTCTGACAAACTTTAAGTTCCTCTCCCCAGTAATTACAAAACTTCTACTTGTGTGCGTTTTATTGTCGAGTATTTTAACTAAAATCATGGAGCTTTCCTCTTTCACGTTTTCAATTAATAAATTTGTGAATTCTTCCCGCCTGCACGCTCTAGCTATTCCGAAAATTGCCGCCACTTTATGGAGAAGATAGATGTTATCTGGAGCATTGGATAAAAACTTCTCTACGTCATCTGGACTTAAAATGTTTGATTTTTTTGGTCTAAAACCAACCATCTTTTTCTTGAGAAAGGCAATTACCTTGAAATATCTGCTTATATCGGTATTTCTCTTGAACTTGAGCATGGTTTTCAGCATTCAATATTTTGACCAGAGTGTGGACGGTTGACAGGATGCAGATAATTCAAAAAAATACACTAAATAAATATCTTCTTTATCAAAACTTGTAATGCCTTTCCTTAAGCTCCATTTGCAAAAGATCTCGTATTCTTTTTCATATCTTCTCTTTGATTTTTCTAGTAACAAGTCCGTTTTCACATTTTCTGCTGCCAGAAAAATGTTATCGGGAACTCCCTTGCTTGTATTCTCATCGATTCCCTCGAGACAAATATTCATTTTAATGAGGATTCACTTATTCACGAGCAAAATATTTTAGAAATGCACTGACAGTTTTCTGACAATAAATAAACAAAAATAAAAGTAAATGACTGGTTAATTACACATGGTAACTAAAGCATTTCGCAACCACGATAATATACCGGTTTATTATTAATTTGACATATTGAGGTGGCAATTTTCCACACTAAAATGTGTGTGGAAAATTTAATTTTCCATCCGCTCGCAGAAAAAACTGGAAACCCATGTTTCAGTAGCAAATTAAAATCATTTTAATTATTTAAAACTGCTTACATGAAATTGATATTCAAGTATAACAGTTTCATATAATTAAGTGAATAACTGACTGCCTCAATCTCTGGTGACTATTTATATTACTTTTTCTATTCCGGTGCTATAAAGTTCACTTTACGACACCCGTTTTGGTTGCATAAAGTATTACTTTATCGCACGCTAATTTTATTTTTTTGAAGTTGGTAACAAAAAAAATGGAACCAAATCGTATTTAAATGTCAAAATATAAGCCTTTAAAGTAACAAAAATGTGCAATAAAATTGTACAAAGAATAAAAAGCACACATGCTAACATTTCACTTACTAATTAGCAATATAAATTGTTAAGCAGAGTTGGATGATAAGTTTTCGGATGCTACTATTGACATTTACTTACCATGTTGAATAGTACAAATGTTATAAAAGTTTGTTTTGATAAATATGTAGAGAGTTTGTGGACGAAAGATTTTGTAAATTGTCTTCTGCTATTTTGCGAATCTCTGGGGGCGTACAGTTATTTATTTCGTCCTTTTTGTTGATAATTTGAAATAATTTATTGTATAAATCAGTCTGAATTTTAAACACAATTACATATAGCACCACCGATATTCAAATATTTAAAACGTTCTACTTAAAAATCAGAGTAACCAACTTCAAAAAAGCAAAATTTCTAAAATATTCGAACAAAACATGTCTCTTATTTTAAGCTTTTTTGAACTTTTAATAACCGAAATAGAAAAAATAGTATAAAATACACGTTTCATAAGACATTTTGCGCACTTGTTCTTTAGAAAACTCGCCTAGCGGCTCGTTTTCTAAACTTGAACGCGTGCGCAAAAATCGTGTCTTATGAAACTTGTATTTTAATATACTATTATATTACTGGAAATCTTCAGGAATCGGCTATAAATAAACTTTCCAATAATTACATTACATACTTAAAGTTTATAAAATTGATATACAGTGTGTAAATAAAGTACTTAAGGAATAATATTCATATTTTGTTTATTATCGGTTTTGGGAGAAAAGCTCGGACAGATCAATTTTATTTTGTTCTTTCGGACTTTATGGACGCTACTTTTCTTTTTTGTCACTTACCACTCTGGGACTTATAAAGTCATCCAATTTTTTTTAATGGAACCTTATTAATTCTAAACCAGAAATAAATAGTAGATTTTTTTCTGAATTCGGCAATACCGCATATGTGGTATTTAAAATTAGTAGTTTTAGAGATACGGAGGATCATAGGTATTAAAATGAGAACAATAATTATACTTGAAAATCAAAAGAGCAAATAGTAATAATTTATTCTTGGAACGATTAAAGCAATAGAAATTTTACATTAATAAATGTTCAAATTGCCACCCATTTGTTTCCTGGCAATGATAAAGTCGGAGTTGAAATTCTTCCAAAACATTATCTCTTATTTCTTGGTCGATATTTCTGCACTTTGACATTATTCTTTCTCGCAGTTCTTCAAGATCTCGAGGTTTTGTCTGATACACACCTGGTTTTAAATAACCCCATAGAAAAAAATCAAGTGGGGTGAGATCAGGAGATCTAGTTGGCCATTCCGTAGGACCACGTCTTCCTACCCATCTATTAGGAAATACTTCCTCTAGGTATTCTGTAACACGAAGTGAATAATGTGCTAGTGCACCATCTTGTTGATACCAGACATTAACACTCTGTAAATTTGGGACCTCGGTATTTGGAAATAATATCGCTAGAGCCGGTATTAATTCCGGTATTAATTCCAATCTAATGAACTCTAAATACATCTCTCCATTTAATGACCCATCGAAAAAATAAGGACCCAAAACATGACCCCTGTAAAACCTGCCCAAACATTCAATTTTTGTCGATGCAGTGTATGGCTTTCTTGCATCCAGTGGGGATTTTCATTGGCCCAGTATCTACAGTTTTGCCTGTGTACTTGCCCATTTAAACAAAACGTAGCTTCATCACTAAAGATCAGGTAGTTAAGAAAATCTGGTTGATTACTCAGTTTCACATTCATCCCTTCGCAAAAATGAAGTCTACGATCACAATCATCTTCGTTTAGTTCCTGAACTGGGGTGAGTTTGTGCGGATGGTATTTGTGTTTTTTAACACATTGAAAGCACTTTGATGACATACGTTGTGGTTTGCTGCTAGCCTTCTTGTTGATTGCTTTGGATTATCTATATCCCATTAATAGATCAAGTTTTTTATCAGAATCCACAATAGGTCTTCTTTTACGTTGAACATCACGATCTTCAAACTTTTGAACAATTTTGCTCACACAAAATTGAGTTATCGAACGATCGGGATATTTCTCATTAAAGAGACGAACAACTTCGTTTTGTGATCTAACACTTTCACCATATCCAATCATCATTAAAATCTCAATCCTTTGCCATTCTGACAGACGCCATTTTAGATATCGAAAGCGTTACATGTAAATTGTCATTATTGCCATTTTAGATATCGAATGCGTTACATGTCAATTGTCATTATTAGCGCGCTCAATACTCTAAAACTACTTATTTTAAATACCATATATGGGGTATTGCTGAATTCAGAAAAAAATATACTTTTTATTTCTGGCAAAAAATAAGGAGGTTCCATTTGAAAAAGAAGTCGATGACATCATAGGTCCCAGAGTAGTAAACCAAAGAAAAAAAATTGACGTCAATAAAATCCGGAGAAACAAAATAAAATTGACCTGTCCGAGCTTTTCTCCCAAACAGCGATAATAAACAAAATATGAATATTATTCATTACTTTATTTACACACTGTATATTTTATGTAAAAACATCCAAATATTTTCCATTATCCTAAGAACAGACATACGATCAGAATTTCCCATAGTGACGTTATATCATCCGATATACTGTCTGGTGGTCAATAAATTTAGACAACCTCATTAACTTTACGGCATACGAGATAACACAATTGCTAGGTGCAATCTATATATTTTAAGAAGCGATCCTTGAATGCGCATAAATTTTCCTCATAATCGCTCATTGCCGTTTTAATAACAAGATACACCTACGACCTGTCATATTTGGCTGGTAAACATAGTACTGACGTGTATGTTTTATAAATAGATTCATAAAAATGAAAAAAAACCAAGTAGGCTTTATGTTAGCTACCGGATTGTCTTGAAGATTGTAAAATAACACCAGTTTTTAAAGAAAGGTGATAGTTTATTACATTACCTAATAATTCCTGTTTTGTTAAAATTTATTAAGAGGCTCCTTTAAAAGGATACTTTCAAATATATTTCCACTTATAAGAACAGAATCAATATTTCTTTCAACATCGTGTTACAAATTTAACACCGTGTCTGCTACCATTTGAAGTCTTTCACGGAGGTGTTTACTTAGAATTGTATTGTTTTATTTGTTAGTCCTTTTACTAACGACTATATTGATTTAAAAGAAATGATATTATTTCACCCTGCACAGCTTGCGCCCACTGCTGTCTATATTCTTTGTATATAATTCTGTATACTATATGAAGTCATTAATGTATTTGAAAATAAGATGGAATTAGTGTAGGTATTGTATAGCAGGATGTTTTCCAATTCTTTTACTTTGTCCAATTTTAAGATTTTGAAGCTTCGAAATACCTATGCATTCGGTAGTTCTTTCTTCCCTCCTTTTTTTAGTTTAAAATCTATCAGCGTTAGCCACATTTACTTTGGTTAAGATTAATCATCCTTAGAAGTAATTGATGATTTATTTCATTGATCAGTTTTAGAATTATTGCATCTGCTTTTTTTCCAGATATATATACAGGGTGAGTTCTTCGATTGTTCTTTTGTATTTTAAATAAGTGATAAAGCAAATAGGAAAAGATTCATGGTTGTCTGGGACGCATATTCTAAAAAACATTGAGCTTGACGCACTTCCATCTTCACCAGAAATACAAGAAACACCGCATATATTTTTGGATTTTCTGATACTGTTTTTAATTTTCTACTCAACTATTTTTTAATTTTCAAAACTGAGCCAGCGGTTCTTGAGATATTAGTTTTTTTTAGGAAATGATAAAAAACGTCTTCGGAAAGAAAATATATTCCCATTGTTCATAAAAGTAAAAACCGAGGTATAAACATTAATTTTGGTGGTGCGCGTAAGCCAAGAAGATTTGGTACGACCAAGAACTTGTAAAGGAAGATTTTCTAAAAAGTTTCGAAAATCCGTCCGTAGAGAAGGAAGACACTTTTCTTCATTAACATTTTCATCAAAGAAATAAGGTGCAATAATGTAAGTATTCCTTTACCTCCCAGCAAAATTAATTACCCACGACTCTAAAAGTTTGCATGTCTGAAAAAATGAGGGTTTTGTGTCGTAATAATGAAAATCCATCCATTTTTATGAACGCTTACTTTGTCTGTAAATAAAACAAAAAAAAAATGAGAAAGGCAGACAGACTGTTCTTCTAATTTAAGAACTGTCCACTGACAAAATTGTAAGCGATTTTGAAAATCTAAGTTTCTTAATTATTCTGAATACTGAAGTTAAACTTACATTTAAATGGCGAATAATGTTTCTAGTACTATAATAGGAGATCTTCGACTATAATCGTAAGTACCATATAATCATTGTCCTCATCAGTTAATGGTTTTGGCCGTTCTTTTTATCATTTTCTATGTTTCCATTTCTTTCAAACCGTTTCTTTACACTTTCAAAGGCATCTGGCTTCGTGTGCCTTATCAGAGAATAGCTGTGCATAAAGTCTAGATGATAGCAAATAATTTCTTTCGGATTCACCATAAACGCATATCATATCTATTAACTTTTAATAATAATAATAATAATAAATGTCTTTATTTCCGTATACATCTACAACATCAGTATAACAACAATAATATATAATAGCATGTAAGCTAAAAGAATAATAAAAGAAAAAATAGATTATAAAGTTACGGAAACCAGAAATACTACTAAACTAAACTTATAGCTGATGTGCAATGGTAATAACTAATAAGATAGTAAATAACTGTAAAGTAAAATATGTAATCAATATAATCAATGAAAAACCAAGAAAAGCACAACCTTAGGAACTAACAGTAAAAGTACTATTCGCCAAGGCTGTTTATTCCACAGTATACCAAAGACCATGCGTTTAAATCCACACAAAGACATATCCTGTTTGACGTAAGGCAAGGAATTGTATAATTCGTAAATATTGAAAGTAAAACACCTTTCGTAAAATGCTGTTCTATGACGAGGAGGGGTTATAAGATCCTCGCTACGAAGTTCATAATCATCGATTCTGAAAGTGATTCTATTCTAGAAGTACGGTATGGTGATTTCAAGCTAATGATTTTATGAAGCAAACAAAAAGACTGCAATAGACTTCGGTTCTTCATGTTTAGCCAACGGACATCCTTCAGTTTATCCGTTATATGGTCATATTTTTTAAGACTGTGCTGCTCCGAGAAACAAGTGATCTTATCCCTGTCAGACTGAACCCCCGCCTCCCAACAGCACTGAACCCTGCCCAGTAGATAAGACCGCAGTATAATAACTGCGCCATCATCAAAACCAATGTGACTCAACATAGATAGTAAAACTGGATGATCAATTGTATCAAAGGCTTTGCTGAAGTCCAATAAAACCATCAACGTACACATACCCCTATCACCAGCACCAATTATGTCATCTGATACCTTGAGCAAAGTGGTAGTGCAACTATGGCCACGTCGAAATCCAGACTGACACAGTGGTAGAATGGAATCCGCACCAAGATATTCACTAATTTGGGGTGGGAATATACTTTTTTTTTCATAAGATTATTCATTTTGTTGATAACTAATGCTTTTATAAATTTGACATAAATATTTACCTATTTTGTTTGACACAGATGCTTGACTCAAGCAATCGGACCTCGATCCGGCCTTTCCATTAGTTGCACAAATATTTCGGTCCATAGAACAGCGCTTATAGTTACTTATTTGACAGCGGATTGCTCCTATAGTAATTATCTCAGAAATAACAAAAGATGTATATAGGACATTGTAAGCAAAAATAAAAGAGTATTAAAAGAAGACTAAACTACAACAGCAAAGTACCGGATGTTCCATTTAAGAAAATATTTTTGGTGGGTAAAAATTTTGGATAGCAGGCTTTGAAAAAGCAAAGTTCTTTTGAGGCATTGTCAAGTGCAAAATTTTCCTGGCTACACGCATCACCAAAATTAATGTTTTTACTTTTAAAGCAATGCGAATATGATTTTTTTTTGGAAAATGTGATCTGCTAAGCGAGCCATAGAAATAAATGTAAGAGAATACAAAATTAAAGAGAAACATTTTGGCATTATGCTGCACGATTCTTACACTGGGTCTTGGTGTACGTCTTTAGTACTCTCCAAAACTGCAATAACTAATGTGTTTATTATACCAACTTTACGAGCGTCTTTTACCTACTCAAAAGAGCAAAGAGAAAAATTTGCGAAAGCTATTGGACTTTTTACATGATTCAAGAAAAAAAGAGATTTATGACTTATTTTTATTATTGGCATGCAATCCAAACAAGAATTGGTGATAATGAAAATAATAGTAGTGGTTGCCATGATTGCAAGAAATATTTAAGATATTTCTAGTGTTATTGTTGATATTAACTTTATTTTGATTACTTTCAAGTTTTTTTTGCAAAATTTATAATTAGTTATTAATAAATTAATGTGTAATTAACTTGAAACCAATTTATCATATTATTAGGAGGCCAACTCTTGAGACAACTCTATTTTATATTAATTTAGCGACTCCATCACAATATGTTTTTAAATATTAATTAATGTAATTTCTGTATTCTGAAATCTTTTCGATCAATATCAATCAGAATTGTAATATGAAATTCGAATTAGTTCGTGTCGACAGTTAAAAGATTCTGCTATATACAATTACATCGAAAAAAAACCAGAGAAAAAAGCTAGATATCCTCAATAAAAAGTCTCAATTTCACATCGGGATTCATACTGATCATGCTAAAAAACGTATATGTATTTCACCTACACCCCAGAGCACTTATTGTATTAATCATACTTTCATGCCGTAATAAATTTAGAACGACATCTACAAGCATATAAATTGAAACAATGCGAAAGCGAATTGAATAAAACCTCTCTACCAAATCTAATGAATACACGTTTTTTATCTGTTCGGAGTCATATTTTCATTTTCAATTTCGCTCGAAGTACGTGGACACGTATAATGCGCGCTTAATTTAGTTGCGTGTGTGCTTTATGTAAGGAGAAGAAAGATAAAATGGAAACGTAATTACGTTTTTGTGTAGCATGGAAATGGAAAAACAATATGACGCAGTCTTTTCTAAACAGCGAACACTTCAGCAGATTTCATAAATGCATTCACTTTTACACAAATAGTATTCAATGTTTTGCAAATATATTAGAACACACTGTTTTTGATTATTATGATTATATTGGCGAGCAAGCAAAAATTGTTATACCGTACATCACCTGGTAGTTAAGAAATATAATTTTGTCTTCTACAAGTCTCCATAGTAGTGCCGAATAAAATTGCGTCATAATATAGATAAAGAATAAAACTTAGACCAAACTACACAAACAACAATATCTGTAGGAAACAATAAGGCCCTATTATTCGAATTTTTAAAACAAGTATAGTTTTTTTCATAAACCGTTTGCTGATCGTACACCAAATACATATTTTAATTTTTTATGATGTAGCAACGATAGTCTCTCGAATAAATAAAGACCGACATGATACACTTGTTCAAGATAATTTTCTGAACAATGATGGCGTGACACAATTTCTTAAAATTGTGCCATGCCATCTACCATTACATTGAATTAACAAATAATGGGACCCTAAACTAGCATTTTGTAGGCTGCTAAAACCTTTCAAAGCACTTAAGTAGATTTACGAGCTAAGCTGCAAATTGGGATCTGTTATTTTTTTTGTTTCTGCTAGAAAATACCATTTTATTTAAGCAAAAGTAGTAAGCTTTATCCTAACTAGTCAATTTATAAAAACACTAAACGACATAGTGGCGCTTCTTCATTGCATAGTTTCGCAAAAATTTTTGAGGGATTAAAATTTATATTGATTTCTAATTTTAATGCCGTAGTGGTAGTAGTAATACATATTCCTACTAATTTAGCTTCTTTAGAACGTGGTTAATAATAATAATAATAATAATAATAAATGACTTTATGGTGAAATTAAATAGTATTATACGTAAAGACAGAGTAAGAACAAAAAGCAATATATATACAGGGTGGCTGACAAAAAACGCCCCAAGCCGTAGCTCCGTTATTTACTATCCGATTTAAAAAAACAAAATATCAAATAAAATGGTTAAGTAAACACTATCAATTGGCGTAATCGAAATATTATTAGGAACAAAAAGTTTGGACATGCGATAGTCAATTTTTTTTTTTAAATGGCAACGTATATTTTTAATTAATGTTTCGGATAAAGAATGTTTTCCTGATTTTGATGATGTATAACACGTCAATTTTCAACATAAGTTTCAAGTGTGCCGTGGTTAATATCATTTTATTGGAATGGAAATTTTAAAAAAATACAAATAAATACGAAACTTATTTACAAATATTGTTCAAATTGTCTGCCGCCTTGTTGAAGACATAGTTGACACCTTCTAATTACTCCATTAGTGGCGTTGAGTATAAAATTAGGAGCTTTTCGCAGCAAGAATTCAGAATTCTTTGCCGTAAAATGTCTATATTTTCCGGAGTAGTAAAATAAACCTGATCTTGAAGATAGCCCCATAACCAAAAATCCAGCGGCGTAAGGTCGGGCGAACGAGCGGGCCATTGAATTGGTCCATTGGTCCCTATCCACCTCTCAGCAAATGTCGCATTTAACCATTCAACATTTATTACATTCTGTTTAGCTCGGCAATTGGCAAATCATCTAAAAAGTTTGTAATGTTTTCACGCAATAGTTGATGGTATTTTGCTTGATTTAAGATGCCATCTATGAAAAATGGGCCAATTAATCGATCACCCCAAAGACCGCACCATACATTTAAACTGAATCTTTGCTGAAAATTATATTTCTTGGCTCCAATATCGACTGTTCTTTCTGATAAAAATGTCATTATTACTGAAACTGCATTCGTCCGACCAAATAATTTTTCGATAAAAATTACGATCTCGTTGTGTAACATTTAAAAAAAAGTTGCAAAATTGCATTCTTCGACCATGACCATTTTCCAATAGTGCTTGTACTTTTTGAGAGATGTATGGTATGAACTTGTGCTTTTTGAGTATCGCTTGTGTTGTTTGGTGCGATACGCCGACCTCATTTGCAATTCTCCGAGTAGAAGTCCATGGACTTTCTTCCACGCATAAAAGAACATCCAATTCTGTATTTTCCTTAAACTGTCGACTCTTACTTTTTGGCATTTTGAAGGCTCCATATTTTCTTAAATTCTGTTCGATTCTTCCGAATTTACGACGGTCTGGAACCTCTCTTGTCGGATAACGATAACTGTAGAGTCTCACAGCTTCAGCACTATTTCGATTACATTCAAAGTATACTTGCAACATGTCGGTCAGTTGATTGCTATCCATGTTAATGATGAATTAAACTCACAGAAAGAATCAGAACGTTGAACTAATGTCACACCGATACACAAATGTCACAATGACAGTATTTATTAACATTTACATTCTAATTGACAGTATTTATTACTTGATGCATTTGATTGCTATCCACGGCACACTTGAAACTTATGTTGAAAAATTGACGTGTTATACATCATCAAAATCAGGAAAACATTCTTTATCCGAAACATTAATTAAAAATATTCGTTGCCATTAAAAAAAAAAAAATTGACTATCGCATGTTAAAACTTTTTGTTCCTAATAATATTTTGATTACGCCAATTGATAGTATTTACTTAACCATTTTATTTGATATTTCGTTTTTTAAAATCGGATAATAAATAACGGAGCTACGGCTTGGGGCGTTTTTTGTCAGCCACCCTGTATATATATATATATATATATATATATATACATATTAATATTTTATATGTGGTTAATGTATATATTAAACACATATAATCCGTTTCTTTGCCGTATATATCTAAATATGAACATCTACGTGAGAAATTTCTTGAATTAGCGGCATATTAAATTAATTGATGACAATTACTTGCATTATTCAAATGTTAATGATTTTTAAGGAAAAGAAACACACCACTCCGAGGACTAACACATATGCATTAGTTTCGTTTAACCACTACAACGTGAACACTCGTCAGCTCGGCCTCTGTAATGTGTTCATTTTCCTATCTACCGAAATGGTTCCTTCGTTATAAAAACATTGAATTTTTCAGAAAAAAGGTGATAAGTCAACAACTTTAAATTTTTGGCGTATACTATCTTATAACTTTTTTACTAAGAATACAAAAAGTTTAATAATATATAATAATAAAATGCATAGACCGCAAGTAGTAGCGGTCTATCCATTTATTTGAAAATTTAATCAGATCTCAAGAGGAAGATATACTCATAAATAATAATATTAATAATAATAATATTTATTCATTCAGTTGACCATAAAAATGGTATAGAACAAGTCAACACAAATGTAAATATAACAAATCAAACAATAGAAATATAACACAAGCATAAGCAACTAACTAATATACAATACAATACAATACAATGTAATAATATAAAAAAAAATACAACAGTAATCACAAGCAAACAATTTAGATATGCAAATCTAAGATCTGCCTGTCATTTTCAAAATCACTAAAAGAGTAATAGTATCTGACAATCAGTAACATTTTTAACTCTACTTTGAATTTTTCCAACGGTAGACTAATGACAGGTCTACATCTAAATGATTCCATTTTCTTTATTAATTACACAATTTCGTATTTTTATCTTTCTATGTTTTGCTAATGGATTGTCATTAACCTAAATCTGCCATGTAGTCAAGTTGAATTTCGTCTTTGATAAATCTTTCGACGAAACTCCACATTGGTAGTTTGCTTTCATAATTGTCATTTTGTTATTAGTGTACTATTTTTTTTTTATCAAAGAATCCTATACTTCATGATAATAGAATAGTTTATTTCAGACATGCTTGAACATATTGGTTAGGAATAATTTAATGTTTTTACTAATACGTCTGGGTGAAATTTGTCATTATACAATATAGAATATATTATTGACTACTGCTTCTGAACACAGTGCACATATATGGAATTGAGATTTTTTAGGAAAGACTTTATATTATATATTATTTAATTACACACACATTTTTGGCTGTATCGTACTGAGCAAAATAAATAAGTCTGAAACACATATGTCTACGACTGCCTAACACCTAATGGCTATGTTTTTAGACATTCACGACATGAAAACATCTTTCATCATGAATAGACGTAAGAAATAAAATAAGTTATAAAAGATTGTTATCTGTTAGACATTTTATGGTCACACTTAACAATACAATAAATACCTGATACTTATATTTAATAGTAATTTAAAAAAAAGGATATATAGAAAGGTGTTTTTTATTCGACACAATATAATAAAGCAAAAACTTCAGAAATAGCAGGATAAATCTGGTTTAATCCAGAAAAGTTCCAGAAATAATGGGATAAAATTGGTTTAATCTGAATAAATCTACAAAGAAAAGAATAATGTTAATGTTGTTGACAGCTGCGTACAAATTAACCTACACGAAGATGAGAGAAGGTGGTTCGAAGACAGGGATAGAGCTGTCAAGGTCCATGTTCCTGATAAAGTAATCATAAAAGGAAGGATTCCATCTGTATGCAATGTCTTTCCGATTATTTCTAACGAAGATGTCTGCAAAATAAAAATACGGATAGTGTTAAATAATGGGAAAAGGAAGTATTTAAACAATGATGAAAGAGGCAACAAATTCATTTACAAATACAATGAGGGATGGCGTTAATGGAAGAAGAATATACCTACTCAAGACAAGGAATCGCGAATGTGCACGGACATTAATAATAAACGATTTGTGTGTGTATATTTTTGTGCAATTTCTAACTGTCAAAAACAATATAGGTATAGTTCAACCTGGGGAAAAACTTGAAGAAAAAAAATATGAGCAGGACAATGCCAACATAAACATTAGTGCGTGAATTATAGCACTGCAGACGAATAGTTGTGTTTTTTCGATGACCGAGATGATAAAAAGCCGCGAACGACGGTAAAGAAGGAGAAGCTGCCGATCTTTTGAATTGTTCGAACGTAGAAATTTTGTGTCTTGCTGAATTGATTGCAGGCGTACAGATACACTGCATAAAATCATTTTTAGTTAAATGTATTAAGTTATTTTTGAGTTCAATAAGTAGTTTATCACATTATAATTAATTCGTTGTTATTTTGTTTAATTTCATTATTTTTTATTATCGAAATGGTAGATAGAAATCAAGAGGAATTTGATGAAATGTATGAATATTATAAGTAAGTTTTTCTTGAAATAAATTCATAATAGATATTTGGTGATGTGTGGCGTATGCTAAAGATGCTACGTGAAAATGTTCATTTTTAGCGAAGCGTTTAACATCGTCAATATTTTGAATAAAATATTATTTTCTTTGCTATAGTAGATTAATTTAACAAATCATGGGAGTATTGTTAATGATGTAAAAGGGCATTAATGGCACAACGTGAGAATGTTTGCTAGCAATGTTAACTGTGCATTATTAACAAGTTATTAGATAAAAATTTAATAAAGATTTCAAGCATATTTAAATACGTAAAGGTATAAGCATTTTTGATGGACAAATAGCCAATTTGTGGTATGTTCAACGTGTAAATATTTGCATATGACGATTGGTGAAAGTCTTATCAAAGGTTTTCTACATTGCGAGATTTTAGATCTCCAGAGGCATTTCGTGCAAATGAATGTCTTTGTTGAAATAAAATTTAGCGTCGTAAAAGAAAAAAATTATTTCTTTGACTTAAAAGCAATGTGTTTTTAGTATATATAAAAATATACATTTTTTTTGTTTGTAATTGGAAAAATAAAAAGGACAATTTCTTTTACAGCCACATGTGGCAAAAGAATTTCTTTACTGATGTTGTTATCAAGTATTGAGTTGAATACAAATATTTTATGAGATTTAGTTTTTTTTTATTATTAACCTTATCCTATTTAATTTTAAATAAGAAATGTTGTCGACAAATAAAGAAAGGATCACTGCTAGAACCTACAAGAATAATATGAATGTTAATAGGGATTGAATTTATAAATTTATTGAAGTAGTTTTTTTTAACTTGTCAATGCAATCTCTGCATTTGTTATATAGGTATTATGCAGCTTTGTATTATCGTCGTTTTTGGTTAATTTCTGCTGGTACAAGATTACTATATTTTAATTTGAAAGCAAAGCTACTGCAATATGATCTACATTTTATTTTATAATAAAGATATTGTATTGTGTATTGTAATGTACAAATCAGAACATTACTGTTTCAATATTGATTGTGAAAACCATAGATACAAAACTATTTTAAAATTAATCATCAACGATAGATACATTACAGCAAAATCAAACAATGCATTAGGTAAAAATAAAAAAAAAGTTTAAGACCATTTCAAATAAATAATTATGTCACCCTGGCATTGTTTATACTTTAATAAGATATGTGTTTTATATTAACAATATCAGAACTATTTCTGCTGACAAAATACATCGTAAGTAATTTTCGACAGTATTTTAAACTTATGATTATATATACTTAATACCTGCGTTTGAAATTTCAATATTCTTTTTAAAAAAAAATCGAATAGAGAGCGACTGAGTGTTCAGTTCACAAGTGAGAGCGTCGTTTAAACCCTCATTCATTAAACTATCAATATATGCATACGTCAACCGTTCTCGAAAAATCAGTGTTCATATTGAGCTCATGACAATTACTAATTTATATACTCGTCATAACCATTAAAGCTCTTGTAACTAGGAATCCTTTCGTCTTTCTATTAAAGTCATTGATGCCTAGAGAACTAACAGCCCATGGAATTTTATTCTAGAAAATAATTGCAATATGATTAATAATGCTTTTGACTTTCAGTTAGTCTACAGCAATCAGGCACCAGCTGCAAACTTGTTTGTCTTTTCGTAGCAGTGAAAGCAGTGTTGCGTGTAGGACAGTGCGCCGCGGTATACACGATGAATTTAAAAATGTAATTTAATTTCATTTATATGTACCCTGCCTTCAAATACTTGCCTTATTAGAGTATGCTGTTGTAAGACTAATTAAGTAATCATTGTTGGTGTACATGCTAAACTTATAAAAGCTTCAAATTCTGACATTTGCCATACTTAAATTCAAATATCGACGCTTATTATTATTTACATAGCATAACCAAACTATCAAAATTATGCGTTTGTGTCTGATTACGTGCACTGTCACCAACCATTCAAAAAAAACATGGCCGTCTCTAACGAGAAAAGTATTTGAAGGCACGGTTTGCGTACATTGTCAATTTTATAGGTTTTATGTGAAAATAAAGGTCAGCTGTCAGACAGACTATGACTTAAAAATATTCACATTTTAATTATGTAGTGTAATTCAGGTACAAGTTGCCTTCATATTTATAATCAATATAGAGAAGATGACGACAATTCAAGTAGAAGTTTATACCTAGGAATAGTTATTTACGAACCAAGTGCGGGAAGACTATTTGCGCGAATGCGTGGAAGAAGTCTTCATGCAAGTGGTTTGTACAATATTTTTTGTACGAGCATAAATTAAAAAAATATTATTGATTAAAGTGATTAGTATCATACCTAACCTAAACTAGATTACCTAATTAATTTAAGCATTTTTTGTACGTACCTATTACTCAAATTTAAATTTAGTTTAAGTTATTATCTTCTTGCTTATGACGTTTTTATTCTTATATTTATAGTGAATTCATTGCTTTTTGGGTTGTTTGCAATTAACTGTCAATTTCAATGTTATTGAGAAATAGTCAAATAGATGGCGACCAAATTTATTGGAAGAATTTTTAATTATTACCCCTATTTCGCCAACTTTTAGTGAAGAATAGTCGAGGGAAGTAGTATTTTATACACTAAATTTTATTACCATCAAGTTTGATTTTTTTTTAAATGCCTCAAAGAGCCAGTGCTTTTTTTCAATTTTTGCAGTCGCCTCCTTGCTGGTCGGGCGATGCATGCGCCAAATGTTACTTTGCAGGCGATGAGTACAAAAAAACATGTTTAAACAATCACTTAATATATACCGCGAGATCAAAAATTATATTGATAAAGGTTTGCCATGGAATGTAAAAGGTCTCTCTTAAGAGGAGCGTTTATCTATTGAAAAATAAGGCATCGCTGTTTTGCGTTTTTGAGATTTATTTTGTAATTCTAGAATCTCAAATTTGGATTAGTGATGCAAAAGACATCAATTTATAATGTCAAGGCCAGTTTTTGTACTAATTTATTTTCTTAAAAAAGTTACGTGTTTTAGAAATAATCACAAAAATGCATGAATTTGATTAATGTCTACTAACTAAGGCTGGTACACAAAAGAAAACAACTACCTCTACGCGCTAGCTGCACATTTGATGAACGATATAAGAAAGAAAAAAACTTTATGTTATTACTTTTGAAGATAAAAAACATTAAATAGTAAACATTGTCACACACATTTCACCGAGTGTTTTTCAAAGCTATTGCGTCGTCTATCCCCACTTTACGGTATCTCTACCGGTCCTAGCGGAGACGCAAATCTATCGGAATTGGTTGGCTATTCCGGACTTAAATCCGAGTGACAGTTTGTCATTAAAAAGAAATGTCATATATACCTATAATATTCGAGTGTATAATAATATAGCAGTTACGTTCAAGCGAAAATTGGCTTATTATAAAACATCAACAACTCCGTAAGTACTCATTCTTTATGCATTATGTTTCCCATCTATAGTATTCCTTTATCTATGACAGAATCTGTGAATAAAACCGAAGCGCTGTGACAGAAACGAATATCGTCTACCTCCACCTACTCACCCCCCCCCCTTGCGTCTACCCGTTCCGCGTGTAATATAAGTTGCATAAGTTTCTGTTTGTTAGTAAACGCCCCTCTTAAGTTATATCATTAAGTGTCAGACTGACAAATATTAATGACAGTAACTTAAGACAGACTTTTTAGATTCCATGGCAAACCTTTATCAATATAATTTTTGATCGCGCGGTATTATTAATATACGTTGAACAATTTCGGCGAAACGATTTTGAGAATACGACTGCCTGCAAATAGGCCGCAACGAAATGGCAGTGTTAAATTGTCCTATCTTCCTTCTTGTAAATCCAGAAAGTAAGTTCCGCTTGGTAATGAAAATAAAAGTAGAGATACTGAAAAACCATTTATGGCAATACAATCTACAAACCTTAAGCTATTTTTCTATAGAGTTCCCACCATTTTGTAAGCATTTGTGATAGCGTGGCACAAGTTTTTGTATACCTTCTTCACATAAGGTTGCCGCCCGTGTTGTCAACCATGTGGAAACATGTTCTGTGAGCCCATCATCATTGTTGTTGTAGTGTTAACCACCAAGAAATGATTTGAGGTGCAAAACGAGGTGAAAGTCGCTAGTAGGGGCGATGTCAGGGCTATACGGAGGATGATCAAACAGATTTCAGCCAAAGCCCTGTAAGATTTGTCTTGTCACATTTGCAGTGTGAGGTCGGGCATTATCATAAATCAGAAAAATACTGGTTGTGAGCATTCCTCGGCGCTTGTTCTGTTTTGCGCGACACAGTTTCCTAATCGTCTCGCAGTAAACATTTGCATTGATTTCCATGCCTATCCCAAAACACTGTACACATAGTTTTTCGAGGTGTCAAGATATACTTGTATTTAGTCTTTGGTGGCGAGGAAGTTTGCCACCATTCCATCGATTGTCATTTAGCTTCAGGGCTGTCATAAGCAATCCAAGTTTCATCCCCGGTCACTATCTGTCTCAGAAATGTCGTAACTTGTCAAAAAGTCAAGTGCACTGCCCAGACATTCGCTTTCGTGTTGCCGTGTAAGTGTTTTTGGCACCCAACGAGCACAAAATTTACGAAAACCCAGTTTTACAGTAACAACTTCAAGAGTACGCGATCTTGGAATTTGTGGAAATTCAATAGAAAAAGCAGAAATGGCAAACTTACGATTTTCCATAATCTTTGCATCAACTGCAGAAACCACTTCATTAGTAACCAAAGATGGACGACCACATCGTTCTCCATCGTATATTTGATCATATCCTTCAATGAACTGTAGGACCCATCTTCCCACCATTGAATTACTCATTACTTTTTTTTCATAAACCTCGCAGATTTGTCGATGAATGTCGATTGGTTTAATGCTCTTCGCATTTAGAAAATGAATTACGTCTCTGCCATCGCAGCGTTGCTGCGGCAAAAATTACAAACGGAACTTACTTTCTGGATTTATCTCATATATGGAATTACATGGGTCTGTTTTTAACGTATACGTATGTGAATGATCTCTGAAGTCGGGGACTAATTCTGCATCACTTTTGTCCATGATTGTCCATTACTAAATCATATACGGAGTAGTGTGCAGTTAGCAAGCATTTCTGTGCTGAAAATGCAGATATATACCGAAAAAGTTAAGAGATTCCGGAGCATTTATGAAGTTTTCCTCCTACTAGTTTCAGAATTCGCATTGGTGTTTTTTATTATTTTCCAGCTTTTTATCATATCGTTAAGCTACTGTTCTGCTGATTTCTCACTTTTTTCTTGCTCAGGATTTTCCTGTTCTTCTCATTTGTTATTCAATTCATTTCTCTTCTTTTAGCAGTTGTTTGAAAAACAGTTTCCATCTGCTTGCTATCGCTCTGACTTTATCTCCAACACTTTTATACATTTTGACTTGCGCTTTGGTTCGTATTTCGTTTCAATTCTCTTGCATAATATGTAAATTGGTTGATATCCACTCGATTTATATTTATGACATCGTATAACTGTTTTTCATCAATATTTCTTTCTTATCTAACCATTCATCAAAGAATTGACTAATGTTTTATTGGTTATAAACTTTTATTTACAACCATAAAAGTAATGATGGCATTTCCGACTTTTTAAAAGTTTGGAAGTATGACTTTGTTTACGTTTACTTCCCGCCCTCTATTACTGCCCTAACTTTTCACAAATAATTATTAATTGTGTGGTTGTAAGTAAAATTAATTGTTACATTAGAATTATTGGAAGTTTGAATCCATGTAGATAGGCCGCCCTGCTGTTGCTGATATTATGAAATAGTGATTACTTGTCCTTCTCCATTCGAGCCAAGATATCTGAATTGCTTCGGTAGGACAGTTTCCCTCAGTTCAAGTGGAATGCAGTCTTTGAAGGCTTTACAACTCAACATTTCATTTATAATCTATTCACCTAAAAAAACTGATGTGTATTTATTTGACGTTTACGCTAGAACATCACAAATCTGATAACTCAACATGTCGAAACTTTTGAAAAGTTTCATTCCTGTCTCGAGATAAAGTTACTTAATCTCTCGACAGTAATGAAGCACTTTCCACCTCGGTGTGTAATATACTATTATCGCCAACTGTCAATAAAGCGATGCACTACCATAGCGCTTTTCGGAAGTAAACAAACACTTTATCGTATTGTATAATAAAACACTTTACCTGCCGCTAAATATCGGTCAACATAGCCACGTCTGTATGACTTTACATATAAATCGTTTGTCGCTGTCATAGAATGTGGTAATTCGTTATGTCTTTATTTGGTAAATTACAAATTTTTGCGGTTGGTTATAAAATTTTGTATGCATCATTTCAGTAAAGTGCTTTTATCGAACTCGTGTGTTTCTCGCCTCGCTCACTTTACGGGGATAAATAAACACTTTATCGTACTGTAAAATAAATACTTCACCTGCCGCTAATATCTGCCATCAACTCGCCTATTATTCGCCGCGCTCGCTTCGCTCGCTTGGCTCATAAACCAGACTCGTTTGATAAAGGATCACTTTACTGGCTTGGTACATAAATAACTATTATTTGAAATTATGCATTGATGTAATACTGATAAGAAGAAAGATTCCCGGACAATTCCAAAAACTGGCTATTATTATTTTTCCTATAGAAATCTTGTTCTTCTTGGGTGGACTAAAAACTTTACATTAATTTTTATCTAAAATCGACAGCAAAGAATATTCAAATCGACAGCAAGGAATTCCGAAATCGGCAGTAAATTAAATCATTATTGTACGATTTTCGTGTATGTTAAATAAGTTGTCATTAGAGTACAGTAATTATTGTGAGTTTTTTCTACAGCATCTAATGTTTATCGACCATGGTTAAGCTGAGGTAAGCACTGAAATCAAAGCTCAGGCGCATAGTGGGCAATACTGCTCCAGATAATTTTTGTTATTATTATTATCCTTTTTTATTATTTTTGTATTTGTTAGTTACTTGTAGACATTCTAGGCGTCTACAAAATAGATAAGGTAACTTATCTATTATCTATCAAGGAACAGCTATGTAATAAATTTTATTAATATTCCGAAATAATAATAAACGAGTGACAAAGAAATCTCCCAGTTAATAAAATTAATACATTTGCAATTGATCACTAAACTGGCGTAGAAGATTTTGTGATTTATTATACATATCGAAAAATCGTATTACAAAAAGCTAGCCAACACGTGAATATTTACGTAATGTTTTAATCTTAGCAACTTTTGCAAAAAAAACAACTATATTTTTTTGAAAAATAAATAATATACAAAGAAAACTAATGATAAAACAAAGTATTTAGATTTGCTATTACACAATTTCCCCTAAGCTTTTCTAGGTAACAATTTATCGTTTAACCTTTAACAATAATTAGTTTATTCCAGGAAAAAATTAAATTATCAAAGTTCGTAGTTCAAGTTTCTCTAAATGAACTGAGTTTACCCGACAAAAGTAAAACACCCACTTGTCTTACTGTACTAGCGTGGCGCTTCAGGCTGATATAAATAAAGAATATATACGTTGAAGTGAATATTACAGTGGCTAGACTTTGTTTCAAGGTTCGTGTTATTTGTACAGTACTTCAGGTACCTTATACCTACATGTGTGTAGTAGTAGAGAAATTCTGTCTCTAAAACGTAGTTGTTTACATTAAAAAGCGAGACAATATTAAATGTCTCTTTCAATTAGTTAGAAATGCCAGGATTTACCTGGTTGTTTCAGGTAAATCTTTTTAAAATCTCTCAAAAATTGAAATCATCCGAAGCACCAGCAACTACAAAGCGTCATATTCCCGGTTTTTGTTCGCATATAAAAAGCCTGTTACTTTGAAGCATATTTTAGTTCCATTTATAAATTCTAAGTATTACATTCGAAGTTAAATTGCAAAATATTTTTCTGTTATTAAATTATTCATCTGTATGGCAACTCATATGATGTTTATCAATACAAAATTTTTTTTTTTGTGTTCATTATTATTTTTATATAATGTATTCTTATCGTATACATTTCAAAACTTCCCACCCTAAATTTCTGGAAATTTGGAAATCTATGAAAAATTCCCTGAAACAAGTAAGAAGTATTATCGTGGAGACCATTTCTTGATGCGAAAACTGATTCACCCACTTTAATCCCCTGCCCCAGAGAACCACCGCATTAAAAATCTTAAACATAAAGGGGTATCGAGTAGTATGTCCTTTTAAAAGTCTTTTGAAACAGCACATTTTGGCGTTAACTTGTTTAAAATTGGTCGATTCGTTTTGGAACGTTTTTATACCGATTTTTTTTTGTAACAGCACATTAAAATAAGTTTCTAAACGAAAAACTAGCAACAGCATGAAAAGCGGATACATCATTTTCTTTGTTCCGGTGCTCTTCGTTTGGAGGTACATTGTATGTTGCTTTAGTATAAAATGTTATTTAGTGTTATCAACCCAAAATTATTTAAATAAAATAACAATAATGGTTTACAGTTTGCAAGAGAGGGGTGAAATTGTATTAATTTATGGAGCCGAAAATCAATGTGCACGACGAACTGTCGCAACATTTAACGAAATCACATGGATAAGATCACATCTCATAGATATGTCCTAAATCTTATTGACAAATTTACTCAAACTGGATCAATTGCAAATATAAAACATAATCAGCAGAGAATTTTAAATAAAGGCCCTCAGTTGGAAGTTTTGGGTTATTTCGGCATAAATCCTAATACCTTATTACGTCAGATTTCTGCGGCAACTGGAATTTTCTTGGGTTCGGTTCATAAAATTACAAAACTTTATAAATTCCGTCCTTATAAATTCAAAATATGTCAAGAGCTAACAGAAGACTATTATGAGAGAAGTGCAGGTTTTGTGAACAAATGACCACTATGATTAATAATAACAATGCATTTGTGAAAAGTATCTGCTTTAGTGATTTATTTACATGGATTTGTATATAAATATAACTGCACACACCCAGTATCCTGAGAAAATTAATGTATATGCAGGCATCGTGGAGGACCAAGTGATTGGTCCGTTATTTTTCAATGAAAATCTATATGGTGTAGCATATTTGGATAAGTAGGAAAATACTATCAATCCGCTTATTATTGATGCTCTCGAAAATCAACTGGATAGTGATGGAAATACCCTATTTGATGAGGACAAATTACATTTTCAAACAGATGAAGCTCCTCCTCACTATGTTCTACCAGTACGACGCACAGACGGGTATTTGGGTATTCTACGCGGCCAAAATTGTTTATGCTTAGATTGCTGGCGATGACTTATAAACGGTATAAAGTATACAACAATAGTTTTTGTAAATATATATATATACATTTATTTTATGAAAAATATGGTTTAGGAAGGAAACAATTACAAATTAATCTTCTTCAGAAATAAGTCCCTTTTCGTAGTTTTCGGATGGAAGAACAATTGGGTTTGGCTGTGCTGGCAGAAGCATATTGATCGTTTCAGAAAGAAACGAAGTAAATTTTCGTTTTTTAAAAGTGCTGATACTACTGAGCAAGGGATCTGAGCTCAAGAGGAGTCGGTTGAAAATATCTTTATTACAGGACTCTCTAAAAAATTTCCTTGAAAAGTCTTGGCGATATGTCCTAAAATGCTTGTTACGCGCTTCTGCTGCCTCCTCAGATAATTGACCAATAGGTAGCAATGCATTTTTTATTATGACTGCTCCGTGAATTAGTATCTTGTGCATTGTTGGTGTCATTGGATGCCAAGGGTACAATTCGAGCAGTCTCCAGTGCATATTTGTCGTATTTTTCCACATCTATCATGAATCTGCATGAAATGGTTTCCAGTATGACTTTCAACCTATAAATTAAGTCGTAACTGATACCTGTAATCTCTGAAGCTAATTTCGGATCCTCAAAAAATCTCCTACTCGTATTGCCATCATTCGTATTACCGAAATTTGCTTTTGGCATATCCACTAACATACCAGTTTCTTTGCGAAATTTGGCCTGTATTTCTATCTTCCTCTCTTTTTCCATTTGTTTTTCCTCTTCTGTTTTTCTTTCTCTGTATTTCTTTACGGGCAATTTGTATGCCAAATGGAGAATGCTTTCGAATAATCTTATCCTGGCATGTAAAATCGACAGCCCAAATTCAATAGCTTCAAAAGATATTTGTTTTTTATTATCCAGTTGGTTGAAGTCTTTGGAAGTCGCACCACAGATGTAGCAACGACTTGTAGATGTTGTGCCAGTAGCTGCGTTGCAGACTTTTCCGTCAACCATTGTCATTATGAACAGATGTTTAACGAAAAACTTTTTTCCATCAATATCAACCTCAGTTGCTATTAAAGACTTTATGGAATTTTGGACGTAGTACTTCATTTCTTCATTTGTGATATCGGTATTCTCTTTCACAAAACGGAATCTAATTGGGCGGCAGAACCGTGGAGAAGAAGGTGTTGGATTTTCCCACAGTACTCTTTTAGAGTCTCTGCCACAAACTAATCGCACTGGTACAAAACAGCTCTGAAAAATATTTGCATCTGAATCACCTTCATCATCAAATTTTTGCTTGAACTGTGACTGCTGCGACCCATCGCATCCCCACTTACATATAATTTTTAATGTATCCCTTTCTTGCTCTACTATTGTTGATAATACCTCTTCAAGGAATTCAGATATGCGTTTAACGGTAATATCGACTAACGGTTGCAATTGGCTTTCGGCGCTGGTACTCGTCACTGTGCACGCTTCTGGGGGCGGATAACACTCTTTTTTTGCTTGCTGTATTAAACTATAACACGGGAAGAACTTTTTATTAGTATTTCGTATTATTTCATACTGTCCTCGTGTTAAATCAGCATCTATAAACATTTTCAATGCTTGGAACGGTGTCAGACGCAAAGTGTTTTCACTTTTGGAAGTGGCATATGCTCTTTTGTATTTTGTTGCTCGTGTTGGGCTGCGCGTAATATCTTTTAATACATTGGAAGCATCTCTGTTTCCAGATTTACTCAACTCAACTTGTGCTGCGTGAACAATAATACCGTCTTCTAAAGTTGAACGAAGCTCCTCTGTTTTCCTCCTTTTACTCCTTTCACTGGACTCTCCAAACGATTTTCGAGGTCGACCTGGCCGATATTGCGTAGCTACCGGAATTTCAAATGGTCTTTCTAACCATAAGTGATTGTTTGTGAAAAAAACATCTTCTTTTTTATGTGCTTTGGTCCATCTTGATTTCACTTCGGATTTGAAATGTGCGAAACTGCGTTTAAATTTTTTGTATTGGTCTTCAGTGAATTCTTCACGCGGCAGAAGTTGGTCCTTCAAGCAACTTATTTTTTGTTCGAAATTTGACTTGCTATAAGTTTTCATGAGGTCGAATAAGTGTTTGCGTGTCACTATCCGTACTCCCGAAGTACCCACTTCTCCTGTAATAATCAAATTGTTGCTTTGTAATACATTCAACATCATTCACATATTCAGAAATTTTGCGTAGGAAAAAAATTAAGTACTGAGATTTTGCTTATCGGCGCTTTTCCGCGGCAAATTTTTTGATTATCTACTACTCAATACTCTAAAGTTGTAATATTAATAAGAAAGGACACCGGATCTATCTCGATACTGTAACTAATACGTTAATGAACATAAACTTCTCTGAAAAATCATTCTTATTATAGATGTTACTTTTACATCATCACAAGGGTACATTCCACAGAATCGCCGAGAACTGTCACTTATGCTAGGTTCGATGACAGAACTTTCAAGTGACGCTGTCGGCACATCGTGCACTGGAAAAGGGTGGGAGGTGGTGCGTATTGTTCACTGGAATGTCCCCTGACGCAGGTAGTCGATTTAAGATGGTTTTTCCAATTTTGTGAAATTCACTTTTGGCCGCGTAGAATGCTCAAATACCCGTCTGTGCGACGGTGGTTAAATGTATTTCCATATAAATTGATAGGACGCAGAGGACCTATACAGGGTGTTGCAGAAATAAAAAGACGGAGTAGCAGAAATCGGAAGCTAGATTGTGTAAAAACGTACCTTCAAAATATCAAGTCTTAATTCGTGCGCATACGGCAGAAAAAAAATAATAAAGAATTCAATTGGCCTTACGCCGACCCTGGACTAAATATCCACCTGCTTCACTTTCACAATCGAAAAAGGAGGAAGAAAAGATACTTCATAATAAATATCAAACCATTAATTACTTTAATTTTACACCTGCTAGAAAAGAATAATTACTTTCTTGATATTTACTGTAATCTAGAAAAACTACGATTTATTGAATATTCTAAAATAATAATAATCAGCTGTTTCCGACTACAAACACATTAAAGAGCAGCAACCTTCCTATTTTAAAAATAAAAGCAATCTTTTATTGTCTGCAATAAAGTGGGTCGCCCATCTCGCAAAAAATATGTTTTATATGAATGAGTCGATTTAACGTTTTTTCTCCTTTTTTCCAAATAAAAGCGTATTTTTCTATGAATGCGTGTTCGTTTCTATTTACAAATGAGCATTCTTACGTGTATTTATAAACATATATTCTGTGCCAGGGTCCGTAATGTAATTTTTTTATCTAAAAAAACAACATAGAAAATTAAATTTTTAATTTTTTCGTTATTGCGGTATATTTGGGTATGTTTCTCTTCGGACTTTACAAACCTGCTACTCCGTCTTTTTATTTCTGGGACACCTGTAGAACGGCCAGCCAGATCGCCTGATTTGACACCACTAGACTTCTTTCTATCGGCTATTTAATGTCTGTTGTATTTACCACGCCACCTCAAAATTAAAAAAAAAACCTCGTCGGAGGATTAATGCAACCTGGCGTGGAATTAAAGGAGATGTTTTTGAAAATGTACGCCGCAGTTTTGAATAACGACTATACCATTGTTTAGTGAGCAGCGGACAACATTTTGAACAATTATTCGATAGAATTTTTTTTCAAAAAAGTATTGGAATTCTTAAATAACTTTGAATACAAAAATAGATAGTAAATGAGTAATAGATATTTAAGCCTAACACAAAAAACAAAAAATTAAACAAACCGAAAGATTTTTTAAAAAAGCTTCAGGATGAATCCATCACTTTAAAAAAATTGAAAGCCAAAATGTACTATTTCAAAAGACCTTTAAAATGACGTATTACTCGACACCACTTTTTATTTACGATTTTTAAGCAGGTACCTCCCGGAGGCAGGGGATTAAAGTGGGTGAGTTAAATTTTACATCAAGAAATAGCCCCCACGATAATACTTCTTATGTGGTTTAGGGAATTTTTCATAGATTTCCAGATTTCAATAAATTTAGAGTGGGAAGCTTTGAAATGAAACACAACACATTCTGAGTGACTTATTTGTGAAAAAAAAATATTGTGTCAAAATATGTTTTTTTATTTGAATTACTCCTGTTTATTTATTAGGTATTGTTGAGTCTTCCTGGTTTGAAAGACGTGATTCGTTTTTCTTTCACTTGAATCTTCCTGGTTTAAAAGTAGCAAAATAACTCATCATTGATTTTAAGTTATAAGTGGTTATTCACAAATGAAATAACACTACACTGTTATATACAACTTTATTTACAATTAAATAAAATAACAATGCGAATAAATGTAGGCTTCTTGCATTGGGCAAGTTGAGCCGTACATGATAGCTAAACGAACTCCAAACAAGTTGAGCTCCGATGATAAACTGATTTAATTTTCTGTTATAACAAACTCAGTATAGAGTAGGGTGGTACGTTTACAAAACCGTACCTCATCTATTGTTGTTTTGAAAACCCCAACATTAAGGGATTGTAATGTTTCAGTTGATGTTCTCGGAAGGATCAAATAGCAATACAATTCTCTAATATAAATATATGAGCCCCGCTGTGCGTTTACGAGTTTCTTCAATTACAGAATATCTATATTTCTGAAATCCGGAAAATGTTTATATACTTTTAAGTACTACAACGGCATGATGTTAATAAAAGAAAGAAAATAAATGATTATTTAGACAAAGCATTTTGCCGATTTTCTAGAACGGTCAATAGAATGTTTTTAAGAAAGAGATTACATTGGGGGACTGATGTCCCTCTCGGTCTTTCCAGATTTAATTATGAACATACATTATTTTACGATTATGAAGTAATAAAACACAATAATCAATTTGCTTCTAGAAAACTACTATTTTATACTATGTGAAATAGTTCTTTATAAATAGCAGTATCCAGAAAGAACCGCCACAACGTTCTTAGTGTAAATGCTCCAATCTGGCCGAAGTCGAGTGCAAGAGAACAACTGTCTTCAAAATTGGTATGTACTTTTCACTAAGTTGTACATCTTTGTTATTTAAAAGGAAATGTTAGTATTGTAGGGATTTAGTATAAAGATTTTGGTTGTAAACCTAGAATTCAAATTCTATAAGTTGCTATAGAGTTTATTTATAAGCAGTATATATGTACTTACTCTAACTATGAATGAAGTATCATCTGCATGCAAATCATATATAAATAATAATATTTATTTTTTACCAAACAACAACAATATAGTAACACAATAAATATATAACAAAAGAAGACTCAAAAGAAAAAGGAACTAATTACTATGTGTGTACAGTGCAAAACAGAAGACTCTACTCAGAACACAACAAAGTGAGTTCTGATCTTCCATAGAGTCTTTACAAATAATATAAATGGAAGGTAAGAAAAACAGGGCTAAATCTAACTTAAAACTGAACTCATCTCAGATCTAGCAACTAAATCTAATGATGCAATTAATGTCGATTGTGACAAAATATAAGCATTGCTAAGGAAACTAATTAATAGCATTTCCGACTAGGCATATGGTATCACGATAAAAAAGTCATTTACCCGATTACATTAGAATAATCGGCCTGTCGCTGCCCAGCCACTAAGTAGTTTTAAATTTTGAGCCACTAAGTACACCTGCATCCATGTCTTAAACCTGGAGAAGCAAGAGCTCATGATCTCAAGAGGTAGATTGTTATAAAATTCAGTTATTTTCTATGAGGAAGAACATTGAAATAGAGATGTTCTATAAATAAAAGTGGTCAACAGATGTCTGTGCCGAAGATCAAGATGATAGAGAGCCTCGCGAAAACTGAGTTTGTTGTACAAACATGATAGAGCCTCAGTGACAATGATACAAGAGTAAAGCATTTCTCTCTCAAATATTAATCTATTAGCCATACTCAGTCAGTTCAAATTAATCAATTTATGCGACACGTAATAGTTATTTACGAACCAAGTGCGTGAAATCATATTTCGCGAATGAGTGACCAGTTTAAAGCGCGAGCCGAAAGGCGAGCGCTTTATGGACACGAATTCGCAAAATGTTTCACGCACGAAGTTTGTACAATATTTTTTGTACGAGAACTATAATAATAATACATATTGTTAAATACGTTATCGTTTATGACACACTACTAATCTCTTGATATTAATTAAAAAAAATTGAATTGGCAGTATTGATTATTTGAAGTGACATTTAATTTAAAATTATCAAATTCAAAAAATTCTATTTCATTTCCTTTTATTTTCATAGAAAAACAACGAACTGGGTAGCATATTATTAAGGTTAGGAATTTATGATTTTAAAATGTCACTAAATTAATCAAGTTCTAGGAAGTACCAACTTTACTTTTACGCACTCGTGTTTAAAGTGACTTTTTACGCACGCAAATCGAATTGTGAAATGACAGGTTTTGATAAGCGAGTACAAAATCATATTTTCCTAACCCAAATATCAAGCGGGAACATAAATTTTGAACACGCTGCACTCTACACATCATGTCCCAAATCAAAGAAGGCACAATAAGCAGTACTAAGATACTTCAAAACTTGAAGTATTGAATCAGAAATGTGACCAGTAACCAAACCCAAATTCTTTGCTCAGGGGACCAAGGGTATCGTAATACTTTTGATAGAAAAGTTGAGAGAAGCCGAAAGCAGTTGATAACAATTTTTGCGAAAACCTGGATAGTTGATTTTGATGGGTTTAAGATAGGCGAATGGAGTAGTGTAGTCACAGAGATACCATTAAAATCAATCATCATACACTACAAAGACCGAGTGCTGAACGCTGGGCGGAGTCCTCGCTGTGCGACTTATATATCAGTGTGAGACGGAGAAAGTATTCGGAAAAAGGAAATAATAACATTTGTTCATCATCGCATACATTAGTCGGACGAAGGAGTAAATGCAGATAAGAAATTGTAATATACTGAAAAGCGATGCATATATAGGGAACATACTGCACTTCGATGTGTAACGCTTGACAAATTTTCCAGGCTGCTCGTGCTTATCCTAATATTATAATAATTCATTGCGCATCTTGTGGGAAGGACATCTCACTGGTCAGCTCTCAATCTCTGAGCTGTACAGATCAACGTCTGTTCCCTATCAGCAATATAGAATGTTTACAAAGATGGAGATATCAGCTTACATGCGGATCTTATAAGAGCAGGGGACTCAAACTGAATCAGTATGAGACGCCATGCGTCATTGTGATGATATGACCGACATCTTTTTATGTATTTACGTGCTAGTATCTATTAGATAGATAACTCTTAAAAAATTTAATTGAGTTCGCGGATAACTTTACATGGCCCAACACAGATAAAAAGATTATTGTTATCTAATGTGTTAAAAGCCTTGCTGAAGCCGAGTAAAACGAGAACAGAAGGTATACCATTATCGTGAGCAGGCATTCAATGGTCAGTCACATTCAGGTGGCAAGTTATGCAGATGTGTTTGGATCTAAATCTAGACTGTTGTTGAGGTATAATGCAGTGCAAGCCTGATGTAATCACAAGTGAGAACTACTAATTCTTTCCAACACTTTAGCCATGACGGGAAGTAAGTTAACAGGATGCAGATTTGACAACTGTTGAGCATTAGGTTTTCTAGGAAGAGGAAAAATTATCGCATGTTTTCAAGAAGCAGAAATATTATTGATAATATTCGTAATATATCAGAATGGAAGGACAACAAATATAAAGGATAAACAACAGAGTTCCCAAGATATTATACTGTGACGCACTAAATATACTGATTTCTCAGGCAGAATTTGTTGAAAATAATGAGAGTTGTAGACATAAATAGGTCACAGCAGGTGGCAAAATCAAAACCGGAGGAAGTAGTAAAAATTATATAACATCGTAAGGAACAAAGGGCGTAAATAATTTCCTCGGCAGTGAAACCATTAAATTTGTCGTACTTTTATTATTTTTATTATTACTATAGCCATAAACTTAAACTTGATTATTTCAATATGCATATGTTAGTTATTTTATTTAGTTTTATTCGCATCAGTTAGATGTGGAAATCGACCTAGCATATAGCAAAGGTTGCGTGAACACGAGCGAGTTTAATTAGTTTCACATTTGCATTTAAATTTCCTCTATCCATTAGCTGAAAACGAATTGTCGCATTTCCAGAACTCTTATCGGTCGGTAAAATAAAACGTGCCGGTTTGTATTTGCTGGAAAACTACCGGACGCTTTGAATTATCGGCGATAGAAGTGTAAGAATATAATTTTACACACTGTTACGCAATTTGTATAGTGGTTAATAATTAATTTCGAAATAAAAAAATTCTACTTAATTGATTAATAGAAAATTTTCAAAATATAAAAACTTTCCCTGCGATGAGATTTCAACTCACAACTTATGTTAACTTCATGGATATCTTGTCAATTAAGCTACGAATGTAGTTACAGTCACACATATTTATTACTGCCTTGGATTGTATGCAGTCAGCAGAAATTAATTAATTGTTGAGGGAGAACATTTCTAGCTTTATTACTTCGTAAAATTCTATTTTGTTATTTATTTGGGTTTTTTGTGTATGTTTCCAAGTAGTTATTGTTTGTGTTGTTTAATAATTACAATATTCAAACGAATTATAGCGTTGTAACATTGAACGCAATTTATTCTTGTTTTAATCGACGGATGTTTTACTGCAAGATAGAGAATGAAAATTTAAAAAATTAATTGCCATTGTTAATTAGCCAGACGTGGACTCGTTTCGATTCACTTGAAACTCATCAGCCCGCTGTACGCTGTTAGCTATGGCAATTTCATATCTTTTCGTATATGTACGAAGTGCTGCTAAGTAGTAATTTATCTACAGTTGAAGTGATTTTTTGACATACGACTACTGCGTTAAATTAATATGAAAAAATAAATGATATTTCTAATTATCAATTAATTCGTTTATACAAGGTGTGTATAAATTGACGGACCCACCACACGTGGCGACATTCTTGGTCAAATTTTGAGTTAAAAGTCCTAATCCTAAAACGATGTATCAGGCTTCCTTTGTCTTCAGAATGAATTTGAAAGAAACATACATTTGGCAACATTGAACACGCATGTGCTAGTTATAATCTTCGGAACATTTTTACACGTCGTCATGTGAACCTTACATTTTAAATTTAAAAAGGAAACAAACGAAATAAAATTGGTTTCTTAGATTACATATTTATTATGAAAATATTACAAAGTTTAAAAAATTTTTGATAATAATGACTAATTTTTGTACATCTTCTTGATAGAAATCAATGTAATTATTACCTACATAATTGTTCGAATTGAAATCCATCAGTTTGTAGACATAGCTGCAATCTTTGTGGTATCGTTTGTATTATTCGCTCAAGTCTTTCTGGTGTGATTCCTAATACTGCGGCTTCAATTCGGGCTCTAACTTCGTCAACGTCCTGTGGAGGTGTAGCGTAAACTTTACCTTTAATGAAACCCCAAACAAAAAAATCTAATGGATTGAGATCGGGGGATCTCGCAGGCCACAAAAGGGGACCGCCACGACCAATCCATCTGTCTGGGAAGTGTTCAGTCAACCAGTCTCTTATATTACGAGCAAAGTGCGCAGGAGCTCCATCATGCATGTAAATCATATTACGGCGTACGTTCAGCGGTATCTCATCAATAACTTGTTCTAAAACATTTAAATATTCACCGGCATCTAGGCGATTTGGTAAGTAAATTAGTCCAACTACCCTGTGGTTTATTATACCCAGCCAAACGTTAGCAGAAAACCTTCTTTGGTGACCGTATTCGCGAAATTCATGTGGATTTTCATCTGCCCAATGATGAAAATTATGAGTATTAAACACACCATCTCTGGTAAACATGCACTCATCACTCCAAAGAATACGTCTTAAAAAGTCACCTTCTTTCTGAATTCTATTTAAGATTGTATTGCAATAATTGATTCGAATGAAGTTATCATTTCCGTAAAGAGGCTGAACTTTAGAAACATGGTATGGATGAAGCAAGTTTTCTCGTAGAACCAAATGAACAGTCTTATTACTGGGAATATTTAGTGTAGAAGCTAATTGACTGGTACTCGCAGACGGATCTTCCTGTATTGTGGCTAGAACTGGCTCTTCTAGTTACACGGTACGCCTTTTCCTTGGTCGACCTGAGTTCGCATTTCTTGGAATAAACGAACCTGTTTCACGAAGTCGTTGGTCCAGCCTTCGAAATACATTTTTACTTGGATGCCTCCGATTTGGAAAACTCACTCGATATTCCTGCCCTGCCATGCTAGCATTTCCACCACAGAAACCGTATATCATGTACCTATCGGCATATTCGTTGAACGTAAAATTCATAATACACAAACAGAACAACTAGTAAACACGAAAACCCGAAAACTGATTAAAACTATACAAATAAACACGAAAAATAAGCAAGTCGAATGAAATAGGTAGATTACAAAGTGTCAAAATTTGACAGTAGTAATGTATTTGACTAGAACAACATTAGGCTGCCTACTTATTGTTTAACAACGTTGTCAGATGTGTTTTTCGTCAAAATAAGTTAATAAACAAATATTAACAACAAAGTTTAAAATCAAAAAGAAAACTTTAACGAAAGGATAATAACAACAATTCTTCTTTGTTCTAAATTGTAGCTCTTTCTGTCAACAAATATCAAGTAATAATGCTTATTTCAAGACTGAAAGTCCGAACTTTAGGAACCTCGTGCAAAGATATGAAGCATGGTACAACATTTTCGTATTAGGATTTTGGACTCCGAATTTAACGAAGAACATCGCCGCGTGTAGTGGGTCCGCCAATTTATACACACCTTGTATATGATAAGATATGAAATTTCAAGTAAATCGAAAGGTGTTCATGTCTCGGTTATAGGAAACGGAAATTAATTTTTCAAATTAGTTTAACGGCAGTAGTTGTAAGTGGAAAAAAATCACTTTATCTGCAGATAAAATAGTATTATGTGATTTGTACATGTCTGTAGAAAAGAAGTGAAAATAGATCGACATTGTGTGTAATCAAGGATTCTTCGAATTTACAGAATATCTCATACATACAAACATACCGGAGGATGTGAGATTTTCATCCTTTGGTATTTTTGTATGTATGCAAATTTTTCGAGTTGCCCCCCCCCCTCTTTACGCAGCCACTGGCTGGAATATAAAAGTATCATTTATGCCAAAAAGAGATTTAAATATAAAAATTTACCTGTCCAAGGAAAATTGCCAAAAAGTAGGGACAAAGATTTGACGAATTTTATGCCTTACTTACATTCGCACAGTATTAAGAATAAGAACATAGGATGGGAACAAAATCAAACTTATTCATGATTACCACGAGGATATGCAAATGTCGATAGTGCATAACACGAAACAATTTTGGTCCTACATACGGTCCAGGAAGACTGATGAGGGTGATGTCTTGCCTGACTACTATCTATCTTTTCCAACTACTTTCAATCAGTTTATTTTCCTAATAGTAATCTGGTTACTCCTTTGCCCCATTCTAATTTCTCAGCAACAAGCTTGTCCTACGGAGATGTACTCACATCTGAAATCTAAATGTTTGTATCTACTTCAAATTTCGGTTACTTACTTTTTGTAATTTAGAAGTATTCACAGCTAAATATTAAGTTTCTACTTCTAACTAAATAGATTTAACTATAAAAAAATAAATTCTGTAAAGTTGGGATGAGAATAAATAACGACAATCTATGCTCTTCTCTTAGTTATTATATGTCTCCAGAAATATATACCGGATGCGGCAATAGTGTGTCGACGGAGCTTAGCATAAAAACTAATAACTTTGTACGAATAAGACTTTACGTAAGTATGTGCATTTTCTATTTTTATTTGCAAATATACAGATTGTTCCAAATTTTCGCAACCACCAAAAAATTTTTTTATTTTAAAAAGATTGCTATACTTTCTAGCTATTATGATGATAGCCACCCAAATTATCTTTGCAATGATATATGGATATGTGCACTTACGATTCTTAGTTTTGGTTTTATTGATAATTTTGTTAAAATCTTGACAGTTACAGCATTTAACATTTTAAGCCTTAGTTTGAAAATGGGTAGTGTACCTCACGTAACTGTTGTGTTACTAATTTATGGACTAACACGTTATTTGTTTTGACGTTAAACAACGTAAATAAATATACAGGGTGTTAAATATGTTGTGCCTAAATTATCGATCTTTATTGGCCATTTTCTCCTTTTTTTTTTTAAATCGAACCTATAATATTTTTATATGTGAGCAAATTCCTTGTAAAATTGCCTTTAAAATGGTACCAATAAGATAATACTTATTTCTTGTATTTTCAAAGTTATAACCCTTTAATGAGATAAGCTATATTTATAATATGTAGAATGCGGAGCAACTATTGGTTGGCTGTCCTTGGATTTAAAGAAAATGTTCGGCTAATTAATTCGTATCAATATCTGCTGGTTTGTTAGTAATTTTTACGTGTTGCAATTGCCTTGTCAATTGTATCCTTTTGTTGACATTATTTGAAACTATTATGGTATTTTTATACCATAATAGTTCCCTTTAGTTGTTTTTGCTTTAAAATGACTTTCTCGAAAGTGGTGCTCATAGAAACCGCATTTGCTCTTGGCGCTAGCAACAGAAATTCATTTTTGGGGTCAAGAATATATGCCATGGAATATCCCGACCGAAGATTACCCGACAGTAAAACGTGTGAAAATTTGTTGGTAAGGTTTCTTCGAACGGGTTCGGTGAATGACGTCAAACATGAAAGAAGTAAGATTATGGTTACAGATGATAATAAAGTGACAGTCGTCCAGTTCATTGTGGAAATCCGCACGTATCTACAAGAATAATTTCGAAACAACACGGGTTTGAAATCACTGTTGCGAAAAGGAAGACATAGTATAAACGAATTTGAAATGAGACTAGTTTACTGTGAATGGCTACTTTTACAATTACGACAATATATAACTTTTCTAGACCATGTGCTTTTCACAGATGAAGCAACATTTGCTAATTGTGGAATAACAAACAGAAAAGAAATCCATTATTATGATACTACAAGCCCTCATTTTGTAATAGCAATGGTAAAATAATTTACCATTGCTATTAGAAAGCCTACCACATAACGTCATAAGGATATTGTGGTAACAACATGATTGTGCACCAGCACATTATGGTGCTGCTGCAAGAGCACATTTGGATAGGGTATTCGCCAATAGGTTGATTGAGAGGGGAAGCTTAATAAGCTGGCCACTGCGATCACCAGATCTCACACCTTGTGATTTCTTTCTTTGGGCATCTGTGAAGAACATAGTTAACGCTACACCACCTACAACGTCAGAGAATATGCCGCAGCGAATAGGAAACGCTCTTCTTCAATTAAAGGAGAACAACATGACTCAGAATGTAAGTCTGTCGATACAGAGGCGGTTGAGAGCATGTGTAGAGCAAAACGGAGATATATTTGAACATAGTTTAAATTAAGAGCATTTAAAAAACAGGTACTTGTTAAAGTTACCTTGTTTTATATCATTTCATGGCCAACCAACTTTTAGATGCTCCGCATATTGCATATTATAAACATAAGTATTTGCATTAAAGGGTTATAACTTTGAAAATACTAGAAATAAGTATTGTTATTGGTACCATTTTAAAGGCAATTTTAAAAGGAATTTCCTGACTTATAAAAATATTATAGGTTCTATTCAAATTCAAATAACGTGTTAGTCCATAAATTAGTAAAACAAGAGCTACGTGAGGCACTCTACCCATTTTCAGACTAAGTCTTAAAATGTACAATACTGCAACTGTCAAGATTTTAACAAAATTATCAGAAAAACCAAAACTAACAGTCGTAAGTGCACATATTTATATACCATTGTAAAGATAATTTAGTTGGCTATCATCATAATAGCTAGAAGGTATAGCAATCTATTTAAAATAAAAAAGTTGAAGGTGGTTACCAAAATTTTGAATACCCTGTATATTTGTAAATAAAAGTAGAAAATGCACAGTAGTCTACTACATACGTACGTAAACTCTCATTGCTACAGCGTTATTAGTTTTCATGCTAAGCTCCGGCGACCTACTATTGCCTCACCCGGTATATATGTACTTATTAACAACAAATATATGATTAAAACGTATTGACGGGCAGTGTAATATTATTTCTGGGTCTCGAGTTTGAAACCAGTGCATTAGATTACGCGATCGATATTTATTAATTGGTTTCGTGAATAGTAATAATTGTGGCAATTCTAGGAAATAGTCATTATTAAGATTGTAATGTAATTTTTTTTTTGGAATCCGTTGCAGTATCGCTACTTTTTGTTATTAATTTCATATTTTGCATAGAACCATTTTATTTGAATTCTGTTTTTATAAAACCTAGTAGTTTTTATTACATGATGTTATTTAAGTTTTATCGACACAATTAGATCGTTTTTATTATGCAAATGTAACTACAGTTGGTAAATAATTTAATTTGTGGACATAAATATAATACAAATACTTTAACAGGTTGCTGGTATTTTACATATATTTAGTTAATCTAATTTATATAATATTTTGCACAAGAGTTGTGTATGAATTTCCTGAGGAAATATTTGGTTACTTCACATTTGATTACATTAATATATACACACGAAATGCAAATTTTGTCCTTGCATATTTAATAGATGTTTGCAGCCCCCATAACGAGGACATATCCTCTACAGTTTCACGCTTAATTTTATTCACCACATCGAGCAAACGACTTGATGTTTTCCATCGACTATGAAATGCGTAAACGAAGTTTGTTTTTGACCTGCGCCATCTCGTGTTCATTATACCATTATCATTAATTTGCATTAGACTTAATTACGGACCATTCTGACATGCATTCAAGGTCATATCAGTGTAGCATTATCCTCAAGACAAGCAAAACAAATTAAATGACATTAAAGAACAAGTTTCTTTATCAGTGAAGACATAACGTATTCATATATTTCAAGAAAAAGTTAAAAAGAAGTCTTATTTATAGAATAACATGTATTACATTTTTGAATTTTTGTTATTTAATCCTCACAATGCTGTACTTGAATGTCAACGAAATAAAGGAAAATTTCATAGAGAATGTTTTGATTAATATTCAACTTATATTTTTATAGATATATATACCCGAAGGAAGTTTTGCGAAGAAAAAAAAGCAAACAAACTGAATAAAGCAAAGAAGAAAACTTTCCTTTATTACATTTTCGTACAAGACCTTATTCAAACTAAAGGAAATTTTCTTTCATAACCATATTCCACAATACACCGAGAATTCTTTAGGCGACAAACAACAGTTTAACAAAAGATGAAAAAGTAGGTATAGGAAAGTAATAGAAACGTTTTTTTTTGTATCCTGAACTTTAATCAATAAAATATTATTACTAAGAAATAGCCGCGAATCTAAATTCAATAAAAGAGTTAAGCATAAATTTCATATATCTTACATTAAATGATGATATGATAATCATAAATTTTTACAAAATGATTAGCTAGTATAAACTTCATATAACTTAATGGATTTAGAAGAGTTATATTCCAGAAAGTTAAAGTATAAAATAGGAAACATCCGATAGTCTGATAATTTTATTATAATGAACAACATCAGCCTGAGAAGTAAATTCTACAAATATAAGGAATCAGAAATGTTGTGAAAGGTCGTTTGGCTATACTAGGGTTGTTAAGAGTAATAAGTTATTTATAAATCTGTCAGACACATTTTGTGATTTTTCATACAGCGCAGTCAAGGGCGGTTTTTGACTTGGATCTTGCTTACCTGGATACTGGCATTAGTCATCAGTCCAGCGTTAGTTTTCTTGGCGTGACGCTTGATGTGTGCTTGTATTGGAGGATTCGTTGTGATAAGCTGATCTTTAGTATTAATTCCTCCTGTTATTAGACTCGAACACTGAGGCATTCATAGCATACTAAAGACCTAGTCAGGTTCTATTACGGACAGGTTTGTCGCGCATGGCATACGGAATCATCCTTTGGGGATCATCTCAGTATGCCAATCAAGTATTTCTTGCGCAGAAGCGCGTACCAGCATTCATTCAACTACATCTTGCAGGCCATATTTCAAGCAATACAGCATTTTGCGTTTGCCTAGTGTATATATTTTAGAACTTTTGGTGTATATTTTTAGAAATAAAAACGATTTTAGAAAAAAATATGAAGTACACGCGTACTATACTAGGCACAGAAATGATTTCAGGTTGCCGAACAATAGATTGAATATTGCAAAGAGGTTTCCGGTGTCCATGGGCCTACAACTTTTTAACAGGTTACCCGATGAATTGCATGTTTTGGAAAATACCCAAGAGTTTAAACGGAAACAGCGCCAGCTCTGTAAATTAATTTCATCTATTCGATGCATGAATTTTTCGCTGCTACTGAACAGTGACACTTCTGGATATGTTGACACATGATATATGTGTATATGTCTGACTGTGTATATGTACATAATGTGTTGTTTACCTTTTTATATATTTAATTCTATGTATTTATTTATTTGTGTATTTTTGTCTTTTACAACGTTATATACAGCCCAAACATTTTAAGCACCAATATTTTGTAACATGACGTGTCCAACATATTTCTGCATAATTTGTGGACCAATAAATTATTCTATTCTATTCTATTCTAAAGGAGACCACTACTGAGATGATTGCGTTAATATCAAAGTTTGTTTAATTACAATTAGTGTGTTTAATTGGTTCAATCGAATACGTACTGTGAAACTTATCGGAATCTACACAAATTGTGTTTTCTCTAAAAAGCTTACTGCAAGACATTTAGTATTTTATACTAAGTGGATGAGGTTCCTAGTATTTAGTAGGATATAGGAGACTTTCAACTCTCTTTTAACATTCTTGTTGGAAACATGAGGAATCTACGAGATCTGACAAAAGAGCGAAAGTTAGTTACGATAATAATTTAAAGTGGTCTTAATATTTTACAAATCCATAATTATATTAATCACATATAGTTTTATATATGAACTATGTCACATTATAAAAACATCTCTAGAGACCGGTATTTTTTCCGATTATTTGAAGCAAGCAGTAGTTACACCGGTTTATAAGAAAGGCGATATCAATAACTTAAGTAACTACAGACCGGTTAGATTACTAAAAGGTTTTTCTAAACCTTTTGAAAGGGTTGTTTATGCTAGGTTGCACAATTTTTGTTGGAAGCATAAACTGATCAATGAGCATCAACATGGTTTTCTCAAAGATCAAAGCATTGAAACTGCATTTTTGACTAGTATGTCAGCAACATTCTCTGTTCCCTGGAAAAAAACGCAGTATCTTGTGGTATTTTGTTGGATTTGTCGAAAGCTTTCGTCAGTAAAGATCATTCCTTATTATTACGCAAATTTGACCTTTATGGCATAAGGGGTAAAATCCTTGAGTGGTTTGCATCTTACCTATGCCATCGTGAACATCTACGATACCAAAATTCACAAGTAAATTTAAAATAACGTTATCTACAAGAAGGTGTGCCCCAGGGGGTATCTTGGGTCCCTTGCTTTTTATTATATACTTCAATGACCTATACACTGTTGAGATACCGTCTTTAACCAGTATATTAAGTATAGTCAATTACGTTGTCAGTTATATGAAGAATATAGAGCCATGGTTAAGTTAGAATAATCTATCAATTAATCATAAGAAAACCAATATCATTTTATTTACAACTAAGTTACGAAACTATCCTCAAAGTGTGGATATTAATAACATAAATTACCCACTGAATCAAAACGCCAGACTACTTGGTGTAATTGTCGATGACCAATTGAAATGGGAGAAACATATACAGGATGAGTCATCTCCGCGGGTAAGGCCGATTATGCCTTTATGAGTAAAGATATTTTGAAGCGGTTTTTTTCTTGTAATAGCTGCTCATTTGGAACACATTTTAAAATATTTTGTATTATACAGAGTGTTCCATAACTTGGTGGCAAACCATAGTTATAGTTTTTTAAATGGAACAGCCTATATATTAATTCATTTTTGTATTCCCCGTATAATTTTTAATCAAAAAGTAATAAGATAGTATAGGTCTAAAATCTAAAGTTTTTGACTTATTCTCATTTGTCTGAAAATTTCAATGTTTGAATAAAATTATAATATTTTTATTATTTTTATTATAATATTTCTCGAAAACGACGTATTAGATGCACAAAGTTTTTTGCAGTATTGTTTGAAATAAGAGGTCCTATTAGAAGCATGTTTCATTTTTTTTTACAGTTACTAACTACATGTGCAGAAAACTGGATTAAAATTACATGAGACGTTTTTGTATAAAAGTAATTTTTTTAAACGGAACACCCTATATATCGGTTCATTTTCGAATTGTTTATTAAATTTCATGTCAGAAACATGTAAGACGTTACTACTTTAAAAGTGACCATTTCTGAGCTGTTGTCTTTTTCTGATATACTTTTGCCAACTTTATGCTTTTCATTTTAATATAATTTTGTTAGTTTTTGTATAAAGTCAATTTCTTCAAATGGAACACCCTGTATATCAGTTCATTTTTGAATTTCTTATTAAATTTCACATCAAGAACATCTAAGACGTTAATACTTTAAAAGTGACTGTTACTGAGCTATTGTCGCTTTTCGATATAATTTTGTCAGTATGTACTTTACTATATTAATTAAAACCATAAAAATCCAACCAAACCAAAATTATATCAAAAAGCGACAACAGCTCTGTAATAGTCACTTTAAAAAAGTATTAACTTCTTACATATTTATTTGATGTGAAATTTAATAAGAAATTCAAAAATGAACTGTTATACAGGGTATTCCATTTGAAAAAATTGACTTTTATACAAAAACTAACAAAATTAATTCAAAAAATGAGGTGTGGCCACCACACGACTTTCTTATACGTATGAGCGTTTCAAATTATAGAATTTTAAGAATTTTTTATACAAAAATTATTCAAAATCCTATTCTAAGTACTTCTATTCTCTTAATAAACCTCTATAGAATGCATACTTTGCAAGATATTATCAAAAAAGTGCTCCTCGCTAAGAGCAAAAGTGCTACTTCCGGTCCGAATTTTGAAATTTCATATATACAAAAAATGTTGCAGATTCACTTCTAAATACTTTTGTACTCTTCATTAATTTATATAGAATGCATAACTTACGACATATATGCAAAAAATCGCTATTCGATAAGAGTAAAAGACCTACTTCCGGTTTGAATTTCGAAAAACTTTTTTAAGATACCTTGTCTCAAATTTAATTTTGAGTATATATGAATTCTTTATAAATTTGTTTAAACTTAGTAGTTGACGAAATATTGGCAAAATTCAATTTTTTTGCTGAAGTAAACTGCTACTTCCGGTCTACCGATTTTACTGAAAAACTAATCAGATCTCAAGAGAGAGATTATACACGTAAATACATAATTTGGAATTGATATCTACAGCGGTTTGACCGCTATCGTGGTCACACACACACACACAGCCACACACACAGACACACACACAGACACACACACAGACAGACACACAGACATTTTTTAAAAACCACTTTTTTGGTGTCAGGGGACTTCAAAACGTGGACATCTGCAAAAATCTCGAGGTCGAAAATTTTCGTCATCACAATACTTCCTTATACTACGTATAAGAAAGTAAGAAAATGAGGTGTGGTCACCACACGACTTTCTTATACGTATGAAAGTGTTACTTCCGGTCCGAATTTTGAAATTTCATTTATACAAAAAATATTCCAAATCCAACTCTAAATACTTTTGTACTCTTCATAAATATATATAGAATGCATAATTTGCGACATATTTGCAAAAAATCGCTATTCGATAAGAGTAAAAGTGGTACTTCCGGTCTAAATTTTGAAATTTTTTTTATACAAAAGATATTTAAAAGTATGTGCTAAATACTTTTATACTCGTAATGTACCTGCCTAGAAAGCATGACTTGCGAGATATTCGCAAAAAACTGATTTTCGATAAGAGTAAAAGACCTACTTCCGGTAGGAATTTCGAAAAACTTTATTAAAACAATTTTTCTCAAATTTAATTTTGAGTACATTTGAATTCTTTATAAATTTGTTTACACTCAAAATCCAATCAGTTCTCAAGAGGGAGATTATATTCGTAAATACAAAATTTGGAATTGATATCTACAGCGGTGTGACCGCTATCGTGGTCACACACACACAGAGAGAGAGAGAGAGAGAGAGAGAGACAGACACAGACACACAGACATTTTTTAAAAACCACTTTTTTGGTATCAGGGGACCTCAAAACGTGGACATCTGCAAAAATCTCGAGGTCGAAAATTTTCATCATCACAATACTTCCTTATACTACGTATAAGAAAGTAAAAGACAGTAGCTCAGTAATAGTCACTTTTAAAGTATTAACGTCTTACATATTTCTGACATGAAATTTAATAAACAATTCTAAAATGAACCGATATACAGGGTGTTCCATTTAAAAAAAATGACTTTTATACAAAAATGTGTCATGTAATTTGAATCCAGTTTTCTGCACATGCAGTTAGTAACTGTAAAAAAATAAAACATGCTTCTATTATGACCTCTTATTGTGAACAATACTGAAAAAAGTGTTGTCCAACTAATACGTTGTTTTCGAGAAATATAATTTTATACAAACATTGAATTTTTCAGAAAAATGGAAATACAGTCTTTTTCTTTTGGTTTTCCCCTTTTGTCAATAGTGTTTCACAATTTGTCAAATGACTTTCCCAATTCCTGTCATATTGACATATATGTCAAATTAAATTCTTTTTTTGTCAAATCTCTTTCACTTTATATCAATTACTTTTCCCATGTATGTAAATTATATGTTTTGCTTAATAACTACTTACCAAGCTGTGCATCATTTTCATTTAGTTATTGACGTACCCTTGAAAATAAAGTATACATTTGAAATTTTAAGTTATCTAATTTATTCTTGTGTAATGTACATAGAAATTGATAGAAACATACATGTATGCAAAACATTTTCAAATATCACAAATATGCACAGTACACAGTATTATTTGCCGTGAGCCCGTTGTTCATAGAACGAATTATTAAAGCTCTTAAATAATTACTTATTTTACTATTAATTCGACGATTCTCCATAATAGATGAATACAAAATGATTAACACGCTTCGTCAAAGTCAATTGACATATAGTGAAACACATTTGACAAATAAGGAAATTATTTGACACATCGCCGCCATATTATAATAAATGGGACAGTCATTTGACAAATTGTGAAACACAATTGACAAAAGGGGAAAACCAAAAGAAAAACACTGTAAGTCGAAAACTTTAGATTTTAGGCGTATACTATCTTATTACTTTTTGACTAAAAATTATACGTTGAATACAAAAATTCAATAACATATAGGCTGGTTCGTTTAAAAAACTATAACTATGGTTAGCCACCAAGTTATGAAACACTCGGTATAATACAAGTTATTTTTAAAATGTGCTCCTAATGAGCAGCTATCACAAGAAAAAAACAGCTTTGAAATATCTTTACTCATAAAGGCACAATCAGCCTTACCCGCGGAGATGACTCACCCTGTATATATTCTATAGTAAGAGAATCAGCAGCTTATGCTATGCATTCATATACTTACGAATATTGGTTAGTAGATGTGTCTTCTAGATTACATACTACGGATGCTGTTATTGCCTTATGAAGTATGGCATTGTTGCACGGGGAGGCAGTAGTGTTTGTACTACAGAAGAGGGTATTCTGCACAATACTTTATTTAGGATGTACACAGTTCTGTAGAGGGAAATTTAAGGAGCATAATGTCCTTGACAATTGCAGCAATTTATATATTTGAATGCTTAATATTTTTATTTAAGAATAAACATCTCTCTAATAATTACCTACTTAACCATTCTTACCCTACAATTAACGCTTAACTCTGACAGAAAATAATCATGTCTATTCTTGTGTACATTTTTTTAATACTTTTTGCCATATATGGAATCTATCTCTAACATAAATATTTTCGAAAATGTCACATTTAAGTTTCTATATAATCTGGTGCCTTATAATGCTACAGAATACTTGGAGAATATATCCGAACTATAATTTGGTATATTAATTATTAATATTTAGTTTTTTCTTATTGACGTTTGCCAATTGTAAATTTAAATTTAGACAAACAACTTTACTTTATTTTACATGTAAGAATACGAAATTATCATTTCTTTCATAGCTGCTTTCCTTCATCTTCCTAATATTTTAAAAACGTGCCTGTGTAGGAAATTTGTGGAAGGAGCAGGGGTGGTTCGATGTCACTCATCCACCTACGAGATAAGTATGCTTCGAAGGCACGTTATAGATGCATGATTGGAGATCGATATATATTTAGAATGATACTTATATTGGTCAGTAGTGAGACCACCGATTTATAACAAGCAAGTAAGCAAAAATACTATTAAATACGTGTAGGAGATAAGGCAAAGATAATATGAAGAATTTGGTACCTTAAATTAACTCCTTGAAAGCGTAATGACTGCAATTGGAGATATATATTCGATAAATAAGTTCATCAACAAGAGCGATATTTACCTGTTTTAAGGGTAGTCGTATACTATTACTCTATGTATGTAGATTACCATTCAACTGCCCAATGAACACTGGAATTGCAGAATCTAAAACCTAAGAAGCCATTTGCTCACCCAAGGACGTCCTCAGTAGCTTAATATCATTTTCATTGTCTGGCTATGTCATAATTCTTGTCATTGCATGTAGTTGGTTCAGATTTATTTTAGTTTTTGTGTCTATTTTGGTCTATATGTATTATAATATTTTGTTAACATTGTTGGAATTAGAATGCGAATACATATTATATGTTTTTCTTACTTTATAAGCGGTGATGAAACGTGATCACTGCTTATTTTACGGTATATATTCTATATTATGGACCATCATAGTTCGGCACTTCTAAACTCATTAAATAACATTTTGTAATTCCACACTTTCTTACTTGTTCTTATTTAAGTTGCTATTTCCTTTCGACGCATTTGCCACAAGAACCCTTTATAATTTTTCTGATTATTTGTAAAGCGTAAACATAGTTCATCCTAATGCTAAAGAAAATGTCAAGTCCGGAACTTTTATCTTAAAACGCCTTAAGATTCTTTAGATTACATTTTAATGTCAGTGACATACAAAATCTCATCTTTAGAGAGATTTGGACATGTTGGCTATATGATGCGGGAAAGTTAGGCTTAAATTAGATATTAACAAATGCTGCATGCTTTCTTATAGACTATTCTCTACACCTTTCTCCTACTGTTAATATGTTAAAGGTACTGCTCTTGTAAGAAACTTAGAAGTCATGGACCATGGTGTAATTTTTGACTCGTGCTTTACCTTTGGATCGGCATATTTATACAATCTTTTCTAGAGATTTTAGATCACTTAGTTGTAACGGGTGTTCAGAAAAATTCGAAGTCAAAGTAATCCTTCGAAAATTTGAAGTCATGTCTGAGACAGAGTACGATTCTGACAATTATTGACAGACAGCAATTAATAATAATGTCTTTATTTTTCTCTTCCTTCTTATTACATGAACATATACACAAATAAGTATATATGTAACAAATAGGAAAAAGAAAATACTCCTAACTAAACATAACTAAGTAATTCTGCGTATATAATAATATAACAACTTTATTATTCTTTTTAGCACACATAACAAACTAGAAATGAGCGTCATTGTTTCTGTAGAAAATACGAACAAACAACACCCCTGAAAGCCGTCATACCCATAACCTTAAAATGACCTGGTACAGCATTGTAAAAAGGAGTAGATTGCATATGTGAATAATCTCTTAAAAAATGTTGTATGGTATTTAGGTAAGGTGATAGCATCTTTTCTCGTTATATTAATATTATGCATGTCACAGCAAAACCTGAATTTCTTTAATAAGTTCGGTGGGCACTCACACAAATGAATTCTATGAAACGAGGTGAGACAATGTAAAGTAATTCGGTTTTGCATATTTACCCATCGCAAAGATTTGACCTTGTGTGATATTCTATCATATTTACGTATGCCAAAAATGTACAGCATACACGCGTTTTGTACTGTTGGCACTCGCTTCATGTTAACAGCACCCAAACAGGACAGATAAATTTCAATTTATTGGTGCCCTGTATACAATGTTATACTTACACAAGTCAAAGAACAATAATAAAAAGAATAATTAATGTTAAAAATTTAGACATTAACATACATTCAACTACTACGGTACATTACTACAGATTAAAAATTTCTCTATACTATAAAAAGCCCGTCTGAGGAGAAACTCTTTTAATTTATTTTTAAAACTGCTTCGAGGTTGAGTTCTCAGATGTGGTAAAAGTTTGTTAAAAAATTTAAACGCACAATAACCCGGACCTCTTCGACATATTTCTAGGCGCCAATAGCTAGGAGCTAGGTGCCCGCCATGTCTGGTGTTATATGGACGTATGTCATTGCATGTGGGGTATCCGTCCGTGTTATTCTTTACGTAGACAAGATTTTCAACGAGGAACACGTAGGGCAAGGTTAAAATCCCCTGATCCACAAAAGCCTGCCGATAGTGAGCCTGGTAAGACAGACCCGAAATTATTCTGATTGCCCTTCTTTGTATAGGTAATACTCTCATAGCTCCAGCAGAATGACCCCAAAGTGAAACAGAATACATAATATGTGAATGGCACAGGGCAAAATAGGCACTCCTGAGCACAGATCCAGATACATTATTCGTCAAGCCCCTCAGAAGGAAAGCACCCGAACTGAGCCTATCGCACACTGCCTCGGTGTGAGCCACCCATCGGATACCCGGGTCTAGATGCACCCTGAGAAACACTACGCTCTTCTCATTTCTCCCCTCCGGGATATCCCTCGTCGAAAGAATATTTTTTTGTGTTTTATCGTTGTTAAGAAAAAGTTTATTTAATTTAAACCATTGCCTAGCCAAAGACTGTGCCTCGCCCGCGCTCCTCTAAGCCCCAAAATAGCCCTTATCCACCCTGGAAATAGTGTCATTGGCGAAAAGTGTAAAGTGAGATGTTCGATCACTAGTTGGAAGATCGTAAATGTAGATTAGAAAAAGCAGAGGCCCAAGAACGGAGTCCTGACGTACCCCTATGTCTAATCCACTCTTCTCCGACAACACCTCCCTAACCCTCACTTGCTGATATCTGTCTGACAGATAACTTCCTATAATGGAAACACTTTCATCGTTAAATCCATACTTTCCCAATTTTTGCAAGGGAATACCATGCGAAACACAGTCAAAAGTCTTAGTCAGGTCACAGAAAATACTTGCTAGGTACTCGCCATCCTCAAAAGTTGAATTTCTTTCCACTTTAATTGTGCTCAATTGTGCCGTATGGCATTTTCTCCCCAAACGCTCACTTTCGAAGTTACACAAAAAAAAATCCGAAATTGACGAAAGTCTACTGTTATAATTTATATAGTATAAAACGTTTGTCAATTCTGGTCTGTTTGTGTTCAATTGTGTCTTTACTAGTTGTAGATGCGCTCTTCTGTTTTCAGAAATTTTTAAAAAAATTGAAGCAAGGACAACATGGCGATTGCGTCCCTCAAAAGTTGAATTTCTTTTCAAAACGCGGTGCCTTCGCAAGCCAATTGTGCTGTATATCTTTTTTCCCCAGGCACTCACTTTCGTATAGTATAGAATGAGCAATACTGACAAGATCAAGCACGCCCAGCGCCGTATTTAAACCCCTCCTAAACCCAAACAAAATATACGGTTCAATTCGAAGAAATCTGTGATTTGTTTCGCTAAACATTTTTCAAATATTTTTGAAGAAATTGGCACTAAAGATATAGAATGATAGATACTAATGTCATGATAATCACCCTTAAAAATAGGGATGACTATTGTGTTCTTTAGCTTCGATGGAAAGACACCTTCTGCCAAACACAGATTTACTAATTTAGACAGTGGACTTATATTTTTGACACATATGATTAAATCAATAGTTAAACCGAAAGTGTCCTTACATTTTTTTTATTTTTCAAGAAGGCAATTGTATCTCGCATCTCGTTTAATGTTACTGGTTGAAAATTAAAGTATATGGATCAATATGTATATCTGCTGAGATAGGATCTGCGCCGGAGGGAGCCATCCCGCTTATTATATCGTGTGGGACATTTAAACAGACATGCAATAATTTAACAACGACAGCACCAATGCATCCTCTTTAATTTAATATTGAACATAGATTTGATAGAGTATAAAATCTAAGTTCATAATTTTTGATTTGTAGGACTTATATCTGAAAGTGTTATCTATGGTTAAACCTAAATTTTTTGATTGCGTTAGTACTGGTATAGTGTTATTATTTAAAGTAATTTTCAATTGACTCCCACATCTCTCAACCAACGTCACCCACCCTCCCAAACAACATAACACAGCTTTTGTCCGCATTAATAAATATAGAATGTTTGCCGGAGTAACTATTAATATTTAATAAGTCAGCATTAACATTAGATATGACATTCACATACTCGTATAATACTTAATTTAAATTATAGACTTAAGTTAGGACATACGATTTTTTTTTCAACACCAACTTGACATCGAATTTTTTTGAACACTCGATATAATGCGTGTCCCAAAATATTTCACGACTATTGCCTTGGTCAGGTCCTTCGGCCTACGTATTAAGTGAAATTGAATACGCAGCACTTATCTGACATTTCATTTACGCTTACAACTCGCTGGCACTAGAACGTATCCAACGTAAATTTCTCAATTTTTTCTCATTTAAAATCGATAGTGTTTACCCGGAGAGGCCCACACTCTAAGCGGATTTACTATTACGCCACAACTTATCATTTTTACAAACAAGAAGAGATCGTCTTTGCTAGAAATTCTTACATAAGCTCAACAGAAACAATATTGACTGTCCCGTCATGCTGGAAAAAATATTGCTTGTTTTTCCACGAGTTACCTCGAGATAGAACTCATCTTTTATGGTTCCATTTGCTAGGACTACAGCTATAACGCTAACCCCAGCATATATTCTCTCCAAGGTTGGTAATATGATGAACTTGAATATATTCGGGGTATATTAATCGTATATCTATTTATATGTATGTGTTTACTGATGTACAGGTACGGACAGAAAAAGTGGGACAATTTTTACATAAAAGTTTGCTTTATTTCAGTTGTTATTGCAGGCTTTTAAAATGTTACTGAATAGAACATAGTAGTGACTGAATAATTGCCATCAAATAGTCAACGATATATTTTTTCGTAACTATGTCACACGTTAATATTTTTGATAAAGCAAGAATAATTGCTAATGCACAAAATGGACAATTCAATAGGCAGATATATTGCCCTACAATTTAACATTAACAAAAGCACATTGTTTAAAATTGAAAATGGAGAAATGAAGGAAATACAAACAGAAATCCAGGATCAGGACGGAGAAGAATTTTGACTCCCAAACAAGATTCGGTTTTCGTGTATAAATTTTGCTGAGTCTACAAGAGCCGGCCGCCGACGTGTTAAAGAGTTTGAGCTGCGTTGCCATGCAGCAGCGCAAAAACCTTCATTAAATGTTGGACAAAAAGAAAATCGACTTCGATTTGCTTTACATCATATGGAGCAAATTGAAAATTTTTGGAACACGGTGACCTTCGGTGATGAGAACATTTTTCAATTTGGTTATAATGGTAGAATTCATCTCTAACGACACATAACATCAGATACGATGAACCATATGTGTCCGAAAATGATAAAAGTGGTCTGTTTACGGTTAACATGTGGGTCTGGATACTAGCACATTGAGGAATGATTAAATAGTGTTGAATATATTAGAATTTTAGAAAACATTATGGTGTTTTCACTGTTCCACGTTTTGTTGGTCCATAATTGTACACAGTTTTTGTAATTTCACTGTCATTGGGCATTGGCAGGTTTGGAAATTAAGAAATATTATTATTATTATAATTAGGAGGCAGGTTAACTAGAGGTTAGCGTCAACTTACCACGTCGTAACAATAAGCGTAGATATCGACAATAAGTGGCTAATACAGATAACTCTACAATAAATAATTTCTCAAATGACTTTTGTCCACTATTGTGGAATTTTCAGTAATGTAAAGGGAATGTTTTCAGTAATTAAAGGACAACCTTTTAAAAGCAACTTGTTGATGTTGATCTGGACAAAACATATCTTTCGTAAGACAGATAGAAATTAACCAATTATAAATATTTGGCAACAAAGTACGTTATTTCGAAAATATAGACATCTAAAGGAGTCAACATTATGGAAAGCAAACATGCAGGAATGTCTTAGCTAGATCTCGGCGATAATATAAATGGAAAATTTTTGAATGATGAATATATACTAATATGTGAGCTGCTACAAAATTAACCAAACATATCTCAGAAAAGGAAAATGAAAACTAGAAAAATACAATTATCGTAAGATACAAGATCTATGTTTGTTTACATAATCCAAATTCTTAAAAGGGAAGTTAACTATCTCACAAAATCTTAACACCAACTACACCAGTCTATCACAGAAAAAATATTATGAATGCTTAAAATTGACCTATTAGAAATAAAGATCACCATTTCAGTTTTCGCTGTGTTAGTCAAGAACTGTTTTAGTCAGTACACTACTACATACCTGGTTTACGTTGTACTTAGTAGAATGTGTTGTTGTACTTACAATATTAGCGTCATCTGCATACAACGCTGACAACGCCGTTGAAAGCTCAGCCAATAATCCATGGTGATAACAAACAACAGAGAGCCTAATATGGAGCCTTGTGGTACTCCCACAGAATCTTTAAAACAATTGAAATAACGCAGCATCTAAATATCTTTCCCAATAGCAATTTATGGTTAAGCTAATAGAACTCCTCCGTTAGATCAATATATAAAGCAGACAAAGAAAAGAGATGGATTTATTGTCGGTAAGTCCTTGCTGAAAGTCATGGAAACATTACCTTTTTTTAGTAAAAAGTTATTTAATTTGGCACACATAATAAACTACAATGAAAAATCTCAAAAACAATCTAATGGATGATGTTAAGTATATCACTGACATTCAGTTTTTTGTACAGAAACTTTATAATTGCAATCTCAAACCTACTCGGGAAAATCCTTTTTTCGGACGAGATGTGGATTACTTAGTTTAAGTGGTCTTAACATATGTGACGATTTTAAGCAACAAATGCAAAAAATGCCAGCAAATTCAGACGATTTCAACTTATTAATTGCGTCTACATAACTTTTCAAAACAGATCCAAGAAAGAACGTTTGGGTCTATGTATTCGCGAGTAACGTTTTCCTAATCAATTCAAACGCTAATTTTTTTATAAATGTTTTAGTATATAAGAACACACTTATCTATTAATTATTTCTGATATACGGATGTACTCTAAATTTAAGTTGACGTTTCTTCCTTCAGGATTGCAGATATCGAATCTTAACTCAAACGAAAGCACAATTTCAATAAGATTGAGTAACTTTTATAAGACCGGTACCCAAATCTCAGTATATTTTTCTGAATAATAAATTTTAATATATCGAGCACAAAAGGTAGCTTTTCTAATCATGAATATTAGGACTGAGAATACTCAGGTTTCCTTTAGTAATACAAGAAAAACATAAACAAAATCCAACCTGCCCAAATAAATAGCAGATATGAGAGACATGTGAGGGCCAATCCCTTAAAAGGATTTCAGTTACACAAACAAGTTGTCTGAGTTGTCCGTAACAGAGACAAACAACCCCAACATGTACTACACAAATGCGAACTTCCTCCTCTGGAATGTTTAATTCAAATGTCATACCTATTGTTATATGTATATTATATCTATTGTATATACATACCGCGTTTGTTACAAAAATATTTCAAATTTATTCTTTTCATGTTGAACACGAGCTGTAAACAAAATGTTAATATAAATATTAAATAACTGTGTTATTCATATAAATAAAAGAGGATGTATGAAATGTAATATCAAAAATGTTTGGACTCAGGACAGTAAAATTATGTTAAATTTAATGATAAACTATTTAAAATAAAACGGAGCTCCACCTTGCTTTCTTTCAATATCTGATGTTCCTTTTTCTGTTGTCTATTAGTTTTTGTTATTTAAAATTTTTGTTTACAGAAGTAGCAACAAATAGATTATAGAATTTTTGTTTTCGTTTATTTTCTTGTAGACAGGAAAGCAGGTGCGGTTGAAAATATATTTGTATGTTGTTATACTGGATTTTACTTATATAAAATTGATTGCAATTAAGTCATTAATAAATATTACTAATATTATTCTCTTAGCTACTGTTTTTATTTATATTTCATTATTTATATTTAATAGAAGATTTGCTGATTTAGTTGATATGACTAATAATAATTGTATTAAAAATTTTATTGAAAATGGTGCGTTCTCTGAGCACATTTTTCCGTCGTAAACTTTACCATGATTTATTTTTAACATTAAATTATCCTTCTCGCTCTTCAGTGTTCAGTGTAACGGTTTGTGTAAAAAAAAGTCGAAAAAAAATCAAAATAAAATATACGATTGGCATCCAAAGATGTATGTATATACAGCGGTACGTCAACAGTTTATAAAATCGGACATTTTAAAAACGTCGTGGCAGTGACCGTGTTTTACAAGAAATAGTAATAAAGCTGTAAGCGGACGCGAAAGAGGCGATTCAAGTTCAAAGAGATTGACGGATTTAGCTAGTATATAATAAACATGAACTTTGTAACTTAATACTGAATATTCTTTTTAGTTCTTATAAGCCCTTCAATCTATTAACATTTACACAGATTACAGAGACACAATACCAAATATTCGTATTAATTTCATCAATAACTAAATGTGGATATATAAGTCATCAATTTTCTGGGAATTGTTTGATTAAACTTTAGTCTTAATGTATGTTAAACCGCACGATCCTGCTCGCCAATCAAAGACACCTTTTAAGGAAATTACACATTCGAAAAATTGATGCAATAGCTTTAGAGTTACGTAGTGTATGATAAGTGATAAGTGATAAGCGATAAGTGTGGCAACTAGCACCATTATGCTGAAAAAACACGTCTACCCACAGAGGTCATAAGAAGTTGGTCAACATCTGATGAAAGCGTTTACCATTAATTGTTGCCATTTCTCCAGTTCTTCTTAAAAAAATAAAATCCATTCACAACTTTGACCAAAATCTACATTAAACGCGGCTTTCCAGCTTTTTCTGGTATTTAGCTGCAACCTTATTTAATAATAATAATAACAATAATAATAATATTTTTCTAAACTATCTGATTGACTTTAACATTGGATTTCAACCAATGTTGAATACAATAGATTCCATATAGGCTTCAGAATTTGTTTGTGTGGAGGCAGTTCTATTTTAGCCTGGCATCTAGAGTCTTGTCAAGATACTTTACTCCCATAGTTTGCAGTACTAACATACTCCACGGAGACAAGAGCAGATACCAAGAAAACTAAACAAAAAATTAGAACAGTAGAAATGAAGATTCTCAGAAAAATAGAGAGTGTCACGTTAAGAGATAGACAGACGAGTAGATCCATAAGAAACGGATGCGGGGTGCAAGATGTGGTGAAGTGGAGTAATCGAAGAAAGAAGGAATGGAATGACCATGTCGAGAGAATGCAAACCAACAGACTAGCATATATATGCAAACATGAGAGACCAAAAGGAAAGAGACAACAAGGACGACCTCCCAAGAGAGGGGGACAAAGTTGGTTTTCCTCATCCGCTGAATAGAAACAGACCAGGCAAACAGGGGATGACCCTAGCTAAAAGAAGAAGAAGAAGAAGAAGAAGACTCCAACTGTTATTTTATACTTTTTAGGACACTACTGTACGCGATTTCATCTTTCACTTTTAATCCGGTGTGTAATTTCTTTGCCCGATTGGGGTTATGTACTTCAAAGCTGTTTAATTTTTTTTTGTATCTGATTGGATATCGTGATTAGTGGTTTTCATGCCCTGAAATGTTTCTGTAACTACCGAGCTTTAAATGGGCTTTGTTGCTAAATATGATATTTTTTCAAAATTGGCCAAATCGAATTGGTAAACATGCTGTGGTTTTTGTGATCCGTGGGCTTCAATTTTTGCTTCAGTTGAATCTTATAGTCATGTAGATGAAAGTTTCTGTCAAAATTCTCTGCTTGGATGATTTTAAAGACCCAAATTATTGTGAAAGATAACGAATTGATGGTCTTAAAATGTTCTACTTGATATCCAAAACAGAAACAGCCCGCTTAATTTTTTGATTGGATTTATAATTGCCGTACCGTTAGGTATAGGATTTCAACCAAAAGAAAGTCCCAGAATTGTGTTCGTAAGAGAAAGGGTGCTTTCGTAATAAGTATGAACAATTTTCATGCGTTCTTGTAGGATAATACGTTGCATCATAAAATATATGCACGGCATATACCTACCTATAAAATAGAAACCTACAAGTTAATGTGTTTGAATATATTTCGAAATTAAAACTCAAAAGTTCATGCATCTTTTATATGTTAGATGTATACTTCATTGGATATCCAATCATTATTTTTAAAAAATATTTCTTTATGCTTATAGGCACTCTTGAGCGCTGAGGTGATTATGTAAACGGGACAATTTTACAAAATAAGAATAAATCATGAAATATTTATTTATTTTCAATGTTGTCACTTTATCATTAAATAATAATAAAATATTTCTTATTAATCATTAAACAACAATAATAACTACTACAAAATCAATCAAATTAAAATTAAGTTAAAGTATCTCTTACCGGAAGAACTCTATTTTCCAATTTCATTAAAAAACTTGTCAACTTCCTCATCTAAAGAACATTTATAGTGTTCGTTTAAAATCTCCATACCTATTCAAACTAGATATTTCCTGCAGCAATGCATAAGTTTAGACTTATTCTCTTCACCTAAGATTTGTTAATTTTGGAGTCTTTACATTTTTTCTTGTATTATAAGAGTAGATGTCTTCACAAATGTCAAAACTTTTAGAGATCAACTTTATGTAAAGCAATTGTTGTATGTTAAACTCTTTATAGAGACGATTTTGTATATTAATTTGTGTCATTAAACGTCGTTTTCGGCCTAATTTTTGACCGCTTTCCAAACACAGATTCCCATTTCGTACCGCGAAGAGATGATTGCTGATCTTCTATTATTTTAAAATAGGAGTTATAGTTAAAAGTGTTTTTCAGTAAAAATGTATCTTAGGATTTAGAATTTTAATATAGCTATAATTGCATGAAAAAAAGTTGATAAAAACCGAATAATAATTGCATGATATACCTAAGATAATATATAGGAATAATATAGAAATAGTAAAATACATTTCCGGATGTCCTTACGTCCTTCCGCCAAATCTTTCACAATTTGACTTATTGCAATATCTACATCCATATATATAATTCTTCTTTTGCCAGGGGTCAAGTATAGGTCTGCCCGTTGCTTAATGTCACTGACATGTTTAGAATCTTATTTCAATGATTTTACAAATTCCAGAACATTTAGTGTATGTTTGGTGATCATACAATTTAATCTACTATGCCAAGCTGGCAAAGCTTTGGCTGTTCTGTGTTTCTCGTTGTAGCAAATACACTTATCTTCTATTATGGGATTTTCTAACAACTTCTCTTCTAAATAATCGTTAAAAGATTGCAATCTTGTATAAGTTGGACAGATTTTCATAATTTGTAAGCAACCCTCTTCAGTAGCGAAGGATTGCACAGGTGACAAGGACGCATATATTCTCCCACATGCCTGTATTTTTCGCCACAAACTGATTGAACTGGAAATTATATCCTTATATTATTACATCCGGAAAAAAATTCCGAACAGGTTGCATTGGCCCAATTTCAAAATCTGTTTTGAATTTTTTTAATCTCCATTGGGGAATTTTGGTTTTAATCAGCGAAAATAATTGGTAAATCAGATAACTAAATGATTTTTCAATACAACAATGATAGAAACCTAATCAAAAATTTCTATTTCACTTTAATTTATACCTCATTTTCATTACGTCTTTAAAGTCATTTTAGAGATAACTTTTCATTCCACTAATGATAGATATTAAATTTTTAAATGTGACCACAACAAATAGCCGCTCTTTGGTCCCCAGATAGAAAGTTTTTAACATTCAATCCTTTTATTGTAACATGATAGCACCTGAACGGAGCTTTGTGCTGTCATAAAACCCTTACTGTTAATCTGTATGGTAGGAGTGGTAAGGATAATTATGTGTTCAATAAAGAACGGTATGAAATGGGAATAAAAGAAGTAACACTTTTGTGTGATGCAAAATGGAACGGTACGAAGTGGGAACAGGCGACATTAATCCTCCCTAATGTTTTCTTGTATTAAAAGTATTCCTAATTTTGTAAATGAAGTATTACCTCAACCAAATGTGCCATTTGTTTTTGCTGATAATCTGTTTTTTTTTATTGCTACTATGCTGATAATAAACACATTCAGAATGAAAGTGTATTTGTTTCCAACTAAATTCATTCAATTGTGCTTTAGAGAGTTTGGTAAATTATTATTTGAATTTCTTTACTTTATTATGAATAATAAGTACTATTTAAATATATGACTGACAGTATGTTAATCACATCTTCTGTATTTTTAAAGTACTGTTAACATAATACAATAATTAAAATTTTCTTCCACCAAATTGTTTGCAATTCCCGGAAATAGCAATTCATATTTCCTGGTTATCAATTTTTTCAAGTAAATCTCTTACAATCTCAATTAACTTACAAGTCGCACATATACTAAATGATACAATAAAACAACCTCCCTTGTTTTTACAGCAATAAACTGAAAAGAATTCTAACAAAATATATCCACGTGAGTCACTTGTTTAATATACTGCTGGGACAATCATTCAACGTCGGCGCCCGACTCGAGTGTGACCTTTTTTTTTATACGTATTGTTACACGTTTTGGGAATTGTATACTTCCCAAGATCTAATACATCTTAATCTCTGGGCATCCCATAGCTACAATATAAAAACTTGTCTGGTCTTTACAGAAGATTTGAAAATAGATACATATGTAAATATAACATTTATTTAATCGAAATTTCTTATTTTACAATTATGATGTTTACTCGGTTTTTGATATCTTCAAGCTTCCTTTTCGAAACCGGGAAATAGTATTGAAAACGTTGAATGAAATAAAAATTTCAACACCTTTTCTGCTGTAAAAGTAAATTTTTGAATTTATTTACTAGTCATTTTGAAAGTAAAAAAGTAAAAAAAAGACAATAAGTGTCTTATTATATTATTATATTACAAGGTTTATATATTTTTAGTAAGCATGTCCGGATTCGATACATTTAATGGAAACTTAAGGGACAAAGTCTTTTGGATAATTATTCAAGACGCTTTTACTTTCTCTAATTTCAGTAAAGGACATTTGTTTCAACAAGAGAAAAGCAAAAGAAGGCAATCCGTTTTAATATTCAATTTATATATGTACATACGAACAGTTTCAATTGATTATACACAGGGAAAAAGGATTGTTTAAATTGAAGAAATTAATTTAGTTCAATTAACTTACTTGAGGGAAATAAACTTTTGTTGAATCAAAATAAATTTAATTTCTTTGATATATTTAGTAAGATTATAACAAATGTAATAAAATATTTTTCTACTTAAATAAAATAAGTAAATTTATTTGCTTGTGAAATCCAAACATTTGTTTAAAAATAGTATGTTTGTTTACATGAAAGACTACTTGTTAGAAGATGATGATGTCATCCCCTATTTTCTTGATCTGGAAATAATGCACGCTACCGTTTCTGACCTCTTGTAGAGTTTGTTCAATATTAGAACAGTCGATAAATAATAATAATAATAATAATAATAATAATAATAATAGTAATATTTATAAAAAAACAAAAAAAGATTTATTCAAAGAAAAAGACAAAAAAATAATAAGGGGGATGGAAATATGGAGGATGCCGGGGGAGAAACACCAACGGAGGACCAGAGTTCACAACCTGAACCTAACGAATACCATGAGAATGTACTCCTAAGATGTAACAAAACAAAGAGAACCCCGGAAAGACAGAGGAGTCAATCCCTAACGGACACGGCAAACATGGACAGAGCAGAAACTCCGCGTACAAAGTGACCAAGGGAAGAATACCCTGAAGCATTCTTTAAAGAACCTATCTCTATGGAAGGGCAGAAAATTCAAAAGCTTATTGAGGATGCTCGAATTGAGGTCAAAAAGTTGATGGCAGTAGTTACTGTAAACTGTAATACAAAGAAAGAAATTAAGGACGCGTCTATGAGGCTGAATAGTATTACGACCCAACTTAAGAGCGAGAAATTGCAGAAGTGCCTCTCTAACACGCAAAACGATATTGCCAACAATGCAGGGAGCACCAGAAATGCTACACAAGAGGTAAGAAACAAGGGAAGGAAATATCAACGCAGATACAGGGGCTAGATTTGCAGGATACCAGTATGGAAGAAATACGAGATTTTAGAAGGAGACTCACGGAATTAAACGAACCAGAACAGCTCCTGGAACTCCTGGGCGAGAAATGGCCTGAAAGCCTTTTCCAAAGTGTAGAAATTTCTGAGGGAAATCCATTGGGAAACACTGAAGGGGATCTAGCAATATACGTAGAAGAGGATCAGTAATAAGGAATTTGCAGAGCGGCCAAGGGGGAGTCACTTTCCTGACATCCACAACTAAGTACCCGGAGGGTGAAGATTTCAAGACTAATGAAAGGTTCATCTTTAAGCTCAGCCCGGTAGAACCTATTGACGATATAAATAGAACTGACGTGATGTACAAGGCACTCACAAAACTAAAAGATGTAGCCTTAAACTGCGGAAGAAATAAGATAGCAATACCGATCCCTGAGAACCTACAGGTTGAGCTAAACAGGAAAATACTGGAAGCAGTGTTCCGGAACACGAGTATTAAAATAAAATTGCATATTCCGAGGAAAAGAACTCGAGAGGATACATCGGAGCAAAGTAAGCAGAAGAGAAATGATGAGGCACAAGTGAACAGAAAGGAGGTCCACAAACACCAAACTCGTACTAGGAAAACAGACACTGAAGCTGTGATTATTAAGCCCGGCGGAAGAACTTACGCTGAGCTGCTGAAAGAAGTGAAGGAGCAGGTCAACCTCCAGGAATTGGGAATTGAGGTTCATAAGGTACGGAAGACCAGAGACGGTGATATGCTCGTAACTGTAAAAGGAGGGAAGGAGAAGGCGGAGGCACTTAAACTGACCATAACAGACAAAGTAGAAAATGCTGAAGTGAGACGTCCAAAATCAGCTCAACTATTATTCCATATTTACGACGTAGATGCAGTTACAACGGCACAAGAAATAAAAAGTGCAATCGAAGAGGCGACTGGAGACAAAAGTGAGAACGTTGAGGTCGCATCCTTAAGAGCAGCCGCTAACGAGGGACAGGTAGCCATAGTATCGGTAAGCGATGAGCTGGGAAGTAAACTGAGAGCCATGAAGAGCATTAAAATTGGTTGGAGCCAATGTAGAATGAGGGAGCGAATACCCCTGCTTAGATGTTATAACTGTTTACAGTATGGACATTGGGCGGAGAGGTGCAATGGGCCTAACAGATCAACACATTGTTATAACTGTGGGGAAGAGGGACACAAAGCCAAAGGATGTACCAAGGAGAAATACTGCTGGGCCTGTAATGAAAAAGATCATAAGGGAGGAACTGCTGGATGTCCCAGGTATCGTAAGATGCTCAAAGAAGCCAAGGACAAATCGTCTAAGCAATGGAAAGTCCCCAAATAGAGAGATACAGATACAGCGCCAGACGCAATCCTGGAAGGAGGGTCGGCAGGAGGCGCCAAGAGAAACTCGTTGGAAACCCATGTAATCAGAACTTAAGGATATTGCAGGGAAATATTAACAGGAGTCATGGAGCGATGGACCTAATGTATAAAATTGCGGAAGAGAAGTACGTGGACATAGTAATAATGGCTGAACCAAATCGGAAAAGGGTCTATCAGACGGGATGGATAGCTGATAACAGATTAGATGTTGCTATAAGACCATGTTATAGGTAAATTAAAATTATAGGCAAAGACACAGGTGACGGTTTTGTATGGATCGAAACTCACGCAATAGTTATATACGGCTGTTATATATCCCCAAACGTGAAATTGACGACTTTTGCTGACTTCTTACAGGCTCTGAGAAATGATATGAGAAGACGGAGAAAGGAAATTATAGTGGGAGGCGATTTCAATGCGACATCGTATCTATGGGGCTCCAAAACCGAAGATAAAAGAGGAGAGCTACTAGTAGAATGGCTGGCGGAGGATGACCTATTAGTTCACAACCGAGGGGAGGTGCCGACTTTTGTCAGATGTAGCAGTGACTCTTTCATTGACATAACATTTAGCACAAACAAAATTGCTCGCAGTGTAACAAACTGGAGCGTGCTAGAGGAGGAAAACCTAAGCTGCCATCAACATATATTGTTTGAGTATAATGGGCAAGGGGAGCGGAATAGTGACGGTAACAGTACGGTAAGGAAAAGGTGGAAGTAGAAGAAGGACGGCATGGATAAAATGACATGTGAAGTAGACAAACTATTACAGATTAGGGAAGGCCAAAGCATTACTGCCGAGGAAATGACAAATGCTATAACGACAGAATGTAACAAAGTATTCTCTAAGAGACGCAACACCTCTCAGAAGCCTGTATATTGGTGGTCAGAGGAAATCGCCAATATAAGAAAGGAAAGTCTTTAAAATAAGAGAGGCCTGCTCAGAGCAAATAAAGGAACTAATGTAACCATGAAGAAAAGGTGCCATGAGAAGTATAAAGAAAGCAGATCCCGTTTAAAAAAAGCTATATGGGAAGCAAAGAAAAACGCATGGAAGAAGTTGACGGAAGATGTAGATCTGGATGTCTGGGGTAGAGGATATCAAATCTTAACAAAAAGGCTCAAGGCACAACCACTGATACATATGCCGGACGAAGAACAGCTGAACATCGCCAAAGCTCTATTGCCAAAGCACCCTGAGAGACGGTGGAGCAATTTAGCCGTGAGGCGAGAAGAAATACCTCTATTTACTACAGATGACATTATCCAAGCAGCTAGTAAGATCAAAGATAAAAGAGCTGCTGGTCCTGATGACATACCACCAGAAGTAGTGAAGGCAGTAGTACGGGCCCTACCAGAAAAAGGGCTGGCTGTCATGAACGGCCTCTTGATCGGGGGAGAGTTCCCATGCATATGGAAGGTTGCGAGATTGGTATTAATACCGAAGGAGAAGAAATATGGCCTAGACAAGCAAGCAGATAGACCCATATGTATGATAAATGTACTGGGAAAGCTCCTAGAACAACTATTACTGGGAAGACTGAAAAAGGAAATAGAAGCTGGCGAGGGCCTGTCAGACGAACAACATGGATTCAGGGAGGGCAGGTCCACCATAAGCGCACTGGAGAGGGTAAAACAGATTGCAGAAATGGCATATCAAGGACCATACAGTTCAAGGAAACTCTGTGTGCGGATAACGCTAGATGTGGAGAATGCCTTTAACTCCGCACCTTGGAGAGGTATACTAGACGAGCTGACAAAAAGGAAAATATCACCTTACCTGTGCAATATGGTGGCCAGCCACTTTGAGAGAAGATCACTAAACGTCGGGGAGAGCGGTAGGATGGAAATTACGTGCGGCGTCCCGCAGGGCTCTGTTATGGGTCCCACGTTATGGAATATATACTATGATGGGGTCCTTGGGGCACCAATGCCAGAGGGGGCAAGCCTTGTTGGCTATGCGGATGATTTAGGCGTGGTGGTAACAGCAAAAAATGCAGAAATATTAGAAATTGTAGGTGAACATGCGCTGCACAATATCACAAAGTGGCTAGAGGCGAAACAGCTAAAGCTCGCACCTCAAAAGACGGAGGCTGTCCTCCTGGTTGCTGGGAGGAAGATCAAATCAATAAATGTAAAGCTGGAAAACACGGAAATAAAGAGCCAGGAGAGCTTACGATACTTGGGTATCTACTTCGCTAGAAATATGACAATGGGAACACATATCCGTAGGATGGCCGAAAAGGCTGGAAAAGCCTTATCCACTTTGAGCAGACTAATGCCAAATATAGGAGGACCGCATGAATGCAGTAGAAGGATTCTATGTCCTGTAACCGAATCTATTATGCTCTATGGATCTTCCATATGGAATAAAGCCATGGAAAAAGAGTGTTACAGGAAAATAGATTTAAGTATACAACGCAGAACAGCCATACGCATTGTTAGCGCTTACAGGACAACGTCAACAAAAGCGCTACTGGTTCTGGCGAGAACTTCCCCTATAGAATTACTCACCAGGCAGAGGACAGAACTAATGGGAGGAGGTAGGGGAAATAGAGAAAAAACATACTCCAGGATCCTAGACAGATGGCAAGAACAGTGGGAAAAAGACGATGGAACTGCCACCTGGACAAAAAAAATAATTAAGGATATAGAACCGTGGGTTAATAGAAAGCACGGTCAAATGAATTACTTTTTAACACAGGTGCTAACAGGTCACAGCTGCTTCCAAGCGTACCTACATCGTTTTACGATAAGCGAACAAGACAAGTGTCAATATTGTGAAGAACGGAATACGGTAGAACACACGATTTTTGAGTGTCCAAAATGGACTATAGAAAGAGCCCATGCACAGAAGACATTGAAAGGAGTAACACCTGAAAACTTAATAGAAAAATAGAGTGATTGTGAAGAGAATTGGCAGGCTGTAAATACTTTAGCGAGGGAAATCATAACCCAAAAGGAGGGAAAGGAAAGAACTGGCAGAAGATAGCTTTCCACAGCGCAGACATGGCCCGAACATCTAATTACCAACTTCTCCTCGAAGTAATGCCAATAGCAGTTCCAAGGAGAAAAGAGCTATTAATTGAGGGGGGGGGTTAAGTCGGTAAAAATCCGACATTATCCGGTGACACGGGCCACCGGATGTCTTATGAAGATTTTTCCCCTCCATCTTTAAAAAAAAAATAAAAAAATGATAATAATAATATATATTTATTGCCCAACAGATTTTTTTCATCTAATTACAAGACAAAAAAATGCAATGAATCGATAACTGCACTACAAGAATCAAAAATGTGAAAAATGAAAAAAAATACAACCCCAATGCAACATATAAGTAAAAGTAAAAGTGAAGCGTAACACCATTGCAAGTGTTAACAGTCGCACCTACTAATTAATTAATTGCGATAATGGTGAAGAATTAATATCGAGATCATCCCCGCCAGTGGCATTACAACGACTACAACCCCTATAGAGCGGCGATTCACGTAAAATACGGTTGTGGCCGTTGGAAAATAAAATTACACTTCTTGTGCGTCATGGGTACTGAGCTACAACGTACATGATCTTTGCCAAAAAAGATAGAATATCTATATTATTGTGCAATACATCATCCCACGGCATGGGCGCACGTCCTTTTTTACTTTCACTTTTCGATAGATTGCATCGATTATCGGATATGATAAGGTTGGTGTAAGATAGTTGTTAATGAAGAAGTTTTTTCTGTTTTAATCTCCACGGTATCATGCCGGATTTTTATGATCACATTTCATTTGCCACGTATCAAACGTCAAGAGGCCTGTGGCAATAATAATATGGCCCTGGGTAAATTAAAATTACAAAGACAAAATATTTATTAATAATACTTCCAAATGACTCACAACCACTATGCCCACCACCTGCTATTCTTGTCATTTAGGCTGCCGCATTACTCAGTGAAGATGCTATGGGTCGAAAGGTCGTGAAGCTAATTTTAATAGGGCGCCACCGCGTAATTAAAGCCTATAGAAGATAACGAACGCGGATCGTAGATGGTAAGAAAAATCAGGTGGAAATAGGTAAAAAGCAACTCAGCAATAAAACAAAACAAAGTCAAACCACTAGTTCTAAATTTAATTCCCACTATAGGATTTGGAATATTTATATATAATTAAAAAAAATCAAAAAGGTGAAATGTAAAAAGAAAAATAAAACAAAATTTAAATTATGCCTCTAAAGCATACAGCTGCTCTTGATGGTACACCCTGTATATCAAAACAAAAGCAACAATCCATAAATATTTTTAATTCAGCCTGTATATTAACTAAAAGATATTAAATATACTAAATTTGAAAGCAATAATTAAAAAAGAGAATAATACTAAATGAGAAGGAGAAATGATTAAGTTACCAGATACAATAATCTGAGCACTCAATGGAAACACAATCGGTGAAATATTTCTATAGGTCTAGAAAAATTTGCAAATTATTCGCCTACAATTAAGATTATAATGTGTGTCAACTTAAATAACTAAGAATATTAACCAATTTCATAAAATCAGAATTACAGTAAGCTATTCATGCTTATCTCTTATGCAAAATTATTGAACACACGACAAGTGCAAAGATTATTTAAGTTCAGCCTGTATAATGGGTATTTTATAATAAATTCTCAGAATGAAAATCAAAATTACAGAAATCAATATAAACACCCTGTAGGGTGGACTTATAGGCAATTAATTTACTAAGTTAAACAAAAACTTTACAAAAGTCTCCAACCTGAAGGAATCGATAAGTCTATCCTACAATCACTAATTAATATTACCAAATGAACTTAATTGAATTAATTATGAACTTAGCTGAGTCTATGAGGTCTTCATTAGCTGACATCAACAGCAAACCAACAGGAATACTCAGCTGACTGCCAAGAATTGGTTTAGGTTTTCAACGGAATAAAAAAAACAGAATCCTTCTCCAGGAGGATTATAGTTAAATCCAACATATAATCGGGACCTATGTTTCGCAATTAGGGCTCACAATTTCAACGTCATACAATTTTAACATCTCCAAAAAATTAACGTTAAAAGTTTCCCTAATTAGAAAAAATAATTAGAAAAAGAAAAGCAAACGACACAAGATATATATATATATTTTTTATTACAAGTTTTTTACAAACCCTTTTTCCATTTCCCTAGGAATGGTAAACTAATTTATTTATAGTACATAGTGAAATACAGCTTCAGTTAAAAACTGAATTTCGTCAAATTTATATATATATATATATATATATGTGTGTGAATTTGAATTTTAATTATTTTTAAAATTCTGTTTTTCTCAGCGTAGAAATATCTAAATTGATTTTTCTGCTTCGCGCTGAGTAAATTAATTAGGAAATTTTATCACAAAAATTTGCCCACGATGAGATTTGAACTCACGACCTTCCTAATACCAGTAGGACGCGCTAACCAACTGCGCCACGAGGGCCTGAGTTCATATCTACTTAAACGTCTTGATCTCTTCAAGTAACAGTTGAAATAATACATCTTTATCCGGCAGTTCGGAAATGAATGTGTGAATTTGAATTTTAATTATTTTTAAAATTCTGTTTTTCTCAGCGTAGAAATATCTAAATTGATTTTTCTGCTTCGCGCTGAGTAAATTAATTAGGAAATTTTATCACAAAAATTTGCCCACGATGAGATTTGAACTCACGACCTTCCTAATACCAGTAGGACGCGCTAACCAACTGCGCCACGAGGGCCTGAGTTCATATCTACTTAAACGTCTTGATCTCTTCAAGTAACAGTTGAAATAATACATCTTTATCCGGCAGTTCGGAAATGAATGTGTGAATTTGAATTTTAATTATTTTTAAAATTCTGTTTTTCTCAGCGTAGAAATATCTAAATTGATTTTTCTGCTTCGCGCTGAGTAAATTAATTAGGAAATTTTATCACAAAAATTTCCTAAAAAAAAAATTCAAATTCACACATTCATTTCCGAACTGCCGGATAAAGATGTATTATTTCAACTGTTACTTGAAGAGATCAAGACGTTTAAGTAGATATGAACTCAGGCCCTCGTGGCGCAGTTGGTTAGCGCGTCCTACTGGTATTAGGAAGGTCGTGAGTTCAAATCTCATCGTGGGCAAATTTTTGTGATAAAATTTCCTAATTAATTTACTCAGCGCGAAGCAGAAAAATCAATTTAGATATTTCTACGCTGAGAAAAACAGAATTTTAAAAATAATTAAAATTCAAATTCACACATTCATTTCCGAACTGCCGGATAAAGATGTATTATTTCAACTGTTACTTGAAGAGATCAAGACGTTTAAGTAGATATGAACTCAGGCCCTCGTGGCGCAGTTGGTTAGCGCGTCCTACTGGTATTAGGAAGGTCGTGAGTTCAAATCTCATCGTGGGCAAATTTTTGTGATAAAATTTCCTAATTAATTTACTCAGCGCGAAGCAGAAAAATCAATTTAGATATATATATATATATATATATATATATATTATTTATTTATTTTAGTTTCTTGGCCGTATATTGTATTTACTATTTAAAAGAAACCCATTGAGAATTTCTTTGTTTCAAACAACTTTTCTTGGTGTAGCGGCCTCAATTAAAATTACGAATTGGATTAAAACAACAAAATTTCTTTAACGTTTCGACTTTTATTAAGTCTTTTTCAAAAATATTAAAAAGTTTACATAGATATACATATAATGTCAAAACCACAACTGTAAAAAATAGAGACAAAACAATGAAACTACAGAAAACAATAATTTAATTAATATATTTACATTATTATAACAATGAGAAAAAACGGTGGACTTACCAAAGTCATTTCGAAATAAATATCCATTTGAGAGGTATTTGATGTTTCCTCTTGTTTTTATTACTATTTCTCTTTTTTGTTTTCATTACATTTTAGTGTAGTTTCCTAAGTTAGTGGTGGAAACCAAACATTTTATTTTATAATTACTTTTCATAATTGAAATAACTTTAAAATTGTAAACGGTTTTGTAAAATTGTGTGTGTGTCTGGTGCTTGTATACATTAAAATATTGCTTTAAGTGTATGTCTATTTTTTCGCGTACAGCTTAAGTTTTTTATAATAATTCTTCTTTTATGAATATAAAAGTTGTTATTTTCAACTAACACGGAGAGGATATTTCTGCATGTACAGTATGTTTCAGAAATATATGATTATTGTATAAGAGGGTAATAAAATTTTGATAGGCCATCGATCTCACTTCTATCATTAACTGCATTACTATTCTGTACTATGTGGATCATCTCAAGGACATTCCTTGCCTTTGTATTCGTCTGTTTTGTTAAGATTTTAGTATTTGCGAAATTGAAATTATGGTTGAGGTTTGTTTGGTGTTTTTTTAAAGCCGTGGAGTTTTTGGCATATTTATGTCCCTTAATTCTCTCTTCTAATAACTGTTTAGTCTGACCAATATAAATTTTGTTACATGTCTCACACGGGATGCTGTACACTACGTGTGACTGTTTTAGGGGTGGAGTAGGATCTTTAAGTTTAGTATATAAAAATTTCATGCTGCTATTGTTTTGGTGACCTATTTTGAAATTATATGGTTTTAATACTTGGCTGAGTTTTTCTGATAAATGCCTTACATATGGTATAGGAATATAAGTTGGTTCTGGAGTTTGTTTATTTATATTTTTTGTGATTCTTGTCTCTTTATTGTAAAATTTGTGTAGTGTTTGTTTGACAATTTTCTTTATGAAGTTATCTGGGTAATTATTATTGTTTAATATTTCATTAATTCTGTTTATTACAATTGGTCTATATTCTGGGCTGGTAAGGTAAATGGCTCTATAAGCTAAGGCTTTAACTACGTTTCTTTTTTGTGATAGAGGTTGTATGGAATTGTAGTTTAAGTATCTTCCAGATGCGGTGGGTTTCATGTACAATATAGTTTGAATTTTATTGTTCTGCTTGAGTAATGTCATATCTAAAAAATTTATGGAATTATTTTTTTCTATTTCAATAGTGAAACACAATTGTTTATGGAACAGATTGAATTGAGTTTGAAAATACTGTATCTTTTTTTCTGGGATCAAGGCTATGCAGTCGTCCACGTATCTTTTGTATAACGTCGGTTGGAAGTCTAAGTTTTTTATTGTGTGTTCTTCAATGTGTTCTAACACAAGTTGGGCAATGACACTTGATATGGGTGCTCCCATAGCTAAGCCTTCAATTTGTTTGTAGAATTTAGTGTTATACTGAAAATATGTATTTGTTAAGGTTATTTCTATTGCTTCTAAAAAATCTCCAATAGGTATTTGTGTAAAATCTTTAATTACATTCCATTTTTTTTTTGATAACATCTTTAGCTAAATTAAGTGGTATATTTGTGTACATTGATTCTACATCTAATGATATTAATTTATGATCTGTATCAATTTTGGTGTTTTTTAATTTGTCTTTGAGGTCAAAAGAGTCTTTTAAGTAATATTCATTTTTACCAACTACATTCGATAGTATGCCCGCAAGGTACTTTGATAGGTTGTAAAATGGGCTTTGTATACACGAGACAATAGGTCTAAGTGGGATATTATCTTTATGTAACTTTGGATAACCATATATTTTAGGTGGTTGTGCATTATTGATTTTTAACAAATTTGCCGTATTAGGTGATATTAGTTGTTTGTTTTCTAATTTTTTGATAAATGAGTTATTTACTTTTTGATATTTTGTTGTAGGGTCATTTCGTAACATTGTATATGTAGTTTCTTGAGTTAACAAAGAATTCATTTTATGTTCATAGTCTACTTTATCCATAATTACTGTTTTATTTGTCTTGTCTGCTATTAAAACTATTAAATGTTTATTCTTTTTCAAAAATTCTTTTGTTTCTTTAATATGTTTTTTTAGAAAAATGTGATCTGACTCCGATGTTTGAGGTTTACTGGAATTTTTGAAATTGGATATGGTGTTGCAAATTTTTGAACGCAGTTGGTTTTTATCTTTTTCATTTATGTTTTCTATATACGCCTCAATGTTTGCTATAATTAAATTAATGGGGGTATTTTTTTCCGTGTCATTAATATTATTTTGACCAATTGCAAAATTCGGGCCTAAACTTAACACTTTTAAAATATTTTCGGGTATGTGACTATTTGATAAATTTGTTATCCAATGTTTGTTAAAATTTTTATTTAAATTATGGTATGAATTCTTTTGATGTGGATTTTGTTTTTGTTTTAAATTTTCAATTTTCTTTAAGTGTTTGATTTTAACTTCATTGAAAAAATAATTATATCTATCCCTCAACCAAATCTGAATTTCGCTATACATATGACTGGTAATATTGTTTTTTAAATCAATATGATTCGATTCGATAATGAGTTTTAATTTATTTATTTCTTTTAATGTATCTGTTATTAAGTAATTTAAAAGAACGTGTGTAAAAGTACTTACTTTTTTACTGAATGCATTGGTAAGTCCATAGTCCGTAAAATGTATATGTGACGTTTTAAAATTCAAAAAGGTCGGAGTTAAATTGTTTTGTTTACAAACAACTAAAAATGTTCTTCTGTTTTTCAATCTTGCGTATTTATTTTCCAATTTAACGATCTTCTTTATTTTGTTATGTGGAGCGAGTCCTAATTCTTGCTTTATTCTTGTGAAACTCCATGTATTCTGTCGAGTTACCATATTTTCACCCATGGCTATATTTTATTTATTTTAGTTTCTTGGCCGTATATTGTATTTACTATTTAAAAGAAACCCATTGAGAATTTCTTTGTTTCAAACAACTTTTCTTGGTGTAGCGGCCTCAATTTTATTACCCTCTTATACAATAATCATATATTTCTGAAACATACTGTACATGCAGAAATATCCTCTCCGTGTTAGTTGAAAATAACAACTTTTATATTCATAAAAGAAGAATTATTATAAAAAACTTAAGCTGTACGCGAAAAAATAGACATACACTTAAAGCAATATTTTAATGTATACAAGCACCAGACACACACACAATTTTACAAAACCGTTTACAATTTTAAAGTTATTTCAATTATGAAAAGTAATTATAAAATAAAATGTTTGGTTTCCACCACTAACTTAGGAAACTACACTAAAATGTAATGAAAACAAAAAAGAGAAATAGTAATAAAAACAAGAGGAAACATCAAATACCTCTCAAATGGATATTTATTTCGAAATGACTTTGGTAAGTCCACCGTTTTTTCTCATTGTTATAATAATGTAAATATATTAATTAAATTATTGTTTTCTGTAGTTTCATTGTTTTGTCTCTATTTTTTACAGTTGTGGTTTTGACATTATATGTATATCTATGTAAACTTTTTAATATTTTTGAAAAAGACTTAATAAAAGTCGAAACGTTAAAGAAATTTTGTTGTTTTAATCCAATTCGTAATTTTAATTGAGGCCGCTACACCAAGAAAAGTTGTTTGAAACAAAGAAATTCTCAATGGGTTTCTTTTAAATAGTAAATACAATATACGGCCAAGAAACTAAAATAAATAAAATATAGCCATGGGTGAAAATATGGTAACTCGACAGAATACATGGAGTTTCACAAGAATAAAGCAAGAATTAGGACTCGCTCCACATAACAAAATAAAGAAGATCGTTAAATTGGAAAATAAATACGCAAGATTGAAAAACAGAAGAACATTTTTAGTTGTTTGTAAACAAAACAATTTAACTCCGACCTTTTTGAATTTTAAAACGTCACATATACATTTTACGGACTATGGACTTACCAATGCATTCAGTAAAAAAGTAAGTACTTTTACACACGTTCTTTTAAATTACTTAATAACAGATACATTAAAAGAAATAAATAAATTAAAACTCATTATCGAATCGAATCATATTGATTTAAAAAACAATATTACCAGTCATATGTATAGCGAAATTCAGATTTGGTTGAGGGATAGATATAATTATTTTTTCAATGAAGTTAAAATCAAACACTTAAAGAAAATTGAAAATTTAAAACAAAAACAAAATCCACATCAAAAGAATTCATACCATAATTTAAATAAAAATTTTAACAAACATTGGATAACAAATTTATCAAATAGTCACATACCCGAAAATATTTTAAAAGTGTTAAGTTTAGGCCCGAATTTTGCAATTGGTCAAAATAATATTAATGACACGGAAAAAAATACCCCCATTAATTTAATTATAGCAAACATTGAGGCGTATATAGAAAACATAAATGAAAAAGATAAAAACCAACTGCGTTCAAAAATTTGCAACACCATATCCAATTTCAAAAATTCCAGTAAACCTCAAACATCGGAGTCAGATCACATTTTTCTAAAAAAACATATTAAAGAAACAAAAGAATTTTTGAAAAAGAATAAACATTTAATAGTTTTAATAGCAGACAAGACAAATAAAACAGTAATTATGGATAAAGTAGACTATGAACATAAAATGAATTCTTTGTTAACTCAAGAAACTACATACACAATGTTACGAAATGACCCTACAACAAAATATCAAAAAGTAAATAACTCATTTATCAAAAAATTAGAAAACAAACAACTAATATCACCTAATACGGCAAATTTGTTAAAAATCAATAATGCACAACCACCTAAAATATATGGTTATCCAAAGTTACATAAAGATAATATCCCACTTAGACCTATTGTCTCGTGTATACAAAGCCCATTTTACAACCTATCAAAGTACCTTGCGGGCATACTATCGAATGTAGTTGGTAAAAATGAATATTACTTAAAAGACTCTTTTGACCTCAAAGACAAATTAAAAAACACCAAAATTGATACAGATCATAAATTAATATCATTAGATGTAGAATCAATGTACACAAATATACCACTTAATTTAGCTAAAGATGTTATCAAAAAAAAATGGAATGTAATTAAAGATTTTACACAAATACCTATTGGAGATTTTTTAGAAGCAATAGAAATAACCTTAACAAATACATATTTTCAGTATAACACTAAATTCTACAAACAAATTGAAGGCTTAGCTATGGGAGCACCCATATCAAGTGTCATTGCCCAACTTGTGTTAGAACACATTGAAGAACACACAATAAAAAACTTAGACTTCCAACCGACGTTATACAAAAGATACGTGGACGACTGCATAGCCTTGATCCCAGAAAAAAAGATACAGTATTTTCAAACTCAATTCAATCTGTTCCATAAACAATTGTGTTTCACTATTGAAATAGAAAAAAATAATTCCATAAATTTTTTAGATATGACATTACTCAAGCAGAACAATAAAATTCAAACTATATTGTACATGAAACCCACCGCATCTGGAAGATACTTAAACTACAATTCCATACAACCTCTATCACAAAAAAGAAACGTAGTTAAAGCCTTAGCTTATAGAGCCATTTACCTTACCAGCCCAGAATATAGACCAATTGTAATAAACAGAATTAATGAAATATTAAACAATAATAATTACCCAGATAACTTCATAAAGAAAATTGTCAAACAAACACTACACAAATTTTACAATAAAGAGACAAGAATCACAAAAAATATAAATAAACAAACTCCAGAACCAACTTATATTCCTATACCATATGTAAGGCATTTATCAGAAAAACTCAGCCAAGTATTAAAACCATATAATTTCAAAATAGGTCACCAAAACAATAGCAGCATGAAATTTTTATATACTAAACTTAAAGATCCTACTCCACCCCTAAAACAGTCACACGTAGTGTACAGCATCCCGTGTGAGACATGTAACAAAATTTATATTGGTCAGACTAAACAGTTATTAGAAGAGAGAATTAAGGGACATAAATATGCCAAAAACTCCACGGCTTTAAAAAAACACCAAACAAACCTCAACCATAATTTCAATTTCGCAAATACTAAAATCTTAACAAAACAGACGAATACAAAGGCAAGGAATGTCCTTGAGATGATCCACATAGTACAGAATAGTAATGCAGTTAATGATAGAAGTGAGATCGATGGCCTATCAAAATTTTATTACCCTCTTATACAATAATCATATATTTCTGAAACATACTGTACATGCAGAAATATCCTCTCCGTGTTAGTTGAAAATAACAACTTTTATATTCATAAAAGAAGAATTATTATAAAAAACTTAAGCTGTACGCGAAAAAATAGACATACACTTAAAGCAATATTTTAATGTATACAAGCACCAGACACACACACAATTTTACAAAACCGTTTACAATTTTAAAGTTATTTCAATTATGAAAAGTAATTATAAAATAAAATGTTTGGTTTCCACCACTAACTTAGGAAACTACACTAAAATGTAATGAAAACAAAAAAGAGAAATAGTAATAAAAACAAGAGGAAACATCAAATACCTCTCAAATGGATATTTATTTCGAAATGACTTTGGTAAGTCCACCGTTTTTTCTCATTGTTATAATAATGTAAATATATTAATTAAATTATTGTTTTCTGTAGTTTCATTGTTTTGTCTCTATTTTTTACAGTTGTGGTTTTGACATTATATGTATATCTATGTAAACTTTTTAATATTTTTGAAAAAGACTTAATAAAAGTCGAAACGTTAAAGAAATTTTGTTGTTTTAATCCAATTCGTAATTTTAATTGAGGCCGCTACACCAAGAAAAGTTGTTTGAAACAAAGAAATTCTCAATGGGTTTCTTTTAAATAGTATATATATATATATATAGGAATGTAAATTTACTGAACCAGGAAGGTCAGAATGTGTGGGCTGGGTTAATTAAAACATTCTATTTGTGGCTGGTAACGTTTCGGAATAATTTATTCCATCATCAGACTCTACAATAAGTTGAAAAAAATTTTTTTATATAAATAATTAGGGACAATCTTAAATAAACAAACGTCATGAACATCCAAAACAAGAGAACTCACTTACTTGCCACTATGGACACCGAAAATTATCTTAACAGATCCAATCATAAACATAGAGAACTCATGTTGGTGGTACACTAAATTAAAATTTTTTTAATATATTATATAGGCCATTAAGGTGTCACATATTAAAATTACATTTAACAATTACAAATCAATTACTCAGTAAAATTAAAACCAAAGTTTTTGACGGACATTACTAGTTGTATTTTAAAAAACACCAACACGAAGATCACAACAACAATTAAAATGCATGACCTATCTGACCGTAAGTGAGTATTCACAGGTCACCTCTTCGCGATGTCAAGGGCAGGTCAGAGGTCACAGTTTAATAGCGAATTATCAAAATTTCCTTAAATAAAACTGTTAATATGATAATTCTAAATTACATCTGTAATTCTGATATATTAATTTGGAAATAAACAGCAGCAAATAAAACCAAAAATTATTTTGTTACAAGACCAAAAGACCACCGCAAACAAGGCAATATAAGGATGTTACGCAAGAAGTAGGAACCAGCAACGATAGGACAAATTGGAAGAACAAAGAAGGGGGAGGGGGTGGGTAAGGTGGAGGGTTGTCATAAAATAATACTGAAAACATGGGTTTAATTATTTAAATTAGAACAATTATTTACAAACGGTGCCAAGACGCCATCTGTCATCCAACAACCCAACTGTCTGAAAGATATATTTACAGAAATCGACTCTAAAGTTTTGTAACTCAACACATACATGTTACTGCCGACCAACATTACACAAGATTTTAGGTCTTATAAACCTTAGAATATTATTGTATATCACACTGAAATTGGCAGAGTCAGATTTAGAATTCATATTTGGTTCTATGACATTGATACAAAAGGTCTCAAGAAATAATCTCTTGTGCAGGTTAGATTCATTATATAAAATGTGAGTTTGGTCAAAGTTAATAGTATGTTTAGTGTTACTCATATGTTCACCAAGTTTACATGACTTAGGTTTACGAATGGCATCACTGCGATGTTGTATGTTCCGCTCATTGACTCTTTGTTTAGTTTGTCCTATGTAACATTGCGGACAATCCCTACACTTCAAGCAGTAAACTACATTGCTTCTGTATTTTGTATCCATTGTGTCTTTTAAAGGTGTGAAGAATTTAGAGACTGAGTTAGCTGTTGTAAACGCTATAGTTACTCTATCCTCAAACAGTTCCTTTATAAAGTTGGTAAGACCTGGTATATATGTCATTTTCTTATAGATAACAGGATCTGTGTTACCCAAGTTATTTATGGTATTATTGGTTTGTACCGGACTTAGCGGAATAGCGTACATTGGCAGGGTAGTGCCAGTTGAAAACAAGATCTTGTTTAAAATGGCGTTAGGAAAGCTGTTTTTTAGAAGAATGTCTTTCAGTCGTAGTAGGTCCGAGTGCTGCCAATCCGTATGAGTGATGTTAATTATTCTATGTTTTAAGCATTTTATTAAATTGATCTTATATTTTGTAGGACAATTAGAGTGGAAATTCAACAGTCTATTCGAATTAGAAGGTTTTCTATACCACCTAAGCTTAATCTTATCATCCTGGCGAGTGACTAGTGCATCTAAAAAGGGCAAGGTGCCATTAGTCTCTTGTTCTACTGTGAATTGAAGGTGGTTGTTATAATTGTTGAAAGTTGTAAGAAGATCATCAACACTGTCTTGGGGAACTAGAGCGATAATGTCATCAACGTAATGATAGATGAATTTAATGTTAACTTTGGCATGTGCAATAACATATTTGAGGATAGTGTTCATTATTATATCTGCTATACTGGGAGACAACGCAGACCCCATAGGTGTCCCGAATTTCTGTGCATAATGCTGACCGTTGTAAGTAAAGTGGACACTGCTAAACAGCCAATGTAACAAGGACAAAAATTCACCACAAGGAATGTCAGTGTTGTCCCCCACTAGAGCCCAATTATCTCTAACCACGTCGATGGCTAGTTCTGTCGGTATGTTGGTAAACAAGCTGACAACATCAAAAGACACCAATATATGGTCAGCCTGGACGGGGGTGTTATTGACTTTTGTGGCAAAATCAAATGTATCAATAAGTTTGAAGCTGTTATACGGTTTGAACGACATACTAATAATATTCGCCATATATTTAGCCAAATGTCTCGAGTGGCTGTCAACACTAGAAACTATAGGTCTTAAGGGTATGTTAGACTTGTGAATTTTGGGATCCCACATACTCTGATGAACGCAGAACTTGTCAAATTATAAATAAACTAAAAGTTAATAACTACATTGATGACATATTACACAAACAACTTATCAAAAAGAACTCTGCCCCGTCTAGGATATATGGGATCCCCAAAATTCACAAGTCTAACATACCCTTAAGACCTATAGTTTCTAGTGTTGACAGCCACTCGAGACATTTGGCTAAATATATGGCGAATATTATTAGTATGTCGTTCAAACCGTATAACAGCTTCAAACTTATTGATACATTTGATTTTGCCACAAAAGTCAATAACACCCCCGTCCAGGCTGACCATATATTGGTGTCTTTTGATGTTGTCAGCTTGTTTACCAACATACCGACAGAACTAGCCATCGACGTGGTTAGAGATAATTGGGCTCTAGTGGGGGACAACACTGACATTCCTTGTGGTGAATTTTTGTCCTTGTTACATTGGCTGTTTAGCAGTGTCCACTTTACTTACAACGGTCAGCATTATGCACAGAAATTCGGGACACCTATGGGGTCTGCGTTGTCTCCCAGTATAGCAGATATAATAATGAACACTATCCTCAAATATGTTATTGCACATGCCAAAGTTAACATTAAATTCATCTATCATTACGTTGATGACATTATCGCTCTAGTTCCCCAAGACAGTGTTGATGATCTTCTTACAACTTTCAACAATTATAACAACCACCTTCAATTCACAGTAGAACAAGAGACTAATGGCACCTTGCCCTTTTTAGATGCACTAGTCACTCGCCAGGATGATAAGATTAAGCTTAGGTGGTATAGAAAACCTTCTAATTCGAATAGACTGTTGAATTTCCACTCTAATTGTCCTACAAAATATAAGATCAATTTAATAAAATGCTTAAAACATAGAATAATTAACATCACTCATACGGATTGGCAGCACTCGGACCTACTACGACTGAAAGACATTCTTCTAAAAAACAGCTTTCCTAACGCCATTTTAAACAAGATCTTGTTTTCAACTGGCACTACCCTGCCAATGTACGCTATTCCGCTAAGTCCGGTACAAACCAATAATACCATAAATAACTTGGGTAACACAGATCCTGTTATCTATAAGAAAATGACATATATACCAGGTCTTACCAACTTTATAAAGGAACTGTTTGAGGATAGAGTAACTATAGCGTTTACAACAGCTAACTCAGTCTCTAAATTCTTCACACCTTTAAAAGACACAATGGATACAAAATACAGAAGCAATGTAGTTTACTGCTTGAAGTGTAGGGATTGTCCGCAATGTTACATAGGACAAACTAAACAAAGAGTCAATGAGCGGAACATACAACATCGCAGTGATGCCATTCGTAAACCTAAGTCATGTAAACTTGGTGAACATATGAGTAACACTAAACATACTATTAACTTTGACCAAACTCACATTTTATATAATGAATCTAACCTGCACAAGAGATTATTTCTTGAGACCTTTTGTATCAATGTCATAGAACCAAATATGAATTCTAAATCTGACTCTGCCAATTTCAGTGTGATATACAATAATATTCTAAGGTTTATAAGACCTAAAATCTTGTGTAATGTTGGTCGGCAGTAACATGTATGTGTTGAGTTACAAAACTTTAGAGTCGATTTCTGTAAATATATCTTTCAGACAGTTGGGTTGTTGGATGACAGATGGCGTCTTGGCACCGTTTGTAAATAATTGTTCTAATTTAAATAATTAAACCCATGTTTTCAGTATTATTTTATGACAACCCTCCACCTTACCCACCCCCTCCCCCTTCTTTGTTCTTCCAATTTGTCCTATCGTTGCTGGTTCCTACTTCTTGCGTAACATCCTTATATTGCCTTGTTTGCGGTGGTCTTTTGGTCTTGTAACAAAATAATTTTTGGTTTTATTTGCTGCTGTTTATTTCCAAATTAATATATCAGAATTACAGATGTAATTTAGAATTATCATATTAACAGTTTTATTTAAGGAAATTTTGATAATTCGCTATTAAACTGTGACCTCTGACCTGCCCTTGACATCGCGAAGAGGTGACCTGTGAATACTCACTTACGGTCAGATAGGTCATGCATTTTAATTGTTGTTGTGATCTTCGTGTTGGTGTTTTTTAAAATACAACTAGTAATGTCCGTCAAAAACTTTGGTTTTAATTTTACTGAGTAATTGATTTGTAATTGTTAAATGTAATTTTAATATGTGACACCTTAATGGCCTATATAATATATTAAAAAAATTTTAATTTAGTGTACCACCAACATGAGTTCTCTATGTTTATGATTGGATCTGTTAAGATAATTTTCGGTGTCCATAGTGGCAAGTAAGTGAGTTCTCTTGTTTTGGATGTTCATGACGTTTGTTTATTTAAGATTGTCCCTAATTATTTATATAAAAAAATTTTTTTCAACTTATTGTAGAGTCTGATGATGGAATAAATTATTCCGAAACGTTACCAGCCACAAATAGAATGTTTTAATTAACCCAGCCCACACATTCTGACCTTCCTGGTTCAGTAAATTTACATTCCAATACACCCTGAAAACAGTGTCTAACATCACAACTTCCTATATATATATATATATATATATATTTCTTCGAATATTTTCGCGGTCGTTTGTTGAAGCGTTGTTCTTCGGGATATTTCGCCGCGTTTGGATGATTTTGCCCTGATAAGGACATCTTTCTTCCTGACGTTTCGGTGACATCACTTTCACCTTCTTCTTGAGGATCTTCTAAGTTCGACGGTTTCTTCAAGAATGCCCTCTCTGTTCGAATCGCCTTGTATTTCTAGTGCCGTGGTAGTGGAGGGGCGAGTGCGGCTTCTTGTGATTGGCCCGCTGATTGTAGTGTTGTTCCCTCTCTGTCGGTCTTTCTGTGTTCGGTCCGTGTGGTTTACGTTAGGCGGTGGGATGCTGTTGTTTCGTCGTTTATTTCTAATTCGTCTGTCCGATAACGTTGATTTCCATATGTCAGGTAAACGTTGTGCGTCGTCACGTTTATTCATGCAGTCCTGTCGTTTTTCTATCTCTATAGCCTCCCTTATTGTCCGATATGTCCAATTCGTACTACGGGCTATAGTTTTTGTACGTTCGAAATCAATTGTATGTCCGGAATGTAGTACGTGTTTGGCAAGTGAGGAAGAAACTGCCTTTTTAGACACAGCATTTCTATGTTCTTCCCTCCGTACGCTGATTCTTCGATTCGTCTGGCCTATGTATGTCTGATCGCAATCTTGGCATGGTACTTCGTATACACCCTGGTCTTCTAGTAATATTCTGTCCTTCGTACTTGGTAGGACGTCCCTAATTTTCTTATCGGTGGTGTATATTGGGTCTATGTCGTGTCGCCGTAGTATTCTACCTATTTTCTCTGTTGTCCCTTTCACGTAGGGAAGAAATGCAACTCGTGAAGAGAAAAACCTTCACGAGTTGCATTTCTTCCCTACGTGAAAGGGACAACAGAGAAAATAGGTAGAATACTACGGAATAAAATTTGTGTTTATTTTACGTTTCGACATATTATTTTTGTCTTCTTCGGAAATATAAAAACTCTGTAACAATGTTGTGTATATCATGTTAAAATATCATTGCAAAAAGCAAATCAATAACAAGTTAATTGAAATATCCTTTATAGAATTTAAAATAATTAATTAAAAAGTTAAAACAATAAAAAGTACATATTACGATACAAAAATATGATTACAAAGATAATATCGTGATGTATCGTAATATGTACTTTTTATTGTTTTAACTTTTTAATTAATTATTTTAAATTCTATAAAGGATATTTCAATTAACTTGTTATTGATTTGCTTTTTGCAATGATATTTTAACATGATATACACTAGTTTTTAAGACACACAACATTGTTACAGAGTTTTTATATTTCCGAAGAAGATAAAATAATATGTCGAAACGTAAATTAAACACAAATTTTATTCTACGAAAATAGTTTTTCAATTGTAATGCCGAAAATTCCCACAAAGAAAAATATCACAGTTTATATTCTACACGGCAAAGAAAAATAACCGCATAATATATATATATATATATATATATATATATATATATATATATATATATGACGTTGTGGTTTTCCGGGTTTGGAACCGCGTAGTATTTGCTCTATAGTCCCAAGAAGGACTGCTTGGTCGACGTTTCGATGAGATCTCACTCATCTTCTTCTGGACGATCGTGTTCGAGTTGCAATCGGAGAATGCGGCTGGTTGTTGGTGCCTATATTTATATAAGTTGGCTCGCCGTGTGAACTGCCAATCAGAGCGCGCGCTTGAGTGGTAGTGGTGGGAGAGTTTGTGTCATTTCTTCGGTGATTGTCGTCAGCGCCTGTTGCCTGCGCTTGAGTTCTTTTACGGGATGTCGTTTTTGCTATATACGATATTATCGGTTTCCACGTTTGCGGTAACCGTTGAGCATCATCCCGTTTATTAAGATTATGCGGTCGCTTCTCTATTTCTATGGCTTCTCTTGTTATTCGAGTAGGCAGGTGTTCGCTCTTAGCTATCGTCTTTGTGTGTTCGAAGTCGATGTTGTGGCCTGTCATTAATCGGTGTTGGGCTAACGACGATGTGGTGTCTTTCTTTAATACTGCATTTCGGTGTTCTTCTCGCCGAATATTGATTCGTCTATTTGTCTGACCGATGTAAGAAGATTCGCAGTCGCCACATGGTATTTCGTATACTCCTTGTTGTTCCAGCGGAATATTATCTTTCGGGTTAGGTAACACTTGGCTTATTTTCTTGTGGGTGGTAAATATTGTGTGTATTTTATGTTTCTTCAACGTTCTTCCTATTTTATCGGTTGTTCCTTTTATATAGGGGAGATATGCCTTTGTGGTTACCTCTTCTTGCTCTGCTGTCGTGCTGTTTTTAACGTGAATGGCCTTATTGATGCTTTTTTGCGAGAAACCGTTTGATGTTAGAATGTTTCTGATTTTGTGTGTTTCTTCTGCGACGTGTTCTTCGTCTGCTAATCTTCGTGACCTACTCGCAAGGGTTTTAACTACCGATTGTAGTTGTCCCGGGTGGTGATGTGAGTGTGCGTTCAAATAGCGGTTCGTATGCGTGCTCTTTCTGTATACGGTATGCCCTAAACTGCCGTCCTCTTTTCTTATTACCAATACATCTAGAAATGGTAGTTTTCCCTCTTTTTCCGTTTCCATTGTGAATTTGATTTTAGGGTGTGTATTGTTTAGGTGTTCTAGGAAATACTGTAGTTTGTCTTGTCCGTGTGTCCAAATAACGAAAGTATCATCCACATATCTGAGCCACAGTTTAGGTTGGTATTCTGCTGATTCTATTGCTGTAGTTTCGAAATGTTCCATAAATAGGTTGGCAATGATTGGCGATAGTGGAGAGCCCATAGGTGCGCCTTCCGTTTGTTTGTATCGTTGGCCATCGAACATGAAGTACGTGTTTGACAGGCAGTGTTTCACTAAATTTATTAGATGCTCCGGTGGTCGGTATTTCTTCTCGATAATCGATATCGCTTCTGTTACTGGCACTTGTGTAAATAGAGAAGTCACATCGAAGCTCACTAATAAATCTGTCGGTTGAAGTTTTTGTGCTTTTATCACTTGTATAAAGTGGTCTGCATTCTTTATATATGATGATACTCCTTCTGCAAACGGTTGCAGTTGTTCGGCGAGGTATCTAGCAAGTGCCTGTGTTGGTGACCCTATCGAACTTACTATTGGTCTCAGCGGAGCGCCCTGCTTGTGAATTTTCGGCAGGCCGTACAGTTTCGGACATTTCGAGGATTTTTCTCTCGGTATGATTTTCTTCTTAATGTCATCACTGATAGGTGTAGCGTTGATTTTGTTTTTCGTCGTTTTCTCTAGGTATGTAGTTGGATCCGTCATTATCGGTTTGTAAGAAGGATCTTGTAACATTGTTTTTATCTTGTCGTTGAAATCTGTTTTGTTTAGAATAACCGTCGCATTGCCTTTGTCTGCTGGTAAAATCGTGATGGTTTCGTCGTTACTAAGTTCTTTCAGAGCTAGGTATTCATCTCTGGTTACGTTTCTCCTTGGTGGACGGGAATTTCGTAGAATAACGGACACATCTTGTCTAACTGTTTCTGCGTCATTAGGGTCTAATGCGTGAATGGCTGATTCTACGCCACATATGATGGTTTCTATCGGTATTCGAGAAGGAGCAATAGCGTAGTTGAACCCTTTCTCTAGTACACTTGTCGCAGCTGATGACAACGGCTTGCTTGAAAGGTTGTGAACTACTCGTAGAGGTTCTTGTCCGGGTACATTTGACTGTCGGTTTGTCTGGAGATAATTTATTTTCTTAATTTGCCTCTCTGTTCTCCAAGTAGCGTCGTTTTCGGCTCTAAATGCGGCCGATCTTTCAATTTTGTCCCATAGCAGCGGGTGTATTTCGGTACTTAGCCGTAAATGTAACTTGAAAAGTTGAACGTTCAAGTTATTGAGGGCTTTCATTGTGCGTTGGATAGCCTCCCGTACTAAGTCTAGGCCGGCTTTCTCAAGAATTCTTGATATTCTTGGTGATCTATCCTTTCTCCGTCGATGTCGTGAAGAACACCTAATACCAACCTGTTGCCGATTATCTCACCACACAAGATCGCCAAGAATATCAAGAATTCTTGAGAAAGCCGGCCTAGACTTAGTACGGGAGGCTATCCAACGCACAATGAAAGCCCTCAATAACTTGAACGTTCAACTTTTCAAGTTACATTTACGGCTAAGTACCGAAATACACCCGCTACTATGGGACAAAATTGAAAGATCGGCCGCATTTAGAGCCGAAAACGACGCTACTTGGAGAACAGAGAGGCAAATTAAGAAAATAAATTATCTCCAGACAAACCGACAGTCAAATGTACCCGGACAAGAACCTCTACGAGTAGTTCACAACCTTTCAAGCAAGCCGTTGTCATCAGCTGCGACAAGTGTACTAGAGAAAGGGTTCAACTACACTATTGCTCCTTCTCGAATACCGATAGAAACCATCATATGTGGCGTAGAATCAGCCATTCACGCATTAGACCCTAATGACGCAGAAACAGTTAGAAAAGATGTGTCCGTTATTCTACGAAATTCCCGTCCACCAAGGAGAAACGTAACCAGAGATGAATACCTAGCTCTGAAAGAACTTAGTAACGACGAAACCATCACGATTTTACCAGCAGACAAAGGCAATGCGACGGTAGTTAAAACCCTTGCGAGTAGGTCACGAAGATTAGCAGACGAAGAACACGTCGCAGAAGAAACACACAAAATCAGAAACATTCTAACATCAAACGGTTTCTCGCAAAAAAGCATCAATAAGGCCATTCACGTTAAAAACAGCACGACAGCAGAGCAAGAAGAGGTAACCACAAAGGCATATCTCCCCTATATAAAAGGAACAACCGATAAAATAGGAAGAACGTTGAAGAAACATAAAATACACACAATATTTACCACCCACAAGAAAATAAGCCAAGTGTTACCTAACCCGAAAGATAATATTCCGCTGGAACAACAAGGAGTATACGAAATACCATGTGGCGACTGCGAATCTTCTTACATCGGTCAGACAAATAGACGAATCAATATTCGGCGAGAAGAACACCGAAATGCAGTATTAAAGAAAGACACCACATCGTCGTTAGCCCAACACCGATTAATGACAGGCCACAACATCGACTTCGAACACACAAAGACGATAGCTAAGAGCGAACACCTGCCTACTCGAATAACAAGAGAAGCCATAGAAATAGAGAAGCGACCGCATAATCTTAATAAACGGGATGATGCTCAACGGTTACCGCAAACGTGGAAACCGATAATATCGTATATAGCAAAAACGACATCCCGTAAAAGAACTCAAGCGCAGGCAACAGGCGCTGACGACAATCACCGAAGAAATGACACAAACTCTCCCACCACTACCACTCAAGCGCGCGCTCTGATTGGCAGTTCACACGGCGAGCCAACTTATATAAATATAGGCACCAACAACCAGCCGCATTCTCCGATTGCAACTCGAACACGATCGTCCAGAAGAAGATGAGTGAGATCTCATCGAAACGTCGACCAAGCAGTCCTTCTTGGGACTATAGAGCAAATATTACGCGGTTCCAAACCCGGAAAACCACAACGTCATACTACGACCGCGGAAACATCCGAACAAATATATATATATATATATATAGGTTATGAAAATGCGATATTAACAATCCCAAACTGATTAAAAAATAAATTTCTGAATGATTGTTCTTAAATTCTCCCAACGTGCATTCAACAATACCAAGGAATGGATAATTACAACGAAGCCACGTGCAGATTAACTAAAAATTCCGGCAATGCCCGATATAGGAAATTGCGCTTCCAACCAATCCAATACTAAATACAAAATCTCCAGATACAGCATTTCACTCAATAACATCCGTTGCTATAACGATTATGATAGATTAACAGCTATCCCAAATAAAAGAAATGAAAATGCGAAGCTAATCACACGATGCACCGCGCTTGTTACCAAGATGATGATTCGGAACAGAATGACATTTTACACGACATGAGCTACGATGTGTCAAACAACTGCACGCCGGTAAAGAAGAACAACCGACTTAAATAAATCATTAATGCTACCGAATTATCAAGAGGAAAATAACAATCAAATTAAATTAATACTAAAGAGTATGTGATTTAAATTACAGATACCTACAGCAACAGTTAGCCGAGTAAATAACCGACTTAAGGGAAGATACATAGATGTCGCTAATATACCGAACATACAAATAATCTTATTAATTCTTAAAATAAATCATACTTGTACTAATTCAATTAAGAACAATGATAATTGTTAATTAAAAATAGAAATAATTAAGCCTATGATTTTTTAACCGTTACAAATTTTCAGAAAGACACCCCGCACCACTGATTTATCGTATATTCTAAGAAAAATACCATTTCCCTGTGTAAGGTAATTTAATTGTTTTATCATCTTTTTATCTGATTAACATAGAATGACGCCACTATGTGCCATGGTTTACAAGTTTTTCTTGTGTTTGCCTTGCTGTAACACAAACCTTCTTCCTTCTTCAAGGGAACTGGTGTGGATCGTAAATTTGTGCTGCCGATTTCATGGCCAACACCCACAACGTAGAAGCTGAAGAATTCATTTGTTTTATGCCCATGGATGCAATCGTATTCAGATAAGTCTATTCCACTTATGAGTTGATTGTGTATATTGTTATATTTTTCGTAGTAAGATTTGAGTAATTTATTATAAATTTGAGCGAATGTTCGTATTGTGCAACTTCCGCAATTTAGGGAATTTAAGTCAACAGGATTACATAATTAATTTCAATTCTTCGGATGACTTTTTATGCAATTAGTTGATTTTTGAAATACGAATTTATTCATTAATGTAGTATTAACTTGCGCTAACGCTCGTATGGTGTTATTTTATTGATTTTTAATTATGGGGGTTGACCATAAGTCGACCGAATTATTTAACTAATTGAATCCAGCTGACTTGCTGTCATAAATTGCAAATATTGTACAGTTCCTTCATTTAATCCCGAGTACCACGTGACTTCTAAACGTATGCAACCCAACCTACACCGTTGGCAGACCTGTTTCTTGAAAGTAACTAAATACCTACTACATGTACATCAGTGGCGTACCACTAAATTTTCCAATCAGTTTTAAAAGAAACCTATAACTTTCTTAATGCTAAATTTAACCTACAGGAATACAACTTCCGACAATTTTAAAATAACCAAAGAAATGCAAATTATTTTTTTATTGTAATTCAAACATTTACGAAAACAGAAAATTTTCACATTTTATAAAATATTACAAGAAATGTTGAAAATGGTTCCCCTCAGCTGGCAAATTCGTCTCTTCATGCTATCAAATACCCAGCGAAGTTCATTGACAGTTATGTTGTGTATTTCTTGTTCAATGGCTTGTTGTAATTCATCAAGATTATGCAAGCGGTTTCTGTAGATACTGTTTTTTATTTTTCCAAAAAGGTAAAAATCCAATGGGGTAAGATCTGGTGATCGAGAAGGCCACACGCCTAATCCTATCGCCATAAAACTCTTGGATATATCTTATAGTTTCACCCGCTGTGTGGGCAGTAGCACCATCTTGCTGAAAGTAACCTAGCTGCAATTCATCTGAAACTGAAAACTAACACGGGACGACAATGAACAAAATGTTACACATTTGACACACATACATTTGACATTTTTATATTCTTAGTGATTTCGATTTGGTTAGATCATGCTGACAAATATTAGAAAACTAAATAAACTAGTGGACTGCACTAATGTGGTCACGTGGTAGTCGGGATTAAATGAAGGCACAGTATAATTACGAGACCTACAGTTGAATTACCGAACATATGCAGTAGCAACATTGCATTTTTGTAATAGCTTAAACGGACAAATGCGCTGTTGCTACTGCATCTGTTCGGTAATTCTACTATTCTCGTATGTTAATGTTTTAAAATCACATGTCTACGTAGTAGATTGATTAGTGAATTTTGTATACTTGTAAACGTAAACTTGATCAAGTGAGCGGAGTTCTTTTCAATATACCAAGTGTTACATATTTTTGAGGTCAACCTATTGTTACCATTGCCCCCTCGCAGTCATACAACGACGCCGTTCGACATGTTCTCTAGGTCAAGTGCGATTAAATTAAAAAAAAGGTTGTACGTTGATGTTTGTTTGATATACGTCAGATAATGTCAGTAGTAGTTGTCAAATGACATTAATGTAATTAGGACATTAAAACATTGCTTTTAGTGAAGTTTATTTATTAATTTGTTACTTATGAGGCTACGCCGCGGCCCTTCTCTATCAGAAAAGCGTTAGGTAACACTACGTTATGTTTCACGTTTAAATATTTTAATACTTTGAATTGATTGCATCATTATTTTTGTTTTGGGACACACCTCCATTGTAAACCTTATATTCACGTTGTCACTTATTAAAGTCAATTCTAGATTTTCATTTTTTTATTTCTTGACTTTAAGGGTCCTAATATAGAGGATCGGAAATGTAATATTGGTTGCATAGCACATAATTTAATATGCCAAAGATGTCCGAGTACTTATTACATATAGGGAATATATAATAAACTAGATTTTAATAATTCACACAGAGGATGCAAATAATCTGCCATATTTGGTATATATCGTCTAATATAATTAAAAGAGCCTATAATTCTATGTAACTCTACTTTGCATTTTGGGCTTTCTAACTTTTTCAATGCTTCTATTCTATCAGGATCTATTTGCATTCCATCCCTTGAAAATATCTGACCCATAAACTTAACTTGTTGTTGTTAGTTTTGAAATTTTTCTTTATTAAATTTCGCATTTAATTAGCACGGTCGACTACTTGTCTTATTATTTCGTCATGCTCTTCTTCAGTCTTACCTGCTATTATCATGTCATCGTGGCAAATTAGAACATTCTCAATATTACTGAATTTTGAAGCAACTGCTTCTTGAAATAAATCTTGTGAATTTGACAAACCATATGGCAATACAACATATCTATATATCCTAAATGGTGTCGCAAAACAACACCTCCAAGAGGATTCTTCAACCAATTCCAGATAGTGATAGCCCTCCGATAAATCAAAAACTGAAGAAAAACTCTTGTTTCTTAAATTTGAACATATTTCCTCAATATTGTGAATTAATCCTAGTTTTCGAACTATTTGTTTATTTAAATCCAATGGGTCTAAACAGAGTCTCAATTTTCCATTGGGTTTCTCAACAATTACAACTCTATTTATATTTGCGCGTGCATCAATTTCATTAACTTTAACAATCGCATTTCTTTTTACTAATCTGTCTAATTCGTTTTTTAGTGCAGGACGTATCGCGAGAGGAATTCTTGTTGGTGGATGACTCACTGTGTCAAATTTCTCAATAGTAGTAATTTTATATTTTTCTGAAAATTTTCCCGAACCTTCAAATATTTTTATATTTTGCTTTATAAATCTTTCTTTTTTAACATTATTACCCTCCAATCTAGCATTATTAATTCTTTTTATCAAGTTCAAATTTACACATGTTCGTCCACTTAAAAGTACATATTTAGCTTTATCAACAATTACAAAATCTTCATATATGTTTGAACTTCTATATTTACAGTTTAAATTAACAATACCCTTTGGTTTGTTCTGTGTACCTTCAAAAGCTTTTAATACATAATTTGTCGGTCTAATCCTAAATTGTTTATTAACATTTTCAAATATATTTAATATTTGAAATAATAACTCAATGTCTAAGCGAATAAAAATTCATTTATGACAAAATATTTACACAATTGTAACCGCGGGAAAGATTTTTACTAGAATAACAATTCATTGCAATGTGGGTTGTCTACTTTTAATTTATTTTATATTCATTTAAAACAAAGTAAAGATTAATTGAACGAAAAATAAGTGCTGAGCGGGGTAGCTTTTTATTCAATTTATAACGTGAACACAAGCAAACAAATCTCCTCCGAATGATTTTTGAGAAAACTTGTTTTTAATATTTTGACATGTTAATTAATTTTCTTTAATCCGATAATTTTTTTCTAAATTTGATTCTTCAGCGGAGTAGATTACTAAATTCTTCATAAGTTGACGTTGAAAGGTTTTCTCCAAATTTAAAATCAACAAACATATCTTGCATCTAAAATCTGCTATTTTTCCATTGTTGACAGATTCACTATATAGGACCCTTAAGTCAATTTCATATTCTAGATACAGCATATTCCTTATCTACTTAACTTTCTTTAACTTTTTTTGTGTTATAACTTTTTTATGTTATTTAAGGATTAATTAACCTTTAAATGTATTTGCTTTGCCTATGATTTTTGGTAAATAAATACAGGTTGTGCTTTTCCTATACGAGTTTTGAGTTTTTTTTTGTTTTGGTCATCGACGGCACCTATATGATTAAGAATGTTTTGGATTGAATGTCAGCGACTTTCTGACCCTTTCACTTGCCCAATTAGTTATCTTGCGGTCTCTTACACGCTGACCTTGACAGACCTTAAAGTAAGAGTGACGTTGTTTTAATCTACTTCGCCTGTTTCGGAACTCAGACCATCTCAATCTGAGTGACGGCGGTCTGCATGATAGGCACACCAAAGGTAGGTGGGTCATAGACAGTTTTGAACATTTGACTATTTTTACTATTTCATTTAATTTTCTAATAATAATAATAATAATAAGCTTTATTGCCCAACAGTTACTACCAATTACAGGACAATTTATTGGAACATTACAATAATGAAGTATGTACATACAAGTTATACAATAGAACACAGAAAAGAAGAAAGGAAAAATTAAATATTGTAGAGCATGTAGTGACAACGAATGTCAATAATATTTGTTAAAGTCTTCCGCGATTACTGCCCTAACAAACCCGATGCTGGAGCAATTGATATCGCAGTGTACACTGATTTCATTAAAATTAAAACACATGGAATAAAGAGGTGAACTGTGACATTAGTTTTCGGGAAAGGCAAATTGAAAGTAAGGGCATGGCGTGACACAGGACGGGGTAGAGCAAACCTTATTTGCTGGAGTAATGCAGGAGAATCAACTACGTTGTGAAGCAGCTTAAACAAAAAGCATATACCCGAGGCAATACTCCTGAAATGGAGAGAAGTTAATTCAAAACGGGCTAAAAATAGACAGTGGTCGGCATTCGTACACGGATAAACTCCGTCAACTCGACTCCATAGAAATTTAACAATCTTGTGCTGAACCAATTCAAGCTGCCGTATATGACAGTGATAAAGTGGATACCATATCACACAAGCATACTCAAGACGTGACCTAACCAGCGAAAAGTATAACGCCCTTAATGATTCAGGATTGGTAAAAGATTTGCAATTGCGGACGATGAATCCCGGCATTCTCAAAGCAGTAGTAGTTACATTGTTTATGTGGTCAACGAACGTGAGTCTCACGTCAAAAATCACACCCAAGTCCTGCATTATCTGAACCCGTTCCAAATCCACGCCATTTTAACTATAGATAAAAGTAGCCAGAAAGACTTACACTTCGATTTATTTAGTGGTAAGTTATTCATAGTACACCAATGGAAGATGTTATCCAGGTCAGTCTGAATGCGAATACAGTCTGAAATCCAAGAGTAGCTTATCGCAACTGAACACGGAAGTGACATCATTAATGAACATATTAAATATTAAGGGACCCAGATTAGAACCCTGTGGGATCCCAGACGTAGCGGTATACGTGAAAGAAGATGATTCAGTGTAAAAAATGTACTGAGAACGATTACTTGCATAGAACATAAGTAGGCTATCAAGAGCATCACTGAGGCCGAAGGCTCTGAGTTTCATGGCAAGAATAGTGAGATCCAAACGATCAAAGGCCTTGGCAAAATCAGTATACACCTCATCAACCTGCCCCGTGCCATCCAAGCTATCCGAAATGAATTGCGTGACATGGCAGAGATTGGAAACGGTGTATTTCGCATCCATAAAACTATGCTGAGTTCAAATATTTTCGAAAAATTTGAAAGGATTGCAATGGGTCTGTAGTTTGTGATAACTGTCTGATCACCAGTCTTGAAGACGGGCGTAATTCTGACAATTTTCCATACGCCAGGAAAAGTAGAAGACTCAATGAGAGTTGAAATATTTTGAGTAACACCCTCACGAAGACAAACTAATGAAGTACACTGCCGCTGCTTGACGAGTTTTAAGTTTTATTTTTTATTTCGTGGCAGTTATTATTTATGCATGGGCACTTATGGGTATGTATATGTCAATATGTGTAAATAATATCTACAATCTGTCATTTTAAATAAAATTCCTAAAGATACATATAAGCTACGTGGGTATGTAAGTTTATAGAAATCATTAGTGTAACGAAATAAATTTATTTTTACACTTTGGATTACAGTTTACAAATAATCCAGGAATCTTTATTTGTTTCAGATAATGTAAATGGAAGTACATCAACCATGGAGTAAAATCTTGGGGTTTAGTAGAATTGATAACTGTTTCTCAAGATAAGTATCAATTGGGCAAGTCTTCTATCATTTCTTTTTAATTGATAAGCTCCTATTTTATAAATAAATATTCTTCTCACCATGGTTTTTACCTTTTTAAATTACTTACTTAACGGTCAGTTATTTGGTGTATATAAATTAAACAATTAATGTAATTGGTATGAGCTTAGTTTTTCAGCATTACTCACAGGGTAAGGATTATAAATATCACGTTTTACAAAAATATGTTAAATAATTGAGAAATAACGCGTGCAACAATACCGATAAATACAAAACAAATATTTTTAGAACATGAAATCGATATAAAGGTTTATGAAAATTTTAAAAATGAACTGATAAAGAAAATTATACCTAAAATAAGAGTTCGAATAACATTTAAATAAGAAAACGCGGAATATAAAATCTCCAAATGCGAATTGATTACCCAATTTGAGTAAAGTTGATACTGAGGTGTCAATTTAAATGTAAGTGCTAATGTATTACAGATATACAATTTATAATCTTGTATATTTTAAAGTCAAATAATGTATAGTACCATAATATTGTTCAAATATTTGTAATTAAATGCATATGCAATTATATTAAAATTCTTATATATGAGCAACATGAACTTCTTTTAAGACGAGTACAAATTTCTTTAGCATTTACTAATGATTCTGGAATTAAAAACTGCTTTAGTACGAGTTTTTACAACCAGAGAGAACTAAATTTGTTAATGAATCATACAACATATATTATGCTGCAGCTAGGGTGGAAGAGCTATACTGTTATACTACAATAAGAATAAACGTTTAAAGAGAAATCACAGACTACAATTAGTTGATTTTATAATCAATACATATGTTGTTTGTCTTTTAATAGGTAAATTACTAAATACCTGGATATTTAGGCAGGTATAATTTAAATTTTCAATATTATTCTTAACAACGATTAATTTCGAACGTATATCTGAAAAAATAGTAGAGCTATTTCCAAAGGAAAACGAATCCACTTATTTTATTGCACATGTTGGTAAAGTCAATTCCAAAGGCGTTATATCTGGGGTTGTTTAATCTGATAACACAGACACAGACGAAACAGTTGCAAAAGGTTAAATAAATATTTATTGTATACATGCAAATGTATTTTCACATGTAAAACCAGTTTTAACAAAGATTCCGTCATCGGAGTAGGTATCCCACCATTAGAAAAGATAGTTTCTCTATTAGAAGACACAACAAAACACAGACATTTGCTCAATTTTATATTGATTGGCCAATACTCAAACATACGGTAAGCACTTTACTGGTAAGTACTGCAGATGAATATAAGAGATTTCTATATAATATAAAACTGCAATCAGTCTATTTACATAGCGGCTTGTTTTCCCAATTGTCTCTTTTGTTTTTAATTTACTATCTTAACCAATATAGCCTCTACGTCATGATGACAGATTAATTTAAATATATTTCTTGTATATTTGGCTACGAATATGTATGTTTATATTAATATTCCTGGGTTAAATTAGTATTTACACAATACAAAGTACATTACTACTGCAATACACTATTGGATATATACGAGTTGTTTTGGAAGTGAGATTTCTTAATGTAAGATATTATACTACACATATTATTTTATTAATATACATTTTCTTGTTTATACTGTGCTGAAGAAAACAAATAAGTTTGAAACACATAACCTTACATTTTCATGTTTGATATACACAATTCTGCATTATTTTTCTTGCCTCGTCACTCATGCATAATTTGACACATAAGTCAATATTATTTCTGTGGTGAAATTAGATGTCGTCCATGATAGATCAGGATCTTCTGATGAAGCTACATGTATAATAGCGACTGCTCTATGTCTAAATATTTCAATTTTTTACTTTTAAATAAACAATTCCCGTTTGCATACTTCTATGTTGTGTCACTCGTTCTCATTGGACACATATGTCGGCATTGTTGACTCGACATCGAACGCGAATTAGCATATCAGTCTACCTTTTGACGGTGGTAAAGTGGAATGTTTATTTTGACACAGTTTTGAAAGTTAGACGAAGAAGTTATGTAACTGATAGACTACATAATAATTTCTCACTTAGACACATTGCAAAACGATTTGTCAAATTTGCTTTAGGACGAGAAAAAAATTGTTTTTAACTGTTGGATGTTATGTTAAATAATATCTTGAACAATAAAGTGTGTCTTAAATTTTACTTATTGTTTGACTTGAAATTAATTACTTTGTCTAGCGCTATATAACTACATTCAGCCCAAATAATATTAAGAAACTATTCATTAAAAACTCAATACCATTTAGTTCACACCAGGAGTATAAATTTCAAATTGTTACAATTTGTGATTGGTCAAAAGAAAAACAATTCATTTATCATGTCCAATTTATGCATTTACGAACAGTTTAATGTGATTGAAGCAGTTAGATCAAGAAAATCTTTATAAAATTACAGTCTAATGAGAAACTCAATATCATTGAGTTCACATCAAGAATATAAACTTCAAATTGTTATAATTTGTGACTGCTTAAATTATTGGCTATTGTTTTTTATGAGCATCATATTACGGAGCTGTTTGCCCTTGTCAACATAAAAAGGGTAGACAGGACATTTACAGTACACATACATTAATAATTCTAATTCTAATATTAGATTTTAATTGGTATTTATGTCTTCTACTATTGAAAATATCAGCACTGTTAACATACATTTATAACTAGAACAGTGAGAAATAAAATTTGCAAAGGTATATTATTCAAAATTAAATAGTGATAACTGAAGGTTTTAAGCTGTTTATACTAGGCGGAAATGCTTTGAGATATCAAAATAACCATTATTTAGAGGTCTTAATGTTTTGTATATTTAGTTAAAACCTTATATTTTACACACCTTTAAAAGTGACCTAAAAATAATAATATACGTGCATAGTATTACCACATTACTTTACAAAAATAAAAAAGTTAAACACGCGATGCCATTCCAAAACTTTTTGCGTGTAACTTATATATTTATCTGTAATCCAAACTCACCTACAGCTTAAATTGAAGACCTCACGGAACATCCAAGTTCCCCGCTTTGTATTTAAACGAACATCAGCCCAAGAGAAACGAACGTGTTCAACACTTATCGTCAGGAAAACGTGTCGGCATCGGAACTATTCCGTGATGTAGAGACGATTTGAAAATTGCCGTGATAGCGCGCGCTCTGTATGACTTTCCCGGAGTAAAGTAACGACACGGCCCCGAACTCCGGTGAGTTCTGTGCGTTTTCCGCCCACGCGATTCACCGGAGTCGGAAGTTCGCGAAAAATAGCGGACGCGACCGATCGCTGACGTATAAAGCGCTCACTTACCTATCAGTATACGTTCCTTGTTTACGTTTCGGACTATGTCAATATAATTATGACGGTCAAGAGAACCATTTAGAAACTGTTGTTTACACTGTGTCTTCGTATCGGTTCATTCAATTTTTCCCCCCATGTAACCTGTGTTTTTGATATATAGTGAATGGATGAATGGTTTGGTGGGCGAATCGTATACTGTGAGGAATGTTGGTTTACTCAAATTATAAATAAATAAGAAATTTTGAAATAACTTTTAAAATGGAATCGCTCACCAAAAGGCGATATTTCTACTTTTTTTTGGAAATACTAGATAAATCCTGAATGCAGTATTTAAGAAATAGTGTGGGGCGATTTCAATATTAAATTCAGAAAAAATGTTACTAATTCAAGATAATTTCTTAAACACCTGCTCGTAATTTGGAGCATATTATAGGACAAACTCCCAGGGTCACTCCATCCATATATTATATAGGGTGTCCCAACGGGAACTTAGGGATTTCAAGTCCAAATAACATGCGTAGTGTTTAGAAATTCAATGATTTATTAACATGAACATAAAGTGGAAACCTTAAAATTATATGTGGAACAAGATATCGGACAAATGTCCACCGCGACTCCGTCTGCACATAGTGACTCTTATCTTAAAATTTTCGATGACTTTATCACACATATTGCTGTGACCTCGCAAACTTGTAAAATAAGAATAGTTTTAGAGATTGATTTAAGAATTAGTTTAAGTTTAGAAATAAAAACAAAAATAAAAAAAAGTCCTATTTAGATATTATTGAGTAAAACTATGCAACAAGAACTACATGAAGGTATACAAAGTTGCATACTCATAGTCAAATTTTTATTATTCCAGTAAATAATGAAATATGCAAAATAAAGTTTATTAAATAAATATAAAAACAAAAGATGTAGAATAAAAATTTATTAAATAAAGAAATATATGAAATAAAGACAAAATAAATATAAGTAATATATTTCTTTTGTAGAAAAGATACACAAAAAGTATGGTTTACATATCAAAAGAAGGAACCTAATTTTATACAATGCGTAAACATTGCTTTAAACATTCTAAATAATGGACCGCTGTTTAAGTCAAAAAGAGAAATGAAGGCAAACAATAGAGAAAGAGTTATGTTAATGGATGGAACAATTAAGAGAATGAGTCATGTGAAAGCAATAGAATTATATGAAAAAAATGAAATACGATATGCAAGAAATATAAATGAGTAAATTATTGTAATTTATATGCATAAGGCAATAAAATGTTATGAAAATGTTTATGAAATAAATAGTATTAAAGAATAAAATTTACCTTAGCTTACTACTAGACTAATAAAAAGGATATAAAAATATGTTAAACATAGAAGCAATCAGCAGTGACATATTTTTGTATTTAAAAGCTGACATTATAAATAAATAAAAAGGTATCTGTGTTCATGATTTGTTCGTAACACAATGCTTCAGGGACTGAAAACAGACGTGTACGGTTGAATGACCTACAAAAAACAACAAAATATATAAAACTTGTGTAAAGTCTATTGCAGATTGACATATCACCAACAGAAAGATCTTGGTTAGAAGATAGAGAGGCGGTGGCGAAACAGACGTGTTCTACAGGGACAGGCAGTACGGGAAGAAAAATAATGGTTATCTTCAACATGTTTCCCATTTTGCCAAGGCACAATCTGGCTAAAAGAAAAGTAAAAATAACATTAATAAATGGAAAGAAAAAATATGTATCGAACAATGAACAAGGTAATAGGTTCATTGACGAGTACAAAGAAGGATGGTATTAGTGACAAGAATAAACCTACCGTTGGGAATGATGTGCAAAGCAGGGGAGATCTTTGAATTGGAAGGTTATGTTGACGTTTAAGAAAAATTGTGAACTGTCAGAACAAAATGTGTATGTGTGCGTGTATCAAGGCGGCAACATATGGGCAGCGATTTTACGGGAAAGTGTATTCCAGTACCAACCTAAACATGGACTAGAGGGCGCAATGGTCAACATAGTTTATTTTTGCCGCTATAAATACAAAGACAAGATTCGACAGGTAGACTTCTGATAACACCTCCGAGAGGTGAACTTCTCAAAACACTTACAAAAGGAAGGTCTCTTAAAGTTTTTAATTGTTATATTGTAGTTTTTCATTATTTCTTCAACACATATAGTCACAGTAATTTATTTTATTTAATACATTTGAATTCATTTGAAGCGTTCATAATGGACATTCAAAATAGATTTATTGATAACAAGTAAGTTTATTATTTCTTTTGAAAATGAAGTTATACGAGTTGTTGGACAGACATTGATTTTTACGTGCGAATGATTAATCAATGTATTGTTGGACAAAAAATAGACAAGTAAATAATTTATCCTGTAAGGTTTATTTTAAATTTATATAGTTGGAATTACAACCAAATAGGATTAATGGTGTTGGTCAGTTGGAGAGATGTTACGTGAAAATGAGCATTTTCTTCATCGTATTGTCTAGACATCATTAATTTCTTTCAAATTAAGCGAATAATAAATTAGAATTTCACAAGGCATAGATTAAGAGCTCGATACAACACGTGCAAATGGTTGTCTAAAGCAATTAATTGAAGCCTATACATAAACATTATAACGTCGATGAGTATATTCATAAACGTACAATAAAAGTTTACATTTGTTTATTTGCAGGATAAATATTTATTTTGTTTGGTAGAATAAATAAATAAACAAAAGATTTACATACATTACAACCGGCATTAGGTATAAATGATATGAGCATTTTTCAATTATGTATCTTGTTTAGAGCATAAAGGTGTGTATATAAAGGAAACTATATTTTTGAATCCATAAATTACAAAATAAAAAAAAAAATACATGATTATGTTGAATAGACATACAGTTTTTCTTTGAACAAAACTATTACCTTTTCCCTATAATGAACAAGAGAAAAATCATCAGCAAAGAAGAAGGAACCACAAACATTGCCAGGACCCACAATAGTTATAAGGTACATGACACAACAATATAAGATAAAACACAAAACCAATTATAAGTTCTTGGTGTGTAAAGAATAATTTAAAGAGTATAATGTGTACAAAAGACTATACCCTACGTGTGGTAATACACACAAAAGTATGTTGTTACAGCATATAAATTATATGGCAATATTGTTATTTAAAATAAATATTTATATGCCACAGCATTAATTTAAATGGCGCCCAACGTGGGGCAATGTATTCCTTTTTCTTGTTGTTTATTAATCATGTATTTATTTAACGCCCAAAATAGAGAGGCAATGCATTATTTTTTTATAATTGTTTAAGAGAAAAATATATATATATATATAATTAATGTTGCTTAACATAGTGGAGCATTGTATTCATTTTCTCATTTGTCAATAATTATTTACATAACATTTAACGTTGTGAAGCAATGCAATTTTTGTTTTTTTTATGTTTAAAAAAAAAAATAATAATTTATTTTGTACAAATAATGGGTACAAAGTTTGTTGTTTTTTATTTATTAGTAAATAGAATAATTATTCAGTGTCCAAGTTAGAGACAGATTACCTTAATTTTCATTTACTGGTGAATTTCTCTTATTTAGAAAGGGATAAAGAAAGAGGAATAGTATTTAATTAGATAAGTTTAGTTATTAATTTATAAGTTAGAAATAGAATAAAAATGGCAGAGAAGGATAAAAATGATGGTGAAGGTTCACAGTTCACTAAATACAGGGACAATCGTCCGGTATCTTCTGATTCAGATTCAGAAAAACCTGAATCAGAGGATCAAACACTTGATAGCAACGTACAAACAGAAAGCATCAGTAGCATAACTGGTGAACAAAAAATTGAGAATCTTTTTAATAAACTATTCAGCAGAATAGAAGAAATTAATTTAAGTATAAATCAAAAACTAGAAGAAAATAATTTGAGTATAAATAAAAAATTTGAAGAGAGCAATCAAAGATTAGAACAAAATAATTTGAGTATGAACAGGAAATTTGAGGAAAGCAATCAAAGATTAGAACAAAATAAAATAGAAATAAACTCAAGATTAGACAAGGTTCTCATGGAATTAAGAAAAGAAACTTTAGAGCTAAATGCAAATGTGGAATTAAAGTTAGAACAGTCAGTGTCAACTTTAAATAAACAAATAAACATTAATGAAAAGAAATGTGAAGGTAAAGGCACATTCTTAATAAAAGAAATCAACGAAAGATCTGCCAAAACACAAGCTAGTTTCGATAAGGTAGATGAGAAAATAAATTCTATTGAAAATAAAGTTAAAGGGAATAATGTGCAATATCAAGAGCAAATACAAGAACTTTCACACCAAGTGGAAGATTGTAAAATAAAATATGGTGTTTGTACGGACACAATGTTGACCCTACAAAACAAAACTTTAAACTTTGAAAACACTATAAAAGGGTTGGAGAACAAAGTACATGGGGTTAGTACACCTAGTGTATCTTTGACACAAATACCTGGTAGCGCAGAGAATATACCAAAATTCTCAGGATTTTACAAAGATAATCCAATGGCGTTTATGAGAACGATAAAAACATACATGAGGGGAATATCTGATGAGATGTCAAAACTACATTTCATAAGAGGTTGTTTGAAGGATTATGCACTTCAGTGGTACGATATGATAATAGATGAAGTAGTGGATTTCAAAGAATTTGAGATTCGTTTTGTGAGACAGTACTGGGGACAGACTCAGCAGAGGAAGATTAGACACGATTTAGTGTTTGGCAAATACAGAGCTGGATCTTCTAGAGAAAACTACATCATAAGAAAATATTCTTTTCTTAAATACATCCAACCAACCATTGAAGAAAGTGATATTGTTTCACAGCTAGCAGCACACTTTGACCACAACGTTACACAGGCGGTGGCACTTCAAGGAATTGATAACATTGAAGCACTCCTGGAACTGGTCAAGAGATTAGACGATGTGGATGAAAAGGGAAATAACAGGAGTTATGGAAATATCAAATATACAAACGATCCACCCAGAAATGATAATAATAACTACAACAATGGAAATAATCCACATATAAACAAGACATCTCGTTACAATCAAGATAAACAGTACAATAATAATGGGTACAATCAAAATCAGGGTAAAAGGAATAATGGAAACAACCCTAATACATATAATAAGCCAAGCTATGGGAACAATCCATATTCATACAATAAAACAAGAAACTATGAAAATGAGAGGGAGAAAGAACAGAATTATGAGAAGAAAGAAAGAAACCCTGAGAGGGAAAAAAGAGTGAACAATGTTCAAATAAGTGAAGAGAAAGAAGAAATAAGTACGAAGAAAAAAACAGAATCAAAAGGTGCAATACCCAAGGATTCAAGACAACTACCGACAAATAAAGAATGGGTAAATTCTACATACTCAAATGCGACATCGTTGGATTTTTAGAAAGGCCAGTCAAGAAGAAAAAGAAGGTACAAAACGTATATAACTTTGACGATCTAAAGAAAATCACGACGGAATTACCACACATAACAATAAAAATAGGGAACGAAGAGATAGAAGCATTATTAGACACAGGAGCGCAATTATCTTTATTAGATAGTAGTATTATAGATAAAGACATAGAAAAATTAGGATATTGTATGCCTATAAGAAAAGTAAATTTAATAAATGCAAATAAGAAACGCATCATTACTGTAGATAAAGTTTTTTGGATAAATGTTAGAATATGTAGTTTAAATTTATTAACAGAATTCATGATAGTGCCTAATTTGAACAGCAATTGTTTTTTGGGGATAGACTTTTTAAGTCAATATGGTACAAAAATAAATATGGAAAACAAAACATTTCATATTAAAAATTCAATAATCTCCTGGTGTAAGGAAACACAGGAAGATGAGATATTAATTAATAATTTATATATAAATAATGCTGAACAAAATCTCACAAATAAAATGGATAGTAGTTTATTAGACAATAAGTGTGCACATCCTGTGAAGCATCGTCAAAGTGAGGACTTCACGCAATATAGGGATGGTACGAATTTAAATTGCGATAAACAATACATAAGCCATGTGAGCAATCTTGTCAGCAAGCATAAAGAGTTATTTGATAATAAACCTGGTTTAGCAAAAGGCTATGAACACAGGCTAAAAGTAGATGAAGCACAACCTTTTAAAGTTAAAAATTATCCTGTCCCCAATAAATACAGAGAACAAATCAAATTAGATATTAAAGTAATGTTAAAGAACAAAATTATAGAAAAAACGGAATCAACATTTACCAATCCTGTAGTCGAAATAAACAAAAGGGGTATAAGTGATCAAAGGGACACTATACTACCAAAATATTTAAATTCTAGAAACTCACCTTATTTTGAAGCTCAACAGAGCGTTACATTTTCATTAACAATGTGTGTAAATATCGAACAGTTCAAAAGGACCGATCGGAGGCGTACTTTTTGGCTGGCAACAATACGTAATGATTCAATAAATGATTGTTCATTCTTAGTAATGTTATTTGTAATTAGAAAGAAAGGAGTCAAGTTTAAAAAGACTCATGAAAGAAGCAAAATACAAAAGGATGAAAGGAAATATTTTGCCTTCATGCTTACATTAATTGCAATAATAAAGAAGGGAGTGAAATTTAAATGGACTCCTGAAACTCTCAAAATATTTGAAGAAGTGAAAGAGAATTTTTGCAAAGCATTAATAGTAAATTTACCCGATTTTAATGAAGAATTTGTTTTAAGATGCGATGCATCAAATAATGCAATAGCTATAAGAAATTTAGCATTAAGTATCGTTAATCACGTATCTATGCTCTATGATTATATAGACGTAGAAGATTAATAATCATTTGTGCGAGTTTTCACAATGGTTATTATATGTGTCGTTCATGCTTTAATAATCATTGTTGACGATTCACGACAAAATATAATAACCAAGGGATATGCTGTGACCTCGCAAACTTGTAAAATAAGAATAGTTTTAGAGATTGATTTAAGAATTAGTTTAAGTTTAGAAATAAAAACAAAAATAAGAAAAAGTCCTATTTAGATATTATTGAGTAAAACTATGCAACAAGAACTACATGAAGGTATACAAAGTTGCATACTCATAGTCAAATTTTTATTATTCCAGTAAATAATGAAATATGCAAAATAAAGTTTATTAAATAAATATAAAAACAAAAGATGTAGAATAAAAATTTATTAAATAAAGAAATATATGAAATAAAGACAAAATAAATATAAGTAATATATTTCTTTTGTAGAAAAGATACACAAAAAGTATGGTTTACATATCAAAAGAAGGAACCTAATTTTATACAATGCGTAAACATTGCTTTAAACATTCTAAATAATGGACCGCTGTTTAAGTCAAAAAGAGAAATGAAGGCAAACAATAGAGAAAGAGTTATGTTAATGGATGGAACAATTAAGAGAATGAGTCATGTGAAAGCAATAGAATTATATGAAAAAAATGAAATACGATATGCAAGAAATATAAATGAGTAAATTATTGTAATTTATATGCATAAGGCAATAAAATGTTATGAAAATGTTTATGAAATAAATAGTATTAAAGAATAAAATTTACCTTAGCTTACTACTAGACTAATAAAAAGGATATAAAAATATGTAAAACATAGAAGCAATCAGCAGTGACATATTTTTGTATTTAAAAGCTGACATTATAAATAAATAAAAAGGTATCTGTGTTCATGATTTGTTCGTAACACAATGCTTCAGGGACTGAAAACAGACGTGTACGGTTGAATGACCTACAAAAAACAACAAAATATATAAAACTTGTGTAAAGTCTATTGCAGATTGACATATCACCAACAGAAAGATCTTGGTTAGAAGATAGAGAGGCGGTGGAGAAACAGACGTGTTCTACAGGGACAGGCAGTACGGGAAGAAAAATAATGGTTATCTTCAACATGTTTCCCATTTTGCCAAGGCACAATCTGGCTAAAAGAAAAGTAAAAATAACATTAATAAATGGAAAGAAAAAATATGTATCGAACAATGAACAAGGAATAGGTTCATTGACGAGTACAAAGAAGGATGGTATTAGTGACAAGAATAAACCTACCGTTGGGAATGATGTGCAAAGCAGGGGAGATCTTTGAATTGGAAGGTTATGTTGACGTTTAAGAAAAATTGTGAACTGTCAGAACAAAATGTGTATGTGTGCGTGTATCAAGGCGGCAACATATGGGCAGCGATTTTACGGGAAAGTGTATTCCAGTACCAACCTAAACATGGACTAGAGGGCGCAATGGTCAACATAGTTTATTTTTGCCGCTATAAATACAAAGACAAGATTCGACAGGTAGACTTCTGATAACACCTCCGAGAGGTGAACTTCTCAAAACACTTACAAAAGGAAGGTCTCTTAAAGTTTTTAATTGTTATATTGTAGTTTTTCATTATTTCTTCAACACATATAGTCATAGTAATTTATTTTATTTAATACATTTGAATTCATTTGAAGCGTTCATAATGGACATTCAAAATAGATTTATTGATAACAAGTAAGTTTATTATTTCTTTTGAAAATGAAGTTATACGAGTTGTTGGACAGACATTGATTTTTACGTGCGAATGATTAATCAATGTATTGTTGGACAAAAAATAGACAAGTAAATAATTTATCCTGTAAGGTTTATTTTAAATTTATATAGTTGGAATTACAACCAAATAGGATTAATGGTGTTGGTCAGTTGGAGAGATGTTACGTGAAAATGAGCATTTTCTTCATCGTATTGTCTAGACATCATTAATTTCTTTCAAATTAAGCGAATAATAAATTAGAATTTCACAAGGCATAGATTAAGAGCTCGATACAACACGTGCAAATGGTTGTCTAAAGCAATTAATTGAAGCCTATACATAAACATTATAACGTCGATGAGTATATTCATAAACGTACAATAAAAGTTTACATTTGTTTATTTGCAGGATAAATATTTATTTTGTTTGGTAGAATAAATAAATAAACAAAAGATTTACATACATTACAACCGGCATTAGGTATAAATGATATGAGCATTTTTCAATTATGTATCTTGTTTAGAGCATATAGGTGTGTATATAAAGGAAACTATATTTTTGAATCCATAAATTACAAAATAAAAAAAAAAATACATGATTATGTTGAATAGACATACAGTTTTTCTTTGAACAAAACTATTACCTTTTCCCTATAATGAACAAGAGAAAAATCATCAGCAAAGAAGAAGGAACCACAAACATTGCCAGGACCCACAATAGTTATAAGGTACATGACACAACAATATAAGATAAAACACAAAACCAATTATAAGTTCTTGGTGTGTAAAGAATAATTTAAAGAGTATAATGTGTACAAAAGACTATATCCTACGTGTGGTAATACACACAAAAGTATGTTGTTACAGCATATAAATTATATGGCAATATTGTTATTTAAAATAAATATTTATATGCCACAGCAATATGTAAGTTAATTTCGGCAATAGCCGCACGAATGTTATTTTTTAATTCATCAATTGTCTGTGGATTATTTGTGTATACTTGATCCTTAAGGAAATCCCAAAGGAAAAAGTCCAGCGGTGTTCAGTCGCAGGATCTTGCAGGCCAATCCACGTCACCATTACGAGAAATCACACGACCAGGGAATTTCTCCTGCAGTAAATTTAGAATTTCCCAGGCTGTGTGGCAAGTGGCCTCATCTTGTTGAAAAAAAAGATTGTTGAGGTCCATATGTTCCAAACGAGGCCATAGAAAGTTATTCAACATCTGTCGATACCGCTCCCCGTTGACAGTTACTGCGTCTCCATTCTGATTTTCAAAAAGGTGAGGTCCAAGAACACCGTTGGTCGAGAAACCACACCATACGGTGACACGTAGTGGGTGCATGGGTTTTTCAATGATCTCTCGAGGATTCGTCACTGAATATGATTCGCTTTTCAAATTCGTTATCAAGTTCTGTTTGCTCCAAAATCCAACTTGCAAAGATACGGCGGTGTTGATGGTCCCTGGGCTTCAATTCTTGTGTTAAATGCATCTTGTATGCTTGTAGCCGTAAGTCTTTGGTTAAAATTCGTTGCAGAGATGATCTTGAGATGGCCAATTGCTGTGACCGGCGACGAATTGAAGTTTTTGGACTTTCTGTTACACTTTGATTCACCCTAACGATATTTTCAACTGACCGAGCATTACGATGTCGTAGAACCAGAACCAGTTATTTCAAATTTTGCAATTAAATTCCTAATTGCTGTATCGCTGGGATCATGATTCTGATGAAAAATAACGCGTAGTCGACGAATTGTGTTCATAACAGAACGAGCATTTTCATAATAAATTTGAACAATTTGGATACGTTCTTCAGTCGTGAAACGTTGCATGATGACACTTACAAGTTTCTAGATGACGTATGTCTAAATGTTACATTATTTGAAAATACTGTGATATTTAAATCCCCAAGTTCCATTACTTTATATAGTTCATATTATCAACTCTTGCAAACTACTGAATTATTATCCCACCTGTTTAAAGAAGGCACTGGCCATTCCATCTCCAAAAAAGAACCAAGTTCAGGATTTGAAAGATCTTCAGCCTATGAGTGTGCGACTTGTACTGTCTAATGTTTTTGAGTGTGTTATGAAGCACAGATGGGAGATATGTGTCGGATGTGAAATTTCTGCCGAGTGTTCAATCGGGGTATAGGTCGAGATTCAGTTGCACCACGGCATTATTATGTGTAATAGATAACATTCTACATGCCACAGATCAGGGTCTGGTAACTAGCTCTGGTGTTGCTGGATTATTCAAAGGCCTCTAACACGATGAATCTCACTTTTGGTGACACTTTTGAACGTTCTAAAAAATAAGGGCTTTTGCTATGATTCTATACAATTACTCACCACAATACGCCTCAATATGTTAAAATGGGTGGCAGGACATCTGGATCACTTGCTTTGCAACGGGGTGTACCGCAGGGCTCCGTCTTGGGTACCCTTTTGTTCTCCTTATACACTTCATATTTTATCAATCATATACGTTATGCTAAAATACATCTGTATACAGACGATGCCCAGGTATATTACTCATCTAGAGCCTCTGACTGTAGGGAAGCTATTCATAGAAAAAATTAGGATCCGGAAGGTATTCGATCCGTGTCGCTCAGGTACTCACTGAATATTAATCCTGCTACATCGCAGGCTTTGATCCTTGATAATAGAGAAATTGTTAATACATTGAACACATCATTAGATGTTCACATTGGTGATGTGGAGATTCCTGCTGATGATAGTGCCAGGAGTTTGGGCTTGACATTGGATAACTCGTTTTCGTGATCATGTGAATTGCATAAAATCGACATACATGAATTTGAAACAGCTATATTCGTACAGGTTAATATTAAATAAAAACACGAAAAAACTACTTTGTGACATATATGTAGTGTCTCGCTTTACAAGTCCCGACTTTCAACCCCACAAAAACGAATTCAAGATAGAAATATGCGAGGACGACAAAGATTTTGCACAAACAGGTCAACGATTGATATAATCTTCGTACTGCAGCTACCTGAAAAGGAAATTGAGACCTAACACAACCAACCGGCCATATACAACTGGCAGATATGACAGGACCCCACCACGTACATAACAATAAATACATCAGGATCATACAAGATCTGAACAGAAACAGCAAAACGAATATTAATGTTTTGCAGATTTTGCCGCCTGAAATAGACGTACAGGTTGAACTGGTAATCAGACAAGAATGTAATTCAGTATCTTGATGAACGACATCAAAAAAGTTAAGGAAGTTAACGTGAGTGATAAATTTTAGAAATCACGCAGATGACGCTACACTAATTGCAGAAAACGAAGACGACATGCAACGACTTCTGTTCAAATTCAAGAGAGCCGCGCGAAAAGACACATCCATTGAAAAGACGAAATCAAAGATAATATTGAAGCATTCTTTTAGAACTCTTAAAATTATTAGATTGTACATTTTAGCTACAAAGTATATGATGTATTAAACTAGACAAGATTTTTGAGTTTGGTTCTATTCAGAAAATCATCCACATTTTAACGAATACAATATATCACACCTCCGTAATCCCTTTGAAGCGATAACTTATTTCTTTTTTGTTAAATAGTCCGTGAAGGTTATTTTATGAGTTGTGAACCAATTTTTAGACAATTTACGATTGGGAATGGTTTTCATTATCGTTACCGACAGAGTGAATGTGATCAATTGCTTGGAACAAAATCTTAGACAATATTGAGTCAATTTGTCCGATTTTTTTCCCAATGAACGAATATTTTTCTCATTTCCATAAAATGCATGAAATTGCTCGCGTATGAAAAATAGCTAATGTATGTCTGAATTTATCAAGACTTATTTCTTTTTCAGTTCAGTTTTTGTTACAATGAAATATGTACTTAAGGAATTACATTAACTTCATTCTTGTTATGTTTCATCGTTTCAAATTGAATTTTTTGAACTTACCTAAAATAAATTATACATTATATACATACACATAAATAGGTTATTTTTATGTTTTTATTTTAAAGAAATTCAAGATATTTTATGTGCCCAAAAATTTACACTTTCTGTTCCATACAAACTATTATTATTACAAATGCCACTGATAAATTACAAACGATGGAGGAAAAGCTCTTTTGGGGTTAAACAAATTAAGCAAGGAGCTGCCTTCGTCACCCATGCTTATTTTGTATGAAAGGGCGATTTGATAAAAAGTGAGATTTAAATGATACACATTACGTAGACGATTTCTTTTTACTTTCGTATACGTAATATAAGGAAGAATTGTGATGATGAAAATGTTCGACTTATAGATTTTTACAGATGTCCACGTTTTGAAGTCTCGTGATACTGAAAAAGTGGTTTGCTCTCTCTCTCTCTCTCTCTCTCTCTCTCTCTCTCTCTCTCTCTCTCTCTCTCTCTCTCTCTCTGTGTGTGTGTGTGTCAGTGTGTCAGTGTGTGTGTGTGACCACGATAGCGGTCAGACGGCTATAGCTATCAATTCCAAATTTTGTATTTGCTCTCCCTCTTGAGATCTGATTAGATTTTCAGTAAAATCGGTAGACCGGAAGTAGTAGTTTACTTCAGTGAAAAAATCGAGTTTTACCAATATTTTATGTTTATCTATGTTTAAACAAATTTATAAAAAATTCAAATGTACTCAAAATTGAAATTGAGAAAAATTTTATAAATTCGAAATTCCTACCGGAAGTAGGTCTTTTGCTCTTTTCGAATTTGCAAATATTTCGCAAATCATGCTTTCTAGGCAGGTATATTACAAGTATAAAAGTATTTAAAACATGAGTTTCAATACCTTTTGTATAAAAAAATTCAAAATTCGTACCGATAAGAGTAAAAGTAACACTTTTACTCTTATCGAATAGTGACTTGTTGCAAATATGTCATAAATTATGCATTCTATATATATTTATCTAGAATACAAAAGTATTTAGAGCTGGATTTGCATTATTTTTTGTATACATTAAATGTCAAAATTCGGACCGGAAGTAACACTTTTACTCTTAGCGAATAGTACTTTTTCTTGAATATCTTGCCAAGTACGTCTTCTATAGTGATCTATTAAGAGAATAGAAGTACTTAGAATAGGCTTTTGAAGAATTTTTGTATAAAAAAATTCTTAAAATTGTATAATTTAAACATTCATACGTATAAGAAAGACGCGTGGTGGCCACACCTCATAATTTAGTCAGTATTTTCTCATTTACATTAATACTCTTGAACAGGCAATGCTGAAGTACCATTATACACATTTCATAATTATCTACATCATCTTCTTCGTCTGTCTTGAATTTCCGTCTGTCGAAAAACAGATTGGGTTATAGGAATAAGTGGTAATCTGAAACGGCTCAATTCGGTGAATAGGGTGGTAGGGGCACAAGTTAGAATCATACTTCACCCAGTTTTCCTGAAGCAATGCAACTTATGTATATCGGCTCATTGTCATGATGTAATAACTCTCTCGGACTATTGCCTCTCTTTTCTCGATAATGGGATATTTCACTCTATCCAGGATGGTAGATTCCTCTTTAAGCAAGTGTAGCTATCTCTCAAACTAAACGTCAAACGATATAGAAAATTTAAATATTCTCTTGCAAAAGCACAGCCTACTCGAAAATAATATCATTCCTTTCACAAACCAACACTAGTAGGCATCTTACTTTCCGTTAAATCATTCATTATAAATGATTTAGAATATTATGCTGTAAAAGTACATATGGCATCATTACATCTTTTACAATTTCTATTATATTGGTAACAATACATAATGAAAATAGCAAAACAAGAATAAATCTCTCTTGTTACAATTTCAAAGTTAAATTCAAATTTAAATTCGTTATTTAGTAACTAGCCCGTCCACTGTCAGACAATTGTTTTGCCGTATTTTCGTTTTGGATATTGCAGAGTAGTTCTTTTTTTCTTCTGCCTTCTCCCCAGGCCGTTGTATCTGGCACGGAAAAGTATTGGTCTCTCTTGCTTAATAACACAGTATAGTCCAGATATAATTAACCTTGTCGACGAAGTCTCAATTTGTAAAAAAGTATTTTTGCTGATGAACTATTGACCGTACTACGAGGGGATTTTTTGATGTTATCAACCTAGCTATGTATGAAACGAGTTAGAAAACAAATAAAATTTTATTTTTCAATGTAAGAACCATTAAAACTAACACACGTATTCTAACGTTTCTTTAATTACGCTATGCCTTCGAAAAAGAATTTTTTGCATTTTCCACGTCTTCATTCGTTAAAAATCGACGCCCTCTCAAATGTTTTTTGAGTTTGGAAAAAGATAATAGTCACAGAGGGCGAGATTGGGACTGTAGGGTGGATGTAATTCTTCAAATCCGCATCCATTTATTACTGCTTGAACAATTCGTGCCTTATGCACCCAGCAGTTGTCGTTCAGAAGCAGAGTCTTTTAAGCAAAATTATTGGCTCTTTTTCGCGTATAGCAGTGTTCCATTTCTTAATTGTATCTTGGTAGATATTTCGCGTTATTGTAATCCCTTTGGTCGTATACTTCATTGAGAGCATTTCCTCCGCGTTCCAGAAAACTGTGACCTTTACTTTTCCTGCAAAAAATTGCGTTTTTTCCTTCTTGGGTGGTGATGAGCCCTTATGAACCCCTTGAATGGACTCTTGTTTCATGCGAGTGCCTCACTAATGTACGCAAGTTCCATATTCAGTTGCAATTCTATTAAAGAAGACTTCATCTTGACATAAAAGAGTCAAATTCACTTCACAAATTTGTCGTCTACACAATTTTTGTTCGGGAGCGCGCAGCCTGGGAATCAATCTATCGTGCCGACATTTTGCTCATTCCCAAATCTTCGTGTAGAATTTTAAAAACACTCGTTTCTGATATTCTTGTTTCTCTAGCAATAACTGAAACTTTTACTCGTCGGTCACCGAATCTTCAACTTTGTTGATGATTTCTTCACTTCGTGCTTCTATCTTAGAGGTCTTCCACACTTTGGGTTATCATGAATAGAGTCTGAGCCCCATTTGAACTGCTTTCACCAAAATTTGACATGGGAATAGGACAGGCTATTTTCTTCATACACTCTCACCATTCTCACACGGATATTCTTCGGGCTGCTGCTTTCTTTTGGTAAAAATTCATGACACCTCTATGATCAAGTTTCAGTTCATTTTCTCTTCTTTAATCGAATATAAAAGTAACCAATGTTAAGGGATTCGAACCAAGCTTCGAGATGACACTATAAAATCTCACAGAAATGTTATACAAGAAAATTGTCACGATAGCATATTGTTTTCATAGCTAGGTAGATAAAGTAAAAAATTCCCCTCGTATATTCATTCAGGTCTGATTATTTTTTTTTGTGAGTGGTTAATTTGAAGCGATAACACATTAATTATAAAATCTATTAATTAAATATAAGCCGCACTGTGTTATCGTACTATAGTGGGCGCATTTTCCTGTAAACGATTTTGCTATAGGATCATTAATTATAATTATATACCACCTCAATTTATATCTCGAGAAAGAGCAATATGGCGATAACTGGGAAACTATTTCCTGCCATGTGGTAAATGGGCTAGATATGTAGAAGTTCTTAGTTTTAAATTTAATAAACCCGCTTATCAACTCCAGTAAGGTTTGAAATTTAATTAATTTAAGGGGACATGTATAAGTACAACTAGATGGGGGGGGGGGATATGTACATTTTGAAGAAGAATTTTAAATAAGAAACATTGATTCTACATTTATGGAACATTCTTTAATAGTTTAGTCAAGTATACGAAACGATTTTTTAAATTCATTAATAATTAATCAGAATGGCAGAGCTGTGGTAGACTGTCACTGCAAGGTTGTGGCAAAAGTTCCAAATCGGCGTGCAGTTCCCGTGAAGTTTGATCTTCAACAAATTTTAAATCTTCTCATTTAGAACATGTATATTCTGCTTGACGTTGAGACAAATTAAGAATATCCAAATTGGAAAAGGTGGTATGCAGTTAAAACAAAAAATGTACTTTTCATACAAAATATCTGCAGAATTTCAACTAGAATTAAATACTGTTATCAACATTTCTGCTATCTTTGATCTTAATCGGTTTGATTGTTTTTGAATAATTCTCTACGCCAATTTAATATACAGTTTCGAGAAAAACGTGTTTAAAGTTCGACACGTAAAAAAACACTGTTTAATAATACTTACGAATGAGTCAGCCATACCAAGGCCATATAATAAGCCTTTGGAGATCTCATAAAGTTGATTATATTCCATTAATCCGTCTCACAGCATTTACGGGCTATAACTTTGAAGTTTTGCGCATTTTGTTTACCAACTTTGGAAATATATTCTACCTATATGGTTCTATCATTTAAAAAAAGAATAAATCGACTTTTGATCCCTATATTTGCCCGGCGCCTCCACCACAATGTCATGGTCAGTCTTTAATCTTAAGGTCGTAAGCCTATATGACCGCATTGGGGGTTTCGCTCTGGGAGGCCACTTTGATAGCTTTAGTAAAAATTAGCTAAAGGTACCTTGCCTTCTATACTTCTCCGCTGCACCTGGCGTGTCTTGTACCATGCTTGTGTTCAGTACGCGGCTGTAACTGCCACGAAAAGATGGAGTCGTCTCAATGAAACACTACTTGTTTAACACATATATATTTAATATACAATAATAACAAAGTGGGGGATCACTTTCTAATTCTCCTATCGAAAGATCACTTATAATTCCTCTTCCTTTTTGGATCTGCTTCCTTTTTGGATCTGCTTCCTTTATTACCTCGGTAACGCCTATTTCCGACTTACCCAGCTGTATTTGCGAATTCTGATGTACTAGACATATGTTTTCAGGGTTCATCTCGGTATTCTAACAGCGAGGTAAGCCGGGATTCATGTTACCGCGATAATAACTTTAACACTATACAGAATGTTGATTCGCGACAATATGTCTTTATTTTACGCAGTGATCCGACATTTAAGGAAATCCGTTTTTTTTTGAACTAACATAACTCCGAATTCTATTAACAATTTTTTTTGTTTTAAACGAAAAGTTTTCTGCTCTTAATCATTAATTTTTATATTGCGTCACACATCAGGTGCCATTGTTTGAAGGATCTTCAGTCGTAGTAGTTAAATTAAATATCATTTTAAGTTTTACGACTTGGAACTCAAATACTAGCCATTTTTAGGTTCTTATGTGTCAGATATCTATTATATATCAGAGTATTTATTATATAGAGTTATTTTTTTAAATCTTGAAACAGGCTAACTTTTTTGAAAAGATAGACGTATGATTCCTGCAGCCAAGTTTTAGGAATTAGTTCAAATAAGAAAAATGTGCGCAAAATATAAACGCGTTGTTGCCAAATTAGGCGCTATTACAGAGAAACATATTTTCTTAAATGGCAACACTGCATTTTTTTAACAATTTCGAATACATCTTGAGATGCAAGACAAAACAAAAAGAGTGCAAGTTTTTGATTAGTGTGGCGGTTTACGAGCTAATAGTGCCTAAACTTAATTTATTTTCCAACATTAAAAGAATAGCAATAGTAACAAAAATTAATTACCTAACGTTTATTTTTTAAAAAAATTTTCGAACTGATTTCCTTGTTGGGTTCTGCAGCAATAAATACGTTCAACAAAATTTCTATTAACATTATTTAACATTTGAGGGATTATGTTTTGAATTTCCCGTTGTATGGCTAGTTTGAATTCATTAATTGACACAGGAGCGTTAACATAAACTTTATTCTGCAGATGTCCACAGACAAAAAAGTGTAAAGGATTGAGATCGGAAGATCTGGGCGGCCACTCTACTGGTCCTCTTCTTCCAATCCAACGCTCAGGTAGCAGCTCAATAAGATAGATAAACTAAAATGCGGTGGTGCACCATCTTGCTGAAAATATATTATTCTTCTATCGGTTAGAGGAAGCTCATCAATAAAGTTTTCTAATTGATTTCGTAACAATGTCAAGTACCTTGCACCCGTTAAATTCCCTTCTATGAAAACAGGACCTATCACTATGTTGTTAAATATGCCATACCAAACATTAACTTTAGGATTGATCTGTCCCCGCCTATCTTCAGCCCAACAAGGATTATTATCAGACCAATATCTGTAATTTTGCCGGTTTACCAAACCGTTTAAATAAAAGGATGCCTCATCACTAAATAAGATATAATTCTGAAAATGCGGTTTTAGCCGCTTTTTCTCCAAAAACCAATCACAAAATTCCAGTCGCCGATCACAATCATCGTCATGAAGTTGCTGTACATTAATCATTTTATAGGGATGAAATCTATTTTAACTTAAGGTTGTCCAAACTGTAGTCTGAGAGCAGCCCGCTGCTTGCGCTATCTTATTTGTAGATCGATTTAAGTTTTCAACACTTTCCAAAAGAATATTTTCTTGTACCGCAGTATTTTTACTTCTTTGTCGAATCCTTGGACGCACATTTCCTATAGGTTTCAACTTAGCCAAATTTTGTCTTAAAAATCTGGACTAGGACGAGGTTTGTTGGGATGTCTAACATGGAATTCAGTGCATGCTTTTCGCAAACTTAAATCACCAACATGCAAAAAAATTATTTCAATTTTCTCATAAGGTGTACTACGATCCATTTTAATTCAAGATTACACAGAACTTATGGTCATATTATGACAGCAGGGACAAACATAGCCTCCTTGTTATTCCTTTAATGTTGGAAAATGTATTAAAGTTTAGGCACTATTAGCTCGTAAACCGCCACTCTAATCTAAAACCTGCATTATCTTTGTTTTGTCTAGAATCTCAAGATGTATTAGAAATTATTAAAGAAATGCGGTGTTGCCACTTAAGAAAATATGTTTTATGAAATAGCGCCCAATCTGGCAACAACGCGTTTATTTTTTCCACACATTTTTCTTATTTGGACTAATTCCTGAAACTTTGTTTCAGGAACCATAGGTATATCTTTTCAAATAAAAAAGTTAGCCTATGTCAAGATTTAAAAAATAACCTGTATATTATCTGCCTATTTACTAGCATTTGTATTTTAATGTAAGACAACTGACAATCATTCAATGACAACTTATTAAATTTAGTAGACTAGAAGCCTAATCGGTGTGTCAGTATGGATTTCGGTCTGCTCATTCCACTAAGTGTGCGTCTGTTAGATTCGTACAATATATTTATACCCATTTGGATGCAGATAAATACGTCGCTGGCGTGTTCTTTGACCTGACGTGCGCTTTTGACAGTATAAACTTTGACTTCCTTATTTACAAGATAGACAAATGCGGCATTCAGGCTCCACTACTAAAGTGGATAAAATCCTTTTTGACAGACAGGAAAATGTCCGTTGTTCTATCCGGTGCAAAGTCAGATAGTGGTGTGCTGGAAACTGGAGTTCCGCAGGGTTCAGTCTTGGATCCGCTTCTTTTTCTAATTTATATAAATGACTTATAATGATAAGTCCTTTATATAAATTAGAAAAAGAAGCGGATCCAAGACTGATTCATGGGCTCAAAGTGTAATGTTTGCAGATAACACGTCAATTGCGGTGCATGCGGATGACCCAGGGAAGCTACGGCTCAAAATGGGTAAGGTATTGGCCAGCTTTCTCAAATGATGCAGTTTAAACTGTCTGGAAGTGAAGTTATCGAAAACAACATATATCAATTTTCATCAGCGGCGATTGGTTGACGGGTGCATCCTGGATTTATCTATGTCGAATGCCACTATGTTTTTGGGTGCTTTTCTCGACGCTACTTTGTCGTTCGAAGACCAACCATATCGATTTGCTATTCGGAAAATTAAACCAGGCTTTTTCCGCGTTTTTGAGGTTGAAGCCAACAATCTCACAAAAGGATCCACTTGGCGTGTACTAATCAATGGCGTATTCCGTATTATCATATAATATTTTGGTTTGGGGGAAGGCAAAAAACTGGCAGCGGGTGTTTCCTTCCCAGAAACGTATTGTTCGTTTGATCTTTGGTCTGGAAGCGAGGCTGTCTTGTAGGGACACATTTCAGTCTAATGGGATACTGATTTTTGCTTCGGTTTTTATCTAGAAATCAATAATTTTTGTTGAGAATAATCCAGATATTTTCGAAAGATTTACTCATAGTTATTCCACACACCAGCCCGATTTGGTTAGGTTGACTGGGCATGGGACGGCTCTTTTTGAGACATCCCCGGTTTATTCAATGGCTAAACTCTATAACAAGCTGCCGGCGTGAATCGGGCGCATCGGGTCCGTACCTGCATTTAAGCACGTTTTGAAAGCTTGTCTCATTAAGCATGCTTTCTACGCAATTGACGATTATGTCTCAATGTAATTTGTAGCTTGTCATATTTTTTAACTATATATAATGTTAATGTCAAATATAATGATACTTGACAGTTTTTTGCTGAATCTTTCCTTTTCTGTTTTTTGTGTTATTTATATATGTTACATATATGTATTTTTGTGATTGTACACATAGGTACACTTTTAATGACAATGTCCATAACCTATTTGTGATCAGTGACAATAAAGTATTATTATTATTATTATTATTATTATTAATTTAGAAAGATTAATTTTTGTATAATGTAGAATATTGCCTACATAGTATAAGATTCATCTTTCAACAATATATTCACATTTTTACATAACTGATATACTTATACAACTTTTTACACTAAACTATACCTACATTTATATTCACTTGGTTCGGGTGTTATATCTGTGTAATCAGAGAGAGCCTTTCCATTATATACTGCACTTATGAATATTATTAGTTTCAGAGAATGGCATTTTACGAACAAACCTGACAAATTTATGCTAGTTTCTCTATAACGTAATTATTACAGAGCATAAGCAAAGCATTTAATTTCATTCATATACTATTCTACCTTTTGTATCTATACAGAGTGATCGATGTGGTTCTCATTTAAATACTTTCAACTTATTTATGAAATGCATTAAGCCTTTAGATTTTCTAACGTAACTAGTCTTTTAAAATTGAATTCATAACATTATTTCACATTTTATGTCGTAACAATTGCAAATGCTCTTAGGCGAATTCAGTTAATTCTGCTCTGTAAACTTCTCTTTTCTTGTTCTTTAGGAAGTCATTACTGTTGTATAACTCTTTCCTGCGATGCCACAGTTGTTATTGTTTTGAAACTTAGCTGGTCGACTATAAGTGGGAGAATAAGGAAGTAGCGCCTGTTACTAATATTAGAACTACGTTAAACTCGATACCGCAGAAATCCTTACTGTAATAGTCCGTGAAAATTGATACTGTTACCGTGAAAGTGTTTTAATAACAAATTCTTTAGTTAAGAATAAGGTGTTTGACAGTACTGCTTTAGATAAGACGAAAATAATATTAAACAATAAAAAACACCACCTAAATGATTTATAAGCAGAAACTTGCTGAAGCATCAGATAATCGCACTAAATAATGTTAGTATTCCCCTAAATAATTCGGTAACGGATTCCAATCACGGCTTCCCAAATTGCATGAGTAAATAAAAGAAATAATCAGCAATTCTAAAAACTTAAACACGCATTTTTTTCTTAAAATATGGATAAGAAATAATTGGTCTAAATTAGATGGACGTTGATTATCGTAACCCTATGTATATTGAATTATTTAAAAAGATCCACAGAAAAAAGTCATGCGGGGCTAGATCAGGAATCGTGGTGGCCATTTAATAGGACCTGAATTCCCTATCCGTATATCTTCCAAGACATTATTAAAAATTTGGGTAAAATTACAAGTGCTGTGCGCGGGCTAACCGTCCAACTGAAACCATATTTCATTAATATGGAATTCTAAGTACCTATTTCTGTTTAAATTAGCGTTGATGAAAAAGGTCCGATTATTTCCTTCTTAAGGATACCACCACATACATTTACTTTCATAGGATATTGCGTTCACGTACGTATGTTCCAACGTAGATTTTCATGCAACCAATTTCGACAAATTGCGTGATTATAATGGCACATGCACATGAAATGATTTTTCGTCTGTGAACAGGATATTATTAAAAAATAACCCGTTATTGTGATATTTATTAATCATTAGTTCGCAAAATACCATATGCCTGTAATAATCGGCGGGACGAAGTTTTCGAGACGTTTATATTTTGTGGGACCGGTACTTACTTTTACGTAATAGTTTTTGGGCCGTTGTAGCAGCACTGTTAAATTTTCGAGAAAGTTTTCGGGATGACACACTAGGATTTAATTCAACCAAGGCGGACATTTGCACATCCAAATCACTGACATTCCTATCAGGAACATTTTTGTTTTTGTTATTATTAACGTAAAAGTCGTTTCAAAACGTCGAATCGTGTTACGAATAGTATTTGGGCTAGGAATTGATCTTTACTGATAATTGATTGCAAATAAATGGCTAATTTATTCCGCAGAGTTACCGCCGTAAAATGTCTTTATCAAAATAGTTTTTCTTCTGGTGTAGGTATAGTAATCCGTCTTTAAATAACAACCGTTACCCACCTACTCGAAATGCAATTAACAAATGTGCTAGTCGACTGAAGATCGGCCGTTTCTAGCAAAGAAACGTCAAATGAAATGCGCAAGTGCAACTGATATTCTTGTTGCACTGATTAGATTGCTTTAGTCCCTAAGCACATTGACCTGCAGATAGCTTTGTGTATTGCTTTCTCGTACTAACTCATAGAAAATCTCTGTGTCGTCCTTTTATAACAATAGTTAATACATCATCAACTTGCAGGCAAGCAATTGGTATAACCATTTCCGAACAAGGGTATAGTATTTCATTCTTTTTACTTTCTTATACGTAGTATAAGGAAGTATTGTGATGATGAAAATTTTCGACCTCGAGATTTTTGCAGATATCCACGTTTTGATGTCCCCTGATACCGAAAAAGTGGTTTTTAAAAAAATGTCTCTCTCTCTCTCTCTCTCTCTCTCTCTCTCTCTCTCTCTCTCTCTCTCTCTCTCTCTCTCTCTCTCTCTCTCTCTCTCTCTCTCTCTCTCTCTCTCTCTCTCTCTCTCTCTCTCTCTCTCTCTCTCTCTCTCTCTCTCTCTCTCTCTCTCTCTCTCTCTCTGTGTGTGTGTGTGTGTGTAAGACCACGGTCACGGTCACGGTCAAGCTGCTATAGGTATCAATTCCAAATTTTATATTTACGAATATAATCTCCCTCTTGAGATCTGATTAGATTTTCAGTAAAATCGGTAGACCGGAAGTAGTAGTTTACTTCAGTGAAAAAATCGAATTTTGCCAATTATTCGGCAACTACTAAGTTTAAACAAATTTGTAAAGAAGTCATATATACTCAAAATTAAATTTGAGAAGAATTTTATTAAAAAAGTTTTTCGGAATTCCTACCGGAAGTGGGTCTTTTACTATTATCGAAAATCAGTTTTTTGCGAATATTTCGCAAGTCATGCTTTTTAGACAGGTACGTTACGAGTATAAAAGAATTTAGAACTTAATTTTCAATACCTTTTGTATAAAAAAATTTTCAAAATTCGGACAGGAAGACTTTTACTCTTATCGATTAGCGATTTTTGCAAATATTTCGTAAATTATGCATTCTATATATATTTGTCAAGAGTACAAAAGCATTTAGAGTTGAATTTGAAATATTTTTTGTATAAATAAAATTTCAAAATTCGAACCGGAAGTAACACTTTTACTCCTATGGAATAGCGATTTTTGCAAATATTTCGTAAAATATGCATTCTATATACAGTTTTAAGATTTTTTCTAACATAAGATAGTATTCGGAAAATAAAAGCGTTGTACAAAAAATGGCATGTATAGATAGTGTAATAACCGAGATATACACATCGACCCGCCTATTGAGAACCACAGTATTTTTACCTACCTTATAATAAATGTTCGAAGTTTCCCCCGCCAACTTGAACACACAATCGAGCTCGCCGTACCCACGAATCGTACAACGCACGCATATTCTCGTGTCTAATACGGTCACCAGCTTCTTGTATACGGAGAGTGAGTTCCTCCACACTATTTATTTCATTTGCGTAAACTAATTGTTTCATGTGTCCCCAGAAATAAAAATCCATGGGATTTAAATCGGGGGACCGAGGAGGCCAGGGAACAGTACTACCTCTACCTATCCATCGATGGGGAAACTCATTGTCTAAATGTTCACGTACATGATGACCGAAATGCGCGGGTGCACCGTCATGGAGAAACCACATTCTTTGAATAATATTTAAAGGCACATCTTCAAGTAAATCCGGCAAATTATGTTGCAAAAATAATAAATAATTCACCGCATGCATTCTCGGCGGTAATATGAATGAGCCAATTAATTTGCCGTTGACGATGCCCCCCCCCCCCCACAGATTTACCGAAAATCTGTGTTGGAAGTTGGTCCGACGGACAGCGTGAGGATTTTCAAATTTCCAAATGTGGGTATTTTTAAAATTTTGCATTCCGTTCCGAGTAAACAGCGATTCGTCAGTTGCAAGGATATTTGATACAAAATTTTCGTTCATACCATGTTGATGCAGGAGCCACTGGCAAAAGACTAAACGTGCATCGAAATCTTCTGGAAGTAGTGCCTGGGCTAAGGATATAACTGCGCTTCCCGCAATGTTCGCCAAACGGTAAAAGGAGACGCACCCACCTGCCTTGCAATAGCACGAGTACTTAGCGAAGGATCCTCATCTACTAATGCCAATACCTCTTCTTCTGTATGAAGAATACGCGCACTTCGTCCACCACCTTCACCACCGCGCTTTTGTTTCAGTTCGCCGGTATCTCGCAATCGCTGAACGGTTCGAACAAATGTTGTTGGAATAGGATGCACTCTATTTGGAAATCGTTCTGCATAAAGGCGAGAAGCAGCTGCTGCATTTTGACGAACTTCGCCATAAGTAAGCAACATATCCACTACTTCATTATTTTCATAAACCTGCGCCATTTTAAAATTAAAATTAAAATTTAATTGTATGTATTTCGGCAAGTGTTTTTACGTCTCAATTGCCTACACAATATTAAACGTACTAAGGCTTTCGTTCGATGATGTTCTTCTATTTACGTATTTATTTTAAAAACGAAAAAAATTTTGTACGGTGAATGACCTTACAGCACTCTGTACGAGTCTTTGTTCAGTTTTCAGTTTTTTTTTTAAATAAGATAGTATTCTCAAAATAAAAGCATTGTACATTTACGTGTACATATTGCATACATATTATAAAGCAAATGTAAACATCTGGTTTTTAAAAGACGCTATTGATATTGTATAGGTAATTTACACGTAAAGACACTTGTCCAAATACACATCGAAATATTATTCGCTAAAATTTTAATTTTAACTGTAAAATGTCGCGGGTATATCAAAATAATGAATTAGTGGATATGTTGTCCATTGTGTGTTCAAGTTGGCGGGGGAAACTTCGAACATTTATTATAAGGTAGGTAAAAATACTGTGGTTCTCAATAGGCGGGTCGATGTGTATATCTCGGTTATTACAATATCTATACATGCCATTTTTTGTACAACGCTTTTATTTTCCGAATACTATCTTATGTTAGAAAAAATCTTAAAACTGAACAAACATCCTGTATATTTGTCAAGAGTAAAAAAGTATTTAGAGTTGGATTTGGAATATTTTTTGTATAAATGAGAATTCAAAATTCGGACCGGAAGTAATACTTTTACTCTTAGCGAGTAGCATCTTTTTGCAAATATCTCACAAGGTATGTATCCTGTAGAGATTTATTAAGAAACTGGAAGTACTTAGAATAGGATTTTGTATAATTTTTGTATAAAATAATTTTTAAAATTGTATGATTTAAAACTCTCATACGTATAAGAAAGTCGTGTGGTGGCCACACCTCATTTCTTGTTTTCTAGTGATATACACGTCCTTATATTAGAGGCAACACGAGAACGGTAAGATAAGTACGAAAAGGTAACTTATTGTGAATTTGTAAATTTATTTAAAGCTTTGATTTAAACTTTGTATAATTTTTCAATGTCTAAAACAAGCGGTCCAATGTAGGACCGTAAATAATGAATGTGTCTGTAAACCCGTAACGATGTCGCATACCTTTTCTTCAAGGCATTAACGTGTTGCGCTGGTAACGTGTCCACTCGGTCTAAATAAATTAATCACTTCGTGCGTGAGGGTTACCGGGATGAAACAAAGATTACAAACTACGTCTTAATAAAAATTGCTATTTAATATCACTTCAATCAAAATGAAACTGTTTGGCGTTATGGAGCCTCCGAAACCTAGATTATATGTATATGACTAACGTTAAAAACTTAAATGTTTAAGTTTATTATTGGGTGATGCTTGTAGTCGATAGGTGTGATGTTTTTCTGAAAGACTTCGGTTGCCGCCCTTTTAATCTAAAGAGAGGGTGTTTACAAAATATTGATCGGAATAATTATTAAAAAAAAGATAGTAAACGTCATTGAATTTAAGTAAATTGTATATGGCAATATACTTCAATCGTCTGAACAAAAATATAATGATATATAACTCTTACCTAACTGATCAAGCACAGAAAGAATTTTGAAAAACCAAATGTTCAAACTGACACTTTGTCTGAAAAATATTAAACTGATTATTGTATCTAGTTCCGCAGTATGAGGGACAAGTTGCCATTGTGTAATATCTTCTATTTTCTTTTAACTATACGATATGTAGAGTGAATGCCCAGACTTAATTCATACATGGCCAGCTGGATCTCGCTAACGCTACGCGATATAAGGCCGTCACATAGCTTCGATTTACATTGTTGAAATTGATTCTGCTAACTTCAAAAATCGATCATTAAATAACGCCTATCTTCTAATAGAATAATAAACCAAAAAAGGATTCTTTCTAAATTTTTATTGAAATAAACTTTAAAATAACACTTTAAACAATAACTATACAAAGTAATGAAATATAACGAAATTAAATTAAAAAGTGTTGCTGAAAATTAATTTGTTGGGTATTTTCAAGAAAAACAATTTCAGTTACATTCCCAATTTTGCTAACAATTCAAAAGGTAAAACTAATTATGGTTCCATTATGTTGTAAATTTTTTGTTTGGATTTTTCAGATGACTTCTTGGATTTTAAAATTGTTACGGTACTAACATCATCGACGTTTTTAACTGTATTGGAAGATTTTGAAGCTTTTACTGGTCCACATCACAATATTTGCCTCATAAAATATTCAGCCACTCTGGCATTGCTAGCATCATTTGCACCTCCTTAAACCTGAGATGTGGAACATTTCCTCTATAGTATTGGAACTAAATGATCTTGTTAAGGTATAAAAAAACCATAATTTTGTTGTACAGTGTACTCAAATATTATAATAAACTGATATACATGCATTTACACTTTGTTACATTTTTTTCCTGTATCTTAAACCTTATTAGCGTTCTATAATTTTTGTTGCATTTTCTGCGAGTGACGCTGTACTGTTGAATTCTTTCGCGTATTATGTCACGCCTAGAATTAATCTTTTGTTTTACTGTTGGAATTACGTATAATTATTTTCTGCGGGATGTGGAATTTTTATCTAATTTATTTATATTTAATTTCCGCGTGTAAGTGGCTTCCTTCATTTTTAGTTAAATTTAAATTATTTTTCCTTCAATTCGCAGCGGTAGCGCCATCTCATGTGTGTGCGACTGATTATGCTATAGGTAGCATTTAGAATGTCCTTCTGTTTAATGATGTTATATTCCTCACGTCGCTGCATAATTATCTGCGATTATTTCTATTTAATTATTTATTTGTTTGATTGCTATTAATAGATCCCTTATCTTTCAAATATTTTATGTAACAATTCACTTTCAACTTGCTAGATGTCGCTCCACATTGAGCGCTTGGCTTCTTTCATTGAAACCTCGTGTGCTTGTCAATTGATTCTTCCAATATCGATCGAACCGTTTAGTTGATTTAAAAAAGCAATCCATTTACTTCAATCAGTGTTCACTGTAATTAATGGACTGTTTTGTCTATTTACCGTACTATTCACCCGTTAAATCGTGAATGATTAAACAGTGATAAATAAAATTTTTGGTAGTTAATTAGTTGTCTACTGTAATGGTGCAGGATGTTCTTATTGTTTGAAGTAGATCACTGGATTGCTTTTTATTTTATACCGTACTGTCGATTGCATTTATGTGCGAACACGTGTTGGAATTCCGGAAGTAACGCCGCCATCACGCTAGCCTAGCTTCCACTAAGCACGTGGCGTTTAACTATTTATTGGAATTTTGAACCATCCGTCGCCTTTGTGGACAAATCTACATCATTTTGGTCCCGGAATTAATCATCATAATTTCATCGCTTATTTAAATTTTAGTCAGCTGATTATTTTCAAATTTAATTTGATTTTCAATTTTTAAGTGCATTTATGCTCTTTTGGCGTTTTATTGCTTCTTTAAATTTTAGACAGTTGAATATTTTCAAATTTAATTTAATTTAATTGTTAAGCGCATTTATGCTCTATTGGCGTGGTATAGATGTTTTAAATTTAGATAATTGTTATTTTTTTTTAATTTAATTTGTATTATATATAGGGTGATCCACCCATTTGTGGAATTATTATAATTTTCTTGGTGCATCTTGGCATTCTATAATTCCAATCTTACTTAATAAACTTGTTATTGTTGTTTATATAGTGTATGAATGTCTTACTATACCTAGTGTACCCACGTTATTTTCGCTGTCGGAATAAGTAACTTATTGGAGTGGGCCTGAGATAGAATGGCAGCTGGCGCCTAAGAGTCATCCACCTTCAGTATTCTGAGTGACCCATCCCCTAAAACCGAGAGTTAGAGGCACAGCCTTCACCCCATCTTTTAAAACGCACACTAGGGAAGTAAGGTAAGGCAGGTTGAAGGTGACACAATAAATTTTCG